>CM039727.1:28655490-29255490 GCA_022539455.1 Dendrobium nobile
GATCGGGAGGGGTAATTAACTATAGGGGCTTGTACCTATAGGAAACCAGAACTCAGATCCATAAAGTCTCGCAAAATGAGGGCGAAATCTCTGGGTATTGTCTTATCTACAAACCCATCTGCCTTCCAAAATTTACGATTAAGGCTAGTCATTGATTAGATACGTAGACATACGTGTTATCTGGCATATAGTAGCAGCAATGGGTATTGAGTTTAGAAATTTGAGAATTGGGTTTGGAAATAGTTGGAGAATTTGGGAATTTGGAAAGTTTGATTGTTTGAAAATTTAATATTTAAAAATAGAAATTTTACCATCTTGCACTTAAAGCGGATGGTGGGGGAATGGATGATGGGCCCGATCAAGATCCCATGGTTCCGTCATCCCGGGCCATCGTGGTCCCTGGTCTACTTAGTCAGAGGAGGTAGTCGACCCAACCTAACAGAAGGATCCTTGTCAGGAGCCATGGGTTGCTTCCTCCAAGGGTACCTTGTAGACCTTGGGTGAATGTTTGTCTAAGGAGACAAATTTGAATCCACCTTATCTTACAGAGGGATTTGTGCCCTATCGATCATATCCTATTGATTCATATCTCAAGGATTTGATGCCAATAAGGAGCGTAACGGCGCTGGCCATTTGGCGGCAAAACCACTCGGTTCAGAGGGCCCCGGGTCATAACTGTTTATCCTTCGGTGCCATTTGGCGGCAAAACCTCTGGTTAGAGGACACGTACCACGTCCTTACTAGCAGGAGATTGTTTGAGAATGGATCCTAGTGATATTTTCGACTAGACATTTAGCTCTTTTGTGAGCTGAAGTAAATTTTAATTTGTCCACCCCGGCAAACTGCTGCGGAAGGTGGATGAAGTTTGCTTTAAGTATTTTGATAGATTTATTTCAATTTTAAATATTTTGAGATTTTTGAGGTTTTGAACTTTGGGGAAATTGGGATTTCGTAAGCATTTGGATATTTGGGGGACATTTGGAAATGTTTGTGAACCCCTCCGATTGAGATAAACATTCAACACGGCCAACATCAGGGTGTTCGTGGGATCATTTCCACTAAAATATATTTGTATTTTATGGATGAACCTTGTCGACTCTATCGAGCCGTCGATAGAGGATCGGGTTTAGTAGGATTTTTTCCCTTGTAAGTGAATTATCTTAATTAAAGGCTTTGAAGGCCTGATATGAATATATTAAAACAAATATATTAATCCTCTCAACCGTATATTTATTTGTTGGTTCGAACCTTATCGACTTCTATTGACCCTTATAGAAGGATCGGGTTCGAACTAGAATTCACTTATTGACCCGCACAACATCCCTAAACGTCACATGTGTACCAATAACATGTTCGTCAGGGCCCATGCGGGTATTTGGGGCATTTTATAATTGAACCCTGTCTACTCCTTTTTACCCGCTTAGGAGGATCAGGCTCAAATTTAATAACCCGCGCAGCATCCCTAGATATCACGTGTGTATCAAGAACACGCTCGCCGGGGCCCATGAGGGTGTTTGGGGAATTTTATAATTGAACCCTGTCTACTCCTTTTTACCCGCTTAGGAGGATCGGGCTCAAATTTAATAACCCGCGCAGCATCCCTAGATGTCACGTGTGTACCAAGAACACGCTCGCCGGGGCCCATGCGGGTGCTTAATTGCATTTACCCCTTTTAGTGTACCTATATGTATACAAACTACGATGTACGTGCGAGGGTACTTTGAAAGTTTTTGGAAACGCCTTCTGTCCACTTGCATGAATGTTGCAGATCCGGTGGCTTGGCGTAGCAGCTTTTGAATAGAGTTGTTCGCTGCTTCGTACAGGAAGACTATCGTGCACTACTCGTTGCTTTCTGCAGGTGGATCGTAGTGCACTAACTAATCTTCTACCTTGGGCTGTAGATGCTTGTAGGTAGCTTGTTGTATGCACGATAAAATTCCCACTGAACTTATCAGCACTTGCACTTGATATAGTTACTTTGTATCTTACTCGTGGACAATAAACTGGGTGTACTATGAGTCTTCTATATTGGCCCGTGAATACTTGCAATTGTTGTAGTCAATTTGTATTTTATTTGTAGATGACATTTGATATGTTGTAAGTCTCCAACAATGTGTCTTCTACGTGGACCGTAGACATTTACACTTATTACATCCCTTGTGCATTTTACTGTGTTTTTTTTGTCCTCACAGTATATCTGCTACTATTACATTTAAACCCAATGTTTGTTTAATGACATTCATTTGATTAATCAAAATTATCATTTGATTTTATCACTTTTGCTTTGATTGCATATCAATTTGAAGTTTAGTTCCTTATAGTCCAAGTCATGTTAGTTTGATGTTAAAATTGATATTCAAAACAAGTTCATTTGCACAAGTCCCCTGTTGTCCTGTTTGAGCTCAAGTCCTTGTCCAAGTTTGAGTCAAAGTTCAATTCTGTCCAAGTTCAAGTTCAATGCTGTCCCAAATTGAGTCTTATTGCACTTTGTTCCAATGTTCATTTCTTTAATGTTCATTTGATTAAGTTTTGATTTTAAGCTTGATTGTATGCTCAAGTTATCCAAATTAAGTTCCAAAATTTGTCTAAGTCCCAAATTTCAGTGAAAATTTCGGCAGCCTCCCGGCGTCTCTCCTGTTTAGGGGAAAACTACGGAAAAACTAGGCCTCCCGCCACGCTGGAGAAAAGCGTGCACGGTAGGTGCTCTCATACGAGGACACCACGGCCATAAAATTTTTTGATCCCCCACCACGCCAGAGAATGCCGTGCATGGGTCTTCGGTACCTATTGCAAAAGAGAAGCAGTCGTTTCCCTGCAAGCGGGTACTTATGGGTATCCCGGTCTCGTCATAGGCACCGCACCGGGTTCCCTTCCCACCACGCTAGAGAAAAGCTTGCATGAGTTGGTTTTCTGGTCTGATACTAATGTGAAGAATAGAATTTGGAATTGAGTGTCACTCGCCTACCTCGCCGTAGGTATCGCGCCGGTTGCCCCTCCCACCACGCTAGAGAAAAGCGTGCATGCCAGACCACCGACTCAACATGCATGCCGAGGTAAGAGAGAGAGCCTAGGTTCCATAAATTATACCTTTAGCGGCCGACAGATCGGCGGTGGAGGCGGCTCGTGGACCAAGGCGGAAGAGGGTATTTTGCAATTTATTATTAATATTCTTTATTATATTTTTTCATTAATTATAATAATAATTAAGTAATTATTATTAATAATTAATCACTAATTTCCAATTAATTATAATTAATAAATTAACTATAATTATAATTAATTAATTATAATCAATCGAAATCAATTATAATCAATCAAATAATTATAATTAATCATTAATTAATCATTATTAATTAATCCTAATTAGATAATTAATTATTATTATACTTAAATAATTATTAAACATAATTAATAAGAATTATAATAAATATATATAAAAAAAAATCCCTGGTTCGGCGGATTGAAGGGATTTGGCCGTGGATGCCCGCAACAAAGGAGAAAGTTACCTTCACGCCGGCGAGCTCCCGTTCTCCCTCCGATCAGACAGGAAGGGAGATTCGGCTTTCTCTCCCTTTCTCTGTGTGTGTGGATCGGAGGAGGCAGAGAAGGGTTCAGCCGGTTTTGGTCTTGGCTTCGTAGATCAGAGGCGTCGAATGAAGTGGCCGACAGGACTCGACTTTGGCTTGGAGTCGGCAAAGGCAGACGGAGGAGGCAGAAGCTCAGTCATTGGGTTCGGCCGGCTCTGCAGTTTGGCAAAGAGATGAGTTCGGCCAGGTGTGGAGGTCGCAAGCGTCGAGGCTGAAGGAGGTAAGGAAGAAAGCCTTCTCCCTCCCTCCCTCCCTCCTCTCTCTCTCTCTCTCTCTCTCTCTCTCTCTCTCTCTCTCTCTCTCTCTCTCTCTCTCTCTCTCTCTCTCTCTCTCTCTCTCTCTCTCTCTCTCTTTGTGTGTAAGGCTCGGTTGACAGCGATAGAAGGTGGAGAGGAAGAGGAGCAAAGACGAAAGCTCGATCGTAAGTGAGGGAGAGATGTCGTGGGAGAGAGTCGAGCAGCCCCTTGCTATTTAACGACGACCTGGGCGCTCAATCGAGGCGAACTCGCGGCTAGGGGTGTCAATTTCGGGTCACGGGTCGGGTTCGGGTCGAACCCGAAACTGACCCGGCACTATTCGGGTCAACCCGAACCCGACCCGTTTTTAAAAAGGGTCGGTTTCCTGCACCCGAACCCGACCCGCTTTGGGTCCGGGTCAACCCGACCGACCCGAATGACCCATTTTCAACCAAAAAAATTGCTAATTTTTCGGGTCAAAAATGAGTCAATCTCCTCTTTTCGGGTCAAAATCGGGTCAATCTCAGGTTGGCGGGTAAAAATCGGGTTTTCGGGTCAAAATTGGGTCACTTTCGGGTCAATTTCGGGTCAAAGGGTTAACCCGAACCCGACCCGATTTTTTAAACGGGTCAAAATGTTGAACCCGAACCCGACCCGTTTCGGGTTCGGGTTGACCCTAACCCGAAATTTTCGGGTCGGGTTCGGGTCGGGTTTTCGGGTCGTGTCAAATATTGACACCCCTACTCGCGGCTTTTGAGCAGGATTTCATGGGACAGAGACTAAACGGTGCCGAACAGCGGGATTTCAACATGATTTTGGGGATCCTTCGACAGTCCGAGGTATGCGAGATATCTAGGATTCAACAGAGCAAATGTACGATATATGCATTTGAGGTTATTTTTAGATTTCCAACCAGGATTTAAGCTGGGTTTTAGTTCTTTGTCTAGAGGTCAACAAATGCCCCCCAACAAATGTGGTTTGCATCTGGAGCGAATCACATTTGTTGTATGCTGATTGACCCTGTGGATCTCTAGATATTTATTCTAGATGTCACACTAAGGCTTTTATTTAGTAGATCTCCAAAAGTTTGCTTGGATGTCATACTAAGATTTTCTTTTAGTGGATCTCCAAAAATTTGTTTAGATGTCACACTGAGATCTTCATTTTGTAGATCTCCAAAAGTCCACATTTGTGTTTTTGTAGACCTTTTAGATGCACTTATAATCTTCAGTACAGTTGATATTTTTGCTCTTGGTCGTGTAGAGATCGTTTGCTCTTCTTTTGCCACTGTTGTCATCTTTATTTCTAGTATTTTTTATCTGCTTGCATCTTTCTCAGTTTGCAGGACTCTCGCTTCTCCGGGCTTTCTACTATTTCTTTTCGGGCTCAGGTACACTTTCTTCTCTTCTTCTTAGTTTTTTTATTTCATGCTCATACTGATAATATTTTGTATTTTGTGCAGGCCACTGCGGGAAGAGGATCCAAGCTTCAGCCAGTTTTTCTATCTTGAGAGGCTTCAGTTTTGGTACGTTTTTACTTTGTTCGTACTATTCTTTTCTTTCTTATGCTACTTTCTGACACTCCCTTTTTTTTTGCTCTGCACAGGTTTCAAGAGGATTGGGATTCTTCTTCACGAGCCACCTTTGGAGACCACTGTCTCAGGTACAAGTTTCTTTTTGTAGCTTCTTACATATGTTATTTATGGTTCTTCTTCTTTCTGCTGTCTTCTCTATGAAGGTCCTAGAAGTGCAGAATACTTGGTCTTTGGAAGGAGAAGAATAAAGATGTGGACTTCCTCTTCAAGCGTAGTTTAGGAGACGGATTTTAGTCCTCTGTGAAGGACATTGTACTTTTCCTTTTATTTCAGCTGATGTAATCTTGCAAAAAGATGTAGTCCACAGATTTATATATGAATTTCTGAACTTAATAAAATAAAGTTATTTTATAAATTCAGTTATTGACGATCTCTCTTTTTACTACTCTTGAGACTTCTGTGGTTATACTCTGACTTGTGCTCATAGTATTTTAAATATTTATTTGGAGATCTCGGCATGCAGCGCGACCCAAATAAATATTTAAAATGCCCTAGTCTTTAGGGACACTTATAGATATTATTCGGGATGCTCATTCTATGGCTTTGACTTGAGCCTCAAGATTTTGATTCTTCTATCATGTGCTTTGTGCTGCGGACATTGGTGGAGGATTACCTGATTTATCAATAATGATTTGTCAGGAGATTTGTGTTCCTTCGGCCCTATGCTTTTAGCTTTGGCAGGCTTGATGAAGGAGTAGATGCTGGTGACCTAAACCCTTAGA
Source organism: Dendrobium nobile (assembly GCA_022539455.1). Classification (NCBI taxonomy): domain Eukaryota; kingdom Viridiplantae; phylum Streptophyta; class Magnoliopsida; order Asparagales; family Orchidaceae; genus Dendrobium; species Dendrobium nobile. Next base: position 28,661,630 of record CM039727.1, read on the forward strand.
TTTGTATTAGGTCGATGGCGAAAGATCATCGGTCCAGAGCTTTGTGCATAACGGACTTGTTGATGACAGAATCCACTTAGTTCAGTCTTGGGCTTTTCACGAACTTTGTGATAATTTTCTTCGGTCCTTTGCTTTGTGCTTTGACGGACTTGTTTAAGAAAAATTTCTTCGATCCTCGGTTTGTGCTTTACGGATTTGTTGAATAATTTGCAGGTTCTGGATTCAATTGATAGTACAAAACATAGGTAGTATCTTGATCCTTAACCACTTGAGAAGACTTTAATCTGAGTCACTTGAGTTCATCAGATCAGGAGAGCTAGAATTTGATAGCTCTTCGTCTTCTGGTTGCTGAGATGGGAGTTCCTCTACTGCGGCCTTTCTTATGGCTTGTTGAGTAGATGGAGCTGCCAACGATCCGGCCACATTTGAGCTTGTTGGATCCGACCTTTTACACTCATTCAGGCTTCAAACTCGAGCTATGGAAATTGCACTCCACAATACTGATTTTGCTGAAGTTGATAGATTTGGAGTCATCCTTTGCAGTTGTAAATTTTGGAGCCTACGAACATTCGGTGGTTGTTTGAGACTCATCCTTCCACTGAAACTTTGATTCTCCAGTCATTTGGGAGAATTTTGTAGACTACAATCACTTGAACTAGTCGAGTCAAATTGGCCTTCGTTCTTCCTACAGTCCCTACTAACGGGTTGACGAAGTGGGGGTTCCGCTACTACGGCCTTTCTTATGGCTTGTTGAGTAGACAGAGCTGCCAATGATCTGGCCATATTTGGGCGTGTTGGATCCGACCTTTTACACCTATTCGAACCTTAAGCTTCAGGCTGTTGAAAGACTTTAAGCTTCCTTGGCTCAATTTTGTACGCGTATGTAGCCACAAAAATCACTTTCTTAACCTTTGAGTCTTGGTTTGTTGAAGAATGTGTTGTCTCGATCTTTTGAGAGATGACCTGCATATACTTTGAAAAAGAACTTGTTGTATTCTTCAACATAAAAGAATATTTGTATTGATAATTTTAAATATTTATTTGGGGATCTCGGCATGCAGTGCGATGTCGACCCGAATAAATATTTAAAATGCCCCCTATCTCGCAGGGACATTTCAGAATAGAATAAGTTTGGAAAATAAAATTTTAAATATTCATTTCGGGATCTCGGCACGCAGCGCGATGTCGACCCAAATGAATATTTAAAATGCCCCTATCTCGTTGGGACATTCTGGATAGGCTTTGTATCTTTGAGATTTTAAATATTTATTTGGGGATCTCAGCACGCAGTGCGATGTCGACCCAAATAAATATTTAAAATGCCCCGTCTTACAGGGACATTTTAGAATGAAATAAACTTGGAATTTTGAGATTTTAGATATTCATTTGGGGATCTCGGCGTATAGCACGATGTCGACCCAAATGAATATTTAAAATGCCCCCTGTCTCGCAGGGACATTTTGGATAGGCTTTTGTATCTTTGAGATTTTAAATATTTATTTGGAGATCTCGGCACGCAGCGTAGTGTCAACCCAAATAAATATTTAAAAGGCCCCTATTCTGATGGGGGATTTTAAAATGCATTCTTGCTATACAAGAGAATTCTAAAATATAAGCAAACATGCATTGATAAATATACATATAAAACTTTGATAATTGCAAAGTACACTAGTCATGAAATTTTCATGCATGATACTTCTCTAAATGTCGACCGTTGATAGGCGGTATGGGTCTCTGACCGTTCAGATCGATCAACTGATATGCTCCTCCTTGGTATACTTTCTCGATGTCGAAGGGGCCTTCCCAATTGGATACGAATTTGCCACCAAATTTTTAATGTGGAATGATTGATCTTCTCAGCACAAGGACCAATTCCCCTTCTTGAAATGCCCGAGGACGTACCATACGATTGAAGGATTTTGTCATTCTTCTTTGGTAGATTTCTAGGTTTTGTTGAGCTTGTAACCTGAGTTCATCAAGTGCGTCGAGCTCTTCCATTCTGAGGCGGGCATTTTGCTCTTGAGTAAGATCATTCTGAATTGCTACCCTGAGTGATGGTAACTCAATCTCTAATGGTAATACGGCTTCAACACCGAACACTAATGAATAAGGAGTGGCTTTAGTTGGCATCTTGTAGGTTGTACGGTATGCCCATAGTGCCTCTGCCATTTTCATATGCCATTCTCTTTTGTTCTTGGTAAGGATCTTCTTCAACAGTTTCACCAGTGTCTTGTTGAAGGCCTCCGCCAAGCCATTTGCCCTTGGATTGTATATGGATGAATATCGCCAATCAATTTTGTGTCAATCCACGAACTTATAGATTTTTGTACTTTTGAAAGCAGTACCGTTGTCCGAGATTATGTGGCGTGGCACACCGAATCTGTAGACGATATTGTGGGTAAAGAAATTAATCATATGCTCTGATGTGACCTCTCTGAATGGAGCTGCTTCTACCCACTTGGAAAAGTAGTTTGTCGCTGCCAGAATAAAATGGTGCCCCACTGATGACGGCGGATCTATTGGCCCGATAATATCAGTACCCCAGCATTCAAATGGCCAGGACGCTATTGTTGGGTGTAGTGGATTTGGAGGCTGATGTATAACATCACCGTGAATCTGACATTCGTGACACCTCTTTGCATGGTCAATATAATCTCTGACCATAGTCGGCCAATAGTAACCCATTCTCTTGATTTTAGCGGCCATTTTGGGACCTGCTGATGTGCTCCACAAAGTCCTTCGTGGACTTCTACTACTACATTATCAGCTTTCTTGGTTCCTAGGCATCTTAGTCACATTTGATCAAAGGCTCATTTGTACAACGTGTCATTAACAAATGCATATCTCAACGCCCTTTTTCAAATTTATGCGACTTTTCTATCGGGAGTTTGTTTTTCTTGAAGTAGTCAATGAATGGCTATCTCCAATCATTTTTTACTTCAATATCTAAACAATGCAACCACGATTCTAAAGCTTGACTAGCTTTATGTCTCTTGGCCATATGATATTCTTCTAGATAATTCTCCCTAACGATCTGATGGAGAGGTTGAAGGTCAACTGGGATTTTATCTTGTTAACTTGAATCTGGTACTTCTTCTGCCCTCAGAAATTGCAGTAGAGCAGGTTCCAACACTCTTCGAGTGTAAACCCCGATGAATATAGGACTCTCCTCATCGATATTCATCATTTCTTTGGCTAATTTGGCCAGACAATCTGCTTTAGCATTCTGTCCTCGAGGAACTTGAGCCATTTTGACATTTGAAACTTGCTTCAGAAGCTCGAGGGCTCGCCGGTGGTAATGGGCCAATTCAACTTTGTCAACCTTATAAATACCGAGGACCTGATTTATCACGAGCTGAGAATCACCAAAGATTTGGAGACGTTGGATTCTAACATCGATCGCAATTTCCACGCTAAAAGAGCTTCGTACTCAACTTCATTGTTAGTATGAGGTTCAGTCAAACTGAATGAAAATCTCATTATGCCTTCCTCAGGTGCTACAAAAATGAGACCGATGCCAGCTCATGCTCTTGCAATATTTGGAAGTCGAGCAGGTTTGATTGATGATGCCCCGTCGAAGTACATTTCCCAGAATGGTAGTCTTTCATTCTCCTCGACCTGCATTATTTGCTCGTCGGACAAATCCTCATTTAGTGGGGAATTGGCCGGGATTGGGTGTGCAGCAAGAAAATCTGCCAAAGCTTGACCTTTCACTGCCTTTTGTGGCATGTATATGATATCAAACTGCAATAACAATACTGCCCACCTGGCTAGATGACCTGTCAACGCTGGTCTTGTCATCAAGAATTTCAGCGGATCGATCATTGATATCAGTGTGATTTTATGGGATAGCATATAGTGACGTAGTTTCTGAACTGCAAAAATTAGCGCTAGACAATGCTTTTCAATAGGAGAATAACGGCTTTCTTTCACAATCAACCTTCGACTAATGTAGTAGAGCGCATTTTCTTTGCCTTCTTCATTGTTCTGGGCCAATAGTGCTCCGAGGGACTCTTCTAGTGCAGCTGTATACAGTATAAGAGGCTTCCCCGGAATTAGCGCTGCGAGAATGGGTGGATTCAACAAATATCTCTTGATGCTATCAAACGCCTCCTGACATTCTGCATCCCATTTGAAACGGACATCTTTCTTCATTAGCTTTGAAAATGGCTGGCACCTACCCGATAGATTTGATATGAATCTCCGAATGAAAGACAGTTGTCCTTGCAGCGAGCGAAGCTGTCGAATGCTCCTTGGTGGTGGCATCTCCGTAATTGTCTTAATTTTGTTGGGGTCGATCTCTATGCCTCGATGACGAATAACATAACCCAGGAATTTATCGGAGGAGACCCCGAATGCACATTTGAGAGGATTCATCTTCAGATCAAACTTTCTGATTCTCTCAAATACGATTCTAAGATCTTTTAAGTGATCATTTCGGCCAAGACTTTTGATGACAAGGTCATCTACATAACACTCGACCTTCTGATGTATCAAATCATCAAATATGTGAGTCATAGCTCGCTTAGGTGGCACCAGCGTTCTTCAAGCCAAAGGGCATGACTGTGTAGCAGAAAATTCTGATGGGCGTCCTAAATAATGTATGCTTTTCATCTTTCGGTGCCATTTTGATTTGATTGTATCCTGACGATCCATCCATAAAGGAGAACATGTCGTAGTTGGACGTATTGTCCACCAGGAGTTCGGATATAGGGAGTGGAAAGTCATCTTTTGGGCACGCTTTATTGAGGTCCCTAAAGTAAATGCATACATGAATCTGTCCATTATTTTTCTTCACTGGGATGATATTTGCGATCCAATCAGTATACTTTTCTTCTCTAATGAAGCCTGCCTCTATTAATTTCTTTGTTTCAGCAATCACTTGTTCTTCAATCTCCAATCTCATTCTCCTTGGAGCTTGCTTGACGGGTGCTACATCTGGTTTGATTGCTAATTTGTGAACTGCTACGTCAGGGGATAAGTCAGGCATCTCAGCATATGTCCAGATAAAGCAGTCCCTGAATTCATAAAGAAGTTCTTTTATTTCTTCAATTTGTTCTTCGGGTAGTAGAGAACTAATGAAGGTTGGGCGAGGATCTTCCTCAGTTCCCAAGTTGACTTCTTTTAGTTGATCCATAGTGGCTGCCTGTCCGCCATCTTCATGCTCTTCTGGTGTAGGCTCAGCTTCTACGGGCTGTTCATCATAATCATCAGCCTCGTATGTCTTTTCAGCAACATCATCTTCGGATTCAATTTTCATGCATGTGATTGCCCGACAAGTCTCTTTCCGGAGAAATTTTTGTTTGATGAATCCGATAACTTTATATGCGTATGTATCCTTCTGCCGTAATGGACGCGGACTTCTTCCATACCAGAGGCTCAAGCTTGTACGAAGTTGTCGCTTGGTGGTAGGAATATTGACTTATTTTCGTAGCATTCTTTGAATATTTTTGGTATTGAACCTAGGTAGCCTCATAGGAAATAATTCCTCGGAGTCAAGGAGTATGCAATCTCAATCATGATTCTCCTCTTCGCGAACTCCCGTGGAATATAACACATTCTTTGGCACAGTCCCATTTTTAAGGGGAGGCAGATAGAGGGTGGCGAGTTCTTCAACTTTATGCACCTCGCGTGGAATGATTTCTTTGAAATGTTGCAAGAGAACACGTGTGACTACGAGTACACTATCTGAAATTGATAGGCTGTCAATTCTTTTAGAGAACACATTCTGCACCGTATTCATATAAATAGAGTCGTAGTCATAATCATCATTTGAAAATTTGACATGCCTACTCCATTCGTCCATGGACTGGCATACTTTTCAGGATTTGGCAGGAGTAACATCGTCTTCATCTGTGTCACTCCCAAGATGAGGTACATATTTCTTTTCTTTGGGAATGGTCTGTGCTTTGGGAAGAGTCGGCGCTGCCTTCTTTCTCCCCACCTGCTTTTTCTCACCTTCCCGTTCAGGTCGCTTTGCAGCCTTTGAATTTAATGGTCTAGCTTCGAGAGAGCTTGTAGACTTTTGTTTCTTTGGCATGAAGTACCGTGCATCTTCATAAATTATTGCTTCATGAACTGTAAAAGGCTGAATGTCACCAGAGATCCTGAATTCTTCTCCATCTTTGAGATATTTCATACACTGGTGTAGTGTTGACGGGACAATGTCATATTCATGCAACCAGGGACGACCTAGTAGCACCTTGAATGAAGTATCCGCACCAATCACATGGAATTTAGCCTATGTGTGGAGCTCTCCAAATACAAGAGGGAGCATAAATGATCCAAGGCTTTTCTGCCCTTTTTCGTTGAAACCATCCACCATAAGCTTATCTGGTTCGAGGTGTTCCACATTAAGGCAGAGAGATCTTAGTGCTTTCAAACTTATCAAATTCACGGAGGATCCAGGATCGATCAGGATTCGACTGATGATCAGCTTATCGCTCTATGCAGTAACATACAGATGACGATTATGGCCTGCAGTCCCAAGCATCATGTCCTCTTCGGAGAAAGTAATGAATGGCTCATTACGAGCTTGTAGAACTTCAGTCAAACTACGTTCAGTAAAATACGCCTCATATCTTTTGGGATCTTTGAGAGCCTGAATCAGAGTCTCCCGAAGGTCTTTAGACATCACCAAAGCATCGTATATGCTGAGTTGTGCTCGGATTTTTCTCAAATGGGATAAAATATTATAATCTATCCCAGTGGCTGAAGTTTTCTTTTTCTTAGGATCTTCAAGAATAATATCATCGTTGATAACTATCTCTTTCTCCTTATCTTTATTGGAGACCCCTTTTTTGGTGGAGGCGGTAGTATCTTGCCGCTTCTTAACTGCACTTGAGCAATCTCCTCCGGTTCAGAGTCATTTAACTGTACATTTTTTTCAGAGTCAACCATCGTTGTGTCTAGGGACTCATCTGTTGATTCAAAATCACCACCCAGGTTTATATGTCCCATCCGAGATGCTATGCTAGGGTGTGATTTATCTCCCTCTGGAAAATATAAGTCCTCCGAACTGTAATCCATTGGCAAAACCATCATACAGGATTCATAGGGTACTTCTTCCATGTATTCTTCTTTTATCGAGGTACTCGGCGCCACCGAGATGACTCGACATATTTCTGTTGGAAGATGTTTCTCATCATCTTCTCTGGCTTCCTCAATTTTAAGCTCTGCCATGAAGTCAGCAAGCTTGATAGGTCGCCTCACAGTCTGGTAGTACTTATCCAAACTTTCAATAACCCTTTGAGTTGCAGTCTTCTTCTCCTTAGGCTTCTTCAGCTTGGTCTTCTTTTTGGAGGATTTCACCATTCCAGACTTTGAAGTGCCAACTTGGTTAGAAAACTGTTTAGAAGTAGAAGCTTGTGTCATAGGCAGAGTTTTCAAGTTTAATACTGGCTCCGTAGGAGATTTTCACTTCACCCCTGGAACTCCTTCAAGCTGCTTTAACATTTTCACAGTTTTCTTAGAGACGCAATCTCCTACTGTTCTTCTTGAATTGGCTTCTTTTCATTTCTTCTTTCTTCAACCAAGAGTACGAAAGAGGACATGACCACCCGAGTTGATTTCTTTTTAGGGTGAGATAACACATTGTCGGACAATGTGAGTTCCCCTTTTTGATATTTTCTTTCAAGCCAATCCTTGAAGATGTAATAATCTTCAATAGGATGGCTGAGTACTCGATGGTATGGGCAATAATTTGGGTCACCAGTGTGCTTCGACTCTTCTGGTCTCTTGCATTCAGGCAGTTCTAAACCCGATTTCAACACTTGTCGAAATAATTTGGCGACACTCTCCCTCTTTAATGAATATTCTTTATTCATTTTATCTTTGAGGGATTGGAACGTTCTATCACCAGTTCCCATTGTCTTCCTCTGGCGTTCTCCTCTACCTTGATAAGTTCATGGCTTATCATTTCCCCCTAGAATCAACCTTGGTTGGGGGTTGGGGTTGTAGGCCTATTTAGGCTTTTCTTGATACTGCATCGGCTGCTTGCATTTATCTACGTTGTAAAATATCTGCCTTTCTCTATCAGCTCTAGAGAAGAATGTAGAGTCGGCCTCACCCCTTCTAGCACCCGGGGCTTTAGCCTTTTTGAGCTTATCAGAGTGATTTTCTTATCTAGACAAGTTCAGTTTTTCAAACTTGGCCACTCTGTCTAGTAAGTATTGAAATGTGTTGATTGTAGCCATGCACGGAAAGGGTTGTATTTTATCGTCAATGTTGCCCATTAACAACTGTACGGCATATTCTTCTTCTAGCTGTTGTTCACATTTCATGCTCAGGTTGCGCCAGCGAGTGATATATTTGGTCACTGATTCTTCTCTTTTTCTTTTATCCAAGGCAAGATCAGCGATCGTTATTTTCTCTGTTGCACTAGCAAATCTCTTCATAAACATATTTTCCAATTCTGCGAAGGTCTTCACAGAATTATTCGGCAGTTCAGTATACCATTCGAAAGCAGTCGTTGTTAAACTACTAACAAATTGTCGGAAGAGTAGGGCGTCATTGCCTCCTGTGTTCCCGCAGGTGGCTTTAAACTGTGCCAAATGCTGCCTCGGGTTGTTATTACCGTTGAAAGTGTTAAACTTTGGTACATAATATCCTTTTGTATATGGCACCTGATCATACTCAGCTGAGTACGGGCGACCCTTGCCCACCAGCTTCTCTGCCTAGTCAACAGCTATAATAGCCTTGATCCTTTCAGTGATAATTCCTTCGAGCTGCGCAGCAGTCACGGGCACAGAAGTACTTACAATATTCTGTGGAGTGGGCTGACGGATGACGTTATGAGCCTCGTGACCACCTTCAGGAGTACCTCGTATTCCCGAGACTTGAGGCATTTGAAAGTTTGGAGGATCTGTAGGAGGATTAAGCATGGTACCAACAGCGGCAGTTCTCTGCATCATCTGCATCATTGCCCCCATCTGAGCTATCATCTCAGTCATCTTCTCATTCAACTGAGAGATTTCTCTATCTTTGGCTCTCATTTGTCGCCTCATCTACCTCTCATGTCGGCGAGTGTGACATTCTCGTCAGCGAAGGGATTCTCCTTGGCTTCTTCCCTTTCTTCTTCTGCTTGGGAATGACCACCTCCACCAGCGATAGAACCAGTCTCTTATTGGCGTACTTGCCTGGGTTGTGGCTGCCAATCTCCCTCGTCTTCACCATCATCATGATATACTTCCTTGATAGCACGTGTATGCCTTACCATATAGACGACTTCAAGGTTCATGATATCCTCCATTTCTTCCTCCAGATTTTCTTCCATAAATTCATCAATATTCTCATCAAAATTTTCTTTTATATTTTCTTCAAGATTCTCTTCTATATTTTCTTTAAGATTCTATTCTATATTTTCTTTGAGATTTTCTTCCCCTTTGACATATTCCTCCCCTTCTTTTATGTCTTCTTCTCCTTCCAATACTCGGATCTCCGAACGGCGACGCCACTGGATCTCCGGTTCTTGATTAGGCAAGGAAATTTCTTCGATCAGTGGGCTATGATCGAAGTTAGTCTCTTCTTTCAGAGGAGATGGAAGGCGATGGGATCCCTTGAAAGATTCTCCAAGGTGTCGACCGTCAGGGGGGACATCATCATGGGTCTTCTTTTGGACCCATCTTTATCGTTGTTTGTAGGTGGGAGCGGATCTCCGGGAAGCCATACCAGATGCCACGCCCAGATTTATTTCTCTTCTTCTTTCTTCTTCTCTGCGAGACTTTGGTCTCCAGATTTCCTTTCCCTTCCACCGGGACCTTTCGGTGGCAGATCCCTGAATCTGAGGTTCAGGTGTCATGCCCCAATGTTCACTGCATGGAGCTTGTCACTGATATCTTCTTTGTTCAGCTATCACAGCAGATGATAGCCTTTCCCTTGGAGGGGTTCTTCTGGCCTCAATAACTAACAGCCTCTGAAATTGCTTCTTCATCAGTCCCCTCTCCTTGACTGTCTTCAGTACTCGATGTACTCGGGCTGACAATCGTTCAGGTTCTCTAATTTTCTGAGGGGTCGGCGCTTGTAGTCGATGCTCCCAGAATGACTGTTTGAGTTCACCAGAAGAGCTATTTCTTTTCACCCATTTGAGATTGATAAACTTATTTTGGGTGGGGACATTGGCCTCAATCTCTTGGGCTGGCAAGTTTGATGGGTGCACGGGCACTAGTTGTTGCTGAGCTCGGATCTCATCATTCAGCTTTCTCCTCTGCCTCCTTGTTAGCTTTTCTCCAGATGAGGAAGCTTCAGCATTATTCTTCTCGGGTGCAGGTAACCTGTTTGGCAGAGCAGTGGTGTTTGTAGTCACCACAGAAATCCTTCCTCCAGCAACAACTCTCTTGGTGGTCGGGGCTTCTGACTGTGACAGTCTTTCAAACACAGAAATCCTCCTATGAGGATTTGTAGCAGAAGGTCGCTGTGCTGGTAGATTCACACGACCGGTAAGAGCTTCAGCAGTATTAAGTCTTCTAGTAGACCTCTCAACTTTCGTGCCATTCACAAGAATGGCAGCACTCCTTGCAGCGATTGCCGGGAAGTCAAAGCTACCAAATTGGAGGGTAGCTCCAGTATTTTTAGTGTTGATCAGAGCATTCGCCAACTGAATGCTAGCTCCACCTCCTAGTTGAACAGTAAAAGGAGTGTTCTATAGATCCATCAGCACGAATGAAAGGTAAGGGTAAGTAATCAGAATCTGATACATCACCCCACACTTTCAAAATGCAGAGACTTGCACAGAACAAAAGATAAAAGCAAGTAACCATTAGCAAGCAATAAAAAGTAATATAAATTTAAAGCACTGCTGACTAAGCTATCTCAATGAATGTATGAATGATCATTTTAAAAGATTATTTTAAAAAAAAATTATCCTCTAAATGATCATTTTAAAAGATTCAAAATTTTGAACACGAATTGATATGACTGCTACTATAGCACTTTAAACGACTAGCCAAAGATGAAAAGAGAAACAAATCCCCAGCGAAGTCGCCAGAAATTTGTGAGCTCCAAAAATTCGGCCCCGGCCTCCCCACCGCGCTTTTCTTTTTTATTTAGCGAGGGGAGTTTTAACGGATTAAGTTTCGAGGTAAATTTTGGAAGGCAGATGGGTTTGTAGATAAGACACTACCCAAAAATTTCGCCCTCATTTTGCAAGGACTTTATGATCTGAGTTCTGGTTTCTTATAGGCGCAAGCCCTTATAGTTAATTACCCCTCCCAATCATGAGAGAGAACTTTCGATTAAGGCTAGTCGTCGATCAGATACGTAGAGATACGTGTTATCTGGCATATAGTAACAGCAATGGGTATTGAGTTTAGAAATTTGAGAATTGGGTTTGGAAATAGTTTGAGAATTTGAGAATTTGGAAAGTTTGATTGTTTGGAAATTTAATATTTAAAAATAAAAATTTTTCCATCTTGCACTTAAAGCGGATGTTGGGAGAATGGATGATAAGCCTGATCAAGATCCCATGGTTCCGTCGTCCCGGGCCATCGTGGTCCCTGGTCTACTTAGTCAGAGGAGATAGTCGACCCAACCTGACAGAAGGATCCTTGTCGGTAGCCATGGGTTGCTTCGTCCAAGGGTACCTTGTAGACCTAGGGTGAATGTTTATCTAAGGGGACAAATTTGAATCCACCTTAGCTTACAGAGGGCTTTATGCCCTATCGATCATATCCTATTGATTCATATCTCAAGGATTTGATGCCAATAAGGAGCGTAACGGCGCTGGCCATAACCGGTATTTTGTGGTGCCATTTGGCGGCAAAACCACTCGGTTCAGAGGGACCCGAGTCATAACCGTTTATCATGCGGTGTCATTTGGCAGCAAAACCGCCGGTTAGAGGACATGTACCATGTCCTTACTAGCAGAAGATTATTTGAGAATGGATCCTAGTGATATTTTTGACTAGGCATTTAGCTCTTTTGTGAGCTGAAGTAAATTTTAATTTGTCCACCCCGGCAAACTATTGCGGAGGGTGGATGAAGTTTGCTTTAAGTATTTTGATGGATTTATTTCAATTTTAAATATTTTGAGATTTTTGAGGTTTTGAACTTTGAGGAATTTGGGATTTCGTAGGCATTTGGATATTTGGGGGACATTTGGAAATATTTGTGAACCCCTCCGGTTGAGATAAACATTCAACACGGCCATCATTGGGGTGTTCGTGGGATCATTTATATTAAAATATATTTGTATTTTATGAATGAACCTTGTCGACTCTATCGAGCCGTCGATAGAGGATCGGGTTTTATAGAATTTTTTCCCTTGTAAGTGAATTCTCTTGATTAAAGGCTTTGAAGGCCTGATATGAATGTATTAAAACAAATATATTAGTCATCTCAACCGTATATTTATTTGTTGGTTTGAACCTTGTCAACTTCTATTGACCCTTATAGAAGGATTGGGTTCGAACTAGAATTCACTTATTGACCCGCGCAGCATCCCTAGATGACACATGTGTACCAATAACATGTTCTTCGGGGCCCATGCAAGTGTTTGGGGCATTTTATAATTGAACCCTGTCTACTCCTTTTTACTCGCTTAGGAGGATCGGGCTCAAATTTAATAACCCGCGCAGCATCCCTAGATGTCACGTGTGTACCAAGAACACGCTCGCCGGGGCCCATGCAGGTGTTTGTGGCATTTTATAATTGAACCCTGTCTACTCCTTTTTACCCGCTTAGGAGGATCGGGCTCAAATTTAATAACCCGCGCAGCATCCCTATATGTCACGTGTGTACCAAGAACACGCTCCCTAGGGCCCATGCGGGTGCTTAATTACTTTTACCCCTTTTAGTGTACTTATGTGTATACAAACTACGATGAACGTGCGAGGGTACTTTAAAAGTATTTGGAAACGCCTTCTGTCCGCTTGCATGAATGTTGCGGATCCGATGGCTTGGCGTAGCAGCTTCTGAATAGAGTTGTTCGCTGCTTCGTACAGGAAGACTATCGTGCACTACTCGTTGCTTTCTGCAGGTGGATCGTAGTGCACTAACTAATCTCCTGCCTTGGGCTGTAGATGCTTGTAGGTAGCTTGCTGTATGCACGATAAAATTCCCACTGTAACTTATCAGCACTTGCACTTGATATAGTTACTTTGTATCTTACTCGTGGACAATAAACTGGGTGTACTACGAGTCTTCTATATTGGCCCGTGAATACTTGCAATTGTTGTAGTCAATTTGTATTTTATTTGTAGATGACATTTGATATGTTGTAAGTCTCCAACAATGTGTCTTCTACGTGGACCGTAGACATTTACACTTATTACATCCCTTGTGCATTTTACTGTGTTTTTTTTTATCCTCACAGTATATCTACTACTATTACATGAACGCAGGTAGATATATTTGTTCACATATTGGAATTAACTACAGGATACTGCATTTACTGTAGTCATTTGATATTCTGTTTGTGGATGACGTCTTGAGCAAGTAGCAGGTTTCCTACATGTCTCATATTGCTTGTAGACAATGACAAATACGAATATTGAAAACTTTATGTTGCTTGAATGTGGGTTATAGTGAGCATTACAAATCATTCATCATCCTTGAGAACAGATTGTAGTTTGCATGGTGAATTTGCACCATTAGCATTCATTTGCGATCACACCCTTTATTATGGTTACCTCCACTATTTCTACTTGCAAGTATTTGATGTATTTGCTTAACACTGAATTGTTATTGATTGCAAAGACGCCACAACATTCACTACTCATCCTCTCATGCATGTTGTTGCTTTTTGTGTGCACCGAGGGTTCGTTCATCATAAATTCTTTCATTTGATTGAAATCATTCACTTGAAGGATTTGCATCATTGTTTTGTGAACAATTTATATGCATGAGTTTGCTTTTATCACAAATCCTTGTGCACTTGCCTGTATGGTTGGTATTTGTTTGCAATCAATCACTGTTATCTTTATGTGATTTGCAATGTTTGTTTGCTTTAACTTGCCATTAGAGTATATGATATTGAAGCTTTATTCAACAAGGACCCAATGTTTGTTTAATGACATTCATTTGATTAATCAAAATTATCATTTGATTTTATCACTTTTGCTTTGATTGCATATCAATTTGAAGTTTAGTTCCTTATAGTCCAAGTCATGTTAGTTTGATGTTAAAATTGATATTCAAAACAAGTTCATTTGCACAAGTCCCCTGTTGTCCTGTTTGAGCTCAAGTCCTTGTCCAAGTTTGAGTCAAAGTTCAATTCTGTCCAAATTATGTCCAAGTTCAAGTTCAATGCAGTCCCAAATTGAGTCTTATTGCACTTTGTTCCAATGTTCATTTCTTTAATGTTCATTTGATTAAGTTTTGATTTTAAGCTTGATTGTATGCTCAAGTTATCCAAATTAAGCTCCAAAATTTGTCTAAGTCCCAAATTTCAGTGAAAATTTCGGCAGCCTCCCGGCGTCTCTCCCGTTTAGGGGAAAACTACGGAAAAACTGGGCCTCCCGCCACGCTAGAGAAAAGCGTGCACGGTAGGTGCCCTCATACGAGGACACCGTGGCCATGAAATGTTTCGATCCCCCACCACGCCAGAGAAAGGCGTGCATGGGTCTTCGATACCTGTTGCAAAAGAGAAGCAGTCGTTTCCCCGCAAGCGAGTACTTATGGGTATCCCGGTCTCGTCGTAGACACCGCACCGGGTTCCCTTCCCACCACGCTAGAGAAAAGCGTGCATGAGTTGGTTTTTCAGTCCGATACTAACGTCGAGAATAGGATTTGGAACCAAGTGTCACACGCCTACCTCACCATAGGTGTCGCGCCGATTGCCCCTCCCACCACGCTAGATAAAAGCGTGCATGGGCAGACCACCAACTCGACATGCATGCCGAGGTAAGAGAGAGAGCCTAGGTTCTAGAAATTATACCTTTGGCGGCCGACAGATCGACGGTGGAGGCGGCTCGTGGACCGAGGCGGAAGAGGGTATTTTGCAATTTATTATTAATATTCTTTATTATAATTTTCATTAATTATAATAATAATTAAGTAATTATTATTAATAATTAATCACTAATTGCCAATTAATTATAATTAATAAATTAACTATAATTATAATTAATTAATAATTAATTATAATCAATCAAAATAAATTATAATCAATCAAATAATTATTATTAATCATTAATTAATAATTATTAATTAATCCTAATTAAATAATTAATTATTACTATTATTAAATAATTATTAAACATAATTAATAAGAATTATAATAAATATATATAGAAAAAATCCCTGGTTCGGCGGATTGAAGGGATTTGGCCGTGGATGCCTGTAAAAAAGGAGAAAGTTACTTTCACGCCGGCGAGCTCCCATTCTCCCCCCGATCGGACAGGAAGGGAGATTTGGCTTTCTCTCCCTTTCTCTGTGTGTGTGGATCAGAGGAGGCAGAGAAGGGTTCGGCCGGTTTTGGTCTTGGCTTCGTAGATCAGAGGCGTCGAATGAAGTGGCCGACGAGACTCGACTGTGGCTTGGAGTCGGCAAAGGCAGACGGAGGAGGCAGAAGCTCAGTCGTTGGGTTCGGCCGGCTCTGCAGTTTGGCAGAGGGATGAGTTCGGCCAGGTGTGGAGGTCGTAAGCGTCGAGGCCGAAGGAGGTAAGGAAGAAAGCCTTCTCCCTCCCTCTCTCTCTCTCTCTCTCTCTCTCTTTGTGTGTGAGGCTCGGTAGACATCGACAGAAGGTGGAGAGGAAGAGGAGCAAAGACGGAAGCTCGGTCGTAAGTGAGGGAGAGATGTCGTGGGAGAGAGTCGAGCAGCCCCTCGCTATTTAACGACGACCTGGGCGCTCAATCGAGGCGAACTCGCGTCTTTTGGGCAGGATTTCATGGGACAGAGACTAAACGGCGCCGAACAGCGGGTTTTCGGCAGGATTTCAGGGATCCTTCGACAGTCCGAGGTATGCGAGATATCCGGGATTCAACAGAGCAAATGTACGATGTATGCAATTGAGGTTATTTTTGGATTTCCAACCAGGATTTAAGCTAGGTTTTAGTTCTTTATCTAGAGGTCAACAACTTCGAATGTCCACTTTTGTAATCTATCAATTTTTATATATGGCATAGGATATAAACTGGATACTCTTTATCTTTTAGAATTATTAATGGTGCTAAAGTAAAATATTTTCATTTTTTGAATGGTGTTTAGAAGATTATGAACTTGCTTAAATAAATGCTAAATGTTTTAACTGTTTCTTTTTTGCTTTGAAATTTGAAAATTATATACCCATCTACTTTTACTATTGTTAAAGAAATTTGGGATAGGTTATGCATAACATATGAAGGAACTAGTAAAGTCAAGCAATCACATATGAATTTAATTTTGCACAAATATGAACTATTTTGCATGTAACCTAACAAATCTACAATTTACATGAATACTAGACTTACAAAAATTATTACATCCCTGCATGCTTTAGTGAGAGACATTTCAAATGCATATAAAGTAAATAAAATTTACATTGTTTACCTGAATCTTGGGATGACAAGATTACTATAATTTTTTAACCTAAAGATCTTAATTCTTATTCTATTTACAACTTATTTAGATCTTGGATTGCATATGAGTAAAAAGTCAGTTAAAAAATGTAGATATATGCAAAATGAAGAAGTAGAAAGCAATCATAATAAAAGTTGATGATATGGAAAGTAGTGATTCTGGTACTCATGGAAATGATGTGCGCTAATGACCAAATAGTTCTAGACATTTTTGAAAAATAAGCAAAAGTGGCATAGTGTCAAACATCAAGGTAAAAGTGTAAAATAAAATAAGTTTTCTATTGATATTATTTGTTTGAATGTAAAAAAGTAAGGACATATTCGACTTGATTACCTGAATCTAAAGATCCATCCAATAAAAGGAAATGGTGAAGAGAAAGGATTCACTTAAAAGGATAAATAAAAAATTCAAAAGGCTTTTTTGGTGAATTCATATTTAAATTCATCATAGATAGAAGTTGAAGAGGAGGTAACAAATTTAATTATGATAGAAGTTGAAGAGGAGGTAACAAATTTATGTCTCATAGCAAAGAATAATATTGGTGATTTTGACAATAATTAGGTGTGTGGTTTTAATTATGATAAATTGCTTTCTTTTTCAGAACAGATGCATGGTACTTCTAGAAAAATTAAAAAAAAAAAAAAAGTGTTCATGTATTATTATCATCTTAAGGTCCCAAGCACCTCCTTAGGTACTTCTTTAGGAGTTAATTGGTCTATCATGCTACTGCTAGTAGATTTTATTGCAACCAAGATGTGTGGGCCACCACCATCCTTAGAACTTGATTTAAGGCTAGAGATCTCTTCCACGTGTTTAGAGATGTAAAACACTCCTCAACTTCATGTTCTTAGGGAATATCTTCCTCACCCATCACCATAATAGCCTCCACAATGAGGTCTTGGACTAGCTTCATGACCTTCTTCACTTTCTTCTTGGATTGGTTCCTCTTTTAAGCATGAAGAATATCCTCTTTTGTCAAAGTTTCCTTACCATCAATGTCTTTCATCTTTGCCATTGCCAATGCCTTCATCAAGTTGAACAGCTTGAGCCTTAACTTCTCTCTCACATCCATCACTACCTCCTATCACCTAGTGTCCTTTATTGCTACCTTCTCCTTATTTTAACTACTTAAGCTTTAGCCACTGCCTTTTCCAAGGCTTCTCACTTAATCCTTAAGGTTAATTCAAATACGTCTCATCTTTTTCCCAACAGTAACTCTATTTAGACCGCTAAAATAAAGCAGTACACAAGAGAAAAGGATATGGAACTAGTGCTCAACTAACTATTTATTTCACTCCTCAAATCCATATAAATAGAAACTTAAGAGTGAAATAGGAATTGCTTTCCTCCTTTCTTACACTTGAATAGGACTTGACATTTAATTTATGTCAGATCGAATCACAGCTATTTAAAAGGTAACTTGACAGCAGTCATCTCTTTGATCACCTCATAGTTATATGCATGAAATTCACTTCCCACTATCTTCTATTCAACAGATCTCTCTTTTGAGGATGTACAATATATATATATATGTATATATATATATATATATATATATATATATATATATATATATATATATGTATATTGAATTTGGATAACTACAAATATGAGCAAAATAGTTATAATGGTTATTCTTTTAAAAAAATTTTCAGAATGGATAATTGCTTGCCTTGATTCCACCCCTGCATCCTATAAAGCAACCAGATGTCACATTTTGAGAAGTTTACAACATCTGTATACAATGGCCACGGGCATCATGATATCATGTTCTCCTTTTTAAAAGCCCACTACAATGTCTCTTTCAGCTTGCATCACAACTAATAATACCATCATTTTCTCTACAAAGAGGACTTGTTGGCTATAGGTTTAGAGAGACCTATAGTAGCGAGCAAGAAACTGTATTTGTACTGGAGAGCATATTGAGCTTTCGTTTGGTGCAGATTTTTTATTATTTTTTAAAATCATTTATTTTACTAAATTAACAGTAAGAAAATCATCTTAAATAAAATATAAAATTAATAGAATCAACAAAACTATTTTTATTATGATGTTTATTTCTATTTTATTCATTTTTTTTTCTTTCCTTGTTTGATATCAAATAATTATTACTGAAGGGAAAAAGTTGCCAGCAAAAGTAAACTGACATAAAAGCACTCCTTTTTCTTTGCGTTGCTTACCTAAGTGAATTCAAGGTACATTGAGGGAGCACCCAATCAATCTCGCTTTGAAACATGCTCATCATGTCAAACTTCTCTTTTTTAAATAATGCTATCTTTTTTAAGATGAGTGGTACTTCACTCCCTTGCTTTATATATATATATATATATATATATTGGCGCTTGGTTCACAAAAACTATGAACATAAGAAATTAAATTGTATTCTCTTAGAGCAAAATATTGTTTATTTAAAATGAAACCATATAATATCATCTATTCTTCATTTTATGTTTTTCTTTCCTCTTCGTTTCTTCTCTCTCTCTCTCTCTCTCTCTCTCTCTCTCTCTCTCTCAATAAGTCACTCCATTTAAGCCATCTTCTAAAATTGGTTTTAAGTGTTAAATAAATGATAATGCTATGGAGGTGATGTTGAATTACATTTGCAAATGGCTTCACAGTGCAAACCAACAACAATCTGGCAGCCAATGATGGGCTGCAGAAATTGTCTTGTGGCGGGCTCAACAAAATTTCTAGCTGCCAGAATGCCACCAGTTGCGGCTCGAGCTGTAGCTAGTTGGCTGAAGGACCCAAAGCAATGTTTAAATTGTGGGCTGCTTATTTTTATATCTACAGTTCATAATGTCGTCAGAAATTCTTTCCATCCAGTTTTTTTGGCTAATAGAATGAGTTTTTTTTGTGTAAATTTTATCAAAAGCCTCTAGGACACCGAAAATCCATCAAATTTTGTTTGATTATTTTGGTCGTTGAAAAAGGCTTAGAATTTGTTTGGGATAGCATTCTTATTGTTTTGATGTTCAGACTGTAACAACAAATTCTTTTTAATCACTATTTTTTTATTATTTTCAAGAAATTTTTATACTTGGAAGATACTTTTATAGAAACTTTCAAATAATTATTTTATCCAAAATAGCTTTATAATCATTTTCATAAAAAGTTGCAACTATCCCAAACGGACTCTTATCTTTTTAGTGTGATATTATTTACACTGCCAAGTTATTCGTTAAAAATAAAATATATGGTTAATTCTTTTCTTCGGGCCTGTTTGAGATAATTGCAACATTTTATAAAGTTATTATCGGGAAAGTAACTTAGGTTTCGTTTGGGATAGCTTTCCTGATATTTTATTTTTCATACAACAACCACAAATTTTATTTGGCTATTGCTTTTTCGCTGCTTTCAAAGAAATTGTACTTAAAAATTGCTTTCTACAATAGCTCTAAAAAATTAGTTTCTCTACAACAGCTTTATAAGGAAGTAAGAAAATCATCCCAAATGAAATCTTAATTACTTTAGTAGTAAAAAGTATTTTTCAACCACAAATTTTTTGAAAAATAGTAAAAAAATAATAATAATAACAAAAATAACATCCAAATTAAATTGTGATTTTTATCTACAAAAATAAAACTGTGAGAAAACTGACCCAAATAGACATTTAATTAAAAATAATATTGATATTTAAAAACAATATTCTTATTTGTAATTTGAAAATTAAATTTATAATAATAAGAATAATATTTAATTTTATAACCAGTTAAAATATCTAGAGGTTGCTCAATATAAATAACCTCTTGAATCAACCCATTTAGGAATGCACTCTTAATATCCATTTAATACAATTTAAAAGCCCTAAAGCAAGCAAAGGCTACTAGCATCCTAATGACTTTTAGTCTAGCTACAGGGACAAAAGTTTCCTCAAAATCTATTCCTTCGATCTGGTTATACCCCTTCGCTACTAATCTGACCTTATTTCCCACCACTATTCCAGAGTCATTCATCTTATTTTTGAAAACCCACTTTGTTCAAACTACACTTTGGTCCTTAGATCATTTAACTAGTTTCCATACACCATTTCTTACAAATTGGTTTAACTCTTCTTGCATTACAAGGATCCATAATTCATCAGTTAGGGCATAATCTATGTTGGTGGGTTTTATCATAGTGATCAAATTTGAATGATTGCCTTCCTTTCTAAGTCAATGCCTATTTCTAATACCTTTAGATGGGTCTCCTAAAATAAGTTCTTTAGGATGACTAGAAGAATATCTTCATTCTCTAGGAAATTTTTCTTAAGGTTCTGCCCTATCTCCTATAGCAATTGCTTCTACCCCTTAAATGACCTCCACTTGTTCTTCTTCGGGTTTATATTTAAAGGTCCTATCTGATTCATCAAATATAATATGGGTAGACTCTTCTACTACTAGGATCCTCTTATGTGTAATCTATAGGCCTTACTCTTATGGAGTTCATAGGGTATCTATTAAGCTTGGATCTCACATTCATCCTCTTTAAAACATAACAAGTAGTATTCTCTACTTCTGCCTAAAAATACCTAGGGAGTGAATACTCAACTAGTATTGTCCTAGCAGCTTCCACTAAGGCTCTATTTTTCCTTTTAGTTATTCCATTATGCTGGGGGTCCTAGGGGTAAAGAAGTTATGTTCTATTCCTATTAAAAGTTCGTTAGGGATGTTAAGCCCTATAGAACTGGCCCAAGGCTAACCAAAAGGGGGGATGAATTGGTATTTTTTAAAAAAATCTTTAGGCAAAGCACAAATACAAACCAAATCACCACAAAGAAATAACGTGCAGAAGAAATAAATACGGAGGCAGTAAAAACAAGAACACAAGGGTTTATAGTGGTTCGGTTAACTCGGCCTACGTCCACTCCCCGGAGGCGCCCTCCGAGTATTGCACTACAATCGTGACTCTCCTTTAGCCCCCACAGCTAGGCGGAGAAGCCTTTACAAACACCTCTTTTTGCCACACCCGGCAAGGCAGAGAACCTTCCTCCTTTTGCTTCCTCCTGAAGCAGGCAGAGAACCTCGATCGCTTGCTCGAACTTACCTCTCCCAACACTTCCAAGGACAAGAGACTCTAGGGAAGAAGAAGTGGAACAATGCTTGGAGCAACCCTTGTGAATCCCCTCACAAGCTCCCCCTCATAAGATCCTCTCTCTCTCCCTCTCTCTCTCTCCTTTAGGTTTTCTCAGGTCAAGACAGCATCAAAGGATCATTAAAAATGCTGAACAAGAGCTCTTAAATAGAAGAGCTTCAAAGGAGCTCATTAATTGCAAGTTGCCGACAATATCGTCCAGGACGATATGGAAATCGTCCTGGCCGATCAATACAAATCTCATAAGATCGGCCAGAGCATCGCTCTGAATGCAAACTGGACGATTGAAAATTGGCTTGATCATCCCGCACGATATTACGATCGTCCCGGACGATATTACGATCGTCCCGGACTATCAGTTCAAATCTGAGAAAAATTGTCTAGAGCATCGCCCTGAATTTGTGCTAGCCGATATGTATCGTCCAGAAGTAACTAAGATTTTTGAATAGATCGTCCTGGCTGATCTTTCGATCGTCCAGGACGATGTGATCGTATCAATCATCCTTAATTACTTCCTTGATTTGTCTGATCAATTAAGGCATAATTGTGAATATCGTTCAGGCCGATCCAAGATCGTCCTGGCCGATTGCCAAAAATACAGAATACCTTAATTGTTTATGGAGGCAATTTTTTTCTGTTTTGATCCAATCATCCTGGCCGTTACATGTATCATCCAGGCTAATTTGCTAATGACGATTGCCTTAATTAAGAACACCTGATTAGAATTTCTGTTTTAAGCTCGATCGTCCAGGACGATGTAAATATCGTCCTGGCCGATTTGAGTAAAAACAGAATTTCTAAGTCTCTCAAGTGTGTGTGTGTGTGTAGGGTTACTTAGCATTAGTCCCACCAAAGATTACAATTGACTTAAGAGGGAAAAATAAAATTACAGACTGACTCAATCCTAATCTACCCCATCTTGAGCTGGTTCTAATTTTTGTCTGATCTTTGGGTCTTGAAAGGTTAGTAGTAAAAGATAGTCCAAGTCAAGTAAGAGTGTTTGTCAATCATCAAAACATAGTTCATAGACCTGAATTTGCAACACCTGTCTCTTGACAAAAGGATTCAAGCTTATCATTTTCAAACTCTCCACCATAATCACTATGAATTATTGAGATTTCACGCTTAATTTCCTTTAAATACAGGTGAAAAAAGTTCTAAATTTTTCAAATGACTCATTCTTATTTGCTAGGAATTTAACCAAAGTAAATCTAGAGTAGTTATCCACAATTACAAATCCATGTATCTTTCCTCATAGGCTAGTTGTACTAATAGATCCAAATAGGTCCATGTGAAGTATTTCTAGTGGCCTAGAGGTGTTAATGTCTTTAATTGAATGAAATGAAGACCTTATTTATTATCCTAGTTGGCACGCATCATATATATGATCCTTAGTGAAGTCTAACTTAGGTATGCCTCTAACTAGGTTTTTCTAGATGATATTCCTAAGAGCCTTCATGCTCGCATGATATGGTCTCCTATGTCATAGCCAAGATTCATCAATTATAGTTTTTTAAGCATAATAAATTTGAATATTCAATGTAGTTCAAGTCTAACATGTAAATATTTTTCTTCTTTTTTTCTTCTAATATAAATTTTCCATCTAAACTAATCATTGATTTGTTAGAAAGAAATTTTATATTAAATATTTTATCGCACATTTGACAAGTATGTAATAAATTATACTTTAGACTATCAACTAATAAAATATTTTCAATCATAAAGTTTATAGAGTTGCTAATTATATATGTACCCACCACTTTTCTAGTGGTGTTGTCCCATAATGTCACCTTGCCTCCTGGGTTGGCCTCTAGTGTGATGAACTGCTTTATATCACCAATCATATGCCTTGAGCATCCCTTGTCCAGGAACCAAATGCTCTCACTAGGCCTTTTATAACAGCACCCCTATATAATCATTTAGAGGTTAGATTCGAAAACCCAAGTGAGTTTGGGTTCCACCTTATGCTTAATTGAATGAGATGAATACATGTTATGCTGTTATGAATTTAATTTAGGCCTCCACACTATATGTGTCATAATAGTGGAATATGCAAGTGCAGGCCATATGTCCTAACATGCCACAAGAGTAATACTTAACACTAGGAAATGAGTTTACTAACCTAGTGGGTTATGGTTCCTCATCCTAGGTTTAGGTGATGCATGCTGTATTGAGGGGTTATACCACTGAGCTAGCGTGGGTGATGATTTATTATTCTCAAGTGCAATGACTTTTGCTCTACAAAATTCATTAGTATTTTCATAGCTTGACACTTTCAATTTTAATACATGCTCACTACTATCTAGCTGACATGCAATTTTTTATAATTCCTTAAATCAGTTTTGTAGTTCAATATGTGATGTTTTCAAAGAATCATGTGCATTAGATAAGTCAGTATGCTTCTTATTTAATGCATCAAAGTCATTTAAAAAAGTTATATGATCGTTAGCTAAAGTAGAGTATTCAATAATTAAACTAACATGCTCTTTTTATAAATTAAAGAATTCAGTATTAAGACTAGCGTGTATTTTTTTCAGCTTCCCATATGAATCATGAATATTTTCAAAAATAATGGGTAATTCATCATAGAAAAGTTGGCATATCTCATCTTGATCTGATTGATCAAGATTATCAATAGCCATAAGACACAAGTTTTTTACCTCCTCCTCTGCTTCTACTTCTGATGATTCTGAAGTGAAGTCGGCCCAAAAAGCTTTCTACATCTTTTGCTTTCCCCTCTTAAGTTTTGGCTTCTCTTCACTCTTTTCCTTGATCAAATGAGTCTTTAGGTTGGGTCATTCAGTTGGGAGGTGACTTAGTTTCCTACACTCGAAGCAAATTGTGTTAGAAGTAGCTTTATTATTTTTGTTCATTTTACCTTTGCTCCAATTGTGCTGATGATGTCCCTATTTTTTCAAGAAACTCTTGAATTATCATGTCATTAAGATGATATAGTAATCCTCCTTCGATGTAGAATTATCACTTTCTAAATTATTCGCTTTTAGTGCTACAGTTCTCTCCTTGTTCTTTTCTCCTGCATCACTTTGCCATTAACTTACTCCTTACTCGTAGGTAATAAGTGGCCCAAGAAAATTATCAATGAAATAAGCATTCAAGTCTTTAGATTCAGTAATTGCAGTTATCTTGGCTTCATAAGAACTAGGTAAATAGTGTAGAATCTTATTAACTTTTTTAGAGTTTGATAGTTATCTACTTAATGCATATAAGGATGTCACTATTTGGATAAACCTAGTGTACATTTAAGATACAATCTCATTAGGTTTCATGCGAAAGAATTCATAGTCATATAGTAGATTATTTAGTCTAGAATGTTTGACTTCACTAGTTCCCTCATAAGTGATACATAATCTGTCTCAAATCTCCTTTCACGTAGTGCATATAGAAACTCACATATAGTCTTCAGATTTTAAAGCACAAAAGAAATATTTCAAATATTTAGCATTTAACTATACGAGTTCGCTATCCTCATAACTCTATTCAGCAAAAGGAATATTAGTTATGACATCATTAACTACATGCGATGAAAGTGAATATCCAATTTGAATCATATGCAAAATTCTATAGTCATTTGATTATAAAAAAGTAGGCATACATATTTTCCAAAAATCAAAATGAATATTTTCAAACAGTTGTGGACAAGTTATCGAATAACCCCCATAGTATTACAATTACTAAAATGAGCCATTAATCATTCTTCAAAAATTTTATAAAACTTTATTTTTGAAACTCACTCTCATATCACTTGAAATTTCATTAAGGTCATTAAATCTTAAAGAACTAGGCTCACCAAGAGGGGGGTGAATTGGTAATTTTAAATTTTTTTTCGACTTCAAAATAATGATGATAATATTTTTGAAAGAGTTTTCAGAAATTTAAAATACCAAATTCTAATTGATTGCGGAAGAGAACGCGTTTATCAAAAATATTAATTTGACTATAATAATATTTTGATTTACGAAATAAAGTAATAATCACCAATTTTTCCAAACAGTTATAATAGAAATAAAATGTAAGAAAAATATAACTATTAAAAGGAAAGAAATATACTATGAATTTTTATAGTGGTTTAGTCAACCTTAACTAACATCCACTCTTCGGAGTCCTTCGCTCTGAGTATTGCATTAATCACTAAGTGACTCTCCTTTTGCTCCTATAATAAGGCAGAGAAGCTCTTACAAACTCACTTTCACCAAATCTAATACGATGGAGTGTCGGACTCTATATCACCCTTTCGGTGATGGTAGCAATCCTTGACTCATTTTTTCTCCCTCTTGAAGAAGATAGAGAACATCAGCTCCTTTTTCTCCCTCCTAGAGAAGGCAAAGAACCTTAGCTCATTTTTCTCCTTCATGGAGAAGACATAGTACCTCGAGGACTTGACCTAGAAGCCTCTCTCCCAAGAGATCTTCCAAAGACTCACTAAGGCCATGGGAGGAGTAAGGTTGTGGCTTGCTTAGAGCAACCATATGATTCCCTCACACTTCTTCTCCCTCAGGACCTTCTCTTTCCGCAGTCACACAATCGTCTCACCATTAAAAAGAGAAATTTTGAAACATTCTTATGTATTGGGCTTCAAGAAACCCTAAAAAATTAAGTTAACCGTCATTATTCATACAGTAAAATTCATGTTCGTACAATATGATCAGTTTAAAACTAGTCCCATCCAGTACAATGTAAATAATCATTCAAGCAAACTATTTAATTAATTCAAACACATCGTACAGTATGATCCAGAGATCATTTAATACGATTTGTTTGATTTCCTCTATTCACATAAGACAATTCCTAGGACATCTGAAAATTATCTCTACTAATCATCACGTACTACTATCATCGTACAGTACAGGTAATTGATTTCAAGTAGATCATCCAGTATGATATGAATATCGTATAATATGATTAGTTCAAAAAAATCATAGGTTCCTTTGGTACAATCTTTGGGATGATCGAATTTCATCTTTGTTAATCATTTGGTGTGATCAATATCATATAATACAATCAACTATCATTAATTAAACTATGATTTAATTGATTAATTATAGGGGTTAATTTTAGCAAGATTTTAAATATTTGTATAGTACAATTAAAAATCGTATAGTATGATTAATTCAAAAATTAAATTTCAAAATCTTACTTAAATTAATCTTACAGTTAGGATTTTTAGATCTTACGGTAGTACGATTAGTTCAAAAAACAAATTTTATAATTAATCGTTAAGCCCATTCATTCTATACTGATAGTACAATATAATTGTAAGTCATACAGTATGATTAGTACAAAAGTTTTAACTTTTAAAATCTATCTCACTCCATCTGTGTGTGTGCGGTCACCCAATTATATACTCTCTTATATAGCCAAACTCAAGAAATATAAAATAAAATAAAATAAATTACAGACTTTGTTTACTTGACATTCCTATTTTACATATTATTGAGCTTTCAGTAGCCTTGAGTAGTGGATGTCTTACCTATAATGTTAGTGCTCACATAACATTTAATGAGAAAAGTAATAATTCAATCAATAATATTTATCATCATCAAAATCACATACTATGAATCCTGGATTATAACATATATCTTGATAGTTAATATTTTGGGTTGTTACAATTGGTATCAGAGAAATACACCTGCTAGAAGATAGGAACTAAGTGCCATACAAGACAAAGTGCTATGCCATGGGAGCCACCTTTTGAACCCTAAATGGGACAAAGTGTTATGGGGTGGGAGCCACCACTTGAACTTGTAGGGGTCACATCTAAAATTATATGTACCTGGTGGATGATTTTTGGGATAATGATAGTGATGAGGACATAAATCACTTAAGTGGAAGAGATTGTGAAACCCCTTAAGTAAAAGAAGATAAACTCTTAAATATCGAGGCACCTTCTAATGTAATTATTGGAATCTGAACATTATTCGATCATTATTGTAACATGTAATATGAAATCTAGCAATATTTATGATTTAGAATATTATGCAATTAAACTCGAACATGATTTGAAACCTTTATTATTAGTTCATATCTCATGCATATTATAACTTATAGCTATATCGATGATTGCATTGAAACCTAAATAATGGAAAGTATAATAACAATAAGATTGAGTAGATGGTGGTTGAAAAATCAAGAGTGTCACTGTAAAGATTTATTATTAACTAATTACATAAGCACTAAAAACCCCAAAAATAGATAATATACTGAGAAGAAGAAAGTTCACATTGCTAGCTTGTGCAAAGGTTCTCAAATTCATGATTGAGGGTTATGACTCAATTTTATATATCAAGAGTTAATTTTATTTGAGATGAACTTTTGTTTATATTTCTCTGAATAATGAAATAATTGTGATATTTGATCAGTTATGTGTACCATGCCTAATATTTTCATCAAAGTGCAATCACATTAAGTATAATATGATAGACTATAACTTTGTTAAGGGAACATACAAATTCATGATTGAGGGTCATCACTCAATTTTATATACCAGGAGTTCATTTTATTTGAGATGAACTTTCGTGCATATTTCTCTGAATAATGAATTAATTGTGATATATGATCAATTATATGTATTATGCCTAATATTTCCATCCAAGTCCAATCACAATAGGTATAATATGATATATTATAACTTTGTTAAGAGAAAATACAATCATAATGGCTATAACAAAATTATGGGCAAATTGAGGGAACCCATGGGGGGCATATTGCGCGGGGAATGAAAATATAGCTCATTATGTGGCAGTAGTTGACGAATCTAGAGCAAGAAAGTTCTCCATGCTCTGATCCTACAACCTTAACTTTGTAAATTTGTTGCAACTGAGGTTGTGCATTGGAGTGTATTGTTTTGAAAGCAGTGAATTTAAGAATGCTAATTCTTACCTTAATGATATACTTTTTGCTAAAGATAATACATGGAGCAGTACTGAAAATTTCAGAAGCTTTTTTTTTTAAGAAATAAGTATGCACGTAGGATAATTTTATTAGTTTCAATGGTCTCTTATTTTAGACTCCATCCTTCTATTCTCTACAAAATCTTGCACGAGCAATGATTCACACTTTTTAAGGATTATATCACTTCAAAACAAAGTCTGATTTATGTCTTGTAGATTTATGTCTGGTCTAGAGAAATGGTTGACCTTTTAATGTTTTTTAAAACAAGAATAATTAAATGAATTTCTGTGTAAATTTGATCATTATTCTTTATCTTTTTAGAAAATTCAGGAAAGTTTTTATAAAATTAAGTTAGTCCCCACTATAAGAAATTTCTGGCCCCGCCACTAAACATAATATACTATAAGGTGCCCAATTATGACTTCTTACGTGAATGCTCTAGCCTCGAAAAAGCTAGTCACTTTCCATTCAACTTTCTTTACTAATTCATAATTTCTAGCCTCGACAAAGCTAGTCACTTTCCATTCAACTTTCTTTACTAATGCATAAGACTTGGGGAATTCATCTATCTCACTATAAATGGTTCAATTCTAGCCTCACATCTTAAAAGTTATAGAATCTTAAATTTGAACACTCTTCTTCATTAAAGTTAGCATTTTCATAGGCTTTTCAAGAATACCAAAAACATCAAATTATCTAAATTATTTTATTATCACTCTTAACTCAATGTGTGATTTGAATAGGGAAATGTCTTTCTACATCTAGGGTTAGAATTGACATCTACATATATAATAAACCAACTTAAATGAATCAATTTCACATAAAATAATAATTAAAAAAAAGGGGATGGTTCGAATCATGTTAAAGCCACATTCAAACTATTTACGACCCACATTTAAATCAATTTGAGAATGATTTGAGCATGTCTGAAATATGGTTTTAACATAATTTGATTATAATTATAATAGTTAATGCCTCATCTAATATGTTTTATGGTTTAGATTTTAGAGTGTGAAAATGGTTCAAACAAAGTTGAAAATCCTATTATGAATTTGGATCTTTTTTTTTAAACTAGGGTTCTCTTCTAGTCTCCTTTATATTATAACCTTCCACCGCCATCAATGAAATCATTCAAATAAAAAAAAAACTAAAAGTATAACATTACTAACACCAAAAAAGATGTTTGGAACTTAGAAACCATCACTATTAAGCTTTATCATAGATTGACAACACGTGCTAAGAGATTGCCAATAACAAATGGTACTTGAAGGACATTTGAGCATTTTTGTTACTCAAAAGTTTACATCTACTAGTGAAGGGATATGCCATGTATTTTATATGTCATAAATATTTCAATATATAGTTAATCTAGATTTTTTTTTTTTCAAGAAGATAAACACCAAATATATTTGAGCAATTAATATATAGTATTGCTCTAATTTTTTTAAGATTTAGGCTTAATTTTGTTTGTTTGTTTGTTTTAAGATTTAGGCTTATAAGTTAAAATTCAATTCCAAATAAAGTTCTTAAACTGGCATTAACGTACTGCTCTAAAATTTCGATTTTTTTTTGGGCCGTGCCACTCCTCTCCACAAATTCTAGTCAACGGATTTCCAACGAAGGATCCGAAGACCGTGGCGTGCTTCTTCTCGGAAACCCTAGCCTATGTTCGTCTCTTCTTTTTCTTCTGCTTCTTCTTCACTGTTTGAAATTTCTTCGCAGGTTCAGATTATCGCGTGGAGAATTTGATAGAATGATAGCATTCTAGTCTTCGCTAATGGCGGAACAGGAAGACAATAGGAAGGAGCTACCGGGTCCTTCTCAGCCTCCTGTAATATTATTATGTCCTTCATTTATTTCACCAATATTTTCATCTACTTTATTTGAGCTGCATCTAAACATAATAGTTGTTCCCTTGTAGTGAAATTTCTTTCTGAGTTTGTTGAATTGTTTATCTCCACATAACTAATTCTGAAGGGGGTTCTATTTTCTATTTTGAATGTATGGAATATTCGAAAGACCAGAGCTTTGGAAAAATGGAAGGCAGAGGATTTAGCTTGAGGTTGAGGGGTGATAAAATGCGGACTCCAATTTCTTAATATGCGAATCTTATGATATAAATAAATAAATAACTTAAAGTTTGTTTCATTCTAACTTATTGAGATTTATGGAATATTTGAAATTCTTAATGGATGTTTGGCTACAAGCAGGATTTAGTAAATCCTTTTTAATCCGCGCGGAATCTAATTGTGTCAATTAATCGGATTGTACTATTGCCTCGAACCTCAAGTTTATTTCTCATGCTCGCTAGTGGGGGTGCGGGGGTCCTCCCCAATGCAATCGAAATTTTTTTCCATACAACTCCCCAATGCTGTGTACCCGAGTGCTCTAACGTTGCAAAGTTTACTAGGAGAAAAGATAGAGAGCTGAGCGCCACAACGCTGTTAGGCTGACTGGAAGCAGAGCTCGCGTTGAGCGTTGTAGCTCTCCAAATTGGCGTCGTATCATTTTGAGATGGACTTGACAGTTTTTTTCTTGTTTTCTCAAGGGTGGGATCCCTTGGTGATATATAGAGATTTTTCTCATTTGTTTGTTTGTGACAATGGTGTAAGAGTGATAGAAGCAAAGAGAGAGTAAGTGAGAAGAGAGATTGGTAATTATTTCTCCCAATTTTCATAGCGAATTTCTTGGTGTGGTGTGCTTTATGATATTTTTTCTATTTCAGATTTTTTTTAAGTTAAATTCTGATGTCATTTACTTTCCTCCGTATTCTATTTTTTCTTGTTTGGTTCGTTGCTTGATATGCTTTCACATCCCCAACAACTAATATTAGAGTCACGTTCATCGTTTGAGTGGGAATAATGACTGACGAAGCAAGATACAAGATTGAGAAATTCAACAGTTCAAACTTTGCATTCTGTAGAATGCAAACTGAATATTTGCTGTATCAATAATTGTATTTACTGTTGGAAGGAATCACCAAGAAGATGGATTCTATGACTAAGTATGAGTGGGAGGTTCTTGACCGGACTGCACTAGGTTTGATTCGACTTTCATTTTCTCATATGTTGCATTCAACATTATAAATGAGAAGGCTACAATCAATCTTATGGCTGCACTGACTACGATGTATGGAAGTCATCAGCCTTAAACAAAATGTTCTTGATGAATAAGTTATTCAATACGAAGATATTGGACAACACTCCAATGATAGAGCACCTGAATAATCTGATTATTGTGATGTGTCAATAAAGGGAGATCTAAATTAAGGAAATGTAACTCTACTTCAGGTAGAGAGAAAGTCGTGTGTTAGAGCTGTGGTAAGAAGAGTTCAAGGATTGTACAGTTCCAAAGAAGGGCAATGGTGGACGTCAAGATAAAAATCACTCCGCAAATGTATCTTTAGAAGAGCATCAGTCAAATTTTCTGATTTTATCTCTAGATAATCCTGAATCTTGGGTTATAGATTCATGTGCTTCTTTTTATGTAAGTCCTAACAACAAGGTATTTAAGAATCATACTCAAAGTAATTTAGGTAAAGTGTACCTGGGTGACAACATGCCTAAAACATTATTGGATAAGGAGATGTTATCAAAATGCTAGATGGGTCAATTTAGAGACTAAAGAATGTTATGCACGTTCTTTGTCTGAAAAGGAGTTTAGTTTCTGTGAATTATCTTGAAACTCAGGCTATGTGACATCATTTATAGGAGATTCGTGGAAGACGACAAAAGAAGCTATGGTTATAGCTCGTGGTAGTATTGAAGGCACCCTGTATGCTATCAACAAAAAATCAGATTTTATTAGAATAACTGATTCAGATGTTGATGGATGTCTTTGGCATTGAAAGCTTGGTCATATAAGTAATAAATGTATGCATTCACTTCTTACTAGAGGAAAATTTCTTGGTTTATATAAATTTAAATTTTTGTGAAGATTGTATATATAGCAGACAACATAGGATGAGTTTTTCAAGTACTTGTTCAAATGTCAAGTCAAAGAATATTAAGTTAGTGCATACTAATGTATGGG
Source organism: Dendrobium nobile (assembly GCA_022539455.1). Taxonomy (NCBI): domain Eukaryota; kingdom Viridiplantae; phylum Streptophyta; class Magnoliopsida; order Asparagales; family Orchidaceae; genus Dendrobium; species Dendrobium nobile. The sequence continues at coordinate 28,694,139 of CM039727.1, forward strand.
GTCCTATTCCAGTTACTTCTATAGGAGGATATTTGCATTTTGTTATTTTTATTGATGACCACAACAAAATGTATGAGTGTACTAATTAAAATATAAGTTAGATGTGTTTGATATTTTTAAGTGAAAGATCATAGCTGAGATTGAGGCATGTTTGAAATTCAAGTGTCTCAAATCAGATAATGGTGATGAGTATCATGATAAGAAGTTTAAGGAGTATTGTGCTTTGAATGAGATCAGGCATGTGTTCATTATTTCAAGAACACCATAGCAGAATGGTGTTGTACAGCGCATGAATATAATTATTATTGAATGTGCTATGAGCATAAGATTACATGCTAATCTATCTAAGCAGTTCTGAGTAAAGACAGTGAATACTGTAGTTTACCTGATCAATCATGGTCCTTTAGTTCCTCCGAATGAGGGATTACCTAAGGAATCCTAGAGTGAAATGGAGGTAAGTTTATCTCACCTCAAAATTTTTATTATTCATCCTATGGTCATGTTAATGTAGGATCTAGAAGCTTGATCCAAAATTTATCAAGTGTACATTTATTGATATGACTCAGATGAATTTGGCTACAAATTTGGGGATTATTTGAATCATAAATTCATCAAGAATAGGGTTGTCAAATTCAATAAAAATGAGACTCATGAAGATTCTTTCAAATATATTGGGATAGAAGATGTTGATGATGATCAAGAAGACAAAGTTGATGAAGCACATAGAGTAGCTCAGACTCCTACTATTGAAGTTAGGAGATTCGCCAGAATCTTAAAGCCATACGAATGTACTCTCTTTACTTGTACTATCTATTGCTGATAGATAATGGTGAACCATAGTGCTATGATGAGGCTATTCAAGTTGATGATTTAAGGAAATGGGAGAAAGCCATGGATGATGAGATGCATTCACTTGAGTTGAATCAAACTTGGGATTTGACATAGCTACATATAGCAAGAGAGCACTATAAAATAAGTGGGTTTACAGGCTGAAATAACAACTTGATTGAGTAAATGTTATAAGGTCAGACTTGTAGTAAAAGATTTTCAACCGAAGGAATGAGTGAACTTTACTAAAATTTTCTCTCTAGCGGTGAAGATGACTACAATCAAAATTGTATTGAGCAAAGTAGCAATAGATGATTTACATCTAGAGTAATTGTTATACATGGTACAATCTTAGGGATATGAGATCAAAGTGATAGAAGTGCAGGTATACAAAAGTTTTCTCAAGCTGAATATGTTGAAAAGGTGCTTCAAAGATTCAATATGAGAGAGGCAAAGCCAATTTGCACTCCCTTGGGTAGTCACTTTCAGCTATCCAAGGAACAATCGCCTAACTCTGAAGCAGAGTAAGAACAGATGGAAAGGACTCCATATGCTTCAATAGGTGAAAGTTTGATGTATGTTATGATTTGCACAAGATCTAATATAGCATATGCAGTGGGAGTAGTTTGCAGATTTATGGTAACTCAGGTAAACTTTATTAGGAGGCAGTTAAGTGGATTCTCAGGTACTTGAAAGAATCAGTTGACAAAGCTCATAGCTTTGGAGATGCATGGATTAATCTACAGGGTTATGTAGATTCTAATTTTGTTGGAGATCTTGATGGTAGGAGGAGCACAACATGTTATATCTTCACCATAGTTGTTAATGGCGCAAAATAGCGCGTCATGTCGCACAGCACGGCGCGGCACACCTACATCACCATGTTCATGGCGAGACGCATGTGTTTAAAATAGTGCGCGCTATTTGCGCGCCATGTGAGCCATGATGCATGGCACACGGCACAAAATAGCGCGCCAAATTGTTTAAATGTGACGTCCACCTCTTAAAATTAAAAAAAACGCTCAGTACCGCTAGGTACATGCTCGGTACCGCTATGTACATGCTTGGTACCGCTAGGTCGAACCCCGCCAGGGGGCAGCTGTGGGCTCCGAAAATTCGGCCCCGGCCTCCCCGCTCGCGCTATTCTTTTTTTTTTTATTCGGCGAGGGAGTTTTAACGGAATTAAGTTCCGAGGTAAATTTTGGAAGGCAGATGGGTTTGTAGATAAGACACTACCCAGAGATTTCGCCCTCATGTTGCGAGGACTTTATGATCTGAGTTCTGGTTTCCTATAGGCGCAAGCCCCTATAGTTAATTACCCCTCTCGATCACGAGAGAGAACTTTCGATTAAGGCTAGTCATCAATCAGATACGTATAAAAATACGTGTTATCTGGCATATAGTAGCAATAAAGGTTTGGAATTTGAGAATTGATTGGGTTTGGATATTTGGGGAGTTTGATATTTAAAATAGAAATTGCACCATCTAGCACTTAAAGCGGATGGTGGGGGAATGGATGATGGACCCGATCAAGATCCCATGGTTCCATCGTCCCGGGTCATCGTGGTCCCTGGTCTACTTAGTCAGAGGAGGTAGTCGACCCAACCTGACAGAAGGATCCTTGTCGGCAGCCATGGGTTGCTTCGTCCAAGGGGACCTTGTAGACCGGGGGTGAATGTTTGTCTAAGGGGACAAATTTGAATCCACCTTAGCTTACAGAGGGCTTTATGCCCTATCGATCATATCCTATTGATTCATATCTCAAGGATTTGATGCCAATAAGGAACGTATCGGCGCTGACCATAACCGATATTTCGTGGTGCCATTTGGAGGCAAAACCACTCGGTTCAGAGGGCCCCGGGTCATAACCGTTTATCCTGCGGTGCCATTTGGCGGCAAACCGCCGGTTAGAGGACATGTACCACGTCCTTACTGGCAGTAGATTGTTTGAGATTGGATCCTAGTGATATTTTCGACTAGGCATTTGGCTCTATGTGAGCTTAAGCAAATTTTAATTTGTCCACCTCGACAAACTGTTGCGGATGGTGGATGGGCTTTGCTTTAAGCGATTGATAGTTTATTTCAATTTTAAATACTTTTGGAATTTTGGAATTTTGAGATTTTTTTGGAATTTTCTCGAATTTTGGGTGGAGATTTGGAGTATTTGAAATGGACTTTTGGCATTGTGGGTGGAGTTTGAAAATATTTGGGAACCCCTCCGGTTGAGATCTGCATTCAACACGGCCATCATCGGGATGTTTGGGGTCATTTCCTCTTTAGTTGATTGAACCCTGTCAACTCGACCAAACTGTTGTTCGAGGATCGGGTTTCTCATAGGCTTTGTGCCTTAATTTGTGAATTTTCTTGATTTCAGGCCTTGAATGCCGAATATGAATGTATTGGAACAAATACATCGGTCCCCACAACCGTGTATCTATTTGATAGTTCGAACCTTGTCGACTCTTATTGATCCGTATAGAAGGATCGGGTTCTGTAGGCTTCATGCCTTTGTTCATGAATTTTCTTTGTTGAAGGCCTTAAAGGCCGAATATGAATGTTGTAGACGCCTTCTGTCTGCTTGTATCAGTGTTGCAGATCCGGTGGCATTCTGGTCTTGATGTTGACCCCCTCCCCCTTTCTCATTCACCGGGGATGGATTTTCTGGATTTTTGGAGTCAATGACTGCTGATTTTGGGAGAACTCCTTTTAGGATTTTCAGTGTAGCAGACTCGTTATTTCTGGTATTTGTGGGTACCAGAGCTGTTTTCTTCTTAAATATAGAACTAAGAAGAGACTTTAGAACACCAGGAAATTTGGTTCTAATTTGCTCAAATATTTCCCCCCTTCTACCAGGGGGTGTCCTTTTCGTACATAGAGTCGCCCTTGTACTCAACGCACTTGTAGATCTTGGTTACCGTCGTTATAGGTAATATCCGTACTCGTGTCCACAGTGATTCATTGTACTTACAATACACTGTTGTTATCCACAAGTATCCGTTTGCAGGGGACCGTCGTATCCCCTACGATCTCCTGAAGGTATTTGTAGAAGACCCATTATTGCTTACATTGTGCCCACCTGTCACCAATCTCAGGTGGGTTTGTTGATTGTATTTGTTTGTAGAAGACGGGTCTTTGATTGCTGATCTCCAATATTGCCATCTCAATCAACAGGCATTGGTGGGGATTGTTGTAGGAGATTCGTGCATCGAAGTCTTGTAATTTGAATTTCCCCATGCGTGATTCAAACTTTGTTCTTGTATGTGTTTGGATCCGAATTTAGTTTCATTCAGACTTGAGTTCATCAACTTTACAGGTCTCCACTTGATGTCGTATAGTCCGAGTTCAATCATGAGCTTGAAGTGCATGTTCAAATTGATTGTCCAGGGTCTTCTGGAGTTCTTAGCAAGTTCATTTGAATGTTCACTTTCTTTTTGTTCAAAGTCCTCTGGAGTCTTTATGTGTCCATTTTCATGTTCAAATTGACTTGAATTTGGTTCAAATATGATTTTATTTCATTTGGATTTGATCTTTAGAAGTCATTTGAATTTGTTCAGGTCCTCTGCACATGTTCAATCAAGTTCAAAAGTCCACTGCTCTTTCTCATTTGGTCCAGATCTTTTGTTCTTTTGAGTTCAAAACAGGTCCGAGTGTAGTAATATTTCACCCGAAATTTCGGCAGCCTCCCGGCATCTCCCCTGCTTAGGGAAAAACTACAGAAAACCTGGGCCTTTCCCACCACGCTAAGAAAAGCGTGTATGGTAAGTGCCCTCTTTCGAGGACACCGCGGCCGTGTAAAGTCTTTGTCCCCACCACGCTAAGAAAAGCGTGTATGGGTCTTCTATCGGTACCTGTTGCAAGAGAAAAAGCAGTTGTTTCCCCGCAAGCGGGTACTTATGGGTATCCCGACCTCGTCGTACGCATCGCACCGGGTTCCCTTCCCACCACGCTAAGAAAAGCGTGTATAGGTGGTTTGCCGGTGCGTTACGAACTTCGAAGAAGAATTTGGAACCATGGGTCGCTCACCTACCTTGTCGTAGGTGTCACGCCGGTTGCCCCTCTCACCACGCTAAGAAAAGCGTGTATAGGCAGACCGCCGACTCGACACGCAGGACGAGGTAAGAAAGAAAGCCTAGGTTCCAGAAATTATACCTTGGTCGGCTGGCGGATCGGCGGTAGAAGCTCGCGGACCGAGGCGGGAGGGCACAGATGTCGAGGCGGGATAAGGCACGAGTATTCTTTAATTATAATTAATATTAATTATAATAATAAATAATTAATTATAATCTATAATTAATTATTAATTATTGATTAACTATGATTAGTAAACTAATCGTAATTATAATTAGTCGATGATTAATCATAATTAATCGAAATTAATTATAATTAACCATATAATTATAATTACTAATTAATAACTAATTATTAATTAATAATAATTAAATAATAAATTATAATTATAACCAAATAATTATTAAATATAATTAATAATTATTATAAATAAAATAAGATTTTCCCCTCCCCCTCTCATCTTCTTTGTCTAGGAGATTTACGGGATCTGGCTGAATGAAGCACACGAAAGGGAGAAAGTTACCTTCACTACCAGCAGGTTCCCGTTGTTGTTCCGATCAAAATGTTGAACTTCCGATCCAACAGAGAGGGAAAGTCGTTGGAGGAAGCGAGGTCGAACAGCCCTGAAGGAGCCGAGAAGAAGCGACGCGTGCGATCTCCCGGACAGAGAGCTCCCGTTCCTGCTTTCGTCAAAATGTCGTGTCTTCCGGTCCGACTGGAAGGGAAAGTCGGCGAAGGAGCTTGTGCGTGTAAGGAGTCCGAAAGCTTCACCTCCTCCTCATTTTATTGACGCGAAGGTGAGATCGGTCAAGGCAAGGCGTGCGAGCGACGTGCAAGACGTGACTCTCGGTCGTGCGAGGAGTGGCGACGACGTGTGCGTGGTTTGGCGCAGAGCAGGTACGTGGATTTGATTGATTTTTTTTTGTATTAGAGGTCAACAGCAGCTTCCCCTTAGACCCCCGGTAGCCCGGCATATTGTTGTATTCATCATCTTTAGTAATAGTTGTTAGTGTTACTCTGCTTCTTCATGAGTGCATGCTTTGTATAAGTTTTCTTCATGAGTGCATGCTTTGATTGGGAGACATTGGACTCTATAGGAGAGGAGGAAGGGGTGAGAACTTTAAATGTGAATTCTCATCTCTTGGACAATATTGTTGTGAAATGTAAAGCTTGCGTTATATTGGACAATATTATTTTATATTCATGCTTATTATTTTATAATTCTTATATAGTTTGCGCTATGTTCAACATGGCGCGCGTCGCGCCGTACGCTATGCGCCATGGTACGTCATTCGCCGTTAATAGGCATGATCTTCACTTTGGGAAAGATTACAATGAGTTGGGTTTTGTTAACCTCTGTATAAATCATACAAAAGAGGAGATGAGCCAAAATCCAGCATACATACCTTGCACCCGTTGAGTCCCCGAAATCTCGCTGAATTCGCCGCCGCGTGCGTCTCTTCTCCACGAATCCTGCATGAATCCCGCACCTCGCCTCGATTCCGCTCCGCTCAGTGTCGATAAATAGAGGCCGAAGAGGCCTTGGCTCGGATCGCTCTCCCACGCACACAGCAAGCTCCCGTCGCTGCTTCCTTCTGCCCGACGCTTCCTCCTCCGATCTCAGTCAAGCCCCGACCTCCACACCTCCACCTCAAATCACTACTCCCTTCCGATCTCTAAGCCCGACGTCTCTATCTCCCGGTCCGATCCAGAAGCCGAACCTCCCTCTCCGATCGAACTCCACATACCCGATCCCCTGCTCCAGGACGCCGACTCCCTCTGCTTCTTCAGCCCGCAGAGAGAGAGAGAGAGAGAGAGAGAGAGAGAGAGAGAGAGAGAGAGAGAGGAGTCCTCCTCTTTCCCGCCTCCATCCCGTTCGACTTCGCTCCGACTCTCCCTTCCTTTGGGTGAAAGTTACGTCATTTTGATTAGAAGCAGTAAAGGGAGCTCGCTTGTATGAAGGTAACTTCTCCCCTTCGCGTGCTTCTTCAGCCAAACCTCCAAAACAGAGAACTAAGTTCTCTGTTAAGCACTTTTAAATGATGCACAAATTTGTTTTTTAGTTAAGTTAATTAGATTTAATTATAATTAATTATTTGTTAATTCTAATTAATTATTATTAATCATAAATTAATTATAACAAATTTAATCTAATTATAATTAGTTATTTTTAATTAGAATTAATTATTTAAAGAAAATTAAGCATAATTGATTAAGTTCAATTATGATTAATTTTTATTTAAATTATATATTAATTACTAATTAATTATATATTAATTATAATTAATTAAATTAGATTATAATTAAGTATTCTTAATATTAATTAATTAAATTTAATTATAATTCATTATAATTGATTATTTTAATTATAATTAATTACAAAGAAAAGAGAGAAAAAAAAATGCCAACCCCCCACTCTCTTTCCTCGATGTTCGTGTCGGACAGGCAAACCACCTAAGCACGCCTTTAGTGGCCGTGGTAGGAGGGAACCCGGTGCGACACCTACGACGAGGTAGGCGAGTGACCCCTCGATCCACGTGTCAACCACTACAACCCCGCGGAGGTACGTACTCTTCTAAACTCAAAATCTTGCTTCAATATTCGTGGCAAATTGGAGAACTGTCCTAAGCACGCCTTTATTGGCCGTGGTAGGATGGAACCCCGATGCGGCACGTGTGGCGAAGCGGGGTCGTTCTTAAGTACTCTCGGGCGGGGGGAAATAAAAAATTTGCTTTTAAAAAAAAATGCTTTTTAAAACCCCAAGCACGCCTTTAGTGCGCGTGGTGGGAGAAAAACAAAAAAATACAACTGCCGCGGTGTCTCACCAACACCAACCGTGCACGCCTTTAGTGGCGTGGCGGGTAGGCGGCTTCTTGGTTTTTTCCCCTTAACGGGGGAGACGTTGGGAGGCTGTCGAATTTTTGTCTGAAATAAGGCAAGGACTTGGAACCATTTGGGATTTGTGGACTTGAATCAAGTGGACTTGATTGAACTCAAACGAACTTGGTGCAGAGGACAAGAACTTGGACTAAATCACATTGAACTTAACTTGAACCTAAATTGGAACTTAAATGAACCATAATTTAATATTTGAATCAAACGAACACCTTGGACTTGGTTTGAATCAAGCACAGTGAACATGAGTTTGGAACTTGAACTTGAAGAAAATGAGCATTGACAGAAAGTTGGTTTGGACCACGAGATTTTGGCTCAAGCTTGAACATTGACTTGAGCTAATATGAACATTAATCGAGCATTAGATTCAAGTGAAAATTTGATTTGAGTCTATATTGAATTCAAATTGGAGCCTCAATGAACTATACTTTGAGTATAAAATCATACTTAAATCAAGCTTAAGCGGTTGATGTTGAACTGAACTCATATTGGACTTGAGTTGGAACTTGATCTCAAACAGAAGCTCACACTTGAACTTGCAAATGACTACAAGAACTCAAACTTAAATCAATTTGTGGGCAATAAGAGACTTGCAAACTCCACTTGCTTACAAATAGTGATGAATCATAAATAATTTAAATTCCATGTCATGATATGTTATTTGTTCGCAAACAATAATCGACAAGGAGATGTTGGTGAACAAAATGCAAAGGAACATATATGAGACTTGTAATGATAAGAAAGACTTGCAATGAATATAGAACCTACAAGCATCATTTACTTACAAATGATGATAAAAACTCATGCAATCAAATTCCACTAGAAAGGTTTGATATATAATAAGCATAACAAGACTTCATGCTCGATAGAATATGGATATCAAACAAATATTGAATATTAAGCCCCTACACATATTGTGAACCATCCCCAAGGCCAAAGAACTTGCATGATTAATTTGTTTGCGAGTGATAAGAAGATTTAAATGAGGGTTGGTTTGTGGCTAATATCAAGGGATTCACAAACAAATCTGTCAATTCGCTTGCAATTGATGGGGGAGCAATACACAATGAATGCAACATATCCACGAGCAAAATGGAGAGGTCGTAAGGAAAATAGTCCGCCTACTATCAATGATAGCTAATGGGAGCAATGACCAGAGGATTCATAAATGAATAAGGAAGGCTGCTACAAAGAACCTTAGACACCACTTGCAACAAAATGGTGTCTCTAATGAATGATACAATTTATTCATGAGGGAGGTAGAGGGATCTAACTTCTCTATAAGAGACATAGTAAATATGTTAGCCCACTTATGAGTGATGATGATGGCTAAGATGTGAAAATAACGACTCCCTTACAACTGACATTAGATATCTCATGGATACAAACAACGGTTGTCACAATTACTAAAAGATACACAAGCAAATAGAAGATCTGCAAGACATACGATCTTTCTACAAAGACAAATGTATGTGCCACATTCCACTAATGGGTAGATGCAGAAAGACTTCAGTAAATGCAGTATCCTGAAGTCAATTTCAGTATGTGAAGGAATACATCTACTTTCCCGTTTGTAGCAATGACAGATATACTACATGAGCCAAATGCCACAGCGGAGTGCATAAAAGAATACGACAGAGACAAGCTCCCATGAGCTTTCTGTTGGAGCCTTGCTATAAATATCACATATCATCTACGAACAACATGCAAGATGACAACAACAATTGCAAGTATCCATGGGCCAATATAGAAGACTCGTAGTACACCCAATCTATTGTCCACGAGCAAGATACAAAGTAACTATATGAGGTGCAAGTGCTTATGAGTTACAGTGGGAAATTCATCATGCATACAACAAGCTATCTACGAGCATCTACAAGTACAAGGCAGGAGATTAGTTGGTACACTACGATCTACCTGCAGAAAGCAATGAGTAGTGTACGACAGTCTACCTGTACGAAGCAGCGAACAACTCCATTTAGAAGCTGCTACGCCATGCCACCGGATCTGCAATCCTTGTACAAGCAGACATAAGGCATCAACAAAGTCTAAAATAAATACCCCTGCACGTGCACTATAAATTGTATACACATAGGTACACTAAAGAGGGAAATATAATCTCAACCCGCATGGGCCCCGGCGAGCGTGTTGTTGGTACACACGTGACGTCTAGGGATGCTGCGCGGGTTGACAAATGAATTCAGGCTCGAACCCGATCCTCTTATACGGATTAATAAGAGTCGACAAGGTTCAAACCAACAAATAAATATGTGGTCGTGGCGACCAGAATATTTATTTTAATATATTCGTATTAGGCCTTCAATGCCTAAAATAAAAAAGGATTCACTTTTAAGGGTACAAAGCCTACGAAATCTGATCCTCTATCGACAGCCCGATAGAGTTGACAAGGTTCAATCCATAAAGTGAAAGTGACCCCAAATACCCCGATGATGGCCGTGTTGATTGTAAATCTCAACCGGAGGGGTTCCCAAATACTTTCAATTGTCTCCCAAAACTCCATTCCAAATACTTTCAAACTCTACCCAAAATATCCACCAAAAATGCCTATCAAAACCCAAAAACTCCACAAAAATTCAAAATTTTTCAAAATCCCAAAATATTTAAAAAATGGAATCTAACCATCAATGCTTAAAGCAAAATCCATCCACCCTCCACAATAGTTTGCCGAGGTGGACAAATTCAAATATAACTTTAGCTCACAAAGAGTCAAATGCCTAGTCGAAAATATCACTAGGATCTATTCTCAAACAATCTCTTGCTAGTAAGGACGTGGTACGTGTCCTCTAACCGGCAGTTTCGCCGCCAAATGGCACTGCAAGTAAACGGTTATGACCCGGGGCCCTCTGAACCGAGTGGTTTTGCCGCCAAATGGCACCACAGATACCGGTTATGGCCAGAGCCAATACGTTCCTTAATGGCGTTAAATCCTTGAGATATGAATCAATAGGATATGATCGATAGGGCACAAAGCCCTCTGTAAGCTAAGGTGGATTCAAATTTGTCCCCTTAGACAAACATTCACCCCAGGTCTACAAGGTACCCTTGGACGAAGCAACCCATGGCTGCCGACAAGGATCCTTCTGTCAGGTTGGGTCGACTACCTCCTCTGACTAAGTAGACCAGGGACCACGATGGCCCGGGACGACGGAACCATGGGATCTTGATCGGGTCTATCATCCATTCCCTCACCATCCGCTTTAAGTGCAAGATGGTGCAATTTCAATTTTAAATATTAAATCTTTCGAAACCTATAAATTTCCAAGCTTCCAAACATTTCAAATCCCCAAATTTCCAAATCTAAACCATTGCTGCTACTATATGCCAGATAACACGTATTCTATACGTATCTGATTGACGACTAGCCTTAATCGAAAGTTCTCTCTCATGTTTGAGAGGGGTAATTAACTATAGGGGCTTGCGCCTATAGGAAACCAGAACTCAGATCATAAAGTCCTCACAAAATGAGGGCGAAATCTCTGGGTAGTGTCTTATCTACAAACCCATCTGCCTTCCAAAATTTACCTCGGAACTTAGTTTGTTAAAACTCCCTCGCCGAATAAGAAAAGCGAGCGGAGGCCGGGGCCGAATTTTCGGAGCCCACAGGTTTCCAATTACAGAAGATTGTTGCACTCTCAACCACAAGAGCTGAGTACATTACTATCACTGAGGCGAGCAAGAAAATTATTTGGTTATAAAGTTTCTTGGCAGAACTTAGTAAAGAACAAAGGAATAGGAAGTTGTATAGTAACGGTATGAGTGTTATTCATCTAGCCAAGAATGTTGTATTCCATAACAGAACTAAGCACATCCAGCTTCGGTATCATTTCATAAGGTCATTTTTGGAAGATGGTCTGTTATCTTTGGAGAATATACACACGACCGAGAATCCTGCATATATGTTGATAATGACTAACTGAAGCTGTGTAGTTTCAGTTAGTCTTCATGAAGGATGAGAGCAAGAGTGAGTCACACTACAATTATTATGATTAGTGTTGCAGATCGGGAGAAGGATTGATCACAATCAGTTCTAAGTGGGAGATTGTTAGTCATTGTGGAATATAATTGTGTTGATCAATCGAATTGTATTGTTGTCTCAGGCCTCAAATCGGATTGTATTGTCCTCCCCCAAGCACTTGAAATTTTTTTTACCGTACAACGCCTTGACGCTGTGTACCCGAACGTCTCAGTGCTGCAAAGTTGTTGGGAGAAAAGATAGAGAGCAGAGAACAACAACACTCTAAATTCAACGCAACAACGTTGTCAGGCAGTGTTTAGTGTTGCAATGCTTTGTGGAAGACTTGATAGTTTTTCTTTCTAATTTTTTTCAAGGGTGGTGACCCTTGGTAGTATATAAAGGCTTTTCTCTTTTGCTTAGTTATGAGAACGGTGTAAGAGTGATTAGAAGCAATGAGAGAGTGAGAGATATACTTATTTCTCCCAATTTTTCAAATGGATTTCTTAGTGTGGCATGGTTCCGTGGTTTTTTCTCGATTTAGATATTTCCATGTTAAAATCTTGGTGTCCTTTGCTTTCCACTGCATTCTTTTTTTTCTTGTTTGTTTCGATGCGTGGTTTACCTTCACATCCCCATAATCTTGGGGGCATTGATTTTTTAAAATTGTTTGACATGATAGCTGTTAAATTAGGTTAAATACTGGTAAAGTGTTTGATAGATATTTTCATGGTTTAAGATTTACATGAAATAAAAGATGAGGCGCATTGAAGAGAAGTGGCATAAATCTCTTAAACCCTGCTTCCCTAGAATTTACTATACCTAGGATTTAACCCAAAATTGGAGAAATTGAAATTTAAGTTGACAGTACAATTTATTTTGCTCAAAAAGCTGTTTGCCAAAATTTAGCTTCAATCCTGACTAAAACTTGGCTTAATCATGTAACCCAACAGCTCCTTATTTCAGTATTATTCAAGAGTCGTGGAAATCTGTGTAACTTGTTTACTCAATTTTTATTTTCCAGTATGGAAATATATGTAACTAAAATTATTATATATTGTCCTGTGGCTAGTTTCTTGAAGTTCTATGCAAGAGCTGCGGTGAAGTTCGGCGTTTTGCAAGTGGAACAGATGCTGGGTTTGCAGTGTATTTGATAAATAGTAAGCTAGGTTTTGGAGTTCCACCAGCTCTGTACATTGAAGCTGCTAAAGATGGGGAAGAATCTATTAGTTTTGGCCCCAAAGCAGCTCTGGTCAATTATGGTGAAGGTTGGAAATTGCAGACTACTATTGAAGAAGGTGACTTCCTTTAGATTTGTTACAATGTATTTTACTACTGTATTATCTTAGGACTTAAATAGATTAACTGGAATGCCATCGCAGTCATGAAAGAAGGCTATGAAACAGCATCTCAGACGCAGCAGATACCAAAGCAAATTTTAAGTTTGATGGTAACTATGATATCATGCATTTCATTGGGTTATATTGTCAATCTTTCCCATTTCAAACTTCATGCATTTCTTTGTATTGCTTATAACATGGCTTTTGTTCTAGACGAACAGAAATTAGAGTTTGTATAATCTATGTTGAAATCCATGAGTCCGACCTGACGTTTTGATACTTTCAAATATTATTGGTTAGATCACTTTTTGCTCTCCGTTATATATATATATATATATATATATATATATATATATATATATATATATATATATATATATATATATATATATATATATATATATATATATATATATATTTTGTGTGCCACTAACATTTCCGTTACAACATACACTGAATCAAAGAAGCAAAAAATTGCGGCATTGAATCTACTTAAATTTGTAACAAGAGTCTGTATTTTTATTTTTTGAGTGTTTTATGTAATTAGGTGTATGTTGGCAAAACAACTGAGCACACACTCACGAGTGAGGTTAAAAATTGAACACGTGCATTCTCTACTAAATTGTACTGTATGATCCCAATCATATTGTACGATTCCAATCGTACTAGACGATCTATTAATCCATAAAATGAAATCAAGTGTTTAATTAAATTAACTTCTAGCATAACTAATTGTATTGTACGACCGGACTTTGTATATGATAATCAATTTTTTTCATAAAATCCAACCGTTGAATCTGATTTATCATATTTAGGCAATTTTGAATTTCGACCTAATCGTGTTGTACGATGCTTAATGAATTATGCCTAATTTGTACCGTTGATCATGCAATCGAATCATGATCAAATCTTGATTGGCAATCTTATTGTATAATCCAAATTGTCCAGTACAATTTAGCAGAACTTGTGGTGGATGAACTTTGGTTCATCCTGGACGATCCTTAATTCGATATAGCTAATTTTACTGTACAGTTACTTATCGTTCAGTTCAAACTTATAGAATTCAGAAATGAATGTTTAAATAATCGGATAATATGATGCACACTTTGTATTATACGATCAGAAGAACCAACTTGAAAATTAGGATTTGATTTAAATAGCCCAATTTAAGTGTTTTCATATGATGAGAGGCGATGCAAGTGAGTAGCCTGAGATGCTTTTTCTTCTGAGGGAGAGCTTTGGAGAGGGAGAGTTATCTCCTTGCTTGTGAGAGTGTCTAAACTACTTGGGAGAGAGAGGAGGTGAGGTTGAGAGGTAATCCTTGAGGGAGTCAAGGGGTGTGTGAGGGAGTCACACAATTTTCCTCATCGGCCTGCACCTTAGGTCCTTCGTATTGTGGTTTTGGAGCTCTTGGACAAAAGCTCTAGGGAATAAGTCTTTAGGTGAAAGACTTGTGAGTAGCTGAGGAGGCTAGGGGAATGACTTCTTCATTGTTGCAAGGAGTAGAAATGGGGAGCGACATCTCTGCCGTTGCAAGGAGCAAAAGGAGGGAGCAGCATCTTTGCCGTTATGAGGAGCAGGAGAAAAAGCTTTGTGAATGTCATTCTCCACGTAGGAATGAAGAAAGGGTTCTCCACCTTGCTGAGTATAGAATGAAACAACAACAACAACAACATCAAGCCTTTGTCTCACTACGTAACAAAATTTTTAAAGCTTGACATATAAATGAATAAACTTGAACATTGATTTAGTTGTTCATTTATGTTTGTGAAATACTTGTTGTTGTTTAAAAAGTAAATTGCTAAGAGCTTGAGATGATTTAATTACTTTGTGTTGATTTATTATGTCTTATTATATCAGTTTTCATATATTCTACGCACTACAAAAGTTTATATATTACTAAAAGAATAAGTGCAATGAAAGTATTAAGATGAATGGATTAAAATTTCATTTTTTTAATTCATCAAATATTAGAAATAATGTGAGTGAATTATTGCCAAATTTGTTAAAAATTATGAGTACATTTATTGTTAATAACAAGGCATTTGTTTAAATTATAAGCATGCTATATACAGTTTGCTAGGCTTGAATAAAGTTTCAATGCAACTCAAAATTGATAAAAAATATTAATAAAAAAGCTTGAACAAGATTACCTTGATATGAAATAAATAAATGAGCTTTAACAATATAATGCTTAGTTCGACCCAATTCATTTACAACCCTAGTGATGATTATAGCGTGCACTTTTAAAAGTGCTGAACATAATAAACCTGAGCAGTGTTTAGTTAAAAGTTGTTTATGCTATAACAATGTTCCTGTCCATTATGTCTCCATCATATTTTAGGCATAAGCTTTTTGGCCTCACGGATAAGAATGGTTGTTCAACAGTGGCTTGAAGTTCCCATTGATTGCTCACTCAGTGATAGCTTTGATTAGCCTATTATATTTTGGTGACTGCAATAAATAAATACAACATTGCAATGGTCGTTAAAATAGACAGACAGGTGGAGACCAAAACCTTGGGAAAAGCTAGTGATAGTGGTGATGTTTATTAAAGTCTTGAGAGGTGAGGATGCTGCAAAGAAACTTAGGTTGATCAATAGAAGACTCAAATGAGTCTGATTCAAAGAGGAAAGTATGGTTTCATGCAGTGTGAGAGCAAGATTTAGGGATGTAGATGCTGACTATGCAAATGGCAGTGGATTTGTATTATAGTTGGACGAAAATCTAGGACATGAAGATGGAATACGAAGTCTCAAATATGTAGTTTCCAATTTAAATCCTTACACAGTTGCTTGAATTTTTCCCTTGCTTTCGCCAAGCATAACTATAGTGATTTTGCACAAAGGGAGAAAAAATGCTTAGATATATGTTTTTTATTTTATTTTATTTTAGGCTTCATTTAGGATATCTTTTTTATTGCTTTGTAAAGCTACTTTTTAGTATAAAAATCTCTTAAAAACAAGAAAATAATAGTGGTATAAAGCTGTCCCAAATGAAGCCTTAGGGGACAATAAGCAGAATTAATTTAACATTAGTAGGATTTAATAAATCTTATAAATCCGGATTTAGTAAATCCTACTAAAGTTTTTTTTTTATAATACCTTTAGTGTTTTTATGTTTTAAATTATACTAAAGTTAAATCCCGAAAATTGTTTGGCAACATAAATGTTAAATTCTGTGAAATTGTTTGCCAATGTAATTCATGATTTAAGGTAATTAGTTCATTAAAAACTCAAATTTAATTTATATTTTTAATACAAGTTACTTATTCAGTTATTGAATTAAATTTAAATTATCATCAATAAATTACAATTATAAATAATATAATTAGAAGTTAGTTAAATTATTAAATAACTTAACTAATAATATAATTATTATTTAGAATATTAATTATCTAATTTAAGTAATAGTATAATTTAGAGATATTAACTTGCTTAATTATCTGGTTATTATAAATATTAATTACTTAACTAAATATATAACTATATTATTATTTTTAATAGTTATTTAATTATTATTTAAAATATTAACTATCTAATTAATTATTTAATTAACATTTATATTATTTTCTAATTAATTATTTATATTATAATTTCTATTAATTAAATTACATATATTAATTCCTACCTAATTAGTAATTACAATTTCTTTCTCTTTCGATAGCCTAAGTCATTTCTACATTTACATCTCTCTTCTCCATTTCTTTGTTGTTGTTCAACTTTGCGTGCTCTTTGTGTGCTCTTTGCGTGAGTTGTTGAAACCCTTCTTCGCCTCCTTCGAAGACGTTCTTTCCAGTTCACCGTTCTTTTTGTTGGATCGGAGGTAGCGACGGGAGCTCGCTCGCTGTGAAGGTAAATAGCTTTTTCTTTTTCATGCGCTTCTTCAACCAAATCCCTTTAATCCACTGAACTCCAGGGTTTAGTAAATCCAGGATTTATGACAGAGGGAAACGGAGGATTTATTCCGCCATGAGATCTACTGGCTGCATAAATCTTGTTTGGTAGGATTTAGCATAAATCTGACTCAAATCTTGCATAAATCCTGTTGCTAAACTGCCCCTTAATTTGTATACCAAAATCAATGATACCTATGGAGCCATATATAAACTAAAATGTACAACTTAACTTGAAAAGTAGAAAAATGTGCTACTCAGGAGAATAATTTTATTTCTCTATTTTATTGATGCATGGGTCCAAGCAAAATTAAACGGCTGCTCAAGTGAAAATAATCTACCTGTTTACCTGAAGTCGCGTGTAGCTTATTAAATTAGGCTGCCTAAAAATAGATTGATCGTCTTATGGAGCACTAAGCAGGGATAAATGTATAGTGAGAATTCTTAAGTAATTGAGTTAAGACTGATGGTGAGATGATGATTTGAATGAAGTTGAGTATGATCAATTGTTGGTGATTGATCTTTTGCTTTTTTTTCTTTTTAATCCCATCTCCAATGAAATGAGAATGAAGAACAGAGGAATTTAAGTATAACAAGGTTGACCCAGTGTTGTGTTAGACTGGTCCATTTGACCGGCCCATGCGAAACATGCGGAGAAGTTCCACCTCCTGTACGCCCAATCCGATTGCCTAGGTCTGAGAGAGCTTCTTAGGAAGGTTTTTGAAGGAAAGTTATGAGGGAAATTTCAAAGTAAGGGCTGTTTAGAGTTTTTCCTTTTGGATTATATGCATTAAATAGTTTGTTTTCCTAGGGTTAGGACATCTTGAATTTGGCTAAAATTTGAGATCTCTTAGGTTTTTGGGCTCTAGTGGTGTCTAGAGATTTGAGAGAGATAGATCCTCCTCTCCCTCTCAAATAGAGTATCAATTGTATCTTGCTATTTTTCTTCAGTTCTATTTGATTCTTGCAATAAAATTACTGTTTTTCATTGGGTTTCCATTGAATTGTTGGAGTTTTCTCGCTGTTTTTGCTTTTATTGTTAGAGTTTACTTGAAATCATATAGTACTTCCTAACAAATTAGTATCAGAGCAGATTTTGGGACTGTTTGAGAGATTTTTTGGAGAATATCAGTGGCTGATTGTTATCCGGAAGGAGGCTGTTTTTCTGTTTTTTAGAATTGAGATTCAAATTTTTAGTCCAACAAAAATCTGGGTATCGATGGCGGCCAAGAAAGTGGATGCGTTGGAGGAACACTTCAAAGGGGAGATCCAACAACAAATGAAATATGAAATTTCAGATTTAAGAATTCAAGTTTCAGATTTAAAGAAAGAAATTTCAGTCATCCATGATAAGATTAATTCAAATTTTTTCATCCTTAGGGAGATGTTGAAGAAAGTGCTTGAGGGCAAAAAAAAATGCCATCGGAGGTGAGGGAAGTCACCGACAGTCAAGGAAGTGTAGTAAACCATAAGCCATCAGACGAAGGGAGGATCATGAGGTAGAGATTTTGGAAGGAACAGAAAAAGGCCTCCCCTAGGGCCTATTCCTAGGGAGGAATCCGGTATAGAGTATGCTGAGAGGCATGAGGGGGTTGGGCGTGAGTGGAGGGATGTTGAATTTGAAAGAAGAGGAGCTTAATTTGAAAGGCAAGGACTTGATAATGATCGAAGAGGTCAAATTTAAAAAGAGAAGGGTTGAATATGATCGAAGGTGTGTTGAATTTAAAGAGAGAAGATGGGCTTATGATGAAAGGTTTGGGTGCAAGCGAGGAAGGATGATTGACACAATTGGGGGGAACACCCCCCTTGAGGAATGGGAAATTTTGGATGAAGCAGGGTTGGCAGAGGAGATTTGAGAGTAGGGAAATTGCAGATGCCTATTTTTGAGGGAGGGGATGCACTTGGGTGGATCTACATGGTGGAAATGTATTTTACTGTTAATAGGTCGATGGATGAGGAGAGTTTGACGGCAGTGGCCTATGTTTAGAAGGGAAGACTTTGGCTTGGTACCAGTGGAGGGACTTGCGTTGACCCATATGGAGTTGGAGGGAGTTTAAGGATTGCCTGCTAAAACGATTTCGGCCCGGTATGGGAGGAGACTTCTACGAGCGATTTCACCTTGACACAAGCTAATTTATTAATAGAGTACCGGGAGAGGTTCGAGTACCTTGCTAGCCGATTGGACCGCCTTTTTGAGACCGTGCTAGTGGAGAACTTCATGAAAGGACTGAAATTAGAGATCCGGGCGGCAGCTATAGTGATGAGACCTCGTGACTTAGGAGAGGTCATGGAGCTAACTCAATTGGTAGAGGATCAGAGGCACCTGGAGAGAGAAACTGGAGGCAATAGCTCAGTAGGCTCATATAGGATGACCATCACCTTATTGGCATCCAAGGAGCAAATACTAGATACTCTTTAGGGGACTTCAAAGTAGAAGATTGCAGGAGGAAAAACTGGAGATAAATTCAAGAAGTTCTTAGAATTAGAATTACATGAGAAGAGGGTGAAGGGGCCATATTTCAAATGTGATGAGAGGTATACTCCAAAGTACAGGTGTAGGGACCAAACTTTTCAAGTTTTTACCGTTTGGGATGAAGGTGGAATAGAGAAGGGTGTCGACTTTCCACCTTGCGGACAAGTTGGGTCTTTTGGGGGGTGGACTATTGTTAGACCGGTCCAGTCGATCCTATGGGACCAACTTGTGCGAAACAGGTGGAGAAGTTCCACCTCCTATACTCCCAATCCGACCCCAAGTTTGACAGAGTTGCTTAGGAAGGTTTTTGAAGAGAGTTAGGAGGGAAATTTCAAAGTTTAGAGATTTCCTTTTGGATTGTATGCATTAAATAGTTTGATTTCCTAGGGTTAGGGCATCTTGAATTTGACTGAAATTTGGGATCTCTTTGGTTTTAATCATAATGGGTCGCATAATCACTGGATTTTCTTTGAGATTAGTAATCTACATGGACAGACAATTCAAATTTATATTTCACTCATTCAAAATAAATTCAATATTTTTTTGACTCATTCTAGTCAAGATATTGTGGAATTCACATCTGGAACGCTTGCTGTAGTTCTCCAAGTCATAAAAGAATATCCTTTTTTGTGGAATTTGATCCCAAATCAGGATTGCAATTATGAACAGCCAAAGTTATATCTGCATCATCTTTTAGTACATTAATTTACTTTCGCTTCTGAACTTAACAAAATTGCTATTGGATTTACTGCATTAAAAATAATGATCCCTTCATTTTTCTCATTTTGTGGATGAAAACGAAACCATTACATTTATTGAATTTTAAATGATTGTTTAGCTAAAAGTAGGATTTAGTAAATCCTGTAAACCCAAATTGGGTAAATTTTGAGAGGGAAAAAATTGAAAAGTGGTTAGCCTATAATTATTAACTTTGTTAAATCCTGATAAATTGTTTGGCTTCAGTATTTAAGATCTATGAAAAAAAGAAGTCTTCAAATTTATTACATCATTTTCTTTAACTAATATTGAAGTGAAATGGAATTTATCAAAATAGAAGGATTTGAAGTGCCCAGTGTTAAATCTTGTATAAATCCTATCTGAAATAAGAAACCAAACAGCCCCTACAAATGTTTGTATAGTTTAAAATTTTTCTAATTACATCAAAATGAAGAAAGTTAATAAACATCAATATTTTAGAACTTCATTGCTAGTTTCTTATTAATACGTTTCAGTTAATTTGGTTGTAATTGAAGTCTCATCTGCTACTCTTCTACTGCAGAAACCATCTGAAAGCAATTATATTGGGAAGCCAGCTGCTGGAACAAGTCCCACGACAGGTTTTCAATATATTGTAAAGATACTGATTGCTTTTTCCTTGATGTTTCTGCTCGGAGGAGCTCTAGTTTTCTTTCTGGAAAACCTTCCATGGTTGATACAGCGAGTAAGCTCATCTTGGGTGAGATTTTATCTATTTGTTTAGACTTTAGACTCTCTTACTGTTGTGTATCTCGTGCTTGTTATATAATGGATTTAATTAAATGATTTAGTAAAATTAGGATTACATTTTGTTTAGTTCAGATGGAAATAAAAAAGGCTTCTTTGCATAGCATGCATTGCTTCTAAAGTTTTCAGTCAAGACGAAGATATTATTGAGTGTTATATAAGCTTTCTTTCTTCACTGTGATCACACAAGAAAAGATTCAGAGACTGAAAGTTATTGTATTATTGTAAAAATAATATTGAGCACAATCAACATGGAACTACTTATAATTACATTTAATAAAGACAAATTATTATTAAATAAAAATTGCTGTACCAAGTTCTATCATTGGAATTGACTAAGGAGTATATTCATAAGAAAAAGTAGATTATAAGATATTAGTTATAATATAGCTCATTATTATATATAATTAATATGTAAAAAAATTAAATCATAAAAATGATAGAGATAGGGATGATACAAAGAGAGATTTGACGAGAACATGAATTAAAAAAAAAAAAGAGTAAAGGCCTGTTGGTGCAACTTTTTTTTTTTCATCCTTTATTTTTTAGATCACTGTGACACTTATATTTGGCTTCAAGAATTTTGCTATTTTTTTATTAAATCTAAAAATGTCTTCACCATAATAGTTATATAACTATTACAGAAAGTTGTAGCCACCCTAAGGACTTAAGTGAAGTCTATATGAGAGGATTAAAAGGAAATTTAAATTTATATTCAATCATTAATGTACTTAGGAGCCTCTTCTCTCTTTTTTAGAAGCCTCTCACTCTCTCTTAGAAATATATTACTCTAAGTCTCTTATTTTTTTTTCTCTTACAAGTTTTTCTCTCCATCTCACTCTCTCAGAAGAATCTTTTTTTTAGAAGCTTATCTCTCTTTTAGAGGTTTCTCTTAGGAGTTTTCTCTCTCTCCAACTTTTTTTTTTCTTTTAGAAGTCTCTCTCTCTTAAATGTCTTCTCTCTCTCTCTCTCTCTCAAAAGTCACTGTTTATCTCAAAAGTCACTCTTTCATAGAATTCTCCCTTTCTTGTAGATGCCTCTTTATCTAAGAAGTTTCTCTCTCTCTCTCTCTCTCTGAAATTATAAAATAAAGATGGAAATTGTAAAAAAAAATTAATTCAAACTAATTTGTTAAAATGCTTAGGAAAAATTATTACTAGACATTTGCGAGAGAATGTACCTTGGTGCATACTTTTGGTTGAAAATATTTTTTCTTGTTGGTTAGATTAGAGAGGGAGTTGATGAAAATTTTAACTTATGTAGGTCAACTTTTGAGTCTAAAGCTTTTCGTTTGAGTATATCTAAGATTGAATATATGGAAAGCAATTTTAATAGTAATAAATGTTGTGGTGAGAATGTAATATTTGATGATCAAGTTATTAAAAAAAGGAGTGCACTCTTTAGATATCTCTCAAAGCGATGGTGAAATTGATGAGGATATTATTAGTATAATTTAAGTTGGATGGTTGAAGTGGAGGAATGAATCGAGTCTTTTGTGTGATGGAAAAATACCCGTCAAATTTGAAGGAAAATTTTATAAGATGATGGTAAGACCTGTAATGCTTTTGGTGTAGAAAGTTGGCTATTAAGAGAGGAGCATAAAATTAAATTAAATGTTGCAGAGATAAGGATGCTCCGGTGGATGAGTGGTTTTACATTTATAGACAAAATGTGAGACGCGTATATATGTGAAATGGTTGGAGTAGCTCCTATGGCAAATAAGATTAAATAGTGTCACCTTCAATGGTTTGGTTATATAAAATTTCAGCTTTCCAATGACTTTGTTAGTAGAGTAGATGTATTTGATCCAATCTATGTTGAGAAAGTAGAGGCAAACCTAAAAAAATATGGTTTGAAATTATTACAAATTATTATTTTTATTAGATTTAAATGAAAATTTAACTCTTAATAGAACACAATGTAAAAAAAGAGTTCATATAGCCGACTCAATAGTGGCATAAAGCATTGTTGTAGTTATTTCTTAGAACAAAGTATGACATTTTTTGTAGTGTATTATATAAATTAAGTTTGTGTTGCTTTAACTCCCTCTGAACTTGAAGAACTCTTTTTTTATAGGGTTGATATTGTAATAATTATCAAGTCGCCGAAGTGGTGTTGACGAATATTTTCGCATCGACTTGACCCCGATCAAGCCCGACAAAGCTCGATCGCGCTCGATCAACTCAATTGATCATCGTCAGTGTGAAATTAATCTGAATTAAGCCTCAATTTAATTAAATTAAAATCCAATCAATTTAATTCGAACCTCGTCGAGTGTCGTCGAGCCCAATTCGACAATATTCGGTGTCGATCGAAGTTCAATTTCGCAAAATTGACTTAATCAAATGAAATCGGACCCAAATCGACTCAAATCGGTTTGGTTCGAGCCCAATTCGAAGCCAATTTCAGCCCCAATTGACTGATTTGGGCTAAATCAATTTCCCAAATCAGAAATTTGAAACCTAGGGTTGAGATATTCTCTCAAATCTCACCCAAATTTGGGTTCAATGTACTCAAGTACATTCCCCTCGTTTCAAGCAATGAGGAAGCCTCATAGGCTCATTTGGGCGATCCCCTTGAATTGTCCGTCCGAAGCTAGAGCAGAAAGAGCGTGAGAGGGAGTAGGGGGGAGCATTCAGCTCCCCGGTTGTTTTCCTTTCGTGCCCGTCCCAACCCAGAGAGAACGACAGAGAGAGAGCGAGCGAGAGAGCGGGAGAGGGGATTCAAGATCCCCTTGCGTGCGTGCGTGACTCCTGACCGATCGACCCCGTCCGAGCTTCCAGACGCCTCCAGGCGTCGTTCTCCTCCCTGCAGTCAAGCCCTCTAGGCGCCAAATCCTCCAGGACGGTCGGCTCCTCCAGCCCTTGGCTATTGTTCTCTTGAGGTCATCAAGCCCTAGCTGCAATTTCTCTCTTCTTTGGACCAAGAGAGGGAAGTACTTTCCTATTCTTCCTTCTCCATCATCTCCGACTACTTTGAGGTGATAAAGGCAGCAGAAATTCATATCCGGAAGCATTTAAGAAGCAAGAGAGGTCCTTTAAAACCTCCCAAACAGCACTTTGGAGGTGTGTGAACGTCTTGGACAGCAAAGGAGGCCTCCGGAACACCTTGGACAGCAGCGACGACTTCTGGAGCGACTTGGACAGTGACTTTGGAACTTGGAGTGGAGCTTGGACAACAATTGGAACTTGGAGCGGAGCTTGGACAAAGCTTGGAACTTGGATAGGAGCGCTTGGACAGTCCGGGTGTGGTAAAATCTTTAAAACTTAGTGAAACCTAGGATCCCCCAAGGCCAATTGTTGTGTGGTTGACGCCCCCGAACCTTAGGTCCTTAGAAACTTCAATTTTCACTCTCCCAAAATCCTAATTTTTGTTGTCCACTTGTTTAAATCATGAAAATCAAGTGATTTTTCATGATTTGCTCTCATGTGAGAGCTAAAAGGATGGCGGCAAGGCGATGGGACGTTGAATTTGTGTTCAATGTCCCTATTTTGCTTGCAAATATCATTCATGTTATGTTTAGAACCCTTAGCTACAATCAAACCATAGGTTTAGTGACTCATTCTATGTCAAATGAAACGTAGGAGCATAGGGTCTATTATCTAAGTGTGGCATGCGTTAACATACCCCTAGAACTTGCATGTTATGACAAAATTAGTATGTATGTGATAGGTTTACACCGCCGTGACATAGACGATTCCCTCTAGATTTACTAGATGTTTAAGCATTTATTTCAATCATTCCTCTTTATATGAAGTTGTGGGATCGTTCATGAGCATTTTTTACTCATGGTGCAAATCCTACAACTAAAAGGTTGATTGGAACACATCCTTGAACTTCTCTAAATTTAGGGACAAAGCGAAATCTCTCTTTTTATTGCGCTTTTATTTCATAACTGCTAAATTAAGCTTGTGTGAGTTGTTGCCTTTTGAATGTTCGCACTATGTCAATGGCTATGACCCCTTCTTTTCCTACAATTTGCAAAATCATAAATATGTCCACCAAACTCATGGGTGATTGCAAAGCGAAGATGGGTGTTCTATGGCTTCAAAGAGCTTATAGATTACACCCCATCATATGTTGGAAGTTTGTTGGACATGTTTAGTGTAGTTTGTAAGTTGACGGTTAAGGGTGTTAACATATAACTTAGACACTTGGTGAAGCTTTCGAAAAGACAATCGAAAGCCTTTACCCCTAGGCTTCCCTTAGACTCTAGAAAACTAATTCTTAGAGCCTATCCATAGGAATTTCAATGACATTCCATCTTACGTCTTTAGGTTCCTTAGATGACACCATGTGTTATCTTTCCAAGAAAAGCCGTAGGAGCAAGTCCACCCTATTGGACCTCTCAAATCATGCCAAAATTGATTTGGAGATCGTTTCATGAATCGGGAATTCTCAAATCAAGTTTTTCCTTCCCCAAGCATAATGGTTTGGAGCACCTCAAGGCTCCAAACGCTTCGATGCATGAAACTTTTTGACTTAGGACCAAAATCCTAGGTTTCTGACACTTTGTTTATTAATACAAGATCAATAAGCATTTGCCTATTACCCTTCATCTTGGATATTTTGGAGCTTTCTCAAGGCCTCAAAATAATCCATCAACTTTAACCATCATGATTTTAGGAACAAGTCCTAAGTCATCTCCCTTTTGTTGAGACAAAAATCAACAAATGCATGCACTTCCATAAGTGATATTTTGGAGCCTCTCTAAGCTCCAAATGTCCATCGTGTGTATCACTTGAACTTGAGACCAAACTCTCAAGTTCTCCTTCTTAATTTGTTGAAGCATCTAATCAACAAACACTTCACTCATGTGTTGTATTTAGAGACTATCTAATACTCTAAATGCTCCTCCTACACATGAATATTTGTAGTTTGGACTCAAACTCTAGGCTATCAACCCTTGTGTTGGAACATAAAACCAACTCCCTTCGTTTGTTAAGACATAAAATTGACAAATGAATGTTCCTCTCTCTCACGTATGATAATTTGAAATCTCCAAAGGCTCCAATCCAATATCATTACATGATGGTCAAACCTTAGAAACAAATTCTAAGTAATCCTCCACTTGTATGTTGAAACAAAATCAATAATCCTCCTCTCTCATACATGATTATTTGGGACATCTCAAGTCTCCAAATATATCATTGTATGAATCATTCAGACTTTAGGACCAAATCCTAAGGCATTTCTTCATTTGTTGATAACACAAAATCTACAAGTGAGCATTTATCCCTATTCACTCGGCTTAAACCAAGTGAACGATCTTCTCTTTGAATAACAAATATTCAAAGGTCTTCTATGAATTTTTGCAACTCTCTAAGTTACATTTTCTTCCTTCAACCCCTAAGTTGTATGAAATCTATCAAACCATTTATTCATTGGAACACCAAACCAATGAATGATTTCTCGGCCTTAGGATTCAAATCCTAATCCCCTTTCTCCTACGACTCAAAATTGTAGGAAAATATCTAATCCCCCTCATTCTCCTAACCCATGTTAGGTGAGTGAATCCTGTTCTTTGAGCATCTAAAATCCTAATGAATTCTCATGAAAGTGTATTATCTAAGTTGCACATGATTTCTTTCTTTCTACAACCCAAAAAGTTGTAGGAAAACCCTCTCTCCTAAAATCTAAAATTAGGAGAACGTACACGTCTCTTTGAACACCAAATGTTCAAAGAATGTTCTTGAACTTGCAACCCATAAGTTGCATTTCCTTTCCTCTTTCCTACAAGTCATGATTGTAGAAGAGTATTTAAATCCGTATTCATGCTCCCAAATCCAAATTGGGAGGATGAATCCCCTCTTTGGACACCAAGCGTTTAAAGAAACTACTCCAATTTGCAACCTCTAAGTTGCACTTTGGGCTACTTCTTTTCCTACAATTTCAAATTGTAGGAAATATCCCATTTCCCCTTCATTTGCCTAGCCTCAAATTAGGCAAATGAATTTGTTCCTTTAAACATCAAAAGTTTAAGGAACATTTATGAATTTGCAACCCACAAGTTGCATGTTCCTTCTCTTATTTCTACAATTCAAAAGTTATAGGAATTCTTCTTATTCCATTGACTCAAATTGGGTGAGTGGACGCCCCCTTCTTTGAACGCCAAATGTTCAAAGAAAGTCTTTCACTTTGCAACCTTCAAGTTGCATTTCCTTTCCTCTTTCCTACAAGTCAAAGATTGTAGGAAAGCATCCAAATTCATCTTCTTACCCTCATTTTTCTAACTTAAATTAGAAGAGTGTATTCCCTTCTTTGAATAACTAAATATTCAAGGGACTTTCAAGAGTTTGCAATTTTCAATTTGCATCTCATTCTTCTCTATCCCTCCAACCTAAATTGAAGGAATGAATCCCTCTTCTTTGGACACTGAATGTTCAGAGAATCCTCTTGGGATTGTAACATCCAAGTCACATCCGCTCTATTTTTCTCCTCCAACTCAAAATTGGAGGGATGAAACCCTTTTTTCTTTGGACACCACATATCCAAAGGAATTCTTTCAATTTGCAGCCCCTAGGTCGCAAATTGGACCAGTTCCCTTCCTACAAATCCAAATTGTAGGCAACCACCAAGATTCCCTTCATTTATCTTAACCCAAGTTAAGAAAATGAAACTCCACCTCCTTGAATAAAAAAATTCAAGGAAGCGGCTTCTTGATTTGTAGTCTCAAACTTACAAATCCTCTTTCACTTCTATAGACTCCAAAAGTCTTAGAAAATTCCTCACCTTAGCTCAAAGCCATAGGTTCTTTTAATTTCTTTTCCCTTCTGCTCTCCTAAACCCAAGTTAGGAGAGTATACCCCTCTCTTTGTACATTAAATGTCCAAAGGAGTACTCGAAAGGTTGCAACCCATGAGTTGCACCTTACTCTCTTCTTTACAAACTCAAAACTGTAGAGAAATTCAATATTCCTACAACTCAAAAGTTGTATGGAACTTCCTTGTATTCAACCCATGTTAGGTTGTTTAATCTTATTTCATTTATCTTACTTGTTGAAACAAAAACAACAAGTAACTTCACCCTAAGCTTAAGATTCAAGTCCTATTTCTCTTCGCCCTTCCAAACTTAAGTTGGAAGGGTGCAACCTTCTTTTGGGCATCAAAGTGTCCAAAGACCTTTGTGAATTTGCAACCCAAAAGTTGCATTTTCACCCAATCCTCCTCCAACTTCAAAGTTGTAGGAGACTTCTCCACTCTTTAGCTCTAAAAGCTAGAGAGAGCTCTCCAACATTTAGCTTAAAAGCTAAATGTTAGATTCTTACCCTTTCTTCTTAGCTCCAAAACCTAAGGAGAATTTCCCTCAACAAGTGGCCCAAAAGTCGCATGTTGGGCACTTCTTCCTTAGACCCAAACTCTAGGAGGACCCTTTAGTGTGACATACCACACGAGCCTCACACACTTAGGTACACAACCCCTTAGGCATACTAGGATTAGGATTTTTCTTTGTGTGCGTATGTGATTGATGTTGTGGAGTGGTTGACTTTTGGATTGTCTGTATTGTGGGCACTTGCCCTTAAGTGGTTGGTATAGAAATATATACATACTTTTCTGTGCAGGTGGCCATGCCCAAGAGAAGGTAAATTAAATCATCATTATCATAATGCTTTTTGCTTGCAGTCGCTACTTAAAACCTCCCAAGATATATGGCCAATAGGGTAGAAGCAGGGGCCTAGCGTTTAGCACTCTAAATGCTAGGCCAATTTTGGGATGATTATATGCTTATTATATAAACTATCTCCTAACTCTGTTTTGCATATTTGAGTCTTTTTCTATTTCATATCATGTATTTGATTAGATCTAGGATGTAAAACTTGTGGGGCTTGATTAAAAAGAAGGGAGGATCGAAGGAGAATATACCATTTTGGAGATGAAGCCCAAAGACCTCTCTGAAGATTAAAGCTTTAAAACCCCCACAAGTAGAGTCTGTAAATTTGACTGGGTTGTGTAATGGCAGGCAACTCAGCTGCCAAACATGTTTGTAATAACTGAGACATTATTTATATTTCTGTCTTTATTTATATACAAAAGCATGCATTGTTTGTTTACTGGGTGTGCAATAGAACAACATGTCTTTCCTAGGTTTCTTTTTTTATTCTATGGGCGTGGCCTGAACTCTACTACGTTAGGCTCTTAGGATAAAAACTAAGTTTTCTACCCCTTAAAATGTAAGCAATCTAAAATGAAATTAGACTTCATTGTTTTCTAACAAAAGAAAATTTGCATGGCTCTCTTTTAAAGAGCCAAGTTTTCCAAAAAAAACTTAAAATAATCATGCATGACCAAAAGTGTGTCACATGTAGAATGCCTCCACATAAGGATTAGATAACAAAATCTTTTTTTTTTGTGAGGCAGCATTTGCATACCATACATAATTAGGCATCTTGGCCTCAAAGCCAAATTGTAAGAACTACCTTTTAAATAAAAATAACCCTACCACTCTATATTTACATTGAGACCGGATGACATGGTTTTAAAATCAATTAGGAGGGTCTAGCTGGTAGTCCATTCTAGGAGGGACAGTAAATCCAGAGGTCGGGCAGGCTACGCCTCTTATGAGGCGTAGTTTGTAAGCCCCTTTGCACTCATTAGATTTAGGTTCGAGGCACTATCTATCGGTAGTCCTCACCTTAGTCTTAAGGTTCGAGGCTTGGGTTGATTCCAAATCTCCCTATAAGCCATCATCTTTTGAGTATTTCCTCCAACAAGTGTTGTTGGGATATAAGCCCCAATCTTCTAATAAAAAACATCAACTTAAACCAACATTAGATTGTTGAAATGTAAAGCTCAACATAGGATAGTCCGAGCACCTATGAGTTTCCCTCAGAATCAAGTGCTCCTACTTCACCACCTTTGGCTCTCATTCTAAGAAATCTAATTCTAAGTTGATCAATTCCTCAAAATTCCTAAAGGACCAAATCCTTTTATCAAGACTGTCATGGATTTTAAAACAAATAAAAATATCAAACTTTAGCCAATATCTAAAATGACTTCTAAAAGAAAGCAAAATCACTAGTTTAATCAAAAGTTTTCTCTAGCCAAAACTTGGGATGTAATTAACCATAGGGGCTTGCCCCTATGGGACATCTATACCCCAGAAATAAATAAACCCCGCTCGACCAAACATCGAGTTGGAGAATCTCTGTTCAAAATTATAAATTTTATTATTGAGTCCATAAGGAAAAGGTATTTTTTACCCTTCGGGGTAATATATCATCATTCTTATGTCGTGCTCGATAATAAAATATGCAATCCGTTTGAGGATACAAAAATTCTTCAACAGATTTTCTGGCGACTCCGCTGGGGATGATGTCTCTTTTCATTTAAACTGGTGGTTTTCATTCTGTCATTTTAAATGTTTGCTAAATGACATTTGCAAAATCAAATTTTGTATTGTATGCCTCTCCCTTTGCAAATTGGGTTGAGTGATGTCAATACAAGCAAATGCAAATCAAGATGAACTTTCTAAATCATTTAAAAAAAGGAGAGAAATTTTTTTTTTTGAGAAAGATGAACTTTGATTTTCCAAATCAATCATTTAAAAAAAAATTCATATTCTAAAATTCCCAATTTCAAAATCCCATCTCTTCACCATAATTGTTGTGGTTGTATGAAATCTACAACCAAACAATATCAAATGGTGTGAGATTTCAAACTCAAATAAATTCTTTCATCATCCGTTAAATCCGGGTCACAATTATGGGTGGTCAGTGATTCAAGTCAGTGGTCAGAAAATCCAGAAAAAGTGTAGTGATTGGTTGATGTTATAATAATTGGGTTCAAAGAGAGACAACAAAAAGATTGATTAAGGAATTTTGATTTTCAGGATATCTGTTGAGATTCAGTTGTCTGAGAATTCAGTAAAGCGGAAATGGAAGGCAGACTGATTTTTAAGTTTGGTGATCAGTTACAGTTATCTTTTGATCAATCCCGCTTTGCTCCTGGGGATATGATCAAGTTTGGGCAAGGTTTTGAGGATATGGAGGTTATTTTCCAAGGTCCTACACCATCTAAAGCTAGGACTGAAAGTACAGTAGAAGATTTGAGTGTATGTGTTGCACCTAAGTTAGAAGAAGAGGTGGGGAAGAATTGTGTCTTTTATAAAGCACATCAACCCTCAAGTTCAGAAGTGGGTGTAGAACTTGAGGATCTTTCTTTGAATGAAATGATAGAACTACCTTTTGATTAGTATCCTGCTGGTGTCAAAAGTTTAATTAAAAGAGGTTTTTCCCCTTCTATGTGGTCCAAAGGCGAAGCCCAACAACATGAAAATATATGGAATCCCAAATACAAATTAAAGAAAAATAAATATGGTGTTGGCTTTAGTACTGTCGGACCAATAGATGATGATGATTACTGTTTGGTTATTACCAATAATCTGGAAGTTGATATGATCTTTACAGAAACTTACAACGCTATTGAGAGGTTATGTTTAGAGGCTCGCAACGACCCAGATTGCCCTCAAATTAGGGATGCACCCCCTGAATTTGAGGAAGAAATCAAATCAACGATTAATGAATTAAAAGAAATCAATTTGGGTACAGAAGAAAATCCACGCCCCACATTTATAAGTGCTTTGTTAAATGAAAATGATGTCAATGATATGATACAACTCCTGACAGAGTTTAAGGATTATTTTGCTTGGAGTTATGATGAAATGCAGGATTAAATCCAGACATAGCAGTCCTAATGTAGTTGGTAATTAACCAAGTTGCAGGAACCTATTAAGTTCTAAAACCCAACTTGCTTAAATACCACTCGTATGCCATGAAATTGTTTGAGAAAATTCCTAATGCAACTTTGGTTAGAATATCACGTGGTCAAAACGCTACGGCGGACGTTCTAGCAAAGCTTGATTAGGAAATGTCATGTCCTGATGAAAGGGTTCAGTCCAAATAGAAGTTCAAAATCGCCAAATTTTGTCTCCTATTGACTTTGAAAATTTGAATGAACCTTCTTCTTTTGATGAGTTTTCATTTGTGGTAGATGATGAGGATGATTGGCGCCAACCATTCATCGATTATCTCCAAAATGGTAAACTACCAAAGGAGAAGTCTGTTGCTCACCAAATAAAGAATAGAGCGTTGTCATTTTCACTGATTAACAACACCTTGTATCGACGGTCATTTGATCAAATGTGGTTGCGATGTCTTGCAAAAGATGAAGCCCACAAGATAGTGACCGAGGTACATGCAGGGTTGTGTGGCGCCCACCAATCGGGCCCCAAAATGAAATTGAAAATTAAAAGGCTTGGGTACTACTGGCCTTCAATGATTAAAGATTGTGTTGAAATAGCACGGAAATGCCACCAATGCCAAGTACATGGGGTAGTTTTGCATCAACCACCAAATGTTTTGCACCCAACAATAGCCTCTTGGCTTTTTGAAAGCTGGGGAACTGATATTGTTGGGCCTATTGATCATCCTTCCTCTAAGGGTTATAGGTTTATACTTGCTGCTACCGATTACTTCTCAAAGTGGGCTGAAGCCATACCAGTAAGAGAAGTCAAAACTAGCCATGTTCTACAATTTTTGAAGGACCATATTGTATACAGGTTCGACGTTCCTCGTCGAATCATATCTGATAATGGTACTACTTTTAAGAGTACCAAGCTTAATTAAGTTGTTAACAAACATAACATTGATTGGAGGTATAGTACGATATATTATCCTCGAACTAATGGATTGGCTAAAGCTTTCAACAAAACATTAGTTCAGTTGTTGAAGAAGACCTTAGATGAGAACAAACGTCAATGGCATGAAAAGTTGGTGGAGGCATTGTGGACCAATCGGAGCACATATATAACCCCAACACAGGCCACTCCGTTTGCTCTGGTCTATGGAGCGGAGGCGATTCTCCCTTTGGAGTTACAGCTCCCATCTCTTAGAATTGCAATAAACAATGAAGTTATAAGTGAACAAAATGCCCAACTAAGGTTGGAGGAACTTGATGGTTTATATGAGAAGTGTTTGTATGGTCAACAGAACCTCGAGTTGGACCGAGCCGGCATGGCTCAAGCTCATGATAAATTGGTCCGTCCTAGGACTTTAAAGGTTGGCGATTTGGTCCTAGTTCTTTGCAGACTAATTCTAGCCCACCGCAAAATACGTGGCAAGTTCGAACCTACTTGGGAAGGCCCCTTTGTGGTAGAAAAGGCCTATCAAGGTGGATATTACCAGTTGATTAATTGTAATGGTGAACGCTCTATGTTGCCTATCAATGGGCGTTACCTCAAAAAATATTACAATTGATTGTATGCAAATTTTAATTTCAATGAATGAATGTTTCTTTCAAATGGAAATGTTCTTTTCATCTGTTTGTGGACTGGGTCCGGATTATCAAAATCTCGGTCCAAACTTTCAAATCTTCCATCTTTCCCCCAAAAGGGGAGAAAATTCATATTTCCCCAAAAGGAAAGAAAATTCAAATTTCTCTAAAAAAAAGGAAAATCAAGTTCATTTTTCTCCAAGTGAAAGTTCATCTCTTTCTTTCCCCAAAAGAAAAGTATAATTTATCTTTCTTTAAATAAAAATCAAATTCAAATCTTAGTGTCAAATGCTAAGTGTAGATTTCCCCAAATAGGAGTCTTCTTATCAATTTATGAGTTTAGGTAGAATTCAAACTTTCTAAGGTCTCTCCTAGCTCATTCCTCTAGATCTTGTTCTACCCAAATTGAATATCATAGATCTTTCCAAATCTAGACTTTTAGTGGTTGCCAAAACACTCTTTAGTCTTCCCAAATGTTAAGATTTATCCAGTCAAAATGGATAATCTTACACCAAATACCTTCAAGGTCTAAGTAGTAGTCAAAATACTCTTAACCTTAGCCTTCTTGAGTTTTATCTTACCAAATAAGGTAAACTCTACCTCTAGGTGGTTGCTAAAATACCTCTTAGAGCCTTTCAAATAGGTGTCAAATGACTTTTGACCTTTAGGATACAACAAATGTTCCTAACCCTTCTCAGGTGATAGTGAAAATATCCTTGAGAACCCCTTAGGTGGTAGCCAAGATACCCCTAACCTTTAGGAGATAGCAACATATCCCTAAGACCCTCTTAGGGACTCCAAATGTCTCTAATCTCTTCTCAAGTGATAGCCAAAATATCCTTAAAAATCTTGTAGGTGGTAGCTAAAATACCCCTAGCCTTTAGGTGATAGAAAAATATCCCTAAGCTCTTTTAGAAGTTATCAAATTTCTTCTAATCAAATCAAATTCTTTCTAAAGATATCAAATATCTTTGGGAATTCTTCTTAGAAGTTGCCAAAATACTTCCATTCCTATCAAATTCTCTTTAAGGATATCAAATGTGTTTAAAGATCTCTTTAGAAGTTGTCAAAATACTTCTAAACTCTCTTTCAAGAGTAATCTAAACTATTTCTTTAAGGTGATAGATAGAAATCTCCTTATCTTTGTAGATCTTGCCTAAATGTAGGTTTAGGCTTTCATAGATCTCTCTTTCTCTTTCAAATCATACCCTATTTAATTTGGAAGATCTCGTTTGATCATTATTTGGTCAACGCCAATATGTGTGGTGTATATCTTTTCGTTCACCACACATATTGGAAGTCCTTTTGTTGACGAATATTTTCGCATCGACTCGACCCCGATCGAGCCCGACAAAGCTCGATCGCGCTCGATCAACTCAATTGATCATCGTCAGGGTGAAATTAATTTGAATTTAGCCTCAATTTAATTAAATTAAATTCAATTTGATTAAATTAAAATCAAATCAATTTAAATCGAACCTCGTCGAGTGTCGTCGAGCCCAATTCGACACTATTCGGCGTCGATCAGAGTTCACTTTTGCAAAATTGACTTAATCAAATGAAATCAGACCCAAATTGACTCAAATCTGTTTGGGCCGAGCCCAATTCGAAGCCAATTTCAGCCCCAATTGACTGATTTGGGCTAAATCAATTTCCCAAATCAGAAATTTGAAACCTAGGGCTGAGATATTCTCTCAAATCTCACCCAAATTTGGGTTCAATGTACTCAAGTACATTCCCCTCGTTTCAAGCAACGAGGAAGCCTCATAGGCTCATTTGGGCGGTCCCCTTGAATTGTCCGTCCGAAGCCAGAGCAGAAAGAGCATGAGAGGGAGTAGGGGGGAGCATTCGGCTCCCCGGTTATTTTCCTTTCATGCCTGTCCCAACCCAGAGAGAACGATAGAGAGAGAGCGAGCGAGAGAGCGGGAGAGGGGATTCGAGATCCCCTTGCGTGTGTGCGTGCGTGACTCCCGACCGACCGACCCCGTTCGAGCTTCCAGACACCTCCAAGCGTCGTTCTCCTCCCTGCAGTCGAGCCCTCTAGGCGCCAAATCCTCCAGGACGGTCGGCTCCTCCAGCCCTTGGCCATTGATCTCTTGAGGTCATCAAGCCCTAGCTGCCATTTCTTTCTTCTTTGGGCCAAGAGAGGGAAGTACTTTCCTATTTTTCCTTCTCCATCATCTCCGACTACTTTGAGGTGATAAAGGCAGCAGAAATTCATATCCGGAAGCATTCAAGCAGCAAGAGAGGTCCTTCAAAACCACCCAAACAGCAGTTTGGAGGTGTGTGAACGTCTTGGATAGCAAAGGAAGCCTCCGGAACACCTTGGAACGCAACGACGACTTCCGGAGCGACTCGACAGTAATTGGAACTTGGAGCGGAGCCTCGACAACAATTGGAACTTGGAGCGGAGCTTGGACAAAGCTTGGAACTTGGATAGGAGCGCTTGGACAGCCCGGGTGTGGTAAAATCTTTAAAACTTAGTGAAACCTAGGGTCCCCCAAGGCCAATTGTTGTGTGGTTGACGCCCCGAACC
This sequence comes from Dendrobium nobile, assembly GCA_022539455.1. Taxonomy (NCBI): domain Eukaryota; kingdom Viridiplantae; phylum Streptophyta; class Magnoliopsida; order Asparagales; family Orchidaceae; genus Dendrobium; species Dendrobium nobile. Next base: position 28,729,919 of record CM039727.1, read on the forward strand.
TTAGGTCCTTAGAAACTTCAATTTTCACTCTCCCAAATCCTAATTTTTGCTGTCCACTTGTTTAAATCATGAAAATCAAGTGATTTTCATGATTTGCTCTCATGTGAGAGCTAAAAGGATGGCGGCAAGGCGATGGGATGTTGAATTTGTGTTCAATGTCCCTATTTTGCATGAAAATATCATTCATGTTATGTTTAGAAACCTTACCTACGATCAAACCATAGGTTTAGCGACTCATTCTATGTCTAATGAAACGTAGGAGCATAGGGTCTATTATCTAAGTGTGGCATGCATTAACATACCCCTAGAACTTGCATGTTATGACAAAATTAGTATGCATGTGATAGGTTTACACCGCCGTGACATAGACGATTCCCTCTAGATTTACTAGATGTTTAAGCATTTATTTCAATCATTCCTCTTTTTATGAAGTTGTGGGACCGTTCATGAGCATTTTTTACTAATTTTGCAAATCCTACAACGAAATGGTTGATTGGAACACATCCTTGAATTTCTCTAAATTTAGGGAGAAAGCGAAATCTCTCTTTTTATTGCGCTTTTATTTCATAAATGCTAAATTAAGCTTGTGTGAGTTGTTGCCTTTTGAATGTTCGCTCTATGTCAAAGGCTATGACCCCTTCTTTTCCTACAATTTGCAAAATCATAAATATGTCCACCAAACTCATGGGTGATTGCAAAGCGAAGATGGGGTGTTCTATGGCTTCAAAGAGCTTATAGATTACACCCCATCATATGTTGGAAGTTTGTTGGACATATTTAATGTAGTTTGTAAGTTGACGGTTAAGGGTGTTAACATATAACTTAGACACTTGGTGAAGCTTTCGAAAAGACAATCGAAAGTCTTCACCCCTAGGCTTCCCTTAGACAGTAGAAAACTAATTCTTAGAGCCTATACATAGGAATTTCAATGACATTCCATCTTACGTCTTTAGGTTCCTTAGATGACACCATGTGTTATCTTTCCAAGAAAAGCCTTTGGAGCAAGTCCACCCTATCGGACCTCTCAAATCATGCCAAAATTGATTTGTAGATCGTTTCATGAATCGGGAATTCTCCAATCAAGTTTTTCCTTCCCATGCATAATGGTTTGGAGCACCTCAAGGCTCCAAACGCTTCGATGCATGAAACTTTTTGACTTAGGACCAAAATCCTAGGTTTGTGACACTTTGTTTATTAATACAAGATCAATAAGCATTTGTCCATTACCCTTCATCTTGGATATTTTGGAGCTTTCTCAAGGCCTCAAAATAATCCATCAACTTTAACCATCATGATTTTAGGAACAAGTCCTAAGTCATCTCCCTTTTGTTGAGACAAAAATCAACAAATGCATGCACTTCCATAAGTGATATTTTGGAGCCTCTCTAAGCTCCAAATGTCCATCGTGTGTATCACTTGAACTTGAGACCAAACTCTCAAGTTCTCCTACTTAGTTTGTTGAAACATCTAATTAATGAACACTTCACTCATGTGTTGTATTTAGAGACTATCTAATACTCTAAATTCTCCTCCTACACATGAATATTTGTAGTTTGGAGTCAAACTCTAGGCTATCAACCCTTGTGTTGGAACATAAAACCAATCAATCTTTTCTTTCCCTTCGTTTGTTAAGACATAAAATTGACAAATGAACACGTATGATAATTTGGAATCTCTAAAGGCTCCAATCAAATATCATTACATGATGGTCAAACCTTAGAAACAAATTCTAAGTAATCCTCCACTTGTATGTTGAAACAAATCAATAATCCTCCTCTCTCATACATGATTATTTGGGACATCTCAAGTCTCGAAATATATAATTGTATGAATCATTCAGACTTTTGGACCAATTCCTAAGGCATTTTTTCATTTGTTGATAACACAAAATCTACAAGTGAGCATTTATCCCTATTCACTCGGCTTCAACCAAGTGAACGATTTTCTCTTTGAATAACAAATATTCAAAGGTCTTCTATGAATTTTTGTAACTCTCTAAGTTACATTTTCTTCCTTCAACCCCTAAGTTGTATGAAATCTATCAAACCATTTATTCATTGGAACACCAAACCAATGAATGATTTCTTGGCCTTAGGATTCAAATCCTAATTCCCTTTCTCCTACGACTCAAAATTGTAGGAAAATATCTAATCCCCCTCATTCTCCTAACCCATGTTAGGTGAGTGAATCATGTTCTTTGAGCACCTAAAAGCCTAATGAATTCTCATGAATGTGTATTATCTAACTTGCACATGATTTCCCTCTTTCTACAACCCAAAAAGTTGTAGGAAAACCCTCTCTTTCAACCAAAACCTAAAATTAGTAGAACGTACACGTCTCTTTGAACACCAAATGTTCAAAGAATGTTCTTGAACTTGCAACCCATAAGTTGCATTTCCTTTCCTCTTTCCTATAAGTCATGATTGTAGGAGAGTATTTAAATCCGTATTCATGCTCCCAAATCCAAATTGGGAGGATGAATCCCCTCTTTGGACACCAAGCGTTCAAAGAAACTACTCCAATTTGCAACCTCTAAGTTGCACTTTGGGCTACTTCTTTTCCTACAATTCTAAATTGTAGGAAATCTCCCATTTCCCCTTCATTTGCCTAGCCTCAAATTAGGCAAATGAATTTGTTCCTTTCAACATCAAAAGTTTATGGAACATTTATGGATTTGCAACCCACAAGTTGCATGTTCCTTCTCTTATTTCTACAATTTAAAAGTTGTAGGAATTCTTCTTATTCCATTGACTCAAATTGGGTGAGTGAACGTCCCCTTCTTTGAACGCCAAATGTTCAAAGAAAGTCTTCCACTTTGCAACCTTCAAGTTGCATTTCCTTTCCTCATTCCTACAAGTCAAAGATTGTAGGAAAGCATCCAAATCCATCTGCTTACCCTCATTCTTCCAACTTAAATTAGAAGAGTGTATTTCCAATTTGCATCTCATTTTTCTCTATCCCTCCAACCTAATTTGAATGAATGAATCCCTCTTCTTTGGACATTGAATGTTCAGAGAATCCTCTTGGGGTTGTAACTTCCAAGTCACATCCCCTCTACTTTTCTCCTCCAACTCAAAATTGGAGGGATGAAACCCTTTTTTCTTTGGACACCACATGTCCAAAGGAATTCTTCCAATTTGCAGCCCCTAGGTTGCAAATTGGACCACTTTCCTTCCTTCAAATCTAAATTGTAGGTAATCACCAATATTCCCTTCATTTATCTTTACCCAAGTTAAGAAAATGAAACTCCACCTCCTTGAATATAAAAATTCAAGGAGGCGCCTTCTAGATTTGTAGTCTCAAAGTTACAAATCCTCTTTCACTTTTATATACTCCAAAAGTCTTAGAAAATTCCTCACCTTAGCTCAAAGTCATAGGTTCTTTCAATTTCTTTTCTCTTCTGCTCTCCTAAACCCAAGTTAGGAGAGTATACCCCTCTCTTTGGACACCAAATGTTCAAAGGAGTACTCGGAAGGTTGCAACCCATGAGTTGCACCTTACTCTCTTCTTTACAAATCCAAAACTATAGAGAAATTCAATCTTCCTGCAACTCAAAAGTTGTATAGAACTTCCTTGTATTCAACCCATGTTGGGTTGTTTAATCTTATTCCATTTATCTTACTTGTTGAAATAAAAACAACAAGTAACTTCACCCTAAGCTTAGGATTCAAGTCCTATTTCTCTTCGCCCTTCCAAACTCAAGTTGGAAGGGTGCAACCCTCTTTTGGACATCAAAATGTCCAAAGACCTTTGTGAATTTACAACCCAAAAGTTGCATTTTCACCCAATCCTCCTCCAACTCCAAAGTTGTAGGAGATTTCTCCACTCTTTAGCTCCAAAACTAGAAAGAGCTCTCCAACATTTAGCTCAAAAGCTAAATGTTAGATTCTTACCCTTTTTTCTTAGCTCCAAAAGCTAAGGAGAATTTCCCTCAATAAGTGGCCCAAAAGTCACATATTGGGCACTTCTTCCTTATACCCAAACTATAGGTGGACCCTTTAGTGTGACATACCACACGAGCCTCACACACTTAGGTGCACAACCCCTTAGGCATAATAGGATTAGGATTTTTCTTTGTGTGCGCATGTGATTGATGTTGTGGAGTGATTGACTTTTGGATTGTCTGCGTTGTGGGTACTTGCCCTTAAGTGGTTAGTATAGAAATATATACATGCTTTTCTGTGCAGGTGGCAATGCCTAAGAGGGGGTAAATTAAATCATGATTATCATAATATTGTTTGCTTACAGGCACTGCTTAAAACCCCCCAAGAGATATGGCCAATAGGGTAGAAGCAGGGGCCTAGCGTTTAGCACTCTAAGTGCTAGGCCAATTTTAGGATGATTATATGCTTATTATATCAACTGCCTCCTAACTCTGTTTTGCAGATTTGAGTCTTTTTCTATTTCATATCATGTATTTGATTAGATCTAGGATGTAAAACTTGTGGGGCTTAATTAAAAAGAAGGGAGAATCGAAGGAGAATGTATCATTTTGGAGATGAAGCCCAAAGTCCTCTCTAAAGAGAAAATTTGCATGGCTCTCTTTTAAAGAGCCAAGTTTTCTAAAAAAAAAAGTTAAAATAATCATGCATGGTCAAAAGTGTGTCACATGTAGAATGCCTCCACATAAGGATTAGATAACAAAATCTTTCTTTTTATAAGTCAGCATTTGCATACCATACATAATTAGGCATCTTGGCCTCAAAGCCAAGTTGTAAGACCTACATTCTTAATAAAAACAACCCTACCACTCTACATTTGCATTGAGACCGGATGGCATGGTTTTAAAAGCGATTAGGAGGGTCTAGCTGGTAGTCCCTTCCAGGTGGGACAGTAAATCCAGAGGTCGGGCAGGCTACGCCTCTTGTGAGGCGTAGTTTGTAAGCCCCTTTGCTCTCATTAGATTTAGGTTTGAGGCACTACCTATCGGTAGTTCTCACCTTAGTTTTAGGGTCCGAGGCTTGGGTTGATTCCAAATCATCCTATAAGCCCTCATCTTTCAGGTATTTCCTCCAACAAGTGTTGTTGGGATATAAGCACCAATCTTCTAATAAAAAATATCAACTTAAACAAAAATTAGATTGTTGAAATATAAAGCCCAACATAGGATAGTCTGAGCACCTATGAGTTTCCTTCAGAATCAAGTGCTCCTACTTCACCACCTTTGGCCCTCATTCTAAGAAATCTAATTCTAAGTTGATTAATTCCTCAAAATTCCTAAAGGACCAAATCCTTTAAGCAAGACTGTCATGGATTTTAAAACAAATAAAAAAATCAAACATTAGCCAATTTCTAAAATGACTTCTAAAAGAAAGCAAAATCACTAGTTTAATCAAAAGTTTTCCCAAGTCAAAACTTGGGATGTAATTAACCATAGGGGCTTGCCCTTATGGGATTCGGGTTGGGTGGTGGGGTGGGAGTGGGTAGGCGGGGTTGTTGTGTTTGTGATGGGTTCTGGGGGTGATTGGGTGGGGGGGAGGATGGGTGGGTTATGTGGGGAGGTCGGTATGCTGGTTTTTTTTCTTTTTTTTGTCTATTTTCCTTTTTTTTTTTTTTTTTTCTTTATTTTATATTTTTTTTTTTTTATTCCTTTCTTTTTGTTTAATGTTGTTTTTTGTTTTTATGTTTTAGTGTTTTCTTATTTTCTTGTATTTGTTTTTTGTTTTTTTTTATTTTGATTTTTTACTTTGTTTTGCCTTGTGTTTTTGTTTTTTTATTCTATTATTTTCTTTTTTGTTGGTTATTTTTTTTTTTTTTTTTATTTGTTCTGTACCCCTCGAATTAAATAACCCCACTCGACCAAACATCGAGTAGGGGAATTCTATGTCAAAATTGTAAATTTTATTATTGAGTCATAAGAGAAATGAGTATTTTTATACCTTCGGGGTAATATCTTTCATTTTATGCCGTGCTCGATAATAAAATATGCAATCCGTTTGAGGATACAAAAATTCTCCAACAAGTGGTAAGTTTGACCCCGTACTTTTCTGGCCGGCGACTTAGTTATTGTCTTATGTAGGGCTATCATTTCATACTATCGCTAAAGTGGTAAGTTTGAGCCTATTTGGGAGGGCCCCTTCATCGATAGTGCAAGTCTATAAAGGTGGTGCTTACCTACTTATTGATACAAATGGTATTCACCCTATGCCTGTCATCAACGAGCAGTACTTGAAAAAGTATTATGCTTGAGTTTTGTATGTCGTAGGGGGAGCCTCCCTACCACCTGTAAATATCCTTATGTATATATACCATCTGAAAGGATTCCTCTTACTTTTCGGCAGTTTGTGTAGCCACGATGATTTGTCCTCTACCACATGATGTTCATTATGCAGAGTATAAGGATATCCTTAAAGGTGATACACTAATACACCGTAGGGATGTTTGTGCTTGTGTCTGCGCACATCAATCACATTGGTGCTAGCACATATAACCTTCAATTTGTCTTCCCCTTTACAGGTTTAGCCCCCCCCCCCCCCCCCCCCCCCCCCCCCCCGCCTCCCAGTTCATTCGTATGAGTTGAATGTAGTATGAGATATCAAAACCATTGATTTAGATCCCTTAGAGGATGTGATACTGGGTCCATACCAACCTATGTTAGTCAGGAATAGTAATGTTGATCCATTATTCGTATATGGATTTCATTTATACATTAATTTGGTTATAATTTTGCTCCCCTCCCTAAATCATTCACATGAGTTATGTGTGGTCTGAGTTATCGAAGCCAATGCTTCACTTCTTTACAAGATCTTGTATAATTTCTCTCCCCAGTTTTATTCATGTGGCAAATATGGCCTAGGTTATCAAAGCCATTCATATCTCCCTCTCCTTGTGTTTCAATCATTAGAGAACATTTTCATGTTAGTAGTAACTCACGAATATGGTAAACGTTTCCTCTATAATGTGTTAACTTTGATAATATGGGGTGTGCCTAATCTATGATTATGAATAGATAAAAAATATATATGAAAAAAAATACGATGATAAAAAAAAGATGGAAGCTCTCAGTTAAGAAAAATTGGTTGCCCTTATCATAGTTGGAACCCGACTTTACTCTCCAAGAGCTCAAGTTACCCAAAATATTCTTCCTTTCTGTCTCCTTCGAAGTGTCTCGATGATTGCTTCGAGGATGAGCCTGCACTTGTTTTGTTATGATTCTTTATGATTGTAGTTATCTTCTTTAGTGATGTGGTACATCTTGTCCTGGATGTTAACATCATTTCTTCATGGGCTTGGATTTTTAATGCTTAAAGATCATCCCCCTTCTTGCTCTCTTTCTAATAAAATGTTAACTCAAATTAAAAAATTCTCCTCAATCAAAATTTAAAGCCCAGCACATAGAGTAGACTGGGTGCCTCTAAAATGTTTCAGAATCTCAAAGTACCTCGAACTTTTCTTCTTGCAATCTCTGAAAATAAGTGTTTAAAATTTGATCCAATCCCTAGCTATTAGATTTCCTTTCTCACTTCCCTTGATATCACTCCTCAAAAATCTCTTAAATGAAATTTTAACCTTTATTTTGATCAACACTATTCGTAGGAAATTCAACTTTCCTATAATGTAATTAACTACAAGAGTTTACCCTCATAAGAGATTTAAAATCCATATCAATTTTTTAACTTCAACTTTCCAAACTCAATTAATTTTCTTTGGGAATATCAAAATCAACGACGATTATTATTGTCACATTTGAATGATTGATGATAGGTGATATCTTCTTCCCCTGGGCAGATATATCATTTATCATCATGACTTCGAATATAAAATTAATTATCCTTCACCTAGACTATCATTGGTAGAATGTCATTTTGACCCTTTAGGGTCATATGTAGTTCTTCCTTAAATTTGGTTACGATATTCCAGATGTAGTTTGTAATTCTAAATATGAACTCCATTAAAAAAAATTTATTTTCACTTTTCGAGGTGGTATGTTCGATTTCCTTAAAAATTTAACTTTTCAAATCCTCTTTTTCAAAATTCAACCAACTTTTCAACAAACAGATATATATATATATATAGTCATCTAGGAGAAATGAAGAAGAGGAAAGACATTGACATCTATTTCATAAGTTTAAGTCCCCATTATTCAAAGGAGTTATAAGGCCCCAGGTTGTAGAAGATTTTTATTAAGGGTAGAGAAAATCTCTGACATTATGTAGTATCCAGAAATAAGAGTTGTGTCATTATCTGTGTTCCTATTTAAACGGGAAGACCACTGCTAATATCACTTGGGATGAAGTCATTATAGTGTTCAAGATGTGATTTATATCTTTGTTAGCTCAAAGATAGATTCAAGGAGCTTTCATTAAGTTAGAGTAGGGATGCAAGACAATGATGCAGTATGAAGCTGAGTTTTCTGCATTTGGTAGGCATGCTACTCACTTGATTATGACTGCTAAAAAAATTTTACAAAATTTTTACAAGGGTTGAATTTGGAGTTAAGAAATCCATTAATACCACTATAAATTCAAGAGTTTTTTGAGTTATTGAGTGAGCCAGATTGATATAGATTGATTTGGGGCACATGTATCCAAGTATGAGGTAAGCTTTAGATATGATATCAGCAAGATAAGGATAAGAGATGGTGTAAATAGAATTGAGATAGTGTTAGTGATAAGAAAAGAATATATAGTGAGTTAAGAGGATATGTATCGATAGTATATATTCGTGAATGTGTTCTCCATGAAAAAAGACATTATGGTCAGTGCTACCTTTTGAAAGAATAATATTTTTGATGTGGATAGCAAGGACACAAGACAGTGGATTATACATATATAGGAAGAACTGGTTTAAGAGTAAGACAACTAAGGCACACTGAGAGATAGAGGAATGTAAGATCGAGAGCTTATAATGAAATATCAATAAACATGGCTAATAATAGAGCTATTAGTGGTCCTATTGTGCTAAAAGTAACGATAACACCAATAGAACCAACTCCGATGATGCCCTATGTGTATAACTTGTAGTATAGGAAACATCAATAATAACTTGAGAATTTTACTAGTAAGAAATTTATTTGAATGATTAAACGTTGCATCTTTTGCATAAGTGAATTACATGTGATGGATTGAATTGAATGATTGTATGATTTAATGAGTTTTTATTTGATTTTGATTTAATTTGAATTTTGGTCATATAAATTTATTTTATATCAATTTTTGTGCCTGAATCATTAAGGGAAATGTTGAGGATGATATTTTTGAATGTGAGTAAATTGTAAGAACTCGAAATTTTCAAATGATTTTTAAAATGCAAATTTTGAATTCTTATTTGCACTACATCACAATTGTGTTATTCCTTTTAGCATTGATGCACTAATTTTAGAGCGCAACGTGGCCCAAATTATTGTTTTAATGTTGGAGCCTCTATCCTATAGTAATTATGGATTTAGCATGCAGCATTGTGATGCAACGCACCACTCGCTGACCCTTATTCATCTCATCTAGCGCCAACTTGAGTGAGAAGAAACATGAGAGAGCGGAGAAAAGGAGAGAGAAAGGAACAATTTAGATTTTTATTATCGATCCACTTCACCACTTTTACACAAAATTCTCAAATAGAGGTAGGTGACTGAAATCCTATCTCTATTTTTAAAGATTTTAATTTGGATCACTAAATTCTTCTCAAAATTAATTTTATAGTATTTTCTCTAGTTTTATGGAATTTCCACCACTTAACTTTTATGTGTTATAACACTAAATATTATGAACAATTTAGCTGGTTAACTTTGAGATTTTATTGGGTAAAATAAAAGTTATGCTATTTTAATTGATTTTTTAGAAAAAAAATTTAATAAATGTGATAAATGATTATCTTAATTTTGAGAATTATTGTTAAAGCAAGCATTGAGAATGTATTATGTTATTGGGTATTAGCTAGTCACTATTGATTTTATAATAATGTTGTGTATGAAACAAGTAAAGGCTAGTTGTCTAGTTGGTTGAAGATTAGTAGACCTGCACAGGATGATAGGCCTACAGGCTTTTCTTTAAATATAATGGTTAGGTGTTACCCTCTAGTGATTCACATGATACAATAACTGCGAGTTATTATCGTGCTAATGGGCAAGGAGTGGTGATTCTATTTAACGAGTCAACATAATCAACTACCTATTTCTAAATACTGGAAAAATTATGATAGCAAAAACTCCTTTTTGAATAATATTAAATATGATTATTATAATGCATGTTATTAATTTAGTGTTATTATTCGACCTGATAGTTATTGTATTGATTCACAATTACCACCATATTATTATTTTACTCTTCTAATGATTATTGTTCTACTATCACGGTATCGTTTATCTTTACTGCCACCGATTTACATATATTGATATTATTATTATTGTTATTATTGTTCTAATGATTATTGTTATTACTAATGATTCACTATTTAATTATCTATTGATAATGAGCACATGATTCAAGTATTGAATAAGTAATACTAACCATGTGTATACTGATTTGATTATATTGCATAATTATGGATTCTAATAATTTTTTTATATATTCTAGTTATTGATTTACATGATTTCCCCATTTTTTATTCCATTAAATCTCCATATTAAGTCATTGGTTTATTGGCTTATTAGTTCACCAGTACTGATTTTGTTGTTATCATACTAATATGTTCTATTGTTTATAGATTTTACTTTTTTATACTGCACAAAATTTATGATCATAATGATTGCTACCTTTATGAATTAATTCATGACAAGCATATTGCTTCTTTATTGCTCTAAAAAATAGAAATATCATTTTGGTTGCCTACCACGATCAGAGCACTTTTCTCAATTGGAGCGACATATGAAAATGACGAAAATGACCCGGAATGAATTTCCTCTCCTCTCACCCATTTCTCTCCTCTTCCTCTCCTGACCAATTCAAGTAATAAGAGGGAATAGCTGGGATGATGATTTAGATGAAATGGATTGATATATTTTATTATTTTAAAAATTATTATTCTAATATAGCACCATGGTGCTAAACTTGCCATTGCCACTATGCTCCCAGCCTAACACCGGGTGTAACGCCCTAAAATATAATTTATAAGAATTATTTATTTTATATTTTATTATATAACAACCATAGTTATCTAATTTCAAATATTAACAATAAACAATGGAAACAAATTCTATAATTGAAAGCATCAATACACATCTATATTCACTGACAAAAAAAATCATATACAATACTCATCAATTATATAATCACAACACATCCTTCCGTTCATTAGTACAAAATAATAACTAAAATAAAAAGAAATGGAACATGAGAAATTTGGATTAGTCTCACACTCCTGAATCTTCTGCTTAACCTGAAATCATTTAAAATATATATAATGAGCCAAAAACCCACTATGTCACTAAAATCCTATAACTGAATTCAAAATGCAATGCGAAAATAGTAAAATTGACATGAAGGAACAGAAGAATATATAAATGGTAAAATAATACAATATAGAAGCTAGTAAAATAATATAATGAGAAATTAGTGAACCAATATGGGTGTCAAATCGATAAAGCAGTTGTCGTATCAGTACTATCAATCAGTAAAGAAATTATATAAAGCGATAAAATCAAAGCATCGATAAATACTACTAGAATTATATCAATATAATAAAATCTTATAACAATATATGTATGATATCTAGTTATTCTATATCAGTATCAAATCAATATCTTAATCACATGCTTAGTCTATTATATGCTTAATATATTATATGCTTAGTATATCACATGTTTAGTATTAGAACGGTGAATCAATAAGAATAATAGTAATAGTGAATTAAGTAGTATTAGATAATATCGATGTCCATGTCAATATGAATATCAATATAGTGTCATCTAAAATATTGGTGGTATTAATAGTAAATATATACAGTGCTAGTAAATCAATATAATATTGGTAAAGCCATACAGTAACAAATGTCACATGCATTTTGGTGGTCACACTTAAACAAGTAACAAGTCCTAGCTATCATAATATTTTTTTTAGTAGTCGATAATCAATAATCAATAATAATTAGCTCAGTGACTAAGGTCATCACCTTTGCCCATCAGCATAGTATTAACTCTGTCTAATTCCCAATTATTGAATCATTGTATCACATGAATTATTACAATATAACATTGAACCACAATATTTAAAGTAAAGCCCTCCCATCATCCTATATAGATCAATCAATCTTCAACCAATAGGTCAACAAGCCTTTACTTATCTTTTACACATATTGCAGTAAAAGTAATAAATACCATCTATTACCCAATCACATATTTTTCTATTCTCAATGGTTGTATTAACATTATGCTTAAATAAAAATACCCAATTTCTATACAACATAAATTAAACAAATTTCTATAATTTTTGTGTTACAGTAAGATTCATAAATATTGTAGTAAAAATATTCAAGATAATCATTATGGTCACATACAAAAAGTTATACAGTAAAAGTTCAAAAGGCCAAAAAAAAATATAAGGAAATCAATTTTGAGGAGAAGTTAGAAGTCAATATATATATATATATATATATATATATATATATATATATATTCTTATTTTTTTTTTAATTTTATTTTTATAAACTACAAGTTTTTGAGAAAGGAGGTTAAAATCAAAATATTTGAAAATAGAGATAGGATTAGAATCACATACTCTGATCCAAACAATTTTTGTAAAAGCAACAAAGCGATTCGTAGACCAAAAATTTAGATTTCCCTTTCTCTCTCCTTTTGCATTGAAAAAATAATTATAATTATTTACCACTAAAAAAATTATGTTTTTTAGGCATGACGTCGCAGTGCTCTAGTTTAAACATAAATTCAAAATTTTCCAATTTTTAGCTATTTTTAAAATTCAAATTATTGCAATTTACCCACCTTAAAAAATGTCATCCCTGATATTTTTCTTAAGGATTCGAGCACAAGAATTGATATAAAATAAAGTTATATGATCAAAACTCAAATAAAATTAAAAGCTCATTAAATCATATATTTTTATAATTTATTTCATCATAGGTCATTCACTTATGAATGAAATGCGGCATTCAATCATTCAAAGAAATTTCTTACCAATATAACACTCAGGTTGTTGTTAATCTTCTAAATATTATAAGTTATACACATATGGCATCACTGGAGTATGTCTTATCCAAGCAACAAACTACCTATGACTTCGACTAACAACTCTAAAATCAGGCTATTTGCCAATCCTTCACTATATGCATTTGCTCCTACAGTCCTCTGTCCTTCAGCCAACCTAGATTCTCCTTCTCTTAAATCAGTTCTTCCTCTTTATGAATAATCCATCATCTTGTGTCATTATTGTCCACATCGAAAACACTCCCCAGTCAAAAGGTAGTATGACCTACATGCCTCTTTCCATAATAGATTCATGCACTAAAATTGTTGGTAGATGCAATCAATTTAGATCCCTTCGAATCACTTTATCTTCTTTTATTATTACCAAAATTTTTTTGGTTCCTTTTTTCTTCATCTCTAATCATCCTTCTGTTGACATCATACCTTGAGCTCTTATCATGCCTAGATATTGGTACTATAAAATCAATCTCTATCAATCTGGCTCGCTCCACTAGTTCAAAAAATTCCCGAATCTAATTATAAGTATTCATTCAGACATTTATACATATTGGTACATGTCATGCCCTAAGATCTAAATTGAAAGATTTGTTTACTATATATTTTTAATAATCTACTAGAGCTTCTATAATTTATCAATATAAATAAATATATTCAACAAAAATAGTTAAATGACATATAAATTAAAATATTTCACTATATTGATTCTCAAAAATTACATTTATAATAGCAAAGAGATCACTAATATTCAATAATATATTAATGGCTCATAATTACAAAAAATAAAATAAAAATACAAAATAAAAGAAGAAACCTAAAGATGTTAATCTGCTTCACTCCGTAGAGTCCCGACCCCTTCCCTAACCCGAAATTAATAAAATCACATAATGGGCTTACAAAGCCCAACAAAAAATAAAAAACTCACTAAAGATTTGAATACAAGATTTATGGAATCAATATGCATGCTCATCTCAATCCATATAATCAATGGTGTTTAATATCATCAATAATTAGTCATTATTGATACGATTCAATACAAACAATAACGACAAAAAGTAAAAATCATCAAGCTTAAATCTATAAATCAAAAATAGGTGTGAGAATTTAAATACATCGGTAGTCAATAAATCAGTGATCAATAAATCTATATTGTAGATCATGAACATATCATCGATCTTGTCCATTTTGCTAATTATCTATTATATAAAAATAAGTACATGCAACCATTCATTTGTCACTAAATCTCTTCCTGGTCATATCATGTCTGAATTAGGGAATAGCCAAATCATTCTCCACCAATCTTACTCTCTCCACTAACTTTGAAAATTTCTGAATTTTCAGTGGCACTAATAGATGTCTCATTTTATCTCGCACACCCCTAAAAACTCTACAACATTTTTCTTCAACTATATTAATCAATTATGGGGCATACCTTGCCATGCAATAAATTCAGCTTCATACTTCATCACTATCTTTTTTTCCTACTCCAATCATATAAAATACTCTTATAATTATTGCCGAGCTGATGGGGGAACAAACCAATATTTAAAAATAATAAGAAACTCTGCACAACTAATCTCTGCATTCATTTTACCTTGAAATTTCTTCCTCTATTGTCATATACATCATCTTCCAACCTCTCCTTCAAATTAAAACACTGATAGTGGCACTTTCTTATTCTTTGGATAGTACATACCATCAAATATTTTCTTTACCCTCAACATCTAGTCTTCAGCAATCTAGAGTTCTACAGCTCACTTAAGAAACAACAAAGTCAATTTATGAAACATTTGTAGATGTCGATCCTCTTATGATTCCTTATGTCCAATTTACTTACTATGGGAATCACTCATTACCTGTACAAGCATATTTGAAAGTTGCATCGAACTGTTAAAACTTATTAGAACTAATACTGCACTCTATCCATTATGTATATCCTGATCAGTAAGTTTCATCTCTCCACTAAGTTTCATTTCTCCACTAATATAATTCTCTTTCTTAATCAATTAATACATAAACACAACAAACATACATATGCAAATCAATCAATCAAAAATAAAAATAAAAATCAATACTACCTAACTTTTATCCCACTCACAATCAATACATATAGCTCTAGTTGCAATTCAATCTTCCAATAATACCAAATTATTTTGGCCTAATATCTAAATTGGAAGCATTATCTACTTAATCTTTTTAATCATCCATCAGAGCTTCTAGAATTCGTTAATATAAATCAATATATCCAGTGAAAATAATTAAATATTATACACATTAAAATATTTCATTATACTCATTAACCAAAATCACATTTATAATAACAAGAAGATCATTAACAATAAAAATTTATCAATAACTCCTAACTACAAAATAATTATTATTATTATTATATAAAATAAATGAAAAAACCTAATGGTCTCAACCCGCTTACCCCATGAAGTCCCAACCCCTTCCCTGACATGAAATAAATGAAATCATATTATAAGCTTACAAAGCCCAGCAGAAACCCCAAATTCACTAAAAATTTTCAATACAAGATTTAAGGAATCAATATATATTATGCTTATCTAAGTCAATAAAATTAACAGTGTTCAATATCATCAATAATGAGTAATCATTGATATTATTCAATTTGAATAATAACAAAAAGTAAAAAAATCATCATGCTTAAATCCATAAATCAATAGTAGGTGCGAGAATGTAAATACATCAATAATCATAAAATTAGTAATCAATAAATTATTACTATAGATTATGAACATGCAACTGTCAATCTCATCAGTCTTGTCGATATTATCAATTATTTATTATATAAAATCAATACATCTAATCATTCATATGCTATATATGCACACATATTACTAATCTATATATTAATGATATGTATGTATGTATGCATCAGTATATGATTCAACAAGGCATAACATTCAACTTTAATATGGTTTTTCATTCTTTCAACTATATTTATTATATCATTATCATTACATCATCCTTATCAATATTATTACATGTAACTTTAATATACCATCAAAATTTGTCAACCTTTGTATGTCAGTGTAATCGGTCATCAATTACAGGCTGCAACCACGATAACACCACAAACTATTTTTAAAGAAAAGTCCATCGACCCATCATCTTACGTAAAGTATCATGTTTTAATAGCCAACCCGTATAAGTTATAGTATTAATAGACAGTTTCCTTGCTTGCATAAATATGTCACATGTTTCTTATATCAATTAAATCAATCTCTCTTTTAATGTATGAAATACAATAAGAAAGGCTTAAATCTATAAAATACAAAAAAAAGTGTATATTAGTCTATAGCTTCATAAAATTATAACTTTCATTTTACATGGTGAAATTCAACAATATAATAGTCAAAATGTGCATAAGATATATATATCATATACAAAAAGTTACACAATAAAAGCGTGCTAAAATTAGGAGAAAGTGTTTTTTTAATGAATTTAAGAGAGATTAAATTCGACAAACTCAAAATCATTGAAAACTACAGTTGGACCATAAAAAAGAAATGGCTAATATTCAGATGACTTTTTCTAACTAAAATAATAAATCTCTCTCTATCTCTCTCTTCCCTCTCTCCTCTTCCTCAACCTTTCCCTCACTTCTTCCATGTCAAGCCATGCAAAATAGGACAGGAGTAATGGCCTTTTCCATTATTATTTAGGCCACTATGATTTTTTTTTTATGTTATGGACTCAATTTTGACACATTCAGAGCCTAACAGAGTCTCTACTACCCTTTTTGAATAAATTAAAATATTTTGGAGTGAAAATTTTCAATAATTTTTATCTGATCATAGCATTAACTTTATGGAAAGCTTAGATTATAGTTAAGGATGTTTTACTTAGTTCACGGCCCTGAGGAGAGGTCCATGTTGATGTTGAGGGAGAGGTCGTGCATCGTAATTATCTGAAAAGAATAGCTTTATGTAACAACATTTTAGAAAGATCAAGCATATATTTTTGGACTCTGTAAGCTTCGACATCTGAAAATAGGGGGCAATTATATGTCACAAAAATCTCCTTGATCAAGTAAAAATCTCGAGGCTTATTTAAATCAGAAACTTTCAAAATAAAATTTTGGACCATCTAAACTCCAATTTTGGTAAACTTATAATCAACTTGAATGTCCTTATAAGATAAATCTAATTACACAAAAATCGGTCCAATCCAAGCCTAAATGAGCCTAAATTAAGAGGCTGAAATATATTTGGAAACTTTGAAGTATTAATTGAGTAAACAAATGAACTCCAAATATGGCATGCTTATCGTCAAATTGAATAGCTTGATTAAATGAATCCTACGAGCCCAAGATCACTTAAATTTGATATCATTAAGACACTTAAATGTTCGATGAAAGCTATATAATTAAGTGAATCAATGTGGATCATTTTATGGAGCACTCCCAATTTGCCCTAGATTTTCTTCATATTTATGGAGCTTGTCACTCCCAAAAATCTATAAATATGCCTTCATTTTTCATATGAGAAGAGGGAGGAAGAGAAGAAAAATAAAGGATCTCTTTTGCTTTCTCAAGCTGTACTACAAGCTTGACCTCTTCCCGAGCATCGCCAGACTTTGACCATCAACCATCATCAATTTTCTGGTTATTCATTGGTTATTGTTGGATCTTTTCCTAACAAAAAAATATTTCTAGACATCTTCCTAGTGACTGATTAATATTGAATATCCGACCATCACTAAACATTAATGGAAAGTTCTTAGTTATTCCATTTACATCAAGGGGAGTAATCTTTAAAGTTTGGAAATCTATTCAACACATTTTCTTCTCCATGACCTTGAGTTAAGGGATGAGTTGTGTCATCTAACTACGGTCCTTCCAACAAACATTTCTCGTTAAATATATTCCTTTTGACTACCGTCTCCCTCCAACTGCGATCCTTTTGACCAAAGTTGCTTGCTAACTATGATCTTTTCGACCACCATTTTCTAACAACTATGATCCTTCCAACCACCATTGCCCACCAACTATGATCCTTTTAACCACCGTCGGCCACCAACTATGATGCTTCCAACCAATGTTGGCTCTGCTATATCCTTCCGACCACTATCATCGGCTGATCACAACCCTTCCAATCATCATCACCCACCGATTATGGTCCTTTCAATCACCATCTCTCACCAACTACGATCCTTTTGACCATAGTAGCTCATCGATTATCATACTTCTGACCATTGTCGCTCGTCAGCTACAATCCTTCTGACCATCATCGCCAACCAACTACGATTCTTTCAACAAACGCTACCCACCGACTGTAGTCCTTTCGACTAACATCGCTGGTCGACTATGACCTTCCAATCACCATTGCTCATCAACTAATGTCCTTCCGAACACCGTTACCCGTCGACTATGATCCTACTGACCAAATAATTATGCCAACACTCTCTTAAGAACTACTACCATGTAATGCGCTATATATAATGTGTATTTGCTACATTGAGCTAAGGCCTTCCCCCTAAGGAAGGGCATCATTTATAATGAACCATAAATACTAGTGAATTCATTCAAACTATGTAAGGCCCCATGGTTTTTCTCTCTTTCCATGTAAAAATCTTGGTGTTTCTTATGAATGATACACCCCTACTCTCTTATTTATTTGTGTGCAGAATTTTCATGCAAAGCTAAGATGTTAAACTTTATATCTCTCTATCATTGGGAATATTCCATGATGCAACAATATAAGTGCGTTATTTATAATTACATTATCATGAACATAATAACATTATAAATAGCTTCAAAGTTATCTAAACATATGTGGCATTATCTTTTATGCAATATATGGCCAATCTTGGGAGTTACGTCTACCTCATCAATTCAAAGATCCTCACCCATTTAGATTATATAGGCTAGAAGGTGCCCAAGGTACTGAAGATGATGCGAATCTATATGAAATAATGGATAGTGGTAACACTGATGCCTTTAGTGGAAGTCCACAACGAGACCACCCTATTCCTTCGTGTGAATATTACAATATGGAGATGCAGGGACAAGACTACATTCAAGAGCTTGCACGTCAAAATCATGATGTTTTGGTTGTGATGCTCATGAATAACGAGTTTGTGTAAGTTATCTATACAACTAAGTAGTGGGACGCCACCGAAGAGTATAATGCACCTACGGTAAATATGGTAAGTCCAATAGAAAATGTAATTCCAGTAGAACTTTGTAAAGGCTATTTTTTCTTATGATAGAAGACCTACAAACTATTATTAATGGGTGGTCAATTATGCAGAATGCACAATATGTTACATCAACCTCCAATAAGAGTAAGCTGACCATAACGTGTGCCTAACACAACAATCCACACCAACATGTCAGTGGCACTTGAACTTAAATTGAAACTCATGTTAAAGGTGTTGCCAGTCCTCACCATTCAAAATCTTTTTTCTTACCTTTAACTAATAGCCTATTCATCTGATTGTTATAGAAATTAAAAATAAACTAGTCAAAGTGAGAATACCAATGATGATATAAAATCGCAGGCACAATGCCAAGGTTGCTGCAGTCAATATATGATGAATGACCACCTTCTCTCTCACATGGCATCACATGATATCGCATTTGTAAGAAATGAGGATAAACGAGATGACCATTTTCTTTAAAGAACATCATTTAAAGATATTTTCAACCAGCGGTATTTAGAAAATCTCTCGTTTAATAAATTTTACCCTCATTATCTCAACATGCACACTCCAAAAGTGCACCATTCTTATCTTCTAACCATTCATGAATGCAACACTTAAATATTTTATTCACATTCGTCTTTTGCTCCAATGAACTATTACTGACATGTGATATACAATCATGCATTCTTTTGCTTGCATCCTCAAACATTTTTTTATTGAGGATGTCCCAAATCCTCTTTATACACTACCAATACATTTTGAAGGTAGGAATTCAAATCTTCATAACTTAACTTCATATGTACATTCATCCCGTAAATAATAGAGATTATACATATCTCACATTCACATGCAAATACATATCTCACATTCGCATGCAAATACATATCTCACATTCACATGCAACTTGAAATTATAATATTGCTTGATTAAATCTTACATCTTTATTTGTAATTTGATATGACAAGTTGTAGTAACAAACAACATCATATCAATGAATAAGGACTCAAAATTAAAGGGATCATATGCTCTTAATGAAATCTTGATAGAGAATCCTATGCCTTTTGATAATTATTATGGACATAAATAAATTAGAAAAAATATTTTTAATAAATAAAATAAAATTTATTATAATTTAAAAAATGAGTTTCATAATAAAATATTTGAATTAAAGTTATTAGTCATTTTTTATGAAACTTATTTTTCAAATAATAATAAATTGAATTTATTCAAACTTTTTAATAATATAATTAACTACAAATTATATTTTATTTATAAATATAAGCACTCTATTACTTAATAATTCATAAAAATAATTATAAGTAATTAAAAACTTATAAATTTGCAAAACATTTATGAAATTAATAATATAATGGTTTATAAAAGTTTAATTTGGAAAATTAGGTAATTACATCGGTTTATTGAGAAACTGGAAAATGGATTTCCAATATATTAAGAAACTGAAAAATTGTT
This sequence comes from Dendrobium nobile, assembly GCA_022539455.1. Lineage (NCBI taxonomy): Eukaryota > Viridiplantae > Streptophyta > Magnoliopsida > Asparagales > Orchidaceae > Dendrobium > Dendrobium nobile. The sequence continues at coordinate 28,750,653 of CM039727.1, forward strand.
TTTTGGTTTCTACAAACATAATTAAGTTTTTCGGTTTACTAGTGTTGTGGGCTAGAATATACACAATGATAGAGTTAGAGTCTAACATCTTAGCATTGCATGGATATCCTGCTCAAAAACAAAGAACATAACATTTTTTCTATGGAAAATCCTAGAAAGGGGAAAAATCAAAGGGTCTGGCCGAGTTGAAAATTTTTCCACTAGAATTCGAGTAAATTACAACAGGTTGACTCAACCTTGAGGGCAATCAGATTACAAATGTCAACTACAAAGTTGAAATCTAGTGACAAATGAGGATGATAGTCCGGCATCACTTGGTGGCCTGGTAGAACTCTATGCCAACAGGTAGTGGTCTGGTAGAAGTCAGGGCCTCAGGTGGTCGTACCGTGAACTTTGGGCCTCAGGTGGTGGTCTGATAGAAGTCAGGGCCCCAACTGGTGGTCTGGTAGAATTCTAAGCTTCAAGTGGTGGTCTGGTGGAAATGAGGGCCTTAAGTGGTGGACCGACAGAGCTCAGGGCCTCAGGTAGTGGTCTGGCGGAGCTTAGGGCTCAAGTGGTGGTCTGGTAGAACTTCAAGTCTGAAGTTGTGGTTCGGCGAAACTCATGACCTCAAGTGGTGGTTCGGTGGAGCTCACGGCTTCAGGTGATGGTTTGGCAGAGCTCAGGGTCTCTAATGGTGGTACGGTAGAAGTCCATTCCTCAAGTGGTGATCCAACGGAACTCAGGGCCTTAGGTGGTGGTCTAGCGGAACTCAGGGCCTCAGGTGGTGGTCTAGCGAAACTCAGGGCCTCAGGTGGTGGTCCGATGAAGCTCAGGGCCTCAGGTGGTGGTCTGGTAGAGCTCAAGGAATCAGGTGGTGCTCTAGCCGAGCTCAGAGCCTCAGACGGTGGTCCGATGAAACTTAGGTGGTGGTCGAGGAGGCAAGGAGGCAAGAGCGATCTCTCTCTTTTCTCCTTAGTCTTAGGGTCCCTTTTTAAGAGAAATGATGGGTCTATTTATAGATTTCTTAGAGTGGCATGACCCATAAATAGGAGGAAGATCAAGGATAAATGGGGAGTGGTTTAAATGAGCGGTCGATGTTGAATCCCTTATTATGGATCGTTCGCTAGATATTTGATGGTCTTAATGATGTAAAAATTCTATGATCTTGGGCTCGTTGGATTTGACTCATTGAGCCGCTCGATTTGACTATAAGTATGTCACGTTTAGAAGCCATTTAGAAATCCAAATTATGGTTTGAACCCTCCAATAGTGCGTCGGGCCCCTTATTTGGACCCTTTTGGGCTTGGATTGGTTAAAATTTTATGTCATTGGGTTTATATTTCTGAGATGTTTAGTTTGACTATAGGTTTATTAAAATCAGAGTTTGGATGGCCCCAATTTTAATTTGAGTAGTTTCCAACTTAAATTTTCCTCGAGATTCGTGCCCGGTCAATATAATTTTTTGAGGATGTATCAGTTGTCCCCTAATTTTTGGATGGTTAAGCTTTAGAAGTCCAAAAATATGTGTTACATTCTTTTGGGAATTTTTATTATGATTTAAAAACTTAAAATAATTCAAACTTGGGTGTAGAGGTCTTGGAAGTCCCTAAAAGTGCCAAAATTGAGTATAAAATGTTGAAAGATGGTTTTGGGAACCACAAAAACATCTTATTTGGTATTTCCGAGCAAAAAAATAAGCTTGAAAATGGGTTGGTAGCCAAACTGGCCGGCCGACCAATCGGTGCCAACTATCGCCAAAGGCGGCAATCACGTCACGAGTAATAGGCGCACCTAGAAAAGTGCACAGTCTATGCAGAGCAGCTGACAACAACTAGCTACAGTTTTTCTTTAAAGATAGGGTCACCTGATGCATCCCTCAACTGCCTGAAGTCCAACCTCTTAGAGCAGTTTAATTAACTGCCCATGTGTGGGTAGTTTATCCAACGTCCCACTTTAATTTTTTATTTTTTTAGAGAGTTTTTCTTTCATTCACTTTTTTTGAGAGATTTTTTTTTTTTTTTTTTTTTTTGAAAATTACCAAATCTCCCCTATTCCAATTATAAATACCCCCTCCTTGGGTATTCAAATCACACCTTCTCTTCCTCCTCCCTTCTTTTAATTGAGACCTTCCCCTAGCCCTATAGATGTGATATCTTTTGTCCAGACCCAGGGCCCCTCTCTGCAAGAAGGAGGCTCCTCCCTCTCTCTTATTCTCTCCCTCATGTTGAGGCACTCCCCTAGTCCAATTCATGTGGTATCCATTATCCAAGTCTAGGGCCCCTCACTAAGTAGGAGTTTCTTTCTCCTTCTTCTTCTCTCCCTTATCCTAAGGCATTCCTCAATCCTCTACTCCTATTAAGGTGGTATCCACTGTCTAGGTCTAAGTTCCATCACTGAGTAAGATTTTCCTCCTCCTTCTTCTTCTCTCCCTTATACTGAGGCATTCCCCTATCCTATTTAGGTGGTATCCACTATGCAGGCATAGGGCCCCTCACTAAGTAGGAGTTTTCTCCTCCATCTTTGAGGGATTCTACAAAGGTCTTACGTTAGTCAGTGGAAGTCTTACAACAGATGAAAGTCCGATGTCAAGAAAAAGTCCGACGACGAGTGTAAATTTGGTGTTGGATATAAGTTCGACGAGAGTCGGGTGACGCGTAGAAATTTAGCCTTGGGTAGAAGCTAGATGAAAGCTCGATGATGGGTAGTAATTCAACATTGGATTGAAGCCCGATGAAAGCCTGATGATGGGTATTAGTCTAGTGACGGGTAGAAATTCATAGTCGGGTAGAAGCTCGCTGAAGCCTGACGATGGGTAGTAATTCAATGGGTAGTAGTCTTGTGACAAATAGAAATTCAACATCTGGTAGAATCCTGATGAAAGCTAGGTGATAGCTAGTAGTCTGATGATGGGTAAAAATTCAGTTCCTTTAACCTATATGAAAGAGGTCGAAAGGATCCACCTTAGATGTATGACATATCCAAGATTATATGTCAAAGCACTGCTCGATGATGTTAACCTATATGGATGAGGTCAAGAGAATCCACCAAGGATGTATGACCTATCCGTGATGTTATGTAAAAGCCCTACTCGATAATCTTAACCTATATGGAAGAGGTCGGATCAAATCCTCCTAGGATTGATCAATTAGTGATTGAGACGCAATAAATATGGTGTATTTCTCGAATCAAGGATTAAGATTTGATTGACATCCTCCTTGGATGTTTAACCTATCCGAGGTTGTATGTCAAAGACATGCTCAATGACGTTAACTTATATAGAAGAGGTCGGATTGAATTTCCCTGGGATTAATCATCCAATGATTGAGACACAATGAAGATTACATATTTCTCGAATGAAGAATTTAGGATTTGACTGACATCCTCTTAGTATGCTTGATATATTTGAGGTTGTATGTCAGAGCCCTGCTCAATGACGTTAACTTATATGGAAGATGTTAGATCGAACCCCCCTGTGATTGATCATCTAGTGATTGAGATACAATAAAGTGATTATATTCATCAATAATTTTTTGTTGTCAATTTTTATCCTTTTAAAGAATAGGATAATATTAGAATAAACTGAATAATATATTACTATATTGCGGAAGACAATACAACAAGTCTCTAGTATGACTTATGGATATAAGAGTTGCACCATGATTAATATATATATATATATATATATATATATATATATATATATATATATATATATATATATATATATATATATATATATATATATATATATATATATATATATATATATATATATATATATGTGTGTGTGTGTGTGTGTGTGTGTGTGGACAACATATCATTTAACCTGGAAGAAAATACTAGGGACATTAGAGTGATACCCTACTTATCGTAAAAGAGATACACGATGACACATGATAAGTAACAAAACTAATACAAAGGCCCAAATTATGCGATTATTTAATCTCACCAACCATTTGAATATTTTTTAATAGTTATTTTTCTTGTTATTAATTTTGCCCCCAATGAAATAAGCCTCATCTCAAGCATATGAATTTTGAATGAACAGTCGAAGGTAACCTTGTCGGATAAGTCTCACAATTTCATTTTTAAGCGGCTTACAGACTTCAGTGGTGTGCCCATGACTACGGTGAAAATGATAGTATTGATCTTGATTTCCTATTTTCATCTTCAAAGGATTAGACCACTTAATATTTTCTTGATCTCAAATGGCCATCAACACATTTGTTCGAGGGGTATTGAGTGGCGTATACTCATATTCTTATTGAAACTCATGTCGTGGTACTAGGGGTCTAGGAGGTAGGTTTTTCTTTTGTTGGGAGAATGAGTCCTCTATTATAGGGGCATTTTTATGCTTTTCAGGAGTTTACTTAAATTGCTTCCTATGGGCATTGATTTTGTGCCTTCATACGATGGATCATGTCAGCAAATAAGGGAACCGTGTCTCGTATAAGTGCAAAGTAAAAGGGACAAGGATGAAGGCCTCCAAGGCAAACTCCTCTTAGTAATTCAGGATCTACTCCTAAAAATTTATCGAGCTTCCATAAAAAAATGCTAGAAATACTCCTTCAGTGATTCTCCATCATTTTGGCGAATCCTCGAGAGGTAGAAGAATCCTTAACAATTCTTTGATTTACGATGAATTATTCGATAAACACTTTGGCAATTTAATAAATATAAGAATTATTCCAGCTGGAAGTGAATAGAATCATGTTCGAGTTTGTCCTTTGAGGGTAGCAGGAAAAACTTATCATAGGAGCACATATATGGCTCATTGGATATGCATGATGGTCTTATAGTGATCCATATGCTCGTACGGGTCGGATATCCCTTTGTAAGAATCGATACTTGGTAGTTTGAATCCTATCATAAAGGGATATTGAAGGATGGCTTCAATAAGGGGAAATGACTCCTATAAGTCCCACTGACAATGAGATTATCTTATTCCTATATTGGGGAGCTCTTTTTTGACCAATCTTTATAATTCATGACATAGGGTGTGACGAGAAAGTTCAGCAATGTGTTGTTGGGCTATGTCGTCAGGGATGTCTAGAGAAATGCGAGGTTGGCGACCTGCACATGTAGGGAGGTTAGATCTTGCTGTGTCAGCAAGCTCATTGCCTTGATGTGTTAGAGGATGCATCCTAAGTGTAAGAAGGGGAATATCACTATGAAGTGTTTGGGTTGAATATCTTCGAGCCCTGGGGGATCTTATGAGAGAAGAATATCTTCTTGATGTGTTAGTGCCGATCATTGAGTCTCTCGTAGGAGTTGAATGATTTTATTATGAGATTCCTCCATCTTTCTGATGCGGTCTTCCAGGGAAGGCCCTGAAGTTCCTTCTATTGAGAGAGTTTCTACTTAGCTTTGCATGATTTACATTCTTGCAACTTGTATGTTTTAATGATTCCAAATATTATTATTTTGATTATTATTTTCTCCTAACACATTTTAGAAAGAATTATTTTTAGCTCTTGTGTGTAGTAATATTTTAGGAAAATCATACTCCAGATTGTTGAAGACTTCAAATCAAGATTTGCTTATAATATTTTATAACTTGGAGTCTATATTTTTCTTTTACTTGAGTCTGAGAGAGTGTGATTGTAATTAAGTAACTTAGCACACACACATTGGGAGAGCTTTAAAATTCATAATTTTAATATACTGATCGTACAGGACGAACCATGTTCATACGGGACGATCAGGTAAGTTATACTCCTCAAAGAGTAATGGAACGAACATAGGGTATGAAATAATTTTTCTTAGCCTTAATCGTCCAGACGATTTAACCTGTTCGTCCCAGGATGATGTCATCTGGAATTTCATTTTGAATTATTCGTCCAAACGAATTATCTTGTTCATCCCTAGACGATATCCTCCGGAATCTCATTTTGAACTATTCGTCCAAACGAGTTATCCTGTTCGTCCTGGGACGATGTCCTCTGGAATTTTACTTTGAACTATTCATCCAGACGAATTATCATGTTCATCCTAGGACGATGTCCACTGGATTTTTACTTTGAACTATTTGTCCAAACAAATTGACCCCTTCATCCTAGGATGTGTCCTCTGTTCTTTGAATTTGTGATCCGTCTTGCATTCTCGTTCCAACGAACCTCGGGAATAACGGTTTGTACCAGATGAACTATAATCGTATGGGATGATGATCGGGTACGAATGCAGTTCGTACCAATGCATAATAAGATCGTACGCAACAGTTTTTACAATGTTTGGACGTATGAAATTTGATCGTACGGGACGATCATGAACGTACAAAATTGAAATTTTATAATTTTCGGATGGTTTTTTGTGTCTTTCTTATAAAAGGGTCACTTAAAACTATCAAGTAATCTTTTTGTCTATTGGTCTTCATGCATACTGAAGGGAGATTGAAGGAGTGAGTGAGAGAGAGTGCTTGAAGGAGAGTTATTACTATTGGAGCGTGAAGGGTTCACTTGATTACTCAAAAGTAAGGATCTCCATTTGTAAATTTTGATTACTTCACTCTTTTCTCTTGTCCTTCTAGATTTCTCGTGAGAATATCTTTCAAGAAGATCTAGTTCTCTGCCGACACTCGAGGAGTGTAAACAGCTGAAGGGTTCTCTACCTACACTTGGAGAGTGCGAAAGGATGAAGGTTCTCTGCCTACACTTGGAGAGTGTGAACAGCCGATGGTTCTCTTCCAATACTTGGAGGGTATAAAAGGACGACGGTTCTCTGCCAACACTTGGAGGGTGTAAAATGATGACGATTCTCTGCCGCACCGGGTAGTGGTGGAAGAGAGTTTTTGTGAAGGTTTCTTCGCTTTGCTGTGGGGGCAAAAGGAGAGATACTTGTGGTAATATTGCAATAACTAAAGTGAGAGACTTCAGGGAGTGGATGTAGGTCGTATTTCACCGAACCAATATAAATCTTGTGTATTTTATTTTTCTCAGCTTTTTACTTTACTATTTTTTGTTATATATGGTTAAAAAATCATTTTTAAAATTTCACTAAAAATTTAATCAGTTTAAAAGAAGAAGAATTTTTTAAATTACCAATTCACCCCCCTCTTAGTTAGCCTTTTGGGACATAAGCTTAGGTCTAACAACCTAATTCATAATTAACAAATTTCAATAAGCGGTATCAGAGCTTAGTTTCAAAATCATAATTTTAAACTACTTTTGATTAACGACTATGGCTACATTCAGAAATTGAAATACACCTGAAGGATATTCGATCACAAAACCTCCTTTGTTTGATAATATCCCTTTTGATTTTTGGAAAACATGCATGTCTATATTTTTACAGTCACTTGATTATCGTATGTGAATTTTAGTACAAGAAGAGTATACAAAACCAACTAGATTAGTTGATGACATTAGAGTAGAAACACCCTTTGCGGACTGGACAATAGAAGAACGTGACTTAGCACAACTAAATGCTAAATGTTTAAATAGTTTCTTTTGTGCACTTAAGTCAGAAGATTGCATGCAGGTTTCCACTTGCAAGAGTGAAAATGACATATGGGATAGACTTTGTATAACATATGAAGAGACTAATGAAGTTAAATAATCCTGACTTAATATCTTGTTGCATGACTATGAATTATTTCTCATGAAACGTAATGAATCCATTTCTGACATGTACACAAGATTCACACAAATAGTCACCTCTTTACATACATTGGTAGGGAACTAATAAACGAGCAATGAGTCTAAGATTTAAATATTTACTCTATTAACAATCTTCTCGAATCACTAATTGCTTACGAGCAAGGAGTGAGTCAAAAAAAGATTGATGCAGGTGAACCATGAAAGGAGAAGAACATAGCACTGAAAGAAGAGGAGTTAGAGAGTGATCTATCACAACCTGAGGATGAAGATGACATTGCACTAATGACTAGACAATTCAGAAGCTTTCCAAAGAAGAAGCAAAAGAGACGCCAGCAATGAAATCGAGGTAAGTTCAATAGGAATGTTAAGATTTCAAATGATGTTATTTGCTATGAGTGCAGGAAACTTGGACACATTAAATCAGAATGTCCAAAACTCAAAGCCACTCATAGCAAGAAGAAGGTAGACGAGAAACCAAAAGTGAAGAAGGGCAATAAGAAATTCTAAAAAGCTTTCTGGGCGGACTCAGCTTCAAACTTGTCAGAAACTGAAAACGAAGAAGAAATCACCAATCTATGCCTGATGGCCGATAATCTTGATCAGTCAGATCAAGAAGAGGTATGTGACTTGACTTACAATGAACTTTTAGAAGTTTCTGAACGCATATATGTTGCATATAGAAAGTTAAAAAAATACATGCTAGTCTAAACTTAGAGTTACATGAACTGCAAAGAGAACAAGAGATCCTTAAGAAAGATCATGCTTTAATTGATAACAACTACATGAAATTACTTGATAAGTTTGACGATTTGAATAAGAACCATGAAAATTTAAAATCATCCTATGCAGAACTTGAAAAAGAATTTAAAGATTTTAAAGATGAATATGAGAGCAAAATTTATTGGATAAATTATACAAATCATATATTGGAAGATATAAATTTATTTTATAAACTAAAGATAAAAGCTCTCAAGGATAATAGGATACCCCCAAGACTTAAAGATTTCACTAATTCTATTTTGTATCCTAAATATATGCAATCCTTGAATAGACAGAAAAATTATAAAAGATTAAGAAACCTATTTCCTGGAGTCAAATGCTTTAATTATGGATTATTTGGACATATAGCACATTTTTGTACATTGGATAAGAAAACTCATTTGGTGTGGAGACCTAAGATGCATAAATCTAGACATAACATACATGCATCTGTTTATAATTTGCAAAAAGGTAAATCCAAACTTATTTGGGTTCCTAGGTCTAATGTTTGATGTTTTTATAGGATCGCTCTCACACAAGGCCATATGAGAGCATAAAGTACCTGGACAGCAGTTGCTCAAAGCATATGACTGGAGATACTGCACAATTCATATCGTTGGAAGCCAAGAGTATAGGCAGGGTTACACTTGGAGATAACAGCACAAGGAAGGTGGTAGGGTCAGGTATAATTGTGAACTTAAAAAACTTTTTTATAGAAAATGTTTTGTTAGTAGAAGGCTTAAAGCATAATCTTCTGAGTATTAGTCAGCTATGTGATAAAGGTTATTGTATAAAATTTTTTCCTTCTAGCTGCATGTTAAGCCTGAATAATTATTTTGAATGGTATTAGGGTAAATAATGTGTATGTGCTAGACTTGAATTGTATAAAAACTCCTATTACTTTTTGTTTAAAAACTATTTTTGATGAGTCATGGCTTGGCATAGGAGACTTTGACACTCTAGCATGAAAAATCTTAGAAGGATTACACAAAAAAACTTAGTGAGAGGTATACCAAAACTAGACTTTACTAAGGATCACCTTTGTGATGCATGTCAATTAAGAAAATAGGTGAAGTTATCTTTTCAGTCCAATAATAATCTTAGAACTAGTAAACCATTAGAGATATTGCATATGGATCTTTTTGGACCACTTGGAACTATAAGTCTAGGAGGAAGGTATACGGATTTATAATTGTGGATGATTTTTCAGATTCACATAGGTTAGATTTCTATATCATAAGAGTGAATCATTCAAAGAATTTAGAAATTTTTCGACTTGAATTCAAAGGAAACTAGGATGTGAGATTTTGACAATTCAAAGTGATCATGGAGGAGAATTTGAAAATGAAAATTTTGAGGAATTTTATAAGGAGAAAGGGATTGATCACAATTTTTTTGCACCTAGAACCCCTCAGCAGAATGGGATAATTGAAAGAAAAAATAGAATATTAATTGAAACCGCTGGAGCCATATTGGCAGAATATTCACTTCCTAAATATTTTTTGACTGATGCGATTAGCACAACATGTTATGTTCTGAATAGAGTGAATGTTAGATCAAACTTAAATAAAACACCCTATGAGTTACTAAAGGGAAGAACACCTAATTTATCACCTTTACTTGTCTTTGAATGTAAGGTGTTCATACGTAACAATATAAAGTCTTCCTTAGGAAAATTTGATCCAAAATCAGATGAAGGAATTTTTATAGGATACTCAAGTATTGGAAAATCTTATAGAGTATTCAATAAAAGAACTTTGGTAATTGAAGAGACCACACATATTATATTTGATGAATCTAGAAGTTTGAAGGAGCCGATAGTTGAAGAGGATGAGATAGAAATTGACTCCCAAAAGATTGAGAAAATAAATTTGGAAGAAAATTTGAAAAAAAAACTAATGCCTAGAGATTTGAGATTTTCTAAAAACCACCCAAAAGAATTGATTATAGGGGAACCTAATGAGGGTGTTAGAACTAGGCATGGACTGAACAAAGAAGTCAATTATTCAGCATTAATTTCAATGATAGAACCCACAAATATTGATCAAGCACTTTCAGATGAATTTTGGATATTGGCTATACAAGAAGAATTAAATCAATTTGTAAGAAATGAAGTTTGAGAATTAACTGTTAGGCCAAATGATCAAAGTGTAGTTGGAACTAAGTGGGTATTCAAGAATAAAATGAATGACTCAGGAGTAGTCATTAGAAATAAGGCTAGATTAGTGGCTAAGGGGTATTATCAGATTGAAGGGATTGATTTTGAGGATTGCCCCTGTAGCTAGACTTGTAGCAATTAGGGTTTTATTAGCCTTTGCCTATTTTAGAGGATTTAAAATGTATCAAATGGATGTTAAAAGTGTCTTTTTAAATGGGATAATTCAAGAGGATGTTTATGTGAAATAACCTCTAGGCTTTTAGAATTCTAAACACCCAAATCATATTTTTAAATTAAAAAAGGCATTATACGGATTGAAACAAGCACCTAGAGCTTGGTATGAGAGGTTGAGCACCTTCCTACTTGAGAGATCTTTTGAAAAATAAAGTGTGGACACAACTCTATTTTTGAAGAAATTGGGAGAAGATATACTCATTGTACAAATTTATGTTGATAATATTATCTTTGGATCTACAAATAAAAACCTTTGTGATGATTTTTCTAAAATAATTAGTGATTTTGAGATGAGTCTAATGGGAAATTTGAGCTACTTTCTAGGCTTTAGCATTAAACAAATTGAGGAGGATATATTTCTTAGTCAGTCAAAGTATGTTAAAGACATCCTAAAAAAATATGAAATGGACAATGCTAAACCTGTTAGCACAACTATGAGTTCCTCAGTTCACTTGGATAAGGACCCTAAGGGAAAATCTGTTGATTAAAAAAAATTTAGGGGGATAATTAGATCTTTGCTTTACTTGACAGCTCGCTGACCCGATATCATATTCAGTGTTTGTTTATGTGCTAGATTTCAATTAGATTCAAAATAGACACATTTGACAGTAGTGAAAAGGATTTTAAGGTATCTCTTGGGAACTCAAAACTTAAAAAATTGGTATCCTAAGTTTAGCTCTTCATTTGAAATAATTGGATATTCAGATTCCGACTTTGCAGGTTGTAGGGTTGATGAAAGAGCACTTCTGAAATATGTCAATTTATTGGAAATTCTTTAGTCTCTTAGTCCAGTAGAAAATAGAATTCCATAGCCCTATCTACTACTAAAGCTGAATACATTGCCTTAAGAAGTTGTGTGGCACAAGTACTTTGGTTGAAATAACAGTTGATTGATTTAGGATTAACAATAGGCACTATTTCCATTTATTGTGATAACACTAGTACTATCTGCATTTCTAAAAATCATATTCAACATTCAAGAACCAAACATATAGACATCAGACTTCATTTCATAAGGGATCATATATCCAAAGGAGAGATTGAACTCATTTATGTTTCAACTGAAAATCAACTTGCAAACATTTTTATAAAATCACTAGTCTTTGATACTTTCAGTATATTAAGAACAAGGCTTGGTATGATTGATTTGAATGCTTAAATAAAAGTTTCTGCAACATATATGTGTTTTATTAAGTGTATTTTTTTTATTTTGTGATTTTTTTTCATATGTATTGTTCAATTTTTTGTTCATGTTTGTTTTTGAATTTTTTTATTTGATTGTTATAAACATTTTTCACATCAAAATTTTTGTTTTTGAGCAATAGTATGAAAATTTATGTGACATTCATCTGTATGAAATTAATTTCGTACTGGACGAATCGTGCAGCGTATTAACTGTTGATTCGAATGGTTTGCATGCAGTTTTTTTAATATTCAATATTATTCGTCTGTACGATTGTGGCGATCATTCGGACGATATTTATTCAATCGTATGTATGCATGTAGACGATTATACGGATAAGATCAATTTTTGTTTTGATCGTACGTACGAACATTCAGTTCGTACATACGAACACATGGTAATTCAATGCGGGGGATGTTTCAAACCGTCATAAAAATGATCTTAATTAACTGATCGTCCCGGACGAATACCTGTTCGTCTGTACGATCATTTGGTCAAAAGTCTATACGAAACGATGCCTCGTAACTTGCATGTTTATGAAAAATTGTTTCATTTATGGACTCATTCATTCGTCCATACGAAATAAATGTTTGTACGTACGAACCCAATATCGTACAGTTTGAAATTATTTTCGTTTATATGAATGTTAATTTTTTTCCTTAAATTGAAAGGTTTAGAACTCAAACTTCATTCACTTCAAAAACCTTCTCAATCCTCTAATCTTCTTGATCTTCTCCATGGCTAGTTCAAGTAAAAGAGTTAGGCAAGCAAAGGAACTAACTAGGGGACCTCCCTTTAGAAATTTAGGAGAGAACTTTCTACCCAAAGAAAATGAGGAGTCTTTTCATAGGTTCGTATCCGCAAAAATCACCCCCTCTGGAGTCCTTCTCCAAGAACAACTCACATTTGAAGTGATGGACCTTTTTGCTTCTATCCAGTTTGCTCTTATTCTGACTTTAATCCACCTCTTCAACAAGGAAACATTTCACTACTTCCTTGCAAACATGTATTTTAATTCTGACCAAAGTGTGATTAGATCTTATGTCTTTAAGAAGAAGGTATAAATAACAAAAGGAGATTTGGGGATATTTTAAACTTAAGGATTCAATGGATTAGAGCCCATACTTTGACCTCTTCTTCCAACTATGACTGGACTGTGATAAATCAAGTTCTTAGAGGGATTAGAGCATTAGGTCATGTACCTAAGGTGGCCACTCTTAACCGAAATGCCCGAATCATCCAGCATGTTCTTCGTACTTCCATTATTCCTAAAACTTGTGATCGAGTAATTATTACACCTCTTTTTTCCATAATGACATATCTGATAATGACTAGCCAACCAATAGATGAAGCCCAATTGATCATTGATTACATGTACGGACTTTTTGAAATTGGCCATGTCTCCCACAAGAGAAAGAAGAATATAACCTTAGGATATCTTGTGACCTATATTTTGGAAAAGAAGTATGAATTAGTTCATCCTGTTCAAAATCTAGAGGAGCATGTCTACTATAATAATGGATCATTCCGAGCAATCTTTAATAGAGATTACATATAGTAAGTAGTGATACTGAGGAGGAAAGGTGAAGACCTCCACCTGCACCTGCTGGTGGACAAAACTTTTAGGATATGGTCCAGTGCTTTGATCGTCTTGAGAGTCATTTTGATCAACATTTTGATCAGATTGAAACTCATCTTCAACTGCATGACTATCAATATCAGCAGGATATGGGTTGGATTAGAGGTCAAATTGAATCTGTCAACATGAATATAGTTATGATCAATAGCTATTTTAATCTTTTCAACCAACCACCTCCTCCAGATCAGGGCCCTTCAGAGTGATGATTGTACTTCTTTCATGCTTCTCTCTACTTGTGACGACTTGATGTGATGAGATGTTATGTGTTGTTGTTGTTTATGCTTTTATATTTTTTTATGTGATGTAATGTGAAGTGTTAATTTTCATGTTGTTATGTTTTTATGTCTTATGTTTTATTGAATTCATGTTTATTGATATCTTATGTGCTCAAATGTATTATCTTTCATCATGATATCAATAAAAGTTATTTAGTTTTGTCTCTAGAAATATTTGTTATTTTATATGATTATTCTTAAATATTGATCTAACAAGTGATATATATTGAAATAAAATAATAAATTGAATTAATTAGTAAATCTAATTTTTTTTTAAATTTTAGTTGTGTTATAACTCGATCTAGTTAAGAATATCAATCTCATGTCTCTTGTTAGACTAATATAATTTTAATAATATTATTGCAAATTTGATGTTTTTTTATTTTATTTTTCTCTTTTCAATATAAATATCGTTGTACTTAGAAAAATTTAAGATTTTAGATTATTGATTTTGGAAATATCAAATGAATACTTGGAAATGTACAAATATGCAAAAATTAAAAGAATGCTTAATGGTTCGCAATTTGAAAAAGAGGCACAAAATTAGCTCACAACTAATAAAAAAAGCATAAGTTGTGCCACAAATATTGAAAAGATGCGCAAAGCGCCATAAGTATATGTTCTATCCTCAATCTTTTAATCTTCAAATTCAAATTAATCTTCTATCCAATTTTATTATGTATTGATATTTGAAATTTACAAATTTTTTTCATTCATCTACTTTGCAATAATTTTGCTTATCTCATTTTCTAATCTGATTCATGCTCTTGATACTTTTTTTCTTATCTGTGTTATATATATACTTAAATTATATGAATCATTCTATTTCTCTAATGACATTTTATTTTAGTTGCATAAATAACTCAATCTCTTTCAGAATCAATTATTATAGGCTTCTCATATGACTCATTAAATTTATGGATTGCTTTGGTTAGTTTCTTTCTTCTTCTCTTTTTGCTGTGTCAAAAAGGGGGAGAAATATTGTTTGACATCTGTGTGTTATTCTGACATCTGTGTGTTGTCATATTTTTCGTAGATTATTCGTTGTTTTTATGTTTTTGTTCATTTTTTTTGTTTGTTTTTATTATTTCAGTATTTTTTATGTGTATGAAAAATTAAAATTTTAAAAAATATGATAAGTTCAACTATAATACCCTTTATTCTCACATGCTTATTTCATTCAGGAGGAGTTTAGAAGAAACTTATGACTTTCAAATATACACAAACAATAATTGTTTTGCCATCATAAAAAAGGACTTTGTTGAGAGAGTTGCTACTTAGCTTTGCATGATATACATTTTTGCAACTTATATGTTTTGATGATTCAAAATATTATTATTTTGATTATTATTTTCTCCTAATACATTTTGGAAAGAATTGTTTTTGGCTCTTGTGTGTACTAACATTTTAGAGAAATCATACTCCAAATTGTTGAAGACTTCAAATCAAGATCTGCTTATAATATTTTATAACTTGGAGTCTGTATTTTTCTTTTACTTGAGTTTGAGAGAGTGTGATTGTAATTAAGTACTTAACACACACACACAGAGGGAGAGCTTTAAAATTCACAATTTTAATATACTGATCGTACAGGATGTACCATGATCGTACAGGATGTACCATGTTTGTACGGGACGATCAGGTCAGTTATACTCCTCGAAGAGAAATGGAACGAATAAAGGGTGTGAAAAAAATTTTTTAAGTCTTAATTGTCCAGACTTTTAACCTATTCGTCCCAGGACGATGTCCTCTGGAATTTCATTTTAAACTATTCGTCTAGACTAATTATCTTGTTCATCCCTGGACGATGTCATCTGGAATCTCACATTAAACTATTCATCTAGACGAATTATCCTGTTCATCCTAGGACGATATCCTCTGGATTTCACTTTGAACTATTCATCCAGACGAATTATCCTGTTCATCCCAGGACGTTGTGGATTTTCACTTTGAACTATTCGTCTAGCCGAATTGACCGCTTCATCCTAGGATGATGTCCTTTGTTCTTTGAACTTGTGATCCGTCCTGCAGTTTCGTCCCAACAAACCTTGGGAATAATAATTCGTACCGAATGAACCATAATTATACAGGACGATGATCGGGTATGAAGGCAGTTCATACCAATGCACATTGAGGTCGTACACAATAGATTTTACACTATTCGGACGTACAAAATTTGATCGTACGAGACGATCATGAACATGCAAAATTGAAATTTTATAATTTTTGGTCAGTTTTTTTGTGTCTTTCTTATAAAAGGATCACTTAAAACTGTCAAGCAATCTTGTCTATTAATCTTCGTGCATACTAAAGGGAGATTGAAGGAGAGAGTGAGAGAGAGAGTGTTTGAAGGAGAGTTCTTACTACTGGAGCATGAAGGGTTCACTTGATTACTCAAAGGCAAGGATCTCCGTTTATGAATTGTGATTACTTTGCTCTTTTCTTTTGTCATTCTAGATTTCTCGTGAGAAGATCTTTCAAGGAGATTCAGTTCTCTACCGACACTCGAGGAGTGTGAATAGCTGAAGGGTTCTCTGCCTACACTTGGAGAGTGTGAAAGGATGAAGGTTCACTACCTACACCTGGAGAGTGTGAACAACCGACGATTATCTGCCAATACTTGGAGGGTATAAAAGGACAACGGTTCTCTGCCAACACTTGGAGGGTGTAAAAGGATGACGGTTCTTTGCCGCACCGGGTAGTGATGGAAGAGAGTTTTTGTGAAGGCTTCTTCGCCTTGATGTGGGGGCAAAAAGAGAGACACTTGTGGTAATAATGCAATACCTGAAGTGGGAGACTTCAGGGAGTAGATGTAGGTCGTGTTTGACTGAACCACTATAAATCTTGTGTCTTTTATTTTTCGTAGCTTTTCACTTTACTATTTTTTGTTATCTATGGTTGAAAAATCATTTTTAAAATTTCACTAAAAATTTAATCGGTTTAAAAGAGGAAGAATTTTTTAAATTACCAATTCACCCTCCTTTATATTAGCCTTTTGGGATATAAGTTTAGGTCTAACAACTTAATTTATAATTAACAAGTTTCAACACCTTCTCTAGTAGCATTATGCCCCTTAGGATAAAAGAGGAAGATGCTTGGCAGCCCTGGTTCATGGAAGGATTCCTAAATTTGTTTGAGTTGGAGCAGCAGGCTCACAAGATGCGATTGGTATACCTGTTGGCATCGAAGTGTTGCTTAGCATGGTAGGATTAAGTTTTCTATTGATAGTGTCAAACTGTTGCAGGCTAGAATATATGCGGCAATAGAGTTAGAGTCATACGTATTAGCATTATACAGATATCCAGCTCACACATAGAGAACATAAAGTTTTTATGTGGAAACTTTTGGAAAGGGGAAAAATCGTGGGGCATGACCCAGTTGAAAATGATTCTACTAGAATTTGAGTAGATTATAGTTGGCTGACTCATCCTTGAGGGTGATCAGATTATAAATGTCAACTACTAAGTTAAAATCTAGTGACAAATGAGGATGGTAGTCCAACATTACTTGGTGGTCTGGTAGAACTCCAAGCCTCAGGTGGTGGTTCAACAAAAGTCAAGGTCTTAGGTGGTGGTCCAATAGAACTTCAGGCCTCAAGTGATGGTCTGGCAGAAGTCTA
Source organism: Dendrobium nobile (assembly GCA_022539455.1). Classification (NCBI taxonomy): domain Eukaryota; kingdom Viridiplantae; phylum Streptophyta; class Magnoliopsida; order Asparagales; family Orchidaceae; genus Dendrobium; species Dendrobium nobile. Next base: position 28,768,097 of record CM039727.1, read on the forward strand.
GACCTCTAGTGGTGGTACGACGGAACTCAGGGCCTCATGTGATGGTCTAGTAGAAGTCTGAGTCTCAAGTGGTGGTCCGACGGAGCTCAGGGCCGCAGGTGGTGGTCCGGCGGAGGTTAAGGCCTTAGGTGGTGGTCCAGTGGAGCTCAGGGCCTCATGTGATGGTCTAATAGAAGTGGGCCTCAAAAGTTTGTCTAGCAGAGCTCAGAGTCTCAGGTGGTGGTCTGATAAACTCTGTACTTCATGTGGTGGTCCGGTAGAAGTCCAGGCCTTAGGTGGTGGTTCGACGAAACTCAGGGCCTCAGGCGGTGGTTCAGCGGAGCTCAGGGCTTCAGGTAGTGGTCCGGCGGAGCTCAAGGCCTGAAGTGGTGGTTCGATAGAAGTCCGGGCATCAGGTGGTGGTCCGGTAAAAGTCCAGACCTGAGGTGGTGGTCCGGTAAAAGTCCAGACCTGAGGTGGTGGTCCGACGGACCTCAAGGGCCTCAGGTGGTGGTCCGACAGAAGTCCGGGCTTTAGGTGGTTATCTGGCGAAACTTAGGGCCTCAGGTGGTGGTCAAGTGGAATACAGGGCGTTAGGTGGTAGTCCGGCAGAAGTTCAGGCCTTAGGTGGTGGTCTGGCGAAACTCAAGGCTTCAGGTGTTGGTCCGGCAGAAGTCCAGGCCTCAGGTGGTGGTCCGGAAGAACTCAGGGGCCTTAGGTGGTGGTCTGATAGACGTCTGGGCCTCAAGTGGTTGTCTGGCAGAACTAAGAGCCTTAAGTGGTGGTCAGGCGGAACTCAGGGCCTCAAGTGGTGGTCCGGCGGAGCTCAGGGTTTCAGGCGGTGGTCCGACGAAGCTCAGGGTTTCAAGAGGTGGTCCAACGAAGCTCAGGGCCTCAGGTGGTGGTTCGACAGAAGTCCAGGCCTAAGGTGGTGGTCCGACAGAGCGCATGGCCTTAGGTGGTGGTCTGACGGAGCTCAAAGCCTCAAGTGGTGGTCCGACAGAGCTCAGGGCCTTGAAAGTTCATTAGGGATGTTAAGCCCTATAGAACTAGCCCAAGCTAACCAAGAGGGGGGGTGAATTGGTATTTTAAAAATTTTCTTTTCACAAAGAATGAAAAACACATAAACTAAAATCACACCACGAGGAAAAAATAAATGCGGAAATTTAAATGTGCGGAAGTAAGAAATAAGAACACAGAAATTTATAGTGGTTCGATCAACTTGACCTACGTCCACTCCCCGGAGGCACCCTCCGAGAATTGCACTACCAACGTGACTCTCCTTTAGCCCCCACAGCTAGGCGGAGAAGCATTTACAATGAACCTCCTTTTTGCCACCCCGGCAAGGCAGAGAACCTATCTCCTTTTGCTTTCTCCTGAAGCTGGCAGAGAACCACAACCAAACGCTGACTCCTTACCTCTACCGACCCTTCCACAAACGAGAAACTCTAGATGAAGAAGAAGCAGAGCGATCCTTGAAGCAACCCTTGTGAATCCCCTCACAAGCTCCCCCTCACAAGATCCTCTCTCTCTCCCTCTCTCTCTATCTCTCCTCAAGGCCTTCTCAGGTCAAGGCAGCAGCACTAAGGTTTTCAAAACGTTGAACAAGAGCTCTTAAATAGAAGAGCTTCAAAGGAGCTCATTAATTGCAAGTTGCCGACTATATCGTCCAGGCCCATATGGACATCGGCCTGGCCGATCAGTACAAATCTCAGTAGATCGGCCTGGGCATCGCCCTGTTTTGGGTGCTGGACGATTGAAATTTGGCTTGATCATCCTGGTCGATCTCACGATCGTCCAAGCCTATTAGTTCAATTCAGAAGAAAATCGTCCTGAGCATCGCCCTGTTTTCATGCTGGCCGATCCCGATCGTCCAGGAGTAACCAAGGATATTGAATATATCGTTCTGGCCGATCCTGCGATCGTCCAGGATGACGTGATCGTATCAATCATCCTTAATTACTTCCCTGATTTATCCTGATTAATTAAGGCATAATTGTGAATATCGTCCAGGTCGATCAATGATTGTCCTGGCCGATAATTTAAAAATATAGTATACCTTAATTGTCTATGGTGGCAACTTCTTCCTGTTTTGATCTTATCGTCCTGGCCGATACACATATCGTCCAGGCCGACATGTTAATGTCGGCTGCCTTAATTAAGAATCCTTAATTAGACTTTCTGTTTTAAGCCTAATCGTCTAGGACGATGTAAATATCGTCCTGGCCGATATGAGTAAAAACAGAAATTCTAATTCTCTCAAGTGTGTGTGTGTAGGGTTACTTAGCATCAGTCTCTTTGACCATTACAAATAGACTCAAGAAGAGAAAAAACAAAGTACAGACTGACTCAACCCTAAACCTATGCAATCTTGAACTGGCTCCATTTGTTGGTCCGATCTTTGATTCCTAAAAAGTTAGGAGTAACAGGTAGTCCAAGTGTTTGTCAATCATCAAAACATAAGCCATGAAAATAAATTTACAACAATCTCCCCCTTTTTGATGATGGCAAACACAAGTAGGAAGAACTAAAAAAAATAGTTCATTAAAAATTCAAAGTTACATAACATTTTTCCTACCACAACCTACTCCCCCTTTTGTCATCACAAAAAGAGGGTCCAGATACACAAAAGAAAACAACACAACAGAGACAAAAACAGACTAGAAAGCAACCTATAGAAAACAGGAAACAAACAACAGAAAACACAGACTAGAAAAATTAGGGACCCTGATCTTCGGATGGAGGTGGTGGAGGTGGCTGCTGAAAGTAGCTGGCAAGTGAAGTAAACTGAGCATTGAACCAGGCGATGTCCTGGTCATGCTGCTGCTGCTGGTGAGTCATGTAACTGTCAAAGCGAGCTAAGTCCTCTGCGCGATTCTGCTCGTAGTGGTTCATATCATCAGAATGTTGCTCCACCTGTGCAGCAACGTAAGCACCAAAGCGGGTCTCCCAATGATCAAACCTCTCTATCAACTAATCAACCGGTGAGTGCTGGTGGAGAGGAACAGGATCTGGAACGGGAGCGGGAGCGGGAGCCTCCTCCTCTCCAGCCCCCCGAGGTTCCCGATCTCCTAGGTGGAGACGAGTACTATGAAGGGTACTGAAGGAACTGTTTGAATAGAAGGGAGTTGGGAGGTTAGGTGGAATAGGGTACTGAAGTTGGTATTTGGTTTCAAGGACATAGGCTATGATGTGTCCTAAGGCTAGATTGGGTTTCCTATTATGACCTGGATCGTGGATTGTGGTTAAGTGATCAATGTATCGAAAAATTAGTCTGCAGTATTGAATTCTCTATCTGCCATGATGTAGAAAGTAGTGAGGGAAAGTAGAGGGGTGATGTGGATTCGGTCCCCGGCTTTTGGGATTATGGAGGTGCGAAGGACATGTTGGATTGTCATAGCATCTTTGACTAAAGAGCTAGTCTCTCCAACATGAAAAGGTGCATTGGTCTGGCGAAGGAAGTGATTCGCCGTGGACCAGTCAAGGTCAGGATCTGAAGCGATTAAGTGCAGCTTATCTCCGATGGTGGATAGCTGTAACAGTTCAACACAGTCCTGATATGTGATTTCGACAGGGCGTCGATTCACATAGGAGGTCAAGGCTGTAAAGGTAGAATTAATGCGAAGGTTTGCAAAGAATTCTCGAAGAAACTCGGTATTAAAGGGAAAAGCAAGGGACAGAATGAAACAAAGGGAGGTGTGAGCGAAAAGATCCATTATCGGGTATGAGATGCGGGCAAGATTGATAATTCTGGAGACAGTAATCCCACATTCTTTGTATCGATGGTAGGCAGCCTGATCCTCTGTCTCCCTGAATCGAGGGTCTAGAGTGGCCCTCGAGGAACTCCCAGAAGTCTGTCGAATATGTTTCCCACCAGCCATAGAAAAGAGATTAACAAGAAGACACAAGAAGAGAAGATATGATGTGAAAAATGTGGCTAGATCGGCCAGAATTTAAAGAAATGACCATATCGTCCAGGCCGATCGCAGAATCGTCCAGGCCGATATGGCTCAATAATTGCGGCCGATTGGTCAAAAAAGCGGTCCGATCGTCCGGGCCGATCAGATATCGGCCAGGACGATTAGACAAAGATGATCATCCCGAGGAGTCAGGCCGGTCGACTGTTGAAAAAGCATATCGTTCGGGCCGATTAGGTGGATCGTCCAGGACGATGAATAATAATTAATCGTACCGGCCAAAGTTAAGACGTTTTAAATCTCTGCCATGTGTATCGTCCAGGATGAACAGTGGATCGGCCAGGACGATTGTCCAATAATGGATCGTCCTGGGCCACATTTAATGATTTTAAACGAGCGACACGTAGATCGTCCAGGACGATCAAGTGTATCGACTAGGATGAGGTTCATAAAATTCATCGGCCAAGACGAAAAAGTTATCGGCCAGGAGTATCAATATGATTGCAACAGAGTTCGATCAGATCGTCCAGGACGATATAGTATCGTCCAGGACGATGAGTTACAGCAAGCACAGGAAAGACCAGCAGATGGAATTTGAAGAGATTTTGCCCTATCGTCCAAGACGATAAAAGTATCGACCAGGACGATGTGACTAGAATTTAAAACCAAGGAAAGGATGGTGATGATCAAGGTCCTCTAAAATAAAACAAAATAAAAACAGACAAAAATATAGTAATAGAAAGCTAAAAACAATGGGAAAAAGCAAATATTTTTTTTTTTAGTTTTAATTTTTCTCATTTTTTTTTGTTTTATCAAGGCTTCATATGAGAAGTTTTCAACTAATTAGACTTTAGAGTTTCACAAGAAAGAGTTTAGCCAATTTTAATCAGACAATGGTAGAATATCCCATTCTGTTAACCCTAGATCAGACGTTCTTTATGGTACAAATTTTCTTTTGAAAAACAAAAAAACTTAACTCAGAATAAACCTAATTGGGCAAAAAGAAGATCCAATCAAAACTTGTTTACAAAAAAAATCTCATAAATAATAAAACAAAGTAATTTGTCTCAATCATGGAATTCAAAATCAAGCCTTTGAAAATCTCACATAACCCATAAGTTCTTTTAAGTTTTAAAAGTTTTGAAAAGAGAGGATAACTTGCCTTTAGTAGGCTCATTTTATGCATCTTTTATCTTTGAATTGGCTCTTTGAGCATCTTGATTTTTGTTACACTTTTGTGTATTATATATATATTTTTTTTCAATTTGACGTCATTGGCCTCTTTCCTTTTTAAGTTGCAAGCTAAAAGCTCAAAAACTCTTAAAAAGATCCTTAGTTATAAGTATATCCTCCAAATATTAGAGAATAGGAGCTCTCTCTCTAACATAGGGAAGAACAAGTCACAAAATAAAATCAAAATTATGTGATAAAAACAATGACAAGATTTTAAATAACTTGAAAGATATGTAAGAACTTTGGATATTATGTATAAGATAGATTATTGTAGTAAGATAGAAAGAATCTTAGTTTCAAAAATCATTGGCTTAAGATGAGTTAGTCTTTTGTTTAAAGAAGAAATCCATACCACTAAACAAGGTTAGAAGGAGGGAAAACATCAACGGTATTTCTCCCTTTAACCAATTTAGAAAAGCTAAACACTATTTCCAAAACTCCAAAATCTAAAAGCTTGAAAAGATTCACCATATGTAACATCAAACATAAAAAAAACAAAATGAAAACAAAGCAAACTAGAACAATACAAAGCAAGCACAAAACTAGCATAAAAAATAACACAAAAACTAAAAATTTCAAGCAAGTTATAAAGCAGCGAGTTTAAGCAATTTTGAGCTGCCAGCCTCCTTATGTCCAGTTATCCTATGCTCCCACGAGGTCTTTGGTGAGAGCACACCTGCAAAACTCAATAACAGTCAGATTTAGGAACCCAAACCGATTTGGGCGCCTTCTTAGGAAAAGTAGAATGCAATGCAGATATGGCATGCTGTGAATCATGCATCTTAGGTCTCCACACCCAATGTGTACTACGGTGAACGGTGCAAGTGTGTGAGATGTGTCCTAGCATGCCACATGAAAAACATCTAACTCCAAGAAAAGGGTTTCTTAAATGGTTGAATTATAATGCCTCTTCTTAGATTCCGGCTTAGGATTAAAAGTAGATGTCATCCGATTTTTCTTACATGTATCCAAATCATTTTGAATCCTCAAGTTAGTTCTTTTTAATGCTTCATTATCAATCCTCAAATTTTTCTCAATCTCTTTAGATTTCTTAAGATCAGAATTAAGTGAGGTGTGTGAAACTTTCAATGCCTTAGGTTCATCAATTAATTCTGAATGCTTTTTATTCAACTCGTCAAATTCATCAAGAAGAGCCATGTGATTAGAATCAATCGTTGAATGATCTTTAAGAATGACTTCATACTCTTTCTGCAAATTTACAAGTTCCACTTTTAAGCTAGCATGTGTCTTCTTAAGTTTTTTGTATGATGCATGGATTTTTTCACAAATTTCAAACAGTTCATCATAGGTTGGTTTACATACCTCTTCCTCATCACTTTGCTCAAGATGATCTTCCCCTATTAAGCACAGGTTCGTTGTCTCTTCCTCTGGTTCCTCAGAGGAATCAGTACCAGATTCTACCCAGAATGCCTTTTGGATTCTCTTCTTGTCCTTCTTAAACTTAGGTTTCTCCTCAATCTTTTCCTTGCTTGTGTTATCTTGAAGTGTCGGGCAATCGGCTCTCACATGTCTAGGTTTCCTGCATTCAAAACAAACAACATCAGAAGATCCTTTAATATGTTTATGATCCTTACCTTTTCTCCAATTTTGATGATGCTTTTATTTCTTCCTTAGAAAACTTTTGAATTGCCTTGTGATGAAGGCAACTTCATCGCTTTCAGACCCGGAAGATTCAGAATCTGATTTGTGCACCTTCAGTGCAACTGTTTTCTCTTTCTTCTTCTCACCTACATCAAGATTTCTTTGATTCACCCCTTGCTCGTAAGCAATGAGTGAACCAAGTAAGTTATCAATAGAGTAAGTATTCAAATCCTTAGATTTAGTGATTGCAGTGATTTTAGCATCGTATGAAGAAGGCAAGCATCTCAAAATCTTTTTTACTTTTTCATAGTTAGAAAGTTCTTTTCCTAGTGCATGCAGTGAAGTGACTATCTGAGTAAACCTAGTGTACATATCAGAAATAGATTCATGAGGTTTCATACGAAAAAGTTCGTAATCATGCAAGAGAATATTCAAACGAGATTATTTTACTTCATTGGTTCCTTCATAAGTGATACATAGTCTATCCCAAATTTCTTTACCTGTTGAACAAGTAGAAACACGCATGTAGTCCTCAGATTTCAAAGCACAGAAAAAATAATTTAAACATTTTCCATTCAGTTGGGCTAAATCTCGTTCATCGAAAGTCCATTCAGTAAAACACAACTTCAGTTTTAATACCATTAATTTCACGAGAAGGTGGAGAATAACCTTCTTTGATAAGCATCCACATGCGATAATCAGTAGATTGCAAAAAAGTAGACATGCGGGTTTTCCAGAAATCAGAAGGCAAGTTGTCAAATAGTGGAGTTCGTGTAATCGAATAACCTTCAGTAGTGTTTCTATTCCCAAAGTTAGCCATGGATCTATTTCAAAAAGTTTTCAAACTTAAATTTTTGAATCCCGCTCTGATACCACTTGAAAGTTCGTTAGGGATGTTAAGCCCTATAGAACTGGCCCAAGCTAACCAAGAGGGGGGTGAATTGGTATTTTAAAAAATTTCTTTTCACAAAGAACGAAAAACACATAAACCAAAATCACACCACGAGGAAAAAATAAATGCGGAAATTTAAATGTGTGGAAGCAAGAAATAAGAACACAGAAATTTATAGTGGTTCGGTCAACTCGACCTACGTCCACTCTCCGGAGGCACCCTCCGAGAATTGCACTACCAACGTGACTCTCCTTTAGCCCCCACAGCTAGGCGGAGAAGCCTTTACAACGAACCTCCTTTTTGCCACCCCGGCAAGGCAGAGAACCTATCTCCTTTTGCTTCCTCCTAAAGCTGGCAGAGAACCATAACCAAACGCTGACTCCTTACCTCTACCGACCCTTCCACGGACGAGAAACTCTAGACGAAGAAGAAGCAGAGCGATCCTTGAAGCAACCCTTGTGAATCCCTTCACAAGCTTCCCCTCACAAGATCCTCTCTCTCTCCCTCTCTCTCTCTCTTTCTCTCCTCAAGGCCTTCTCAGGTCGAGGCAGCAGCACTAAGATTTTCAAAACGTTGAACAAGAGCTCTTAAATAGAAGAGCTTCAAAGGAGCTCATTAATTGCAAGTTGCCGACTATATCGTCCAGACCGATATGGACATCGACCTCGCCGATCAGTACAAATCTCAGAAGATTAGTCTGGGCATTGCTCTGTTTTGGGTGCTGGACGATTGAAATTTGGCTTGATCGTCCTGGCCGATCTCACGATCGTCCAGGCCGATTAGTTCAATTCAGAAGAAAATCGTCCTGAGCATCGCCCTGTTTTCATGCTGGCCGATCCCGTTCGTCCAGGAGTAACCAAGGATATTGAATATATCGTCCTGGCCGATCCTGCGATCGTCCAAGACGATGTGATCGTATCAATCATCCTTAATTACTTCCCTGATTTGTCCTGATTAATTAAGGCATAATTGTGAATATCGTCCAGGCCGATCAATGATCGTCGTGGCCGATAATTTAAAAATACAGTATACCTTAATTGTTTATGGCGGCAACTTCTTTCTGTTTTGAGCTTATCGTCCTGGCCGATACACGTATCGTCCAGGCCGATATGTTAATGTCGTCTGCCTTAATTAAGAATCCTTAATTAGACTTTCTGTTTTAAGCCTGATCGTCCAGGACGATATAAATATCATTATGGCCGATATGAGTAAAAACAGAAATTCTAATTCTCTCAAGTGTGTGTGTGTAGGGTTACTTAGCATCAGTCTCTTTGACCATTACAAATAGACTCAAGAAGAGAAAAAACAAAGTACAGACTGACTCAACCCTAAACCTACGCAACCTTGAACTGGCTCCGTTTGTTGGTCCGATCTTTGATTCCTGAAAAGCTAAGAGTAACAGGCAGTCCAAGTGTTTGTCAATCATCAAAACATAAGCCATGAAAATATATTTGCAATAGGCCTAAGGTGGTGGTCTGGTGAAACTCAGACGGTAGTAGAGAAGGCAAGGAGGCAAGAGCGATCTCCAATCTTTCTCTTTTCTCCTTAGGCTTAAGGTCCCTTTTTAAGAGAATGGAGGGGTCTATTTATAGATTTCCTAAAGTGGCATGGCCCGTAAATAGGAGGAAAATCAAGGGTAAATAGGGAGTGGTTTGGATGAATGCCCGATGTTGAATTCCTTGATTGTGGACTATTCGTTATACACTTGAAGGTCTTAATGATGTCGTAATTCTGTGATCTTGGACTCGTTGGATTCATTTCGTTGAGCCACTCGATTCGACTATAATCATGTCACATTTGGAAACCGTTTGGTAATCCAAATAATGGTTCAAACCCTCCAACATTGCTTTGGGCCCTTGATTTGGTCCTATTTTGGCTCGAACTGAGTCGAATTTGGTGTCATTGGGTTCGTATTTTCGAGATGTTTAGTTCGACCGTAAGTTTACTGAAATCGGAGTTTAGATGGACCCAATTTTAATTTCAAAAGTTTCCAACTTGAATTTTCCTCGAGATTCTTGCCCGATTAAGATATTTTTTTAAGGATATATCAACTAGAAATCGGAAATTGGTTTAATAGTTTTGCTTAATTCTAAATCTAAACATATGTACGTTGCTTTTTATATATATATAAAAAAACTATACACATGGTCATTTTAAAAAAGTTGCCTTATGACAAACTCACGTACACAAGTATATGTGGGCTTCAAATTCAAAATATTTTAATGAACACGTCAAAGTACTTTCTTCTTTCTCTTCCTGTATTGCATTATCTTTTTCATACTTTCCTAAGGTGGGACAAGTGATCCTCTAGGGACTAACTATGGACAACAATGTCATCAAGATAGACAACAAGAAAGCGATCAATATAGTTCTAAGAAATTAGAAAAGAAATCACTCATCAAATTACAGAAGGTAGCCGGGTCATTTGTAAGCCCAAATGGCATGACAAGGAACTCGTAAAGCCATATCTGGTAACAGAAGTGGTTTTAGGCTCGTCTCCTTCTGCAATTCTGACTTTCCAATAGCCCTCCCGAACCGCATAAAAGGAAATGATTTGTGAACCAGTTCCAGATAAAGAATCTTGAATAGAAGAAGTGCGATCGATCTCTCTGCATCGTAATCAAAAAAAATGCATAAATGTCACAATATTGGTGTTAATATATATATATATATATATATATATATATATATATATATATATATATATATATATATATATATCTCATGTGCCTAATTTTATATTTTATGTAGTTGCTTCATAAAATTTTGCCATGAAGTGGGGTAAGGGGAAAGAAAAAGAAAAAGAGAAATTTACATATATACCACTTTATAAAATCCTATTTATATATCTAACACCTAAAATTTTAATATATATATGAATACTACTCTATATTTTTTTAATATCAAATACACCACATATATTTCTTTCCTACCACTTATATATTTTATTTCTACCATTCATATTTATTTGAAAATGAACAATGAGTGATATATATGTAATATTAAAATTTCAGGTGTTAAATATGTAAATAACGTAATATAAGATGGTATGTATGTAAATCTTAAAAAAAAAAAAAAAAAAAGACATAAATTATGTTTTTCAAGTGTTTTTTTACTTGGCTTCGTTTTCAAATTTCGCCCCATGATCTGTACGACAAGGGGTTTCGGGGACTCAGGGATGAAACCCTAATCGCTTCTCTAGTACTCTCCTCTAAAATGTCTTCTTCTTCGTCTTCGGTGATACCATGGAGGTGGGTAATTGAATACCTAGCCGACGTTCCAGATGTGGGCACCTCCATCCTGAGCGGTACCGCTTTATATGAACTTTCCCCGCCTTCTGGATTTTTACATATTTTCATCTCGGTATGGAAGATTTTGTCTTGCTATGAAATTATTCGAATTGTTTCCAGCTCTGGTCGATAGGTTTCCGGAAGTGCTGGCAAATTCTTTCGGCGCTGTAAAAGAGAGGCTTTCTCTGAGATACCTTGAAGAGGGCTCGGGTATGGCCAGCGGAGAGACGCCACCGGCTGTGGCTACCAATGCTCCTTCGACGTCGGCTTCTGCCGCGAAGATTGATGCGGCCCTAACGTGCGAAGAGGTTCTGCTGTCAAAAGTATTCCTTATCTTTTCTTCTTGGCTGTTTTTAAGTTTTAAATTTGTTTTAATAAATTTTTAAATTTTTTGTACAAGTTAATGATTTGGTTGCTTAAAGAAGAAAATCAAGAAAGGCTTAGTGTTTTGAATTTGTTTAAAGAAACTTCGTACTTTTACTTTACAAATTATTGCTTTGGTTCGTTCTTCAAAGATGGAATTCAAGTAAGGAAGTTTGGTAAACGAGTCGTTAAATGACAGCTTACAGAAGAAATTTCGGCTATTTTTGGGCTGCAATTTCTCAATGCTTCGAGTTTGTGGTTGGGAAACTGGATTTCAAATCATTTATGGGTAAACTATCTCATACACCCTCAAGCCTCAAAGGAATATTTTTTCCTTATGGTGGGAACACTTTTGTTGGTACCGGGATTGGATTATTTTCAATTATTCTGCCGCATGCAAGCCTTCATTAAATGCATTCCAGCTTTATCTTATAAGTTTGATTATTCTACTACTCCTTAAAGAAATGGTAATGCTGTTGTAGCTTCTAGTAGTTTAATTGTAGCATTGAAGTGATTTGGCGTATGGTGTTGATTGGAGTTTATCTTGCATCTAAAGTTATCATTGTAACGACTACTGGGTAGAAGAAAAAAAGAGTCATCTCTAAGGAAGACATTATTTTAAAGTGTTGGATGGTGGATTTGGTTCATGGAAGAAGGTTAAGGTTTGTTTGTAGGTGGAGTTTGAGATTTTGGAGGTGGTGGTAGCATGTGCTGGGTTGAGGATAGGGTTTTGGAGATAGAATTTGGGAAGGTTTTGTTATGGTTGTTGGTGGTGGGTTATGCTGGGTATGGTACATGGTTTGATATTTTGGAGGTTGAGATTGGGTAAGTTGGGGTAAGATTGGTGGTTGCAGGTTATGTTGGATTATGGGTTATGGATTTGAAATTTTGGAAGTGTAGATTGGGTAGGTTGGGGTAAGATTAGTGCTGTTGGTGCATGTTGAGTTGAGGATGGGTGTTGAAGGGTGGGGTAGGTGAAACTTTTAAGATGGCCGCAAGATGTGCTAAATCTAGTGCTAAGTCATGAATGGATTATAGTATAGGTTGGGTTACCAGTTGTGTTTGTGGTACTGGAATTTGTTGATTGGGTCATTGTTCCATCACTTTTTTATGCTTATTGGATGCTTTAACCAGTCAACCTAACCAAGGATTCTCATCAGATGCATCATCGTAGGTATATAGATGAAAAGTCTAGAATGATGTGTAATCATCTTATTGTAATTATTTATAAGACATACGTGCCACATTCCATTCTCATCTGCCGTGATACATAACTCATTTATAAAATTTACATGAAATTCCCACTCAAGTAACGAAGACGAGTGTTATGATATGTAGCTCATCTAGTACATTTGTCATAGTTTACATTAGGTGCTTGAGTAGCTCATCTAGTACATTTGTCATAGTTTACATTAGGTGCTTGAGTGGACAAGCATGCGGAGTTTCATGAGAATCATGAACATAATCACCTCATTTTGAGTAAATCTTACAATTTCAACATTCATGGTAGTAAGGTAGCATGCTAAGGCCACTAGTGCAGCAGCAAGGTTTATGATGCAGTAGATTTATGCTTTGAAGCAGCTGTATGAAGAGCTAAAATCAATCAAGCAGAGATAGCAATGTATACAAAAAAAAATGCTTAGTTTAGAATTAATTCTAGAGCATCATGCGAGCACTGAAATCATGCAAACAACAATAGAGCTTAACCACCAGCTATGCAAGCTGAAATAAAGATAAGTTTGTAATGAAATCAATATCTTCAATCTTGGTTCAAACAGCAAATGCATTCACTTATATGGAGCTTAAGCAATCCATCTAAACAAGATTGCAATGTTCTGGACTGAAAGTTACCTATGTTTGCAAGCAATGAATTCAGCAATTTTAATGAGTAAAAAGGAACTAAGTGAGCAAAACAAGATAGAACGCCGCAACAGATATGTAGCGATGCAGCTAGCTATAAGCTTTGGACAACAAGCATTTAATCAAATGAAGCAACATTACAGCTAGAGGTATTCTGTCTTTACCTTTGACAATTAGTTGGCTTTGTTGTGCATTTGAATTGGGAAATTTAAAATAGAATTTGGTGCAATTTTACTGGGATTTGAAAAAAAGGGATTAATTTGAATTTAAATTGTGATTAATATTGTGCCATTCTTATACACTAATCTAAATTATGATTAGTTTATAACTAATTTTGAGGCAATGTAATTTTGAACATTTGGTTTGAATGAAATTTCTCTTTTAGTTTTCAATCTTGTGAATGCTGGATGCTTAGTTCCTTCGAGCATAGTAAGTGCGACTGCATGATTTCAGGGGAAACTATCTTTTTATGCTGGCTTGGAAATTCTCAATTGAAAATGAATTACCTGTTCATTATCTATTTCTTCTACCTAATTTGTTAGTGTTTATTTTAGTGCTTTTGATTTTCGTAAAAATTAGATATGTCAAAAAACTTATTTTATGGAAAATAATTATTTTGCTTGTTGATTTTTTTTTCTACAATTGTGTTGAAATTATCAAAATTTTTTTTGTCATTCATTATCAATTGGCCTTAAAGAGTATTACTGCTTATTTATATTTAAAGAACATGAGTTCTTAACTTGATTAGTAACTAATAATTTGTGAATCCTTAATTTTCTTTTGTATGAACGTATACTTGTTATCATATTAGTTACTTTAAAAGATTTTATCCCTAAGTTGTCGGAAGGAAGAGAACAAAAGCTTATAAATGGTGGAGTTGAATTAATCTCATTTCCTCATTAATTGCTCATTACAACCTATGCTCCTTAGCTTTATAGAAGGGAGCTCCCTAGTTACAATGAAATGAAGTCCAAACAACGGAAATGAAATGAGAACTGTACTCATGGAGCTAATCATAAAGAAAAGAATCATCATATCATGAGGTTCATGATCAATTTGCATCAATTTAACAAGAGGAAACAACATTTTTTGTTTTTGATTGCTTAGATACTGCAAGAAATCCCGTTGAATACCTCATTTAAATAAATTTATGGATATTATGTCATCTATTCAATTTGATTCCGAATTTTTGGCTAAAAAAGAAACTAACATGGTTTAAATAAGCAAATGAAATATAATATTACATGATACGTTCTTTTTTAGTACTAGGTCAAGGCCCATTTTTGTATTATGTTACTAGGAATTATTTATGCTAAATTTATGAAGGGTTACTTGAATATTTATGAGACGCTATTGTAGATTGCATGTGTATGGTAAGTAGCATCTCTACAACTATATGATTCTTTATATGTTTAAATATGTATGTATAAGAATATGTGTAATCCATTATACCTTGTCTTCTCCAATTTGTTCTTTTTAGAGAGCTGCTGTATTCTTGTACATATATCAGTCATGTATACCATAAATTTTCCATACTTGACAGTCTAACATAAGCAGTTTATGTTATAACAAGTATATAATTCTATATATGTATAATTATCTGTGTAAGAATGTCTAATCCAAGTATCATGTCTTTTCCAATTTGTTCTTTTAGTAGACCTTTTGTATCCTTGTACATATATCCATCATGTCTCATTTAAATGTATCTTTTTCATGCTTTAGTTTACTATAAACACTTTTTGTTTTAAAATGCTTAATGGGTAAAGAGAGCGTGGCACCTTAGCCTCTGTATCCTGGTAGCAATGCAAATTTGCCATTGTATACAATGAATACATTACAGCAACTGTATTTTGAATATTTCTTTTTCCTTGGCTATGAATTTTAAAACTTAACCCTGAGTTGACTGTCAATCATTGTCTGTCATCTAGTTGATAATGGAAGATGCCCTCAGGCATTGAGCTTATATGTATGTTAGAGTTCCAAATATAGAATTTGTGGATTTTAAATTCCCAACATAGATTGTTTCTCTTTAAGTTAATTGTTTCTTATAATCATGGAATATTTTCCACATTTTTTCTACTTTGTTGTAGAGTGGACCTTAATTCTAGAATTATTCATTCATATAAGCATAAAATATGTTTGTTTGGGTAAATTTATGCCAAACTTTCCTGCTAGATGCAACATTAGAATGTAATCTATATAGTCTTGTCGCTCAGTGCTGTCCAACATACCAACCATACCAACTGATGGAACCAATCAATCCTTTTATCATTAATGTTAACATTTTATTTATTTGTTTAGAATGCTCATGTCTTTCTTCTTTTGGAACTCAATTGTTATTATCCAATAACTGTAAGGGCTATTTAGTAATTGCTTTGGTCATGCCATTCTTAGGAATATTCTTTTTATCCTTCTTTGGACCTATTTGATGAATGAGATCAGTGATCGGTGAGATGAGATGACATCTTGTCTTGAGGACTCATAAGTTGTGTGAGATAATCAGAATCCTTCTCTATGTTATATTTCCATTTTCTTATTGCTATTCTACTCTCCGTAGACCTTAGAAACCATCAAAAACGATTTTGAAACTCTATTATTTCGATGTTAGTTCTAAAAAGTGCTTTGAGGTTGTAGTTCTGTAATTAGAACAAAAAGAGGAAATTTGACTAGAGAAAGCTTTTGCTTTTGACTCAGTTTTAGTAGGATATCATCTCATCTCGCACTGTGAGAAGGGGAGGAGGAGATACTGCAAGGGGAGAGTTAGCCGATAGCTTACTAGAGCTAAAAATTACTTATCTCATTCATCAATTAGGTCTAAAAGAGGATGCAATGGAAATTGCTGGCCAATAGCTTAAAAGAACAGAAATCATTAATCTCATTATTCAACTAGGTTTATAAGAGGATGTGAGATCTATTTGTAGTAATAACATGAGCTGAAAAATGCTTAACAATTCTTATACATGTTGGATTGCTACATTTGAGTCCAAAAATAATAGAAGACATAAATTCTCTAAACAATTAAAGAGAAAAAACTATCTGATTTTAAACTTCTAATTCCCAAGTGAATCCGATATTTGTTGGGATATTGATGCTGATGATAAATGGCTTGCTTAGCTCCATTACCAAGTCATGTGGATTAGTTTGTTCCTTTGTCCATTTAAAAAAAAAAAAAACTTTAGAGAGCAAGAGTTCACATCAATGGAAGCAAGGACTATTTATAGGAATAACATGATTTAAATAATCACATAGCTTTGTTTTGATTCAATTGTTTGAAACAAGAACTTTTAAAGAGCAATATTCTTACCTCCTGATAGGAGATTTTTCTGAAAGAATAAATCTTTTTCTAGAGTCAATTTTAGATGCTTTAAAATTCTATACATAGCCTCGATGATCGTTTATAAATTGGCTTACAATATTAGCAAGGAACCCAATATCTAGCTTAGTATGTGAAAGATATATACGTTTTCCACAAGTCCTTGTTATTCTTATATCAATAGGCGTCTCTTTCTCTAGGTCTTTAAAGTTTTTGATGTAAACTCCGTTAGCATGTTACAGCCTGATATTTCACGTTCTTTTAATAGCTCTAGGACATATTTTCTTTCGTAGACTGCGGTTCCTTCTTTTGATGTAGCAACTTCTATTCCGAGGAAGTATTGAAGTTTCCTTGATCTTTGATTTTGAATTCATTTACATGTTTTTTTTAAGGCAAGTCACACTTCTTTTCAAAAATTTTTAGTAACAATTATATTATCAATATAAATAATTAAGATAAATACTTTGAATTCATTGGATTTTTCTACAGAGCGTGTGGTCTGCTTGAAATTGATAGTAGCCTTGGAATCTCATTACCTTTTTGAATCCTCGAACTATGTTCATTGAAATTGTTTGCACATATAAAGTGATCTATTAATTTGCACTGTTGATTATGTATTATTATTAGATTCTCAAATATAGGAATTGGCTTCATGTACACTTCTTATAAGTCTCCATTTAAGAAGTAATTTCTTACGTCTAACTTGAAGAGGCCAATGAAAAATTGCAACATAAGATAAAAAGAACTCTGGTATTGAGTTTTTCCCACAAGTGTAAAGTCCTTTTGATAGTTAATGTCATAATATTGAGTAAAGCCTTTTGCGAATCAGACTTTATGTTTGCCATATCCCTCCCCCCCCCCCCCCCCCCCCCCCTAACTTTCTTTGTGCTTGGCCGTGATATTTTACATACAACTATATTTTTTCTCATAGGTAAGGTAGTAATTTTCCATGTTTGATTTTTCTCTTGGGCATAAACTTCTGTTTTGACAACTTCTTTTCAGTCTAGAATTTTATGTTTCTTAGATATTGGTGGGGATTTGTGTGGTATTAGGGCTGATAATGAAAGCTTAAAACTTTGGTGGGATTTTTTTAGATGTAATTGTGAAATGGATGTTGGGTGCAAGATCTCACCCATTTTCTGAGCGGAATAGGCCAATTTGTGACGTCCTTAGTTTGTTCACAAGGTCATTTTTAGAATTGATGTTACCTTAAGTAGTTTGGATTGGATTGGTGTTTTGTTAGGTTTGGTGTGAGTCAAATCTTTTCCCTACTTAGTAGTATTTCTTCTAGTGCATGCCCATAACTCTTTATTGGAAAGCGGACTTAGTTTACTTTTAGGTAAGGATATTTTTTGGATTGTGGTAGAGAAACATTTGTACTCTTTATGATTTGGAGAGCATCCAAATAGCTCTAGGATCAAGATTTCTTAGATTACGAGATTGAATATGAAGAAATGTAGAGCATCAAAAAATTCTTAAGAAAACACAAGTCTAGATTGAGGATATGATTATAGAAATTTTTTGTTAGGAGTTTGATGCTTAATGATTCTAGAGAGCATACGATTGATTAAATAGGTAGCAATTAGAATAACATCTCCTTAAAAATATTTTGGAATATTTGTAGAGATTATGAGAAAAATGAAGTGTTGCTAGTCTTAAGCCCTAATTGAGAATAATGGAGGGTTGTGTTAGCTGGTTGA
This sequence comes from Dendrobium nobile, assembly GCA_022539455.1. Lineage (NCBI taxonomy): Eukaryota > Viridiplantae > Streptophyta > Magnoliopsida > Asparagales > Orchidaceae > Dendrobium > Dendrobium nobile. The sequence continues at coordinate 28,786,246 of CM039727.1, forward strand.
CAACTAGCATAAAACTTGTCGAATAATCATGACATGAATCTTTTAATACATTGTGTTAATGTTAGAATGTTTCCTAAAAGCGACGCTCTATATGACCTAAATACAGTGAGAAGTGTATAAGGGCCACTGCATTAGTGCCCGGGTGTAGCGTTAAATAAGTAAGAGTTTCTACATCATGGACGAATGTGAGCAAAGAAGCTAGTCCATGAAATTAGAATTTGGTATAAATTTGGAATACATGTTAACTTACAGGCAAATTAATGAAATTAATAGATATTCTGATTCGAAGATAAATATTTTATGCATTCAAGAAACTAAATGAGTTAGAGAGATGGCTAAGGAGATTGATAATTTAGGATTTAATCTTTGGTATTCAAGTATGAGTTGTACTAGAAATGATGTAGTTGTGATAATAGATAATAATTTAAAGGATACTGTTATTGAAATTAATAAAATTGAAAATAGAAGTATAGTTTTAAAGGTTGTTGTTGATGCTAAGATTATTAATATTGTAAGTGCTTATGCTCCTCAAATATATTTGTATATGCATTCAACATTAAATTTTGAATGACTTAGAATAATTAATATAAATGATGCCTCTTGAAGAAAAAAAGTATTATTAGAAGAGATTTAAATGGATGTTGGTAGACTGATAAGAAATTTTAAAGGTATTCATGATAGTTATGAGTTTGCAGCGACTAATAAAGATGATATGACCATATTAGACTTTGCTCTAGTTTATAATTTTGTAATTATTAATACTCTATTTAAAAAAAAGAGTGGAGCATCTCATTATTTATAAGAATGGATATACTAAAACTTAGAGATTATTTTTTTATAAAAAAATATATTGCTTAGATTGTAAAGATTGTAAAATTATTCCGAATGTAAGTTTATGCATCCAATATCGCTTAGTAGTTTTTGACTTTAAAATGAAAGAGTTGTATATAAAAATAAAGTAAAATGTTGTCCTAAGATTAGATGGATGTATTTAAAGAACACAAACAAATATATTTTTGAGCGTAAGATTCAAGGTCTTAAGATTTTGACTGTGCATGAGAAATATAATTTAATGTGAGAAAAAGTAGCTAGCGATATTAAGAATATTGCAAAGGATGTTCTTGGAGTTTCTAATGAAAAAGCTTCTAATAGTAAAAATAGTTAGTGATTGAATCAAAATATGCAAGAAAAGATGAAAAATAAGAAGCATTGTTATAAAAATTGGTTTATATGTAAAAACTTAGAAATATGGAAAATATACAAAAAAGGTTTGTAAGGAGTCTAAAAAAGCAATATGTGATGGAATGAATTTAGCTTTTAATGATTTATATAATAGATTAGATAACAAGGAGGGTAAAATATATATGTATAAGTTAGCCAAACAAATAAAGAAGAGAATAAAGATTTAGTTCAAGTGAAATGCATTAAAAATGATGATAAAAAAGTACTTCAACTAAAAGAGAATATTCAACAATGATAGATGTGATATTTTGATAAACTTTTTAATGAAGATTGTGAGAAAATGATCAGATACCAAGGAGGGCGAAAGATATATGTATAAGTTAAGTTGGCCAAATAAAGAGATAGGAGAATTAAGGATTTTTTTCAAGTGAATTGCATTAAGAATGAAGATTAAAAGGTAATTTTATTAGAAGATGATATTCAACAAAGATGGATGAGATTTTTGAATAAGCTTTTTTTAATGAAGATTGTGAGAGTGCGATTGATTTTAATGACCTTAGAGCCCTAATTAAAAATAGATATTTTTGTTTTTATCATCGTATTAGTAAAAAACTGAAGTTAGAGAGACTTTTAAAGAAAATGAAGTATGGAAAATCTGCTTGATTTGATGATATTCCAATAGAGGTGTGGAAGTGCTTAGGAGATGAAGGAATTTCTTGGTTTATAGAACTTTTTCAATATTATTTTGAATACTAAAATGATGCCAGATGATTAGAGGAGTGTGTGAATTATATAAGAATTAAGTTAATGTGTCATACATTAAAACTATGGGAGAAATTTTTTGAGTATAGCTTATGATGTGATACTAATATTTCTTAAAATCAATTTGGATTCATGTCGGGCAGGTTTACTATGGAAGCTATTTATTTAGTGAGAGATTTGATGGAAAATTATAGAGAGAATAAAGAGGATTTATATATGATATTTATTAATCTAGAAAAAAAAAAACATGATAAAATTTTAAGAGAAGCATTGTTTAAAATTGTGCAATATGAGATTTGCCTTGTGGCCCGCCTCAACGCAATTCTAGTGAAAATGCATCGAGCTTTTTTTATGAGGCTTGTGCCTCAGCTTGGCTTAGACCAACCATGAGGCGCGCCTCGCCTCCCTAGCAATAGGCTTATGCCTCACCCTATTTATATATATTTTTATTAAAATTCAAATCATAAACTAAAGCCTCGAACAAATCACTCCTTCAAGCACCCTCGAGCCTGAACAACTTCCTCTCGACTAACTTAACCATCAGCTTGCCTCCATCGTAGCAATTGCCATCATAGTCGCAACCGGGGATCATTTGAAAGCCGTACACCACCACCACTACCTCTACCTCTAAAAATTTTGGAGTATTAATCTTATCTTTATGTTGATGAAAAATATTCATGAAAGAGGAAGATGACTAAAAGAAATGAAGCAGTAGATTGGAAGGTATTGAACTCCACTAGATGATGCAAGGGAGAGACTAATTTGTTATAACAATGATTCAAATAAAGACCCTCTCAATGATAACAATGCAGATGATTTCTGAGTTGTTGTCATTTATTTTAGTTTTCTTTAGAAATTAAATATGGATGAGTAGAGAACTGAGAAAGGAATTTGGAGTTGAACTTGATATTGCGTGATACTTTTATATCATTTCTATATTAATATTATTTTGTGCTTATAATATTTTGATTTCAATTCTATTTCATGTAATTTATGACTTGTCAGGTGCAATTTTTTTTTATATGTATGTCAATTTATTAATTTATAGTTTAATAAATAGTTAACATGTCATCGTTTAACATATTATTTGGGTATTGTATAAAAATCACATTTAACATTTATTTTCACTTTACGTAATATTTTAATTTTGAGGCTTACACTTCAAAATGCCTTGTGGCTTACGTCTTGCCTCACAAACAAAAAACGCCTCAATGCCGAATTGCACAATTTTAAACCTTGAAGAGAAGTGTGCTAGAGAGTTTTAGAGATGAAAGGAGTTAATAATGCTTATATTCAAGTCATTAAGGATATGTATGCAAGAGTTGCTACTTATGTTGAGACATAAGGTGGTTTGACCAAGTATTTTCCTATTTCAATTAGATTACATAAAATATCAACATTAGACATATCTTTTTTCTTTAGTCTTGGATGTCCTTACTAGACATTTACAAGAGGATGTATCATGGTGTATGTTTTTTGCTGATGATGTTCTTCTTGTTGATAAGATTAGAGAGAGAGTTGAAGGAAAATTGGAATTATGGAGGTCAACCCTAGAGTCTACAAGTTTTTGTTTTAGTCCAAGACTAGAGAGAGTTTAAGGAAAACTTGAATTATGGAGGTCAAACTCAAAGTCTAAAGGTTTTTGTTTGAGCATATTTAAAATCGAATACATGGAGTGTAATTTTAGTATTAATACATCTATGAGGGGATTGTGACTTTGGGCGATCAAGTTATTAATAATAGTACAAGTTTTAGATATTTCGGGTCTATTATTCAAGATGATGGTAAAATAGATGTGGATATTATTTCTAGAATTCAAGTTGGATGGTTGAAGTGGAGGAATGCATCGGTCTTGTTTGGTGATAGAAAGTACCTCTTAAAATTAAGGGAAAATTCTATAAAATAGTGGTGCGACCTGCAATACTTTGTCGCGCAAAATGTTGGCCATTAAAAGAGAAACATAAAATTAAGTGTTGTAGGGATGAGGATGCTTAGGTGGATGAGTGACTTTACTCTTAGAGATAGAATGCAAAATGAGTATATATGTTAAAAGGTTAGAGTAGCTCCAATGGTAGATAAGATTAGAGAGAGTTGACTTAGATAGTTTGGACACATAAAATATTGGCTTTTTGATGACCTGGTTAGGAGAGTAGGATGTATTGGATCTTACCTATATTAAGAAAGGTAGAGGTAAGCCTAAAAAGACTTGGTTAGAAAACATTAGAAATGACATTTTTTATTAGATTTAAATGAGAATTTGACTTTTAATATAGGGCATAATGGAGACGAAGGATTCATGTAGCCCCCCTTGGTAGTATGTTAAAGGCTTGATGTTGTTGTTATTTTTTGTAGAAAATATGTGAGATTGAGCAAGCTCTAAATATATTTATTTGTTTGCAATATTGAGGACAATCATCACAAGACGTTTGATAAATAATCCCTTGAGTTAAGAGATATGCTCTTGATGTGTTTTTACATATTCTTTGGCATTATGAGTTCTTAATATTAGAGTATTTCTTTGAAATTGTTTTTGAATCATATTGCTAAATTTTTTTAATGCTTACCAACTTCTCAAAATTTTTTAGGAGAAAAAGTCAATGATAATCAGTAAATGAGAAACTAATGAGATCAATTGATATGATTGGTACTAGATGGTCCATACACGTCACTATGAAATATAATGAAGAGACATTTTTTATATGATTTTTTAGTAAATGAGTTTCTGGATTATTTTGAGTGTTGACAAATTTCACATTGAAACAGGCCAGGAGATATTTTTGAATAAGGAACATTTTTTTTCAAGATATATAATGTTGGGATGTTCTCAATCTACATTGTCAAAGCATTACATGATTATCTGTAGTAGGAAATGAATAATGAATTAAGGAGCTACCAGCATTTAGAGTCAGGCCAGTCGAAGTTTTACTGCTTGGTAGCATGTTCAACGCTGATTATTCACTAGCACTGTCAATCATTTACCTCGAGTCCAAACCCTTAAATTCAGATTTTGAAAATTCAGTGATACAATAGTAATCCATAATTATCTTACTGATGGAGAGTAAATTACAGTCCATATTAGAAAAAAATAAAATTGATTTAGAATAGTTTTCTTTGTTAGTTTCAAAGTTCATGTACCCACAACTTGAGATTGAGTTGCATCAGCAATCATGAAGGTCCATCTTTCATTGCATGGGTTCATTTGAGAGAATAATTCTAGATTCCTGTCCATATGATTTGAGGCACCTGAGTCTATAATCCAAATATTCAGGGTTGCTTTTCTAATATTAAGAACAAAAGAGAGATTACCTTTATGTGATTATATTTTCGCAGATCTTGTTGAAAAAAATTGAGTTTGACCCAAAAACTTTTGTATAAACTTAACTTGTTCTTTTTTGAAGAATGAGAGCTCACATGTGTTGGAATTTATCTTCTCCTTATAGTTTATTATATCACCCTTCTCTTGGTTTTAGAGGGTTGCTAGTCTTCAAGTTTGCCATGAGTTGACCAAGTATTATTTGTGCGATTGAATTTTCAGCAATGTTGTGAAAACCAGACTGGACAACGAACCGGAAGAAGGAGAGGTTCATGGTTCGACCGGTCGAATCAAGGTCGAACTGGATGACGTAATAAATAATAATATTATTAAAAGTAATAAAATTAACATAATAATAATGACAATTTAATCTTAAAAATTTCATAATTCTAAGAATTTTGAGACTAAAAAATAAATAAAATTCATACATATATAATATATTACATAATTTTAAAATTAAATATAAATAATTATTATATTTATGTTATATATTTAAATATAAATAATTACTAATTTTAAATTTAAATATAAACATCTTCAATCTTCGATTTTAATTTATATTTAAAAAAATTTAGTTTATAAATAAATATATAAATTTAATAAAATAATTGTTTTATGTTATATATTGAAGCATAATTTACATATATAAATTATATATAAATTTTACATTATAAAACTATATTTATAAAATCATACAATATTATTTTTTAAGATTTTTATTTTTCTATTATTTAATTTTACATTAATTAATTTAAGAAATTTAAAAATTATTATGATGATTTTTTATTTTAATATTCTACACAAAATTTTTCCAGCAAATTCTCATTCAAACAAGTCTCATGCATACATTGTTGAAAGTTGAAACTAAAAATTAATAGTTGTTTAGTCCCACATCACTTAGGAGTTTTATGTGATGTTGTTTATATACATTTTTTTTATATCCATAAGTTAAGAGCTCATATGTTATTATGGTATCATGTGAGTAAAATTATTTACATTTAGTATATAATACAATTAAAATTTTAAAATTATATTATTAAATAAAATATATGATATTTAAATTAATTTAATATTTAATTAAACATTTTATATTAAATTGAAATATTTAAATATATTATTTGTTGAACTGGCCGGTTCTTAAGAATCGGGATCGAGGCCTGTTGAACCGGCGGTTCAAACCGGTTTTGACCGGTTTGATGCTAGACCGGTTCTTCAGGAGGATCAAATCGGCCATAAGACCGGTTCACGGTTAAACTGGTCAAACCGGTCGAACCGGCTTGTTCGGTCCGGTTTTCAAAACAATGATTTTCAGTAGTGATAACACATGAAGGTCTTTATTCTACTTCTTGTAGTTCTCAAGTATTGTCCCAGATGAACAATAAAGGATGTGTTATCTCCATTGTTTTGAAAATCGGATTGGACCGGCTGGTTCGACCGGTTCAATTGTGAACCGGTCTTATGGCCGGTTCGGTCCTCCTAAAAAACCTGCCTAGCAACGAACCGGTCAAAACTGGTTTGAACCGTCGGTTCAACCGGCCGACTGTTGAACCGTTCCCATTTCTTAAGAACCGGCCGGTTCAACTAATAATATATTTAAATATTCTAATTTAATATAAAATGTTTAATTAAATATTAAATTAATTTAAATGTCATATATTTTATTTAACAATATAATTCCAAAATTTTAATTGTATTATATATTAAATTAAATATAAATAATCTTGCTCATATGATGCTATAATAGCATGTAAGATCCTAACTCATGGGTACAAAAAAATGTATATAAACAACACAACATAAAACTCATAAGTGATGTGGGACTAAACAATTAGTAGTTTTTGGATTCAACTTTCAACAATGTGTGCATGAGACTTGTTTGAATGAAAATTTTTGGAAAAATTTCTTGTAGAATATTCAAATAAAAAACCAATATAATAATTTTTAAAATTCTTAAATTTATAATTAATTATATATTTATAATTATTCAAATAAAAATAATTATTTATAATTTTTAAAGTTCTAAACATTTTTCTAAATGTGAAATTAAATAATAGAAAAATAAAAAATCTTAAAAAATAATATTGTATGACTTTGTAAATATAATTTTATAATATAAAATTTATATATAATTTATATATGTAAATTATGCTTAAATATATAACATAAAATAATTATTTATATTAAATTTATATAATTTTATTAAATATAAATTAAAATGGAAGATTGAAGATGTTTATATTTAAATTTAAAATTAGTAATTATTTATATTTAAATGTATAACATAAAATATAATAATTATTTATATTTAATTTTAAAATTATTTAATATATTATATATGTATGAATTTTATTTATTTTTTAGTCTGAAAATTCTTAGAATTATAAAATTTTTAAGATTAAATTGTTATTATTATTATATTAATTTTATTACTTTTAATAATATTATTATTTATTACGTCATGAACCTTCTCTTCTTCTGGTTCCTTTTCCGGTCCGGTTTTCACAACCTTGGTTATCTCCATTGATGGGAGATTACTGATCTCCCATTGAGGAGGCTTTTTGGATGAAATTCTTCATTGAACATCATATAAGTTCTTATTTAGACCAATTTAGAACTTAAATAAATGTTTCTTTTTCAATTTTTTTGTATATAATTTCATCTTAAGGCAATGCCACTGATGTTATATATATATAGTTGCTACTTTCGATTGAGAATGTTGAAGCACTAAGTGACTGTAAGATCTGATTGCTTTTTTATCCTGGAGGAGGCTTTCGATCTAAAGCAACAATGACATATTATCTATATAAGCATACTCTTTTGTTTTCACCTATATTTTCTCAATTCTATCATATAGGAGAAAAAAGTTTTATTTAGCCGACCCCACGTAGTAGGATAAAGGCTTATTGATGTTGTTGTTATCATATTGGAGAAATATTTCCTTCTATTATTCATGGAATTAATCAACGACGACAGGTCTAGGTTGTTATCATTCTTCCACGATCTATACTTAGGATTTTTTTTCTTGGGTTGGAGAGCATCCTTGTTAAGGAACTCATCTCCTTTTCCCGGACATGAACAACATGAATGAACGTGAGTGCGGATTTTGGATATTAGAGATGGTTTTGGCCATTCAGATTGTGATTGGTTATGTTGGAGAGCTTTTAGTGATTCCCTCCTCTCTTCTCAAATGCTATGGAGACACAATTAGGCATGCAAAACTTGCTTTGATGCCATGTAGAAAACTGGATTGAAAGGAGTATTTTTTTCCCAGATTTTATTCACTACAGTTTAGATTTATGTTTATTTATTGATCCTCATCAAATAATTATATTTATTCAAAATTTGAATTAGATGAAAGGAATAGGTAATCAATTGAAGTAAAATAGGAAAGCAATGACATCCTAACCGCTAGCCAACATATGCAGAACTCAATTATTCTATGCAACTGTACTTACAAATGAGAGCCACCTTGTGCAGAATATTGCTGCTTGCTTGCAACTACAATTTCATATCTTGTAATAGGAAACCCTTGGTTAATTATCTGTAAGCCATGCACCCCTTTCCTCCAGATATTCTTAAACATGATTTGTGGGCAACAATATTTTTATTACTTGGAAATGAACAATCTGTGGCTTCCAAATAAGCTGTAATGAGTAACCCGCGTAATCCAATTCTTCAACTGATTCTCTACAAGAATTGTTAGCTAATCTGCTCTTAACATCTCATAACTCTCCATATCTAAATTTATATATCATCCGTTTTTTTTAGCATCTTCTTCCAATCCCCCTTTTTTTTTTCAAACAAGCTATATGGTGTTTTTGACTTTGTTTTCTATAAAAATTCTGCCCGAATATCTCATTTAATATGTTTTTTTAAGTAGCTTTTTGATCTTTTCTTGATCTCGTTTTCTTGGACTAAGGTCTTCCCATCATCACTTTTACTAAATGTAACTTAATTGACTTCTTAAGATCTCGTCTTTTGACATTAATATATCTCCATCCTCTTTGCTTTGGATCTAGTCTACTAGATAGATCATCAAGTAGCCTTACATATCCGCCCAGACCTATAACTTTGGCTTTTTCAATTATGTTCTTTGTAGCAAATTTCAAATTTTTTTTTTGTAAGGAGTAAATTTTTTAATAGTACTTTTTTGTTTGTGCTATTCTTAAAAATTCCCCGCCCCCTAGGCAATCCCATTGATGTTCTTTGTGTGTGTATAGATCTATACAAGATGTCTTAATAAAGAAACAAATAACTACATAATCATTTATAATTGCCTTAATATAATTCTTCCTAAATTAGTGACCCAAATATAGAAGGAGATCGGCGTGATCCAGTTGAGCCTCTCATAGATCACTATGTTGTCCATGTGATCAAGGGCGAAGGAACTGTTGGGATTTTAACACTCCCCCTCAAGTTGGGGAATACAGATCTGTCATTCCCAGCTTAGTAATTAGTTTCAGAAAAGTAGAGTTATGAACTCCCTTGGTGCACCATAGACTCCTTCATTCGGTCTAAAAGTTGGGAGAAATTAAATTCAGACATTGCAATGGCAAAAAGATGGCAATGAAGACTATTTTAAGTAAGATAGCAGTGAAGGATGTATTGGTTATAGATAGGATAGCAACCACAAGGGAAGACCAATAATGAAGGCACAATAGTAGGAACAAAATTAATTTTAGGGTTGCTGCAAGCTTCAAGGAAAGCAGCAGAAAAATACGGCTCAGCACTTGGCACGCAAATCTCCTCCCGTCTGATCTAGCCTACCTTTAGCCCAATGCAAATTAGTCGTTCGACTACACCTGAACACTCCTGTTTGATTGACCCCGTACAAGCACATGCAAGGCCTCTGATCCCTTTGGTATGATCGCAGGAAGGAGTATAGGTCTTGCACTTTTGCTTGTCCCGACCCTAGACTCTCACGAGAGGGAACTCTCAGCTCTTTCCATACACATGCAAGAGGTCCTGTGCTCGACCTATCTCGCTTATGCTCGGTCGACTCTGAACATTGCACGCGAGAGGAGCCCTTGTTCTCTCCTCAGTCTTGGATGCACTAAGGAAGTAGAAGGACCAATATTTCTTAGAATTTCGACAATGAAGGCAGGTAGAATGACCATTATTCTTCAAAATTTCAGCAATAAAGGTTGGTGGTGGGAACTTGTATTCCTCATAATTCCAACAATGAAGGCCGGTGGTGGGAACATGTATTCCTTAGAATTTTGATAATAAAGATTGGTGGTGGGAACCTGTATTCCTCAGAATTCCAATAATGAAGGTTGGTGGTGGGAATATGTATTCCTTAGAATTCTAACCATGAAGGTCGGTGGTGGGAATCTGGCTCTGATACCATGTTACATTTAGAAAATTGGTAAGGGAAAAGCTTAATTTTATTATACAAAACTATCCCTATTTATATATCTATACAAGATGTCTTAATAAATAATCAAATAATTATAAAATCATGCATAATTGCCTTAATAAAATCCTTCCTAAATCAGCCACCTAAATATAGGAGATCTATGTAGCACCGATACCCCTATTTACGAAGGCATGCTATATCAGACACACGTCGGATACGGATATGCCTCTGATACGGCACAGATACGTGTCTGACATGGCTTTCTCGTGTCTAATTGAATTAATATTTAAATTTGATAGGACACGCGATATCCGTGCCCTGTTAAAAACGAGAAAAAATGGAGCCACTCGATTTGCCCTATTCATTTTCACGACCCGCTTGATTTGCCTATGCATTTCCGCGGCTTATTCATTTTCACGACCAGACCTTAGAGCTAGGGTTTTCCATTTTCGTGAGCGGCATTCGTCTTCTTCGTTGTCGTCGAAGGAGCGGCTCGACGACATGAGCATTGAAACCGATGAGATACATCCTTCGACGATGCGAGCAGTGAGGCGAAGCAAGAAGGTCGACGCGAGCAGTGAAGCCTACAGGAAGGTTTGTTCCTTCATTTTCACGTTTAGCTTTGTCTCTTATACCGTATTTTTGGCTTTGCCTGCTAAGGTTTGTTATTTAATTTTTCTCGCCTTTGCTTTCTACTAGATAAATCTTGAAGTATTGTTTTTGTTGGCGTGTTTAGCTCTCGTTATTCTTCATGAAATGATCATAATGATGCTATGGAGCTCTATGATTCTCCTTTGAGGTTCTTCGCTTCAATCACTACGATGACTTTTTCTAGTTATCGATATTCCTCATAATCAGGCGATCGAGTTTAGACGTAGGTATGGTTTGTTTAAACGATGCATATTATTTGGTTTGCGAAAGAATTTCTGATAAGGTGGAATTCTTTCTTGGGCGTTTTGCTGCTAAGGTGAGTGAGTGGTTGCTATTATTGTTTGTCCTCTTTAATTTCTCTCCATCTCTCTATTGTTGCATGCACTAACTTGTTATACACAACACATGCTAAATATTTACTCTGCTAAGGATAGATAGGAGAACCTTGAAAGTGTTTTCCCATGTAGTTTTTTTCCTCTACTTATCCTTGTACTGTCCTTCACATTAATGTTTAAAATTTGCATAATCGGGTATTGAGGTGTTTTTTTGTTCGTGAGGCGAGGCGTAAGCCTCAAAATTAAAAGATTGCATGAACATAAAATGATAAATTTTTATATACTAATGAGTAAATAATATATAAAATATAAAAATACCTAAGATATGAAGTGAAATCAAAATATCCCAATAATAAGATAACATAAAATATAGTTCACTCAAACTCTATTTTTCCCAAATCACAATATCCTTTTCATTAACATATAATTCAAAAAATAAATAACAATGACATATCACATAAGAACTTATAAGTCATCAGCACTGTCATCACTAAGGGCGTCTTCATTTGAATCATCATTATGATGAACTGCTCTCTCCCCTTCCTCCTCTCCTACAGAGTCTAATATCTCCCAATCAGCTCCTTCTCAATATCTGTTATTTTCCTCTTCCCTAAATATGTTTGAATAATATCAAAATGAATAATAATATAATACATTAATAAAAGTCTAAGAAAATTATATTATTTATATGCATTTTTTGATTTGTTTTGAGTTGTGGTTGATGTAGATGCTTTAAGATCATCAAAGAAATCAACATTTAAATTTTCATATTGTAATTCAGATGGCATCACTTCAACTTCATCATCTACAAACCACTCATCATCAGATGCGACATCCTCGCAAAGCAAATGATTTTCATCATCCATTAATCCTTTTTTCTTCAAGTTCCTATCTCTGAGTCTCCTTAGTACATAATATACACCAGTGAATTCATCCTCAATGTCGACAAGCGATTTCTTCTCTTTGTATGTAATTGGTTGTAGGTACTCCAATTTCTTTCACAGCCAGATGAAGAGCTTGTCAAGCCCAAAACTTTCACAACAAAATGCTACAAGTCTGGAGTCCCATCACCCAATTGAATACACCACTCAACTAATATTTACGTAAGGGAGTTTAATTAGTGCTCAAAGAACAACATTTAAATAAATGTTTAAAACATTAAATGAAATTACTTGGAGATCGTTTGAAAATTGTATCCTTTGCTTGTTGTAATCCAAAAAAGCCTTGTTTGTTCCTAAAAGGATCAATTACATGTTAGTATTTGATCTTTTAGTTGCATCACTTATCAGCTGATCCATGCAATGATACAATTCCAACTTTATTTCAGGGGTTGTAGACTTGTTCTCTGTATATTGATACTGAGGGTTTAGGTAATAGCCTGTTATTTATCATCAATAATATTTCAAATTTCCCAAAAACTTTTCTCTTAAGTTGGAGGCAATCATCTCTTTGGCTTCATCTATAACATTGTAAATGAAACTCATTGCAGACTTCTTCTTAGCATCCATCATCCTTAAAACTTGAATCAAAGGTCTATTAGTTGTAATGGCATATAAGATACTTTATCAAAATATGTCATTTAAAACAATCTTTTTAATCTCTTTTCCCTCAGCCTTATTCGCCCAAGCACAACTCAAGCACTGTGTAGATATAAACACAGCCTCTAAAGGTTGTCTAGCATCCAACAAATTCTTTAATGTCAAGTAAGCGGGGGCAAATCTTATTGTTGCTGCCTTTAGAAATTTTCTTTGAAAATTTTCTCATAAGAGCTAGAACCCAAGAGTGGTTGTAAATAAACTTGGTTTTTTTTTTTTTGCTTTAGTAAGTGCATTTTTTTGTTGAGATAGCTCCCCAAGCTTTTCAAGAATCAGATCTATACAATGTGCAGCACATGGAGTCTAATACAGATGTTTTCTCTTCTCCATAAGTTATTTTCCTGTAGTCTTGTAAGCACTTGCATTATTTGTAACCACTTGTACAACCAACTATTCTCCAACCTCCTCAACAATGCTATCTAATAATCAAAATATGAACTCAACATCTTTGACCCGATCAGATGCTTCAACTGACCTTAAAAATGCATTTCCAGAAGGATTATTAATGAGAATGTTAATCAAATTTCTATGTTTTATATCAGACCATCCATCTGACATAATTGTTACACCTGTTTTGGCCCAAGTCTTAATTTATTCAATACTTTTATCGGTGCTATTTAACTCCTTCAGAATCCATATTCTCTCAAATCATACATGGTTGGAGGTTTGAACTATCTCCCAAATGCTCTAACTGAACACATCATGTTGTAATAGGCAGGTGATGTTGCAATATTAAACGGAATTGCATTTTCATAGAAGAATCTGCCTGTCCTAACACTCTTTTTTGTCTCTCTTGCATTCTCTGGGCCATGATCTATGTAGTAGGAGGCCTATCCTCTGATGTTTGCACCATATAATGATTCATAGGACCTCTAGCACCCCCAGATGAAATGGGCTTCATCGAAGAAGATGAATTTCTAACATTGCACTCACTCCCGTAGTAGGAGCCAACATCAACTTTGTCCTCAAACTGCTTGTACAAGGTGTTTTGACATGATATACTTATTCATGTATGACTTTATCTCCTCCCTTATAGTATCATGCACTTTGGAGCATGGTGCAACATTCTTATGAGACCCTAAAAGGTGATCCTTCATCCTAGTCATACTACCCTTCACAAATTTGTCACAGTGATTGCATTTTAGATATACATATCTTTTATCACTTCCTCCTATATCCACATGAGTGTTATGTTTCAATGCTGGATCCTTTCTATGACCGGATGCAGCTTTATCCTTACTTCTGACCATTCTTTATGAAAATAATATAAAATAGAAGATCAAAACATTAAGCCACTATAAGAAAAAAACCTAATTTATACACATATCTATTGAGCATCTTATAGACATACTTTTTATTATGCATGCCTAAACTACATGTCCACATAAATATAAATATAACAAAAAGAGATTTAAATATTACATAAATAAAAAAGTCCTATCATTTTTATTTTCATTTTCTTATACTATCAATGACAATCATTCAATCAAATGACATTGAAAATTGTATACAAAAATTTTTTATATCATGGAAGGGAAGCAAAATATTCTTTGTGCGTAACTTACACCTCTCATACTAAACATTTTCAGCTTTAATTTATACATATCTATTGAGCATCTTATACTTTTTATTATGCATGCCTAAATCACTTGTCCACATAAACATAAGTCTAACAAAAAGAGATTTAAATATTACATAAATAAAATAGTCCTATCATTTTCATTTTCTTACACAATCAATGACAACCATTCAATCAAATGACATTGAAATTGTATACAAAAATTTTTTATATTATAGAAGATCAAAACATTCTTTCTGCATAACTTACATTCATATTACATGTAGGGGCTGTTTGGTTGTCTGAAAAAGAAATGCAGTGTAAAGTAAATTCAGTGTAAAGTAAATGCAATGTATTCTGAATACTTTGAGATTGTTTGGTTGTTTGCAAAATAAATGCAGGAGAATTGTTTCTCTTGTTTGGTTAGGTTGAACCAGAGTAAAGTAAAAGCGGCTTTTTTATATAATAATTTATTTTAACACCTCTAATTTGAGATTGACTTAATTAATTAATTATGATGATAAGGACTTCATTTGGAACGACTTTCTTATTGCTTCTTAAAACAACTTTTCAATTTAAAATTTTTAATTTTTACATTTACACTGAAAAATGGCTTTAAGAAGCAATAAAAAAATCATCCTAAATAAAATTATAGTCTTCATTTGGGAAAACTTTTTTATTGCTTTATAAAACAGCTTCTTACTACATAAAATTTTGTTCAAAAAAATTTTGTACCAAAAATTATTTTAAAAAACAGTAAGAAAGCCGTCGATAACAAAATCTGAGGCTTCATTTCGTACAACTTTTTAACTATTTCATAAAGTAATTTTTTTGTACAAAATTTTTTAAAATAAAATTCAAAATATCCTCTGCATAAGTGATAATTTTACTAAAATAATTACCAAAATATCAAAATTTCTTCAAACAAATTAATGCTATAAACTCTCACAAAATTTTCAATAATGGTTTGGCTAAATAATCAATGATGAAAATCAACATAATTAAATAATTAAAGTCAACAAATAACTAAGGCACCAACTTTCAGCTAAGTAATGTTAAATAATTACAGAATTTTCACAAGCCAATTAGTTTATGATTCTCAACATGGGACAGACTCTCTAGCTTTCGTAGACAGAAAAGTAGAAGTTCATGAATAACTAAGGCAAAGAAAAAAATTTAAGTTTTTTAAATAGGTAAAATCTTTAAGAAACAAAAATTTCAACTAAACCAATACTGCTCTTGAAGTCCCTATGGATGACTGGAGGGATGGAGTGTTCATGGAGAAACTCAAGGCCACGAGCACAGTCAAGAGCAATCTTTAAACGCATCTTCCAATGAAGCTGCCGGTATGGTTTATCTGCCTGATATGTTTTGGGATGGAGATGTTGCTTGTCTTTGAGGGGATCGGCCTGGGATTCACGCAAGAAAGTCGAGAGAGGAGAAGGAGATGGACCTGGGAGCGACGGGCAAAGGGGGCTTCTTGCGAATGGTGAGGGAGACTGGGGCTAGGCTTCAGTCCTAGGGCTTGCGAATGGCAGAGAGGTGGTCGAAGCCAGGTCTCGCGAGCAGCAGGAGATGGGCATACTTGGGGCTTTTCGCGAACTGGGAGCAGACAGGGCTAGGACTCAGGAGGTATCGCGAAAAAACGAGAGGGAGACGTAGAGGCCGGAGTTTGATTAAAAAAAAAACACGAGAGGGAGCCCTAGAAGCCTCTCGTGCAATCTTACACCTCGTGCGAAGCAATGAAGCCGAACAGTAACGACGATGATGCGAAATCGAGCTCCCGTCCTTACCTCCGATGAAAATGGCGAAGCTTCCAATCGGACAGGCCAGCAAAGGGAACGTCGTCGCGCGAAGTCTAAGAAGAACGGAGCTGAAGAAGCCTCTCGTGCAATCTTACACCACCTGCGAAGCAATGAAGACGAACAACAACGACGCGGAGAAAATCTTCGTCGAGCGAATTTGTAACCCGCTCGATACGAGCGGGTTTCAAATTCACGCAAAACAGCCTCCCTATTATACGCCTAATGCATCGGATGGGTTACTTTTGTTCCGCTCAAAATTAAAACAGCCTAATTTAATAAATACATGTATTTATTTTACTTTACCCTCCTAATTCAGGCAACCAAACAGCCCCGTAGTACACCTCTCATACTAAAATTTTTGACATTAATTTATACACATCTATTTAGCATCTTATACTTTTTATTATGCATGCCTAAATCATATGTCCACATAAACATAAGTCTAACAAAAAAAGATCTAAGTATTATATAAATAAAAAAGTCCTATCATTTTCATTTTCTTAGACTATCAATGACAATCATTCAATCAAATGATGTATAAAACAAAGCAAGATTGCATAATTTAAAAAAAAAAATTTTGCCAAAATGAATGAAAACCAAAGGAAGATGCCGATAAATGCAATAATATAACAAAAAATCACATTTGAGTGCAAAGAAGAAGAGGAAGTAAAGCTATTCCACCTTTGTCAATAAACTCTAAACTCCAACCACGAAGAAGAAGAGCTTTCCGCGGCCGATCGAAGGAGACTCCAAGCCAACTCGCTGTAGAAGAGAACTCCAAGCAAGAGGCAAAGAGCAACTCTCGGTGGAAGGAAGCCGATGTTGGTCGAATGGAATGAAGAGGAGAAAATGTCTCTTGAAGAAGGAGAAGAAACCCTCATTCGAAAATGATGGAAGAGGCGAGGAATGGGGGGTTGAACCAAATAGATAAACATTAGTGTGGGCTCCGAAAATTCGGCCCCGGCCTCCCCGCCGCGCGATTTCTTTTTTATTCAACGAGGGGGAGTTTTAAACAAATTAAGTTCCGGGGTAAATTTTGTAAGGTAGATGGGTTTGTAGATAAGACACTACCCAGAGATTTCGCCCTCATTTTGTGAGAACTTTATGATTCGAGTTCTGGTTTCCTATAGGCGCAAGCCCCTATAGTTAATTACCCCTCCCGATCACGAGAGAGAACTTTCGATTAAGGCTAGTCGTCAATCAGATACGTATAGAATACGTGTTATCTGGCATATAGTAGCATCAATGGGTTTAGGATATTGGTAGAAATTGGATTTGGAAGATTTGGTAAAATTTTATATTTAAAATAGAAATTTCACCATCGTTCACTTAAAGCGGATGGTGGGGGAATGGATGATGGACTCGATCAGGATCCCATGGTTTCGTCGTCCCGGGCCATCGTGGTCCCTGGTCTACTTAGTCAGAGGAGGTAGTCGACCCAACCTGACAGAAGGATTCTTGTCAGCAGCCATGAGTTGCTTCGTCCAAGGGTACCTTGTAGACCTGGGGTGAATGCTTGCCTAAGGGGACAAATTTGAATCCACCTTAGCTAACAGATGGCTTTGTGCCATATCGATCATGTCCTATTGATTCATATCTCAAGGATTTGATGCCAATAAGGAACGTCTCGGCGCTGGCCATAACCGGTATTTCGTGGTGCCATTTGGCGGCAAAACCACTCGGTTCAGAGGGCACCGTGTCGTTGTAACCGTTTATCCTGCGGTGCCATTTGGCGGCAGATCGTCGGTCAGAGGACACGTACCACGTCCTTACTGGCAGGAGACTGTTATAAGAATGGATCCTAGTGATATTTTCGACCATGCATTTGGCTCTTTGTGAGCTGAAGTAGTTTTTGGTTTGCCCGTCTCGGCAAACTGTTGCGGAGGGCGAATGGATTTTGCTTTAAGTATTTGTTAGATTTATTTCATTTTAAATATTTTTGGAGATTTTGGGATTTTCTGGAATTTTAGGTGGAACTTTGGAATTTGAATGGACTTGTGGGAGGCATTTAAAAATATTTGTGAACCCCTCTGGTTGAGATAAACATTCAACACGGCCGTCATCGGGGTGTTTGGGGTCATTTCCATTTGTTGATTGAACCTTGTCGACTCTGTCTGACTGTCGACAGAGGATCGGGTTTCGTAGGCTTGGTGCCTTTGTTTAGTGAATTCTTTTGATTGTAGGCCTTGAGGGCCTAATATGAATGTATTAAAACAAATATTCTGGTCGCCACAGCCACATATTTGTTTTGAGGTTCGAACCCTGTCGACTTCTGTTGATCCGTACAGAAGGATCAGATTCGAACCTGAATTCACTTAACGACCCGCGCAGCATCCCTAGGCGTCACGTATGTACCAATAACACGCTCATCGGGGCCCATGCAGGTGATTTTTATATTGATCCAGACGTACCTCATTGTGTATCTATGTGTATACAAACTATAGTGTAGGTGCAGGGGTACTTTGGAACATTTTGTAAATACCTTCTGCTCGCTTGCATGAATATTGCGGGTCCGGTGGCATGACGTTGTAGGTTATGGACGCATTCTGTCTGCTTTCATAGATGTTGCAGATCCGGTGGCGTTCCAGTCTTGATATTGACTCCCCCCCTTTCTCATTCACCGGGGAATTCTTCTGGACTTTGATATTTATAGATGTGAATATCGTCTTCTTCCTGAATATATAATCCATTGTTTAAAATTGCGCAATAAGAGGCGCGCCTTGAGGCGCGCCTCTGCGCAATTCTTGCAAAAAACGCCTCAAGGCGTGCGCAATTGCGGGCTATGGTGAGGCGTACGCCTCACGTAGGCTGAGGCGCGCCTCTGTTGCGCAATTTTGAGAGAGGCGTACGCCTCAGCCAAAGGGCCCACCTACTTAAAATTTTTCCATTAAATTTCCCACACCCGATCGGCTAAGGTTTCATCCCGACATTTTCCGCTCGTTTGCTCCAGGTCGCGAAATCCAGAGCCCCCCGTCCGCTCGGCCAACCTTCCCGCCGCCTCTCCCGCCGGCGCCGCCTCTCTCCGGCGAAGTTGAAGTGTCCGGCCGCCTTGTAGGAGAAGTCCACAAAGGATTTTAGGTTTTTTTTTTTTACTTTTTGGTTAGATTTTTGAAATGAAAGAAATTTTAGGGTTTTAGATTTTTGGAATTTTTTTGTGTAATTTTCGATTCTTTCATTAGGGATCATGGTAAGAGGCAAGGAAAAGGGGTCTTCGTCATTGCGGAGGGACCCTTCTTGGAAGTATAGTGTACAAGTTGACATTGGCGGCGGCGAGAAGAGCTATGTCTATTTAAAGTGCAACTTTTGTGAGAAAGTTGTGAAGGGCGGAGTAACCCGCATGAAGGAGCACTTATCATGCTCTCACAAGAACGTAGCACCTTGTGCAGAAGTGCCGGACAATGTGAAGGAAGAAATAAGTGCTTACATGAAGAAAACTACCACTGTCAAACACTTACAACAGCAACAATTTGATGAAAGGGTCGACCAAGGTGCCTATTTTGGGAGCGAGAGTGGAAAGGGCTCTTCCTCCACTATACATAATAAAGGTGCACGGGGTCCTATGGATCAGTACATGACTACTGTAGGAGCAGATAGAGGAGAAGCAGAGATGATGCCTGCAGCTGGTACTAGAGAGGGTCGGCGACAGGTTTGCATGGACATTGGGAGGTTCTTTTTTAAAAATGCAATACCATTTAATGTTGCTACATCGCCTGCCTACTTCAGTATGATGCAGTCTGTAGGATTGTATGGAAGAGGGTTGAAAGCACCTTCTATGTATGAGTTGCGCACTTGGATTTTAAAAGAGGAGTTGCAGAACACCGAGCGAACCATTGATGAGATTAAAAGGACATGGATTGAGACAGGTGTGACTATAATGTCAGATGGATGGTCTGACATGAAGAGTAGGAGTTTGATAAACATTCTTGTCAACAATCCATATGGTACTGTGTTCTTAAGATCTGTTGAAGCTTCTGATGAGGTGAAGAATGCTACATTCATTTTCAACTTACTTGATGGAGTTATTGAGGAGATTGGAGAGCAGTTGGTTGTCCAGGTAGTGACTGATAATGCCAGTGCATACAAAGCAGCTGGTCAGATGTTGATGGAGAAGAGGACACACCTCTATTGGACACCTTGCGCAGCACATTGTATTGATCTCATATTGGAGGATCTTGGTGACTTACCTCAGCACAAGAGTGCTCTTGCTAGGGCGAAGAAGATTACAAAATTCATCTACAATCACTCTTGGGTGTTAAGCTTAATGAGAAAATTTTCAAAGAAAGAAATCATTCGACCTGCAACCACTAGGTATTTTCATATTTTTTACATTGTCAATTATTCGAACTGTATGTTCATAGTTTTAACATTTGGGCACTGTGAATCTATAGGTTTGTCACCTCCTATTTGACACTGCAGAGCTTGATAGAGGTGAGACAACCTTTGGAAGCCATGTTTACATCAACTGAATGGCTAAACTCTGCTTGGGGAAAGAAGAGTGAGGGAAAGGAGATAAGAAAGATAATTCTGAATGATAAATTTTGGGCTACTGTGACCTATGCCATTTTGAGCACGAGACCCTTAGTGCAAGTTCTACGCTTAGTGGATGCAGAGAAGAAACCAGCTATGGGTTTTATTTATAATGCTATGGATGAGGCCAAGGAGTTGATTGCACATAACTTGGGAGGAGAGGAGGCAAGTTATAGGAAGATTTGGGATATCGTTGATGCTCGGTGGGAGGTGCAGTTACACCGACATCTACATGCAGCTGCATATTATCTTAACCCTCAATTTCAATATTCAGAGAAAAAATCTTCAAATCCGGAGGTTAAGCTTGGTCTATATCACTGTATGGAAAGATTAATACCGGAGCAGGCAGATAGGGAGCTTGCAGATTTACAGCTTGTTTTGTTCCGGAATAAAGAGGGTTTTTTTGGTTTGAATGCAGCAAAAGCAACCATTTCTAAACGGTCTCCAGGTATAATTAATTTGGTAAATGCAATACACTTTATTCAGTTCTGAATTTTGATTATATTTTTTTCTTGAAAACAGTTGAATGGTGGATCCAATTTGGTGATTCCACCCCTGAGCTACAGAGTTTTGCTGTGAGAGTGTTGGGCCTCACTTGTTCTTCTTCTGGGTGTGAGCGAAATTGGAGTACATATAGTCAAGTGCAAACAAAGAGAAGAAATCGATTATCTACACTCAGAATGAACTCCCTCGTATACATAATGCACAACAAGAGGTTAAGAGATAGGAGGTTGAGGAATAAGGGGTTGAAAGATGATGAGGACCCGTTGGTGTGTGATGATCTGTCGTCTGATAATGAGTGGTTCATAGATGATGAGGTAGATTTGTCATTATCAGACTTACAGGTAGAAGATCTAAATGTGGATGTATTGAGGGGCGAAGCAGATCAAACGGGTACATCCACTAGTACCACACCACACACATCTACTAGCTCTGCAAGTAAAGGTATATGTTCTCTGCCAGTCTGCCTGATAATGAGTGATTCATCCAATTAATATGCTAATAATCTTTTCTTTTAATGAATAGGGAAGAGAAAAGTGAGTCATGTTGAAGATGAAGATGACATGGCATTCATAGATACAATTGGAGAAGAAGATTCACTTGAAGACCCATTTAGTGATGGGATATGATTTCATTTTATATGTTTTTTGTATTTTGGGAGTTTTGTTAAACTGATATTTTGTGATTTTGTACTTTGGGACATAATTTTATTGCATCTACTTTCTTATTTTCCAATATTGTTATTATTTTCCTGCTAAAATCCTTAATTTTTCATTTACGCAATTCTCTGTTCGTGAGGCTTACGCCTCAGACCGCCTCGAGGCTTACGCCTCGCCTCACGGACGAAAACCGCCTCGAGGCGCAGTTACGCAATTTTAAACCTTGATATAATCAAGAAGGAATTTTGGAACACCAGGAAGTTTGGTTCTAATTTGTTCAAACATTTCCTCCCTTCTGTCAGGGGGTGTTCTTTTCGTACATCGGACTGCCTTTGTACCCTGTGTATTGACAGCACTTTGATCACCACTATCGTAGGTGATATCCGTACTTGTGTCCACAGTGATTTGATGTGCTTACGGTATACTCACTGTTGTTATCCACAAGCGGCTCGTATTCATTTGCAGGGATCCATTGTACTTGCTACGACCCCCTAGCGGTATTTGTAGGAGAGCCCTTGCTTTTATATCAAAACACCTTTCACCAATCTCAGGTGGTTTGACTGTACTTGTTTGTTGTAGGGGGCGGATTCTCCATAATTGGTCTCCCGTATCGTCATCTCAATCAACAGGCAAAGTTGCTGGTGTTGGAGAGTGGTTTTGGGTGCATGTAGGAGGGACACCAATGCATCTCATTCTTAGAGGTACGGTGCTCCCGATTTTGTAGAGACTGTTGTAAGAGTCCGATACATTATTTACTTGCATGCATTGAGATCTTGTGTGTTGTTCTTGGAAGTTCAAGTCTTCTGAAACCTTGTTCAATTCATGTTAGAGTTTACTTGAGCTTGAGTTCTATGTTCGGGGTCTCCTGATGTCCAAGTCTTCAAGTTCAAGTACATGTTCAAGTGCTTGTTTAGAGTCTTCTGAAGTTCTTTGCAAGTTCATTTGAATGTTCAAGTTGATTTGAGTTTGGTTCAAGTATGATCTTATTTCATTTGAATTTGGATTTCTTTAGAAATCTTTTAGAATTTTGTTTTGATTTAGGTTCCCAAGTCCACTGTTCAAATTCATCTGAGTTCCATTGCTCGTTCTTTTGAGTTCAAAATTCCACAAGTCATTGTTCTTGTTCAACAGTTCACTGCTCTTTCTTATTTGGTACAAATCTTTTGTTCTTTTGAGTTCAAAACAGGTCCAAGTGTAGTAATATTTCACTCAAAATTTCGGCAGCCTCCCGGCGTCTCCCCCGTTTAGGGGAAAACTATGAGAAAATTGGGCCTTCCCACCACGCGCAATAAAGACGTGCATGGTAGGTGCCCTCTTTCGAGGACACCGCGGCCGTGATTTTTCTTCCCACCACGCCAACAAAGGCATGCATGGGGTCTTTGACGGTACCTGTTACAAGAAGAGCAGTTGCTTTCCCCCCGCCCGGGGGTACTTATGAATTATTCCGGTCGCGCAAAGAAAAGGGTACACCAGGCTCACCTGGCCTCGCCGTGTGCGTCGAACCGGTTTTCCTCCTACCAAGCTCACTAAAGCCGTGCTTAGGTGGTTTGTCGGTCCGACACACATGTCGAGACAGGAGGGCGAGGGTCACTCGCTTACCTTGTCGTAGGTGTCGCGCCAGTTGCCCCTCCCACCACGCTCAATAAAGGCGTGCATAGGTGGACCACTGACTCGACACGCATGCCGAGGTAAGAGAGCGAGAAGGGATGCGACTGTCTGCCTTGTCGTAGGCGTCGGACCGGATTCCCTCCTACCACGGTCACCAAAGGCGTGCTTAGGTGGTCTACCGGTCCGTCGTACACGTCGAGGACGGAAGCCTGAGTTTAGGGGTTATACCTTCGGGGCCGGTGGACCGGCGGTCGTCGATGAAGGCTCGGGGACCAAGGCGGAAGAGGGCAAGCAAAACTCTCTTTCTTTTTTTTTTTATAATCTTAATTAATTATAATTAATAATAATTAAATTTAATTAATTATAATTAATAATAATTAATTAAAAATAACAGAATTAATTATGATTAAACTTAATTAATTATAATTAATTAAAAGTTATTTTTAATTAATTATAATTAAAAATAATTAAGTTATAATTAACTTAATTAATTAAAATTAATTTAAAAAAAATTTATTTACGGGATTTGGTCGAAGGCGCGCGTGAGAGGGACAAAGTTACCTTCACGCCAACGAGCTCCTGTTGTGGTTCTGATCCAAATGTTGAGCTTCCGATTCGACAAGGAAAGTCGTTGAAGGGAGCGGAGTCAAACAGCAATGGGGGCGCCGGAGAAGCCGTAGATAGGGAGAAAGTTGCCTCTGCAGCCAGCGAGCTCCCGCCTGTTGCTTCCGATCAAAATGCAGTAACTTCCGATCCTTCACAGCGAATAGAGCTCTCGCCGCTGCTTCCGATCTAAATATCGTAACTTCCGAACCACAGGAAGGGAAAGTCGTAGGAGCGGCGTCGAACAGCTACGCAGGAGTCGGAGAGCGTTCGAGAGAGGGAGAGCTCGGAGTCGTCGAACCGAAGAGCGGGGGCTTCGGCCTCTTTTTAATGTCGAGGGAGATCGTGTGAAGAAGCGACGTCAATGTGCCAGCGACGTGGGAGGAAGTGGGGAGCGACGTGCTTCGGCAGAGCAGGTAGGATTTGATTTCTTTTTTTTTTGTTTTGCTGACTACATGTCAACAAATGCGCCCCAACAAATGTGGTTCGCGCCTAGAGCGAGCAACATTTGGTGTACGCTAATTGACCCTGTGAATCTCTATATATTTATTTTAGATGTCACACAAGGGTTTTCATTTGGTGGATCTCCAAAAGCTTGTTTGGATGTCACACTGAGATTTTCATTCTCCATAGATTTCTTGGATGGTTGATATCCTGTCTTTGTAGATTGACGCTGGTAGATATCATCTGTTCAAGATTCTTTCATCATCTGGTTGTATCTTGATGAAATTTTAAATATTTATTTGGGGATCTCGGCATGCATCGCGATGTCGACCCAAATAAATATTTAAAATGCCCCCAGTCTTTAGGGACATTTGTAGATGTCATTCAGGGTGCTCATTCTGCAACTTTTGCTAGAGCCCCGAGATTTTGATTCATTCTGTCCTGTGCTTCGTGCTGCGGACTTGGTGAAGGGTTGTCTGATTTGTCTTTATTGACTTGTCAGAAGATTTGTATGCGTTCTGCCCTCTGCTTCTAGCTTTGGCGGGCTTGATGATGGGGTAGATGCCGGTGACATAAACCCTTAAGTTTGTGCTAGGTCAATGGCGAAAAATCATCGGTCAAGAGCTTTGTGCATAGCGGACTTGTTGATGACAGAATTCTTTTAGTTCAGCCATAGGCTTTTCATGAACTTTGGGATGGTTTTCTTCGGTCCTTTGCTTTGTGCTTTGACGGATTTGTTGAAGAAAAATTCCTTCGATCCTCGCTTTGTGCTTGACGGATTTGTTGAAGGATTTGCAGGTTTCAGATTCAATCGATAGTACCGAACGTAGGTAGTATCTTGATCCTTAACCATTTGAGAAGACTTTAATCTGAATCACTTGAGTTCATCAGATCGGGAGAGCTGGGATTTGATAGCTCTTCGTCCTCTGGTTGCTGAGATGGGGGTTCCTCTAGTGCGGCCTTTCTTATGGCTTGTTGAGTAGATGGAGCTGCTAGCGATCAGGCCATATTTGGGCTTGTTGGATCCGACCTCTTACACCCATTCAGACTTCAGACTTGAGCTATGGGAATTGCGCTTCCTAATGCTGATTTTACTGAAGTTGACAGATTTGGAGTCATCCTTCGTGGTTTTGAATTTTGGAGCCTACGAACGTTTGGTAGTTGCTCAAGACTCATCCTTCCATTGAAACTTTGATTCTCCAGTCATTTTGGAGAACTTTGCAGACTACGATCACTTAAACTTGTCGAGTCAAATTTGCCTTCGTGCTTCATATAGTCCCTACTGACGGGTCGACGAAGTGGGGGTTCCTCTACTACGGCCTTTCTTATGGCTTGTTGAGTAGACGGAACTGCCAGTGATCCGACCATATTTGGGCTTGTTGGATCCGACCTTTTACATCCATTCGAACCTTAAGCTTCAGACTGTCGAAAGACTTCAAGCTTTTTCGCTCAATTTGTAGGAGTGTGCAGCCATAAAAGTTTTTTTCTTGACTTTTGAGTCTTGGTTTGTTGGAGGTGTCTCGATCTTTTGAGAGGTCACCTGCATATACTTTGAAAAAAGAACTTTGTATTCTTTAGCACAAAAGACATTTGGATTGATAATTTTAATTATTTATTCGGGGATCTCGGCATGCAGCGCGATGTTGACCCGAATAAATTTTTAAAATGCCCCCCCTGTCTCGCAGGGACATTTTAAAATGGAATAAATTTGGAATATAAAATTTTAAATATTCATTCGGGGATCTCGGCGTATAGCACGATGTCGACCCAAATGAATATTTAAAATGCCCCGTCTCGCAGGGACATTTTAAAACAGAATAGAATTGGAATCTTGAAATTTTAAATATTTATTCGGGGATCTCGGCACGCAGCGCGATGTCGACCCGAACAAATATTTAAAATGCCCCCAGTCTGACGGGGGATTTTGAAATGTATACTCGTAACACGAGAATTTCAAAATAGAGAATATATACGCTAATAAATGTGTATGAAAACATAGCGTATTAAACATGATATCTGCTTGAGCAATTTATGCATAGTATTTCCTCAGGTATCGGCCATTGATCGGCGGCATGAGCCTCTGACCATTCAGATCGATCAGTTGATAAGCTCCTTCTTGAAATACCTTCTCGATGACGAAGGGTCTTTCCCAATTGGATACGAATTTGCCACCGATTTTTCTGTGCGGGATGATTGGCCTTCTCTGCACCAGGACTAATTCTCCTTCTTGAAATGATCGAAGACGCACCATTCGATCAAAGAATTTTGTCATTCTTGCTCGGTAGATTTTCAGGTTCTGCTGGGCTTGCAACCTGATTTCATCGAGTGCATCGAGCTCTTCCATTCTTAGCCGAGCATTCTGTTCTTGAGTCAGCTCATTCTGGATAGCAACTCGAAGAGATGGAAGTTCAACTCCTAGTGGCAGTACGGCTTCAACTCCAAACACCAGTGAGTAAGGAGTGGCCTTGATAGGTGTTTTGTAGGTTGTGCGATACGCCCATAGCGCTCTGCTATTTTCGTATGCTACTCTCTTTTGTTCTTGGTGAGAATCTTCTTTAGCAATTTCACCAGTGTCTTGTTGAAAGCTTCTGCCAATCCATTTGCCCTTGGATTGTATATGGACGAATATAGCCAATCGATTTTGTGCCGATCAACGAACTTGTAGATTTTTGTACTTTTGAAAGCAGTTCCGTTGTCTGAGATTATGCGGCGTGGCACCCTAAATCTATAGACGACATTATGGGTGAAGAAGTTGATTACATGCTCGGATGTGATTTCTTTGAATGGAGTTGTTTCTGCCCACTTGGAGAAATAGTCGGTTGCTGCCAAGATGAAGTGGTGTCCTGCTGATGACGGCGGATCTATCGGCCCAATAATATCAGTACCCCAACATTCAAATGGCCAGGATGCTATGGTTGGGTGCAGCGGATTTGGAGGCTGATGTATAACATCACCGTGGATTTGACATTCGTGGCACCTCTTAGCGTGGTCGATACAATCTCTGACCATAGTTGGCCAATAATACCCCATTCTTTTGATTTTAGCGGTCATTTTGGGACCTGACTGATGTGCTCCGCAAAGCCCTTCGTGGACTTCTATCACCACTTTATCAGCTTACTTGGTCCCTAGGCATCTTAGCCACATTTGATCGAAAGCACATCGATACAATGTGTTATTGACAAATGTATACCGTAGCGCTCTCTTTCTGATTTGAGCAGCTAATGATTTGTCTGTTGGTAATTTACTTTCTTTGAAGTAATCCACGAAAGGTTTTCTCCTATCATCTTCTTCTTCAATATCTAGGCAGTGCCACCATAATTCTAAAGCTTGACTGGCCTTGCGTCTTTTCTTAAGAACTTGCTGTTCTTCAGACTGATCTTCTGAATCAGCTGATTGGGGAGATTGAGGATCAACCGGAGTTGCATCCTGCTGGCTTGAATTTGGTATTCCCTCTGCCTTAGGGAATTGTAGTAATGCTGGCTCTAGGATCTGTCGATTATGCACCATAATTATTATAGGCCATTCGTCATCCATATTCGCCATTTCTTTAGCTAATTTGGCAAGGGAATCAGCTTTGTCATTTTGACCTCGGGGAACTTGAGTTAGTTTAACAATTGGAATTTGCTTCATAAGCTCAAGAATTCGCCGATGATAACAGGCCAACTCAAACTTGGTGATTTTGTAAACTCCCAACACTTGATTTACAACGAGTTGAGAATCGCCGAAAATTTGGAGGTTTCGGATTCGGACATCGATTGCAATCTCCAATCCTGCTATTAAAGCTTCATATTCAGCTTCATTGTTGGTCCGAGGTTCAGTCAAGCTAAAAGAGAATCTCATTATGCCTCCCTTGGGTGCCACGAAAATGAGTCCGATTCCGGCTTGAGCTTTCTTTAGATTTGGAGGTCGAACACGCTTAATTGATGATGCTCTATCAAAGTACATTTCCCATACTCGTAGCATCTCCTCTTCTTCAACATTCATGATCTGCTCGTCAGGTAGATCATCATTGAGTGGTGAATCCGCAGGAATAGGATGTGCTGCAAGAAAATCTGATAACACCTGCCCTTTTACTGCTTTTTGAGGGACATATGTGATATCAAACTGCAACAGTATCACTGCCCACCTCGCCAAACGACCTGTCAACGCTGGTCTTGTCATCAAGAACTTCAGCGGATCGATCTTTGATATCAATGTGATTTTGTGAGATAGCATATCATGACGGAGCTTCTGAACAGCAAAAATCAGAGCCAAGCAATGCTTCTCGATAGGGGAGTAGCGGATTTCTGCCCCTATCAACCTCCGGCTGATATAGTAGAGCGTATTTTCTTTTCCTTCTTCATTATGCTGGGCCAATAATGCTCCGAGGGACTCTTCTAGTGCTGCCGTGTACAATATGAGAGGCTTCCCCGGAATTGGTGCCGCAAGAATAGGAGGATTCAACAGATATCTCTTGATGCTGTCAAATGCTTCTTGGCACTCTTCATCCCACTTGAAGCGGACATCTTTCTTTATCAGTTTTGAAAATGGTTGGCACCTACCCGACAGATTCGATATGAATCTCCGAATGAAAGCCAATTGTCCTTGTAAAGAACGAAGTTGTCGAAGGCTCTTTGGAGGTGGCATCTCCATGGTTGCCTTGATCTTGTTGGGGTCGACTTCGATGTCTCGATGTCGAATAACATATCCCAAGAATTTGCCGGAGGATACCCCAAATGCACATTTGAGAGAGTTCATCTTCAGATCATATTTTCTAATCCTCTCGAACACAATTCTCAAATCATCAATGTGATCTTTTCGGTTCGTGCTCTTAATGACCAAATCATCTACATAGCATTCAACCTTTTGATGAATCAGGTCATCAAATATACGAGTCATGGCCCGTTGGTAAGTGGCACCAGTATTCTTCAGGCCAAATGGCATAGCTGTGTAGCAGAATATGCCTATAGGCGTTCTGAATGATGTATGTCTTTCATCTTCATGCGCCATTTTAATTTGATTGTAGCCTGATGATCCGTCCATGAAGGAGAACATGTCATAGTTGGATGTATTGTCCACTAGAAGCTCTGATACTGGGAGCGGAAAGTCATCTTTCGGGCACGCCTTATTGAGGTTCCTGAAGTCGATACAGATACGAATCTGGCCATTCTTCTTCTTTACAGGGACGATATTGGCAATCCAGTCGGCATATTTTTCTTCTCGGATGAAGCCTGCATCTATAAGCTTCTTTGTTTCTACAATCACCTGCTCTTCAATCTCCAATCTTATTCTCCTTGGAGCTTGTTTGATAGGTGCCGCATTTGCTTTGATGGCCAATTTGTGAACTGCCACATCAGGGGATAAGCCCGACATCTCAGCATATGTCCAGGCAAAGCAGTCCCTGAATTCACAGAGAAGTTCTTTTATTTATTCTATTTGTTCTTCAGATAGGAGAGAACTAATAAAGGTTGGGCGAGGGTCTTCCTCAGTTCCTAAATTAACTTCTTTCAGCTCATCCATAGTGGCTACCTACCCACCATCTTCAAGCTCTTCTGGTGCAGGTTCAGCTTCTACGGGCTGCTCATCATAACCATCAGCCTCGTATGTCTCTTCGGCACCACCATTCTCGGATTCAATTTCCACGCATGTGATTGCCCGACAAGTCTCTTTCCGGAGGAATTTTCTTTTGATGAATTCAATATCTTTATATGCGTCTGTATCCTTCTGTCGTAACGGACGCGGACTCCTCCCATACCAGAGGCCCAAACTTGTACGAAGTTGTCGTTTGGTAGTAGGGATATTGATTTGCTTTCGTAACATTCTTTGAAATTTTTTGTATTGAATCTAGTTAGTCTCGTAGGAAATAATTCATCGGAGTCGAGAAGCATGCAATCCCAATCATGATTCTCCTCTTCACGAACTCCCGTAGAATATAACACATTCTTTGGTACAGTACCATTTTTATGGGGAGGCAGATAGAGGGTGGCGAGTTCTTCAACTTTATGTACCTCGCGCGGAATAATTTCTTTGAAATGTTGTAATGTAACACGTGTGACTACGAGTACGCTGTCTGAAATTGACAGACTGTCTATTCTTCTGGAGAACACACTCTGCACTGAGTTCATGTAGATTGAGTCGTAGTCATAATCATCATTTGAAAATTCAACCTGCCTACTCCATTCATCCGTGGATTTGCATATTTTTCGAGATTTGGCAGGAGTAACATCATCTTCATCCGTGTCACTCCCAAGATGAGGTACATGTTTTTTTTCTTTAGGAATGATTGGTGATTTGGGAAGAACCGGCGTTATTTTCTTTCTTCCTATACGCTTCTTATCACTTTCATGTTTGGGTTTCTTTGCAGCCTTAGAATTTGATGATCTAGCCTCAAGAGAACTTGACGACTTTTGTTTTCTTTGGCATGAAGTACTTAGCATCTTCATAAACTGTTACTTCATGTACTGCAAAGGGCTGAATATCACCAGAAATTCTGAATTCTTCTCCTTCTCTGAGATACTTCATGCACTGGTGTAATGTTGAAGGGACAACACCGTATTCATGCAGCCAGGGGCGACCCAATAACGCCTTGAACGAAGTGTCTGCATCAATCACATGAAATTTGGCTTCTGTATGAAGTTCCCCAAATACAAGAGGGAGCATAAATGAACCAAGGGTTTTCTGTGCTTTCTCATTAAAGCCGTGTACCATCAACTTGTCTTGCCCAAGATGTTCCACATCGAGGCACAGTGATCTCAGTGCTTTAAGACTCATGAGATTTACGAAAGATCCAGGATCGATCAAAATTCGACAGATCATCATATCGTCGCTCTCTGTCGTAACATACAATGGGCTATTGTGATCTGCCGTTCCAAGCATCATATCATCCTCGGCAAAGGTGATAAGGGGCTCATTTCGAGCTTGCAAGACTTCCGTCAAGTTGCGCTCAGCCAAATATGCCTCATATCTTTCGGGGTCTTTGAGAGCTTGAATCAAAGTCTCTCGAAGGTCTTTAGACATCAGTAAGGCATCATATATGCTGAGTTGCGCTGGGATCTTCCTCAAATGGGATAAGATATTGTAATCTATCCCCTTGGACAAAGTATTATTATTTTTAGGATCTTCGAGGATAATATCTTTATTGATAACTATCTCTTTTCCCTTATCTTTATTAGGGGTCCCTTTTTTTGGTGGAGGCGGCAGTACCTTGCCACTTCTCAACTGTACTTGGGCCACCTCATCTGATTCAAACTTGTTTGATGAAGCATTCTCTTCAGAGTCAGCCATTGTTGTGTCTGGGGATTCATCTGTAGACTCGGAATCGTCTCCCAACTTCACTTGTTTCATTTGCGATCCTATGCTTGGGTCTGAGTCTTCATCATCTGGATAACATAGATCATCTGAACTGAATTCCATTGATGACACCATTAGACAGAATTCAGGGGCCGCTTCTTCAACGTATTTCTCCCTATCTGCTATTTCTGGTGTTGCTGAGATGACTCGGCATGTCTCCGCAGGAAAGGATTCATCCTCAGCTTCTTCTTCCTTTTCATCTATTTAAAGCTCTTTCATGAAATCACCGAGCTTAATAGGCTTCCTGGTAGTCTGGTAATAATCACCCAAACTATCAATAGCCTTCTGAGTTGCAGTCTTCTTTACCATAGGCTTCTTCATTGAAGACTTTGACTTTGCTTTACTAGATTTGAATGAGCTAGCTTGGCCAGGTTGTTGTTTAGAGGTGGATGCTTGTGACACAGGCAACCATTTTAAGTTCAGTATGGGCTTAGTAGGAGATTTTCATTTGACACCAAGAACTTCTAGTTGTTTCAACATTTTTGTTGTCTTCTTGGAGACCATGGTCTCCCATTGCTCATCTTGAATAGATTCTTTTGTTGTTGTTTCTTTAGGCGGGAGTACGGAAGAGGACGTGACCACCCGGGTGGATTCCTTTCTGGGACGAACTAACACATTATCTGATAATGTCAATTCTCCTCTCTTGTACATCTTTTCTAGCCAATCTTTGAAGACATAACAATCTTCAATTGGGTGGCTAACTACCCGATGATATGGATAGTAGTTTGGGTCGCCACTGTGTTTGGACTCTTTAGGTCTTTTGCATTCTGGCAATTCAAGACCGTTCTTGAGTGCTTGTCGGAGCAGTTTAGCGACACTATCCCTCTTGAACGAATATTCTTTATTCATTTTCTCCTTGAGGGACGGGAACGTTCTATCACTAGTTCCTGTTGTTTGCCTCTGGCGCTCTCCTCCACCGGGAAAGGCTCGAGGTTTATCATTTCCTCCAAGAACTAGTTTTGGTTGAGGGATTGGATCGTAAACCTGTTTTGATTTTTCTTCATACTGCATAGGCTGCTTTCCTTTATCCACATTATATACTACCTTTTTACCTTTATCCGGCCTAGGAGGAAATGCGGAGTAAACATCATTTCTCCTAGCATCAGACGCCTTAGCCTTTTTGGGTTTATCAGGGAGGCTTTCTGACTTTGACAAGTTCAACATTTCAAACTTAGCCACCCTGTCCAGCAGATCTTGAAAGGTGGTGATTGAAGCCATGCATAAAAAGGGTTACATTTTATCATCAATGTTTCCCATCAGTAGTTGAACTGCATGTTCTTCTTCTAGTTGCTGCTCGCACTTCATACTGAGATTGCGCCAGCGTGTTATGTACCTCGTTACTGATTCATCCTTTCTCCTTTTGTCGAGGGCGAGATCAGCAATGGTAGTCTTTACAGTCGCACTGGCGAATCTTTTCACGAACAAGGCCTCCAACTCCACGAAGGTCTTCAGAGAATCATTCTGCAGTTCGGCGTACCATTCGAAAGCAGTTCCACTCAAGCTGCTCACGAATTGCCTGAATAACAGAGCATCATTGCCTCCTGTATTTCCGCAGGTAGCTTTGAATTGCGCCAGGTGCTGTGTGGGATTTTTTGCCATCAAAGATATTGAACTTCGGCACAGAGTATCCTTTTGGATATGGCACCTGTTCGTACTCTGCTGGGTACGGGCGACCTTTTCCTACCAACTTCTCTGTCTGTTCGGCTGCTATAATAGCCTTAATCTTTTCACTGATTAAGCCTTCTAACTACGAGGCAGTTACAGGTTCAGAGGCACTCGCCACATTTTTGTGGAGTACGCTGGCGGGTTTGATCATCATTCTTATGGCCACCTTCAGGTACACCTTTCACTCCTGAGGCTTGAGGCGCTTGAGGGTTTTGAGAATTAGCAGTTCGGTTGACGGGCTGAACCGGTGCAGGACCCACAGAAGTGGTCTTCTGCATCATTTCCATCATAGCCGTCATCTGAGTCATCATCTCAGTCATTTTATCATTTAACTGAGAGATTTCTCTATCTTTTGCTTTCATCTGCCGCCTCATCTGTCTTCGCATATCCGCGAGTGTGATATTTTCAGCGGCGAAGGGATTTTCTCCAACTTCTTCTTCTTCCTCTCCTTCTTCTGAGGAGCGAATACTTCGGCTGACAATAAATCGAGCCTTATGGCGACGGCGATAAGCACGTTCACGTGGCTGTGATTGCTGGTTATCCTCACCATCATCACCATCATAATCTTTTTCATCAATGTGGCTGACCATATGAGCCACCTCGAGCTCCATATTGTCTTCATCACCATATTCTTCTTCATCTTCTTGTATCTGAATTTCTGAGCGGCGTCGCCACTGAATTTCAGGTTCTCGGCTTGGAATGATCACTTCTTCAATTCGCGGACTGCGATCGAAGTGAACTTCTTCCTTGGCTGAAGGAGATGAATGACGGGATCTCCTAGAGGACTCTCCAGGATGTCGACCGTCGTTATAATTGTCATTATGGACCTTCTTTTGGACCCACCTCTGACGAGTTTTGTTAGTAGGGGTAGATCTCCGGGAGACTGCTCCGGATGTCACGCCTGATCTATCTTTTTCTTCAAAGATCTTTTCCCTTCGAGGCTTCGGCCTCCAAACTTGTTTGCCATTCCACCGGGACCTTTAGGCAGCAGATCCCCGAACATTTGGTTCAGGTGTCACGCCCTGATGTTCACCACGTGGAGCTTGTTGTCGGTAATCCCTTCTTTCAACTATCACAGCAAATGATAGTCTATCTCTTCAGTACACGGTGTACCCGGGCAGACAGACGTTCGGGCTCTCTTATCTTCTGAGGGGCTGGAACTTCAGGTTGACGTTCCCAGAAGGATTGCTTGAGCTCTCCAGAAGAGCTGTTTCTTTTGATCCACCTCAGGTTAGAAAACCTGTTCTGAGTGGGAATATTGACTTCTGGTTCTTGTGCTGGCAGATTGGAGGGATGAGTTGATACTGTCAGCTGTTGAGCACGTAGCTCTGTATTTCTCTTCCTCCTTTACCTTCTGTTAAGCCTTCCTCCAGATGAGGAAGCTTCAGCATCATGCCTCCCAAGTGCAACAGGCTCTTTGGGAAGGGCAGTGGTGTTTGCAGTCACCACAGAAATTTTTCTTCCATCAACAACCCTCTTTGCAGTAAGGGTTTCAGGCTGGGATAATCTTTCAAATACAGAGGCTCTTCCCTAAGCAGCATTCCTGGTAGTAGCCCTTGCAGAGTAGGATCTTCCAGAAGGTTCTTCAGAGTTTACGCTGTACACAGGAATGGCTGCAGCTCCTGCAGTAGCTGCTGAGAATTCGAGCCCACCAAAGTGGATGGTGGCTCTAGCGTTTCCAGTTTCAATGACAGCATTAGCCAGTTGAATCCTGGCTCCTCGTCCCAGTTGGACGGTCATCGGTGTGTCTTGCATTTCCATTCTGCAAAAATGAAAGTCAGGGGTTAGTGATCAGAATTGATACATCACCCCACGCTTTCATAACAAAGAAATAACGCAGAACAAATAATGGAAGCAGGAGAGTTAGCATGAAATTAAAACCCTGCTAAACGAATTTCTATTGATTTTATTTAAAAGATTCATTTTCAGGAAATTTAAAATTTAATTTGTTTGCTACTATAGCCTTTGAATGACTAGCCAGAGATGGAAAGAGAAATCATTCCCCAGCGGAGTCGCCAGAAATCTGTGAGCTCCGAAAATTCGGCCCCAGCCTCCCCGCCGCGCGATTTCTTTTTTATTCAACGAGGGGGAGTTTTAAACAAATTAAGTTCCGGGGTAAATTTTGGAAGGTAGATGGGTTTGTAGATAAGACACTACCCAGAGATTTCGCCCTCATTTTGTGAGAACTTTATGATTCGAGTTCTGGTTTCCTATAGGCGCAAGCCCCTATAGTTAATTACCCCTCCCGATCACGAGAGAGAACTTTCGATTAAGGCTAGTCGTCAATCAGATACGTATAGAATACGTGTTATCTGGCATATAGTAGCATCAATGGGTTTAGGATATTGGTAGAAATTGGATTTGGAAGATTTGGTAAAATTTTATATTTAAAATAGAAATTTCACCATCGTTCACTTAAAGCGGATGGTGGGGGAATGGATGATGGACCCGATCAGGATCCCATGGTTTCGTCGTCCCGGGCTATCGTGGTCCCTGGTCTACTTAGTCAGAGGAGGTAGTCGACCCAACCTGACAGAAGGATTCTTGTCGGCAGCCATGGGTTGCTTTGTCCAAGGGTACTTTGTAGACCTGGGGTGAATGCTTGCCTAAGGGGACAAATTTGAATCCACCTTAGCTAACAGATGGCTTTGTGCCATATCGATCATGTCCTATTAATTCATATCTCAAGGATTTGATGCCAATAAGGAACGTCTCGACGCTGGCCATAACCGGTATTTCGTGGTGTCATTTGGCGGCAAAACCACTCGGTTCAGAGGGCCCCGGGTCGTCGTAACCGTTTATCCTACGGTGCCATTTGGCGGCAGACCGTCGGTCAGAGGACACGTACCACGTCCTTACTAGCAGGAGACTGTTATAAGAATGGATCCTAGTGATATTTTCGACCAGACATTTGGCTCTTTGTGAGCTGAAGTAGTTTTTGGTTTGCCCGCCTCGACAAACTGTTGCGGAGGGCGGATGGATTTTGCTTTAAGTATTTGTTGGATTTATTTCATTTTAAATATTTTTGGAGATTTTGGGATTTTCTGGAATTTTGGGTGGAACTTTGGAATTTGAGTGGACTTGTGGGAGGCATTTAAAAATGTTTGTGAACCCCTCTAGTTGAGATAAACATTCAACACGGCCGTCATCGGGGTGTTTAGGATCATTTCCATTTGTTGATTGAACCTTGTCGACTCTGTCTGACTGTCGACAAAGGATCGGGTTTCGTAGGCTTGATGCTTTTGTTTAGTGAATTCTTTTGATTGTAGACCTTGAGGGCCTAATATGAATGTATTAAAACAAATATTCTGGTCGCCACGGCCACATATTTGTTTTGAGATTCGAACCCTGTCGACTTCTGTTGATCCGTACAGAAGGATCAGATTCGAACCTGAATTCACTTATCGACCCGCGCAGCATCCCTAGGCGTCACGTATGTACCAATAACACTCTCGCCGGGGCCCATGCGGGTGATTTTTATATTGATCCAGACGTACCCCATTGTGTATCTATGTGTATACAAACTATAGTGCAGGTGCAGGGGTACTTTGGAACATTTTGTAAATGCCTTCTGCCCGCTTGCATGAATATTGCGGGTCCGGTGGCATGGCGTTAGGTTATTGACGCCTTCTGTCTGCTTTCATAGATGTTGCAGATCTGGTGGCGTTCCAGTCTTGATATTGACTCCCCCCCTTTCTCATTCACCGGGGAATTCTTCCGGACTTTGATATTTGTAGATGTGAATATCGTCTTCTTTCTGAATATATAATCAAGAAGGAATTTTGGAACACCATGAAGTTTGGTTCTAATTTGTTCAAACATTTCATACCTTCTGTCAGGGGGTGTCCTTTTCGTACATCGGGCTGCCTTTGTACCCGGTGTATTGACAGCACTTTGATCACCACTGTCGTAGGTGATATCCGTACTTGTGTCCATAGTGATTTGATGTGCTTACGGTATACTCACTGTTGTTATCCACAAGCGGCTCGTATTCATTTGCAGGGATCCATTGTACTTGCTACGACCCCCTAGCGGTATTTGTAGGAGAGCCCTTGCTTTTATATCAAAATCACCTTTCACCAATCTCAGGTGGATTGATTGTACTTGTTTGTAGGGGGCGGATTCTCCATAATTGGTCTCCCGTATCGCCATCTCAATCAACAGGCAAAGTTGCTGGTGTTGGAGAGTGGTTTCGGGTGCATGTAGGAGGGACACCAATGCATCTCATTCTTACAGGTACGGTGCTCTCGATTTTGTAGAGACTGTTGTAAGAGTCCGATACATTATTTACTTGCATGCATTGAGATCTTGTATGTTGTTCTTGGAAGTTCAAGTCTTCTGAAACCTTGTTCAATTCATGTTAGAGTTTACTTGAGCTTGAGTTCTATGTTCGGGGTCCCCTGATGTCCAAGTCTTCAAGTTCAAGTACATGTTCGAGTGCTTGTTCAGAGTCTTCTGAAGTTCTTTGCAAGTTCATTTGAATGTTTAAGTTGACTTGAGTTTGGTTCAAGTATGATTTTATTTCATTTGAATTTGGATTTCTTTAGAAATCTTTTAGAATTTTATTCTGATTTAGGTTCCCAAGTCCATTGTTCAAATTCATCTGAGTTCCATTTCTCGTTCTTTTGAGTTCAAAAGTCCACAAGTCATTGTTCTTGTTCAACAGTTCACTGCTCTTTCTTATTTGGTACAAATCTTTTGTTCTTTTGAGTTCAAAACAGGTCTAAGTGTAGTAATATTTCACTCGAAATTTCGGCAGCCTCCCGTCGTCTCCCCCGTTTAGGGGAAAACTATGAGAAAATCGGGCCTTCCCACCATGCGCAATAAAGGCGTGCATGGTAGGTGCCCTCTTTCGAGGACATCGCGGCCGTGATTTTTCTTCCCACCACGCCAACAAAGGCGTGCATAGGGTCTTTGACGGTACCTGTTACAAGAAGAGCAGTTGCTTTCCCTCCGCCCGGGGGTACTTTTGAATTATTCCGGTCGCGCAAAGAAAAGGGTACACCAGGCTCACCTGGCCTCGCCGTGTGCGTCGAACCGGTTTCCCTCCTACCACGCTCACTAAAGCCGTGCTTAGGTGGTTTGCCGGTCCGACACACATGTCGAGACAGGAGGGCGAGGGTCATTCGCTTACCTTGTCGTAGGTGTCGCGCCAGTTGCCCCTCTCACCACGCTAAATAAAGGCGTACATAGGTGGACCACTGACTCGACACGCATGCCGAGGTAAGAGAGCGAGAAGGGAGGCGACTGTCCGCCTCGTCGTATGCGCCGGACCGGATTCCCTCCTACCACGCTCACCAAAGGCGTGCTTAGGTGGTATACCGATCCGTCGTACACGTCGAGGACGGAAGCCTGAGTTTAGGGGTTATACCTTCGGGGCTGGTGGACCGGCGGTCGTCGATGAAGGCTCGGGGACCGTGGCGGAAGAGGGTAAGCAAAACTCTCTTTCTTTTTTATTATAATCTTAATTAATTATAATTAATAATAATTAAATTTAATTAATTATAATTAATAATAATTAATTAAAAATAACGGAATTAATTATGATTAAACTTAATTTATTATAATGAATTAAAAGTTATTTTTAATTAATTATAATTAAAAATAATTAAGTTATAATTAACTTAATTAATTAAAATTAATTTCTATTAATTAAATTAATATAAAAAAAATTATTTACGGGATTTGGTCGAAGGCGCGCGTGAGAGGGACAAAGTTACCTTCACGCCAACGAGCTCCTGTTGTGGGTCCGATCCAAATGTTGAGCTTCCGATCCGACAAGTAAGGAAAGTCGTTGAAGGGAGCGGAGTCGAACAACAATGGGGGCGCCGGAGAAGCCGTAGAAAGGGAGAAAGTTGCCTCTGCAGCCAGCGAGCTCCCGCCCGTTGCTTCCGATCAAAATGCAGTAACTTCCGATCCTTCACAGCGAATAGAGCTCTCGCCGCTGCTTCCGATCTAAATGTCGTAACTTCCGAACCACAGGAAGGGAAAGTCGTAGGAGCGGCGTCGAACAGCTACGCAGGAGTCGGAGAGTGTTCGAGAGAGGGAGAGCTCGGAGTCGTCGAACCGAAGAGCGGGGGCTTCGGCCTCTTTTTAACGTCGAGGGAGATCATGTGAAGAAGCGACGTCGATGTGCCAGCGACGTGGGAGGAAGTCGTGCGCGACGTGGGGAGCGACGTGCTTCGGCAGAGCAAGTAGGATTTGATTTCTTTTTTTTTTGCTGACTACAGGTCAACAATTAGGTTAGGTTTTGTTTTTTTTTTAATATTTTATGAGGCGAATGCCTCTAAAAATTGAGCTGAGGCGCCCTTGAGGTGCGCCTCAGTAAATTTGAGGCTTACGTCTCATTCCCTACTTTTATTGCGTAGGCTTTGAGGTTTAAAAGAATGAAATTGCGTTGAGACTTGCCTCGTATTATGCAATTTTAAACCATGCTTCACAGTTTACATCCAATTGATCGATCACTTATTCTGTAAAAAGAATTTTAGTCATGATCACTTACATATGTTTTTAGATATTGGGAAAAGATAATAAAGGTTCAAACCACACATTAAGAGATTTGGAAAAGATATAGAGTAATTTTTTGAGTTATAATTTTTTCATATGGATTTGGGAAACTATTTGAAAGATTAAGCTATAAGCCTATAACCTAATTTCATTATTTTGTTGAATAATGTTTGAGGCTTTAAGCATTCTATTTGGAGTTCTAACTATTGAACTTATAATTTGTGTCGATCCTTCGATTCTTTTTTAGGATAATGAGCTCTAGTGGCGGAGAAATTGGGTCTGCTGATAGTCCATCAGAGATCAATATTGAAGATAACAAATTTTCATGGGGTCATGTGACAAAAATAGGAAAAATGTCAAAAGGGGGTGACAATATTGCATTCAAATGCAATTACTGTAATGCCATATATAAATAAAGGATTATATTATAGAGTGAAAGCCCATGTATTGAAGATTAGTGGTCATGGAATAAAAGTAGTTTCGAAGATAAGTGCATCATAAGTGGTTGAATTACAAAGAAAATTCAGTGAAGTTGAGAAGAGCTTCCAAAAGAGATTCCACTTTCAAGCACCCATGTTTCATATCCTTCGTCATCTTCTTCAATTTGAAGTGATGATAATACTGTGAACAAAGGGCCCTTCATGATGGAGGGATATAAACCTAAAAGAAGAAAACATGTTGTAAATAGTGCTTTGGAGAAAACATTTAATTTACAAATGAGATAAAAATTAGATGAGAAAATATGTAGATTGTTTTACTCAGCTGGACTTCCTTTTAACCTAGCAAGGAATCTATATACAAGAATGTCTTTATTAAAGCATGCAGTAATAATATTGCAGGATACGTGCCACCAACATATAATGTCATAAAAATTAAGTTGCTACAAAGTGAGAGGGATAATATTGAGAAGTTGCTCAAGCCTATTAAAGAAGTTTGAAAGGAAAAAGGAGTTACTTTGTTTTGTCATGGGTGGACAAATCCCTAAAATAGATAATTTCATGGGCGTAACAAAGAGCTATCATATGTTTATCAAAGTTTTAAACTGTGAAGGATAGTACAAGGATAAGTTTTTCATTTCTAATTTAATCAAATAAGTCATCATGATGGTGTGGCCTTCAAACATCATCCAGGTCATTACTAATAATGCTCCTGTTTGTATAGATGCAAGTCTACTTCTGAAGCAAGCCTATCCTCATATTTTTTGGACACCATGTGTTGTGCATACGCTTAATCATGCCTTAAGAATATTTGTGCATTTAAGAATACCCAGGCAAACGAAATCACTTACAATGAATGTTATTGGATTACAATGATTGCTAGAGATGCAGTTATAATTTGGAATTTTATTATAAATCACTCCATGAGACTCTATATTCAATGATTTCTCTAATTTGAAGATGCTTGCAGTTGCTAAAACTCGGTTTGCCTCAGTTATAGTGATATTAAGAAGATTAAAAAAAATAAAAAATTCTCTTCAAGCTATGGTGATCAGTGACAAATGGTCTTGTTATAGGGAAGATGATGTTGAAAAGGCTATATATGTAAAAGAGAAGCTTTTAGATGATTTATGATGTGATGAGATTGAATACATCTTAAATTTCACAGATCCAATTTATGAGATGTTGACAGTTGCTGATAGGGATAAGTTTGTTTACATCTCATTTATGAGATGTGATATTCAATGCTAGCCATGGTAAAAGAAATTATATATAGACATGACAGGAAGACACTTCATGAAGACTCAAGTTTTTGGGATGTTATTTATATTATTTTAAAAGATAGGTGGAGCAAAATTAATATATCTTTACATTGCTTGACTCACTCACTAATTCTCAAATAATTTCAACAATTTTTCATTATTAATTCATAATTTGTTGTTTAGTAATTATCGAATACTATTTGCTTTTAATGTTATTTGAAGATAAAGTTTCTCCACAGAAATATTTAGAAATTTTAAATATAAGGAAGATATATTTGAAGTGTTATTTTACAAATGAGAGTGAAGAAGTGTCAAAATTGAGCCTGTTAATTTTTTTGGTTATTTAGAGGACTTTGGTGACCAAGAGCATTGCGTGATAGGTGGAGAATTGATCCAAAAATGTGGTGGTTGATACATAGAGCTTCAACACCTCTACTTGAAACAATCACTATAAAATTGTTGGGCCAAGTTTCATCATTATATTGTTTTGAAAAAAATTGGAGCA
This sequence comes from Dendrobium nobile, assembly GCA_022539455.1. Taxonomy (NCBI): domain Eukaryota; kingdom Viridiplantae; phylum Streptophyta; class Magnoliopsida; order Asparagales; family Orchidaceae; genus Dendrobium; species Dendrobium nobile. The sequence goes on from CM039727.1 coordinate 28,828,853, forward strand.
CATACTCATTCATCCAATCAATTAAGAGAAATAAAATTACTCCACAACGTGCTGAAGATTTAATTTATGTGCATATAAACCTTCAGCTTCTATCAAGGAAAATCAAACTTATATGGAAAGAGATAACATGATATGGGATGTTGCTGGAGATGGATTTGAATCTCTTGAGGATATGGGAATATTAGAAATTGCTAATCTTTTTACTTGATGAGCCTGAATTGGAAGCTATGATATTTATTGAAGCTGATATAGAAGTTTAAAGATAAATCACTGAAGAAGCTAATCCTTTCATTCCTTCTATTGAATAGTTGAAACTTCATATGCTAGACAATTTATGTTTTTATTTTTGTTGTTGTAGTAGACATTTAATGCTTTTATTTTGATATTATAAGCTACAAGGCTACAAATGATGTTGCTTTCATTTTTTTTGTTATTTTAAATATTACCCTTTGATTACTTTCTTAATTTTTATGTATGATTTATATATTATAATGTCGTATATGTGCGGTACTCGTATCCTATATTTTAAAAAATTGACGTGTCCTACATTTGTATCGTGTCGTATCCATTTCGCGGTATCCGTATTGGTGCAACATAGAAGGAGATGAGCATGATCCAGGTGTGCCTCCCACGGATTCCTATGCTGGCCGTGGGATCAAGGGCGAAGTGATGGCTGAGATTTAATAGCGTGATCCAGGTGAGCTTCCCACGGATCTTCATGTAGTTTGTGGGATCATTGGGCAAGGGATGGTTGAGATTTTAACAATAAGCTCTTTTTTGTAATAATTAGCTAAAGCTTTATTTGGAAGGTAGAAAGCATATGAAATTTTAGAAAATCTTATGTACTATATTCTCTCTGACAATAAGGGAGAATAATCTACTGTGTCCATAAATGTGAATGATGTCTCATGAACTTCTTCAGGTAAGAGCTATTAGAGTATATGAGGATGCCTTAATGAAAAACTGCTCAAAGTTCATATTATGTTCCCACCTAACTACATGCAAGGATTCTTGTCCTAGCAATTATTTTTATCTTCTCTGTTGATTTATTGAAATGATTATTTCTTCCCATTTTGTGTTAAGTGATTACAATATCCAATTTTGTTTACAAGAAAAAAATTACTATATTAGGTGGCCACAACAAATGCCGATGTGAGGGGAAAAGCTAGCCTTGATGGTGGTGATCTTCACAAATTTATTCTCCTAAAAAGGGCGACACTTCCAAAATCTTCTATTGATTTGGTATTGTCTTAATGAGGGTTTAATTTTGAAAGATAAAAATATGGTGCAGCTTAAATCTTCATTATGCTCTTTTATGAATTATTTTTCAGCTAAAGGAGAAAGTTCTAAGAAGCTATCATCCTGATTTCTCATACTCAAAGGAATGCAATGGTTTGCCTAATGTCTCAAGATCTGTTCGTGTAGATCATCACACTTTTAACAATCATAGTGATCATGATAGCATAATGAAAAATCTAAGAACCATGAAGTATGCAAGCCCATGGATGAAGAAGCTTACTATTATTAGGAAATATAGAAAATTGAAAAAACTAGTGAATAATACAGCTTTGAGTACTGTCGGTGGAGCTTCACCAAAAATTTCTAGTACCCTGCAGCATTTTCTGAAGCAACAAGTTCCTGATGATGAAAAGAAAAATCAACAGACTAATGCTGATGGCACATGCAATGTTCAGTTCCTTGCAACTGAGAAGGCTACAACAAATACTTGTGAAGAGTTCCATGATGTTGGGATGCAGTCACGGAAAGATAATTTATCAGGCTATGTTCCTACTCCAAATGGTGACTCACATGACTTAGAAGGATCTCTTCGATCTAGACAACAATCTCAAAAGCAAAATGTTCTGCATGATGATAGAGCTGATTTCGAAGAAGTAGCTGGTAGCGATTGTGATGATTTGCAGTTGTTGGAGCAGACTTCCATGCACCATTCTTCTTCTACACAAAGCTTGTGTATAAAATGTGGTAGAAGCGGTCAGCTTTTGAGCTGTCGTGGTGATAGCTGTTCAAGATTTATTCATAAAAGCTGCTTGGTCCTGTTGGCTGGTGTTGAGAAGAATGGCCTTTTCTATTGCCCATTATGTACTTATAGAAATGCACATATGATGTATAACAAGTCAAAAAGAACAGCACAGGAAGCTCGAAGAAACCTTTTCTTATTTTATGATATTGGTCCAACAGTTCATGACTTGAAAAGGAAAAATTCTTCTGCAAAAATTATGACAAGTGAGCAGATAAGTGCCAATCACAACAACAGTGAGCACCCAGATTTGCCTTCTAATCAGCAACTTCAAAACACTTCTGGCGTACAGAAATACGATGATGCTCAAAATGCTGAAACAAGTAACAGCAAGTTTGTCAGTGACAATAACCAGGGAATCACTCAAAATCAGCAAAATCAACTTAATGGTGAGGTTGATATGGTCTGTAAGATTATATTGCCTTGTAGAGAAGCAATTGAACACGACGCTCATAAAGATGTTCAAGATACACCCCCGAAATTGAAAAGTGATCCTGCTAGAGAGCATGAAAGCACTAGAGTAACAGAGAACCAGCAGCATCTGGATGATGACGAAATAAATGACAATGTTAATGTACCCTGTGATATGAATGCATCTCATGAGAGAAATGGCGATATTTGTGTTACAAACAGTAGAACTAAAGTTTGCAGGGATCATTTACAAGTTAATGAAATTAAAAACCTGCATATTGGTGATGTAGATCAGGAACCGATATCTTTACAAGCTGCCAAAAGATCACCTGTGAAGGCCAAAGGGGAGGGGGATTATGATGTGAAAAGAAAGGCTTCAGCTTCACAGATCAGTGATAGGTTTGCCAAGCGAAACAGAAGAGCTAAAGCTGTCAAGTTTGGTAATTATCAGGGAGTTGTCAAAAATCAGCAAACGGATAATTCATCTTCTAGAGATTTACGGAAGAACAAATATTGTTGGCAGAATCAAGGGTAAGATGCCTTACTGCAATATATTTAGCATATGCTTTTTAAATCCCTTTGGCATTAAAGTTATCTTTTATAAATAATTGACCCAGAGATTCAACAGCATTTTGAATCAAACTTGTTAAAAAAAAATCTTGTGTGCTTTTTTGAAGAAAAATTCGTGGGACTGTTAGTTGCAAGCATTAGATGGGATTTAGGCTGAACTTGAAAAATAAGTTTTTGAACTATATAATCCTACTATCTCTTTATAACCCAGATTTAGCAAATTCTGGGTAAAGTAAGATTTAGGAGATTTATACCACTTCTACTCACTATGTTTCTTCTTCTATTTTATTTAAATCCTAAATATTGAAAAAAAAATACCAAAGCAGTTTATTAGGAACGAACCAAATTTAGTATCTATCATTCCAAACAGTTTTCTATGGTTTAACACCTTCAAGATTTACTAAATTGTAAATTTGGATTTATAAGATTATTAAATCTTATATCAGAACTGAAAGGACTGTGTGGTTAACTGGGCTTGGTTTTTGATGATGGAGAAATGTGTTCGATGTAACTGTGGTAGTAAGTGAAGGATTTGTCTGTTACTATTCAAATCCATATGCTGGAAGGAATTGCCCCTTCATCTGTTTTTGAATAAAATTTGGTTTTGCAGATTTACTCCGAAACGTTCCCCTAGCAGGAGAATGATATTAATTTGGAAGCCAGAAGAAGAAAAATTTTTGGAGGTCTGCATCTTCATACTCGAGCCTTAAAAACATCAAATTTCTTATCAATCAGTGTAGATTATATAGTTGATTGGGGATTATTATGTGCTGTTTTTCACGGTATAATCATACTTCTTTCTTGTTATCACATAAGGGTATATTTCCTAATGCAGGAAGCCATGCAGAAAATTCCTAAAAATGAAGATGGAGGCATCCCATGGACAAAAATCTTGGAATATGGTCGTTTTTTTCTTCATGAATCTCGTACAACCATTGACCTTAAAGATAAGTGGAGAAATATGCAGAAAAAAAAAGCTAAAAGAAGAGTTTAGTTGATTTTCTCTTTCCCTTGTAAATTTCTTTGTAGTTTGTTATCACTGAAGTAGGAAGCCTCAGGGATATCATAATTTGATCAGGATGGGCCATTATCTTTAAATTTATTTTGAGATTAGTTTTATACATTGAGAATGTATTTTGCACTCATCTCAAGATAAAGCTAATGAATTTGAAGCCTATTCTGATTGAAATTCTAATAGGTTAGCTTTAGCAATTTTTTTTTTGTTGTGGATAAAGAAGGTTTTTACACCTGCTTGTTTTGAATGTCTGTAATCTTTAGTTCTTTTGAACTGGTATAGGAGGGATGTAATTGTTGCTGTAATATTGTAGTATATAAGGGTTGCAATGAAAATAACTGTTTTATGTTTTTTGAAAGTAAAGTTCAAATTATTTATTTTTTATGATTATACCTTTTCCTGGAAAGTCTGTGGCATTGATTATGTTTGTTTTAGAAGGCTGTGATTTATGAACAAAATTATTATGTCTAACCCATTGCCTAAAAGAAAGTTGAATAAATGGCGTTGAAAAGGTTGGAGTAGCTTCCGTGGAAGAAGATTAGAGAGTTGTCTTAGGTGGTTTGGTCACATAAAATGGCGGTCTTCTAATGACCCGGTTAGAAAAATAGATGTGTTAGATTTAACTTATGTTAAGAAAGATAGAGGTAGATTTAAAAAAATTTGATTAGAAAATATTAAAAATAATCAATCTTAGGCTTCGTTTCGAACAGTTTTTTTCTTGCTTCTTGAAGCAGTTTCTATTACAAAAATTTTAATTTTCATACTAAAAAGTTGCTTCAAGAAGCAATAAAAAAGTCGTTCCAAACGAAGCCTTAATTAGATTTGAAGAAGAATTTGATTCTTAGTATGACAATGGAGAAAAATGATTCATGTAGTTGATCCAACTTAGTGGGATAAAGGTTCTTCGTTGTCGTTGTTGTTGTTGTATTTGATTGGTTGTGTAAGTCATTTATTGTCAATTAATGTTTTTTCTTCATGAGATATATTGTGTTGGAAACTTTTATTTTGTTTATTTTGAATGTCTTTTTAGATAAATGATACATTTGTCAAGCGATAAGCTTTGATGTTGACCTTAGAAGCAGAGCTTTACATGAGTAAGACAAATGTATAGAATATCTTAAAGCTTTTTATTTCAAATGAAATATTTTATTTCCATTTACTTCTAAATTATTAATTATAGAATTTAATTAATAAAAAATTTATGAATGTTTCCTCAAAAAACTTTTATAAGAAATTCTTTATGTTTCGATTACTTAAAATGAAATGTTTTAAGTTGAGCTAAGAGTGCCATTTGAATTCAACTTGTGATCTTTTAATTAGATATTTATTAACCAAAATATTAAGTCAATTGCTTATATATTAAATTCGATACAAACAACATGGCAAATGTTTAGAAAAGGTCTTCAAAAAGATGATGAGATAATTATTTATGTTATTATAAATGAATATGAAAGAGAAATCTAATGATCATATTTGTCATGCATCAATTTCATTAATAATAATGTTAATTTACTTGCAGTTTTTCTCAAATAAATAAAACAATCTTATGAGAATTTCTTTATTCTTTAGCTGAAATTACTAAAAATATGTTATGTCACACCACTTGAGGACCACCATTAGACCATCGCCTAATTGTCTTCATCAAGCCTTCATTGACAAACCACTAAGGCCTTTGGAAAACCTTCGTCCAACAAATAAAACAATCTTATGAAAATTATCAAAAATATGATTTTGAACCATCTTTTCTATTTCCATGAATTATGAAGTTTTTTTTTTTAATAAAAATGGAGTTAGTTGTATTGAAGTCCTCTATGAATTTTCATGAAATATTATTTATATATGCTTTTATGTTATTAATTTTTAGGAATAATTTTATCATTGAAGTGATTGTTATTAACACCTATAAGTTGGCAATGGGTGAAGAACACATTTTATTGATTCATAATGTCATATAAACACTTCATGTTTGACGAAACTTGATATCAATAATTAATTTGCTTAAGCTAAGATTTCATTTAACGTTCTAAGGAATTAATACTTTTATTTATTTATGGATAATGTATTATGGTCATTAATGTTGTAATCCAAGATCCCTAGTATGTGATTTTGACTATGACAAGCTTTATTGATTGAACTATTGCTTTTCTCACTAATAATTTTAGATATTTCTTTTGTATGCAAGCACTAACATTTCGGGTAAGATATACAAAGCTCAAGCAACTGAATACTCAATTTTAAGTAGAATAGGATGTAAAAGAGTCTATAATTTTATTTTCTTTATTTTTTTACTTCTTAAGTCTGGCCACATAAGAGTATATACAATTTGGGTGACCATGCACACATACAGGGAGAGAAGAATTTTTAAGTTAAAGGTTTTTTAAACTAATCGTACTGTATGATTTTAAATCAATATGTACTATATGTTATATGAAAATGAACTTAACGACTAATTGGTAAAATTAGTTTCAGTGAACTAATCGTATTGTACATTCATGATCGTACTGTATGATCCGCTATGATCTGAAAACCCTAACCACCTTATTAATTTAAGTAAGATTTTGAAATACTATTTTTGAACAGATCATACTATATGAATATTTAAAATCTTGCTAAAATTAACCCCCATAATAAGTCAATCAAGTCATAGTTTAATTAATGATATTTGATCATACTATATGATATTGATCATACCATACGACTAATAGAGACAAAATATGGCCATCCTAGAGATCGTACCAAACAAAACCATGATTTTTGAACTAATTATACTTATTGATATTTATATCGTACTATATAACCTACTTGAAATGAACTAACTATATTTTACGAATTGAACAATACAGGACAAATAATAGAGGCAAGTTTCCATCATCCCAAGAATCATCCCATGCAAATAGATCATACTATACGATATGTTTATAAAATTTGAACAACTTATTTTGAACGACTGTTTACATTGTACTGGATAGAAGTAGTTTTGAACTGATTGTATGGTAGGAACTGGAATCTTACTGTACGAACAATAACGGCTAAATTTAATTTTTAGGGTTTCTTGAAGCCTTTTATAAATGCTTTTATTTTTAAGTTTCTCTGGTTAATTAAGGGAGGAACGTGTGACTAAAGGAGGAACTCTGAGAGAGGAGCATTGGAGAATAAAATTAGGGTTTGAGAGAGGAAGGAAAAGGTGAGTGTGAGCGTGTGAGGGAGAAGTAGTGTGAGGGGATCACACTGTTGCTCCAGGCTAGCTGCACCCTTACTCCTGTGGCTTTGGTGAGTCTTTTGGAAGCACTCTAGAGAGAGAGGCTTCTTAGTCCAGTCCTTGAGGTACTCTACCTTCTCCAAGAGGGAGAAAAAGGAGTTAAGATTCTCTACCTTCTTGAGGAGGGAGAAAAATAAATCAATATTCATTTCCATCATCGGGAGGGTGACATAGCATCTGACAGTCCATCGCATAAAAAGTTTGGTGAAAGTGAGTTTATAAAGGCTTCTCTGCCTTGCTTTGGAAGCAAAAGGAGAGTCACTTTAGTTTAGTGAAAATTCTCAGAGCGGAGAACTCCGGAGATTGGACGTATGCCAAGGTTAACCAAACTACTATAAAAATCTCTAAAAATCTCAGATGTGTTTTTTCCTTTTCACACTTTTATATTTCTTGTATTTCACTTCCGTTTATAACTGCTTGGGAAAATGTTGATTATTGCTTCCTCACGTAGATCAAAAATCTCACTATAGTAACTTTTATATTTTTGTTAAAAACCTCTCACTTATGCAATCATTTAAATTTTGGTATTTTCAATTACAAATTTTTTTTTCAAAAATATTATTATTGTTACTTTGAAGTCAAGAAATTTTTAAAGCACCAATTCACCCCCCTCTTGGTGAGCCTTGGTTTAGTTTTATAAGATTTAACAACTTTCACAAACTTTCAAGTGGCATTAGAGCATGATTTCAAAAACAAGGTTTTAGAAAATTTTTGAAAAAATTGATTAATGGCTCACTTTAATAATCGTAACACTACAGAGCGTTATTATATAATTCGTCCACCACTGTTTGAAAATATCCCATTCTATTTCTAGAAAATACACATGTTTACCTTTTGATAATCCAAGGACATCAAATTTGGCATATGATTCAAATTGGCCATTCACTTATATTGCATGTTGTTGATAGTGTTAAAACCAATATTCCATTTACTCAATGGAGTAATGAGGATAGGGAACTCACACAATTAAATGTTAAGTGTCTAAATTATTTCTTTTGTGCTTTAAAATTTGAAGACTATATGCAAGTTTCTATAAACACTATCGGGAAAGAGATTTGGGATAGGTTTTGTACCACCTAAGAGGGAACCAGTGAAGTTAAATAGTGTAGGCTAAATATTCTTTTGCATGACTATAAACTTTTTTGCATGAAACCAAGTGAGATTGTATCTAAAATGTACACTAGGTTCACCCAAATAGTAACATCCTTACATGTACAAGGTAGAGAACTATCAACATTTAAAAAAGTTAATAAGATTATACATTCTTTACTTAGTTCCTATGATGCCAAGATATTTGTAATCACTGAATCTAAAGACTTAAATATTTATTCCATTGATAATTTACTTTGGTCACTCATTGCTTACGAGCAAGGAGTAAGTCAAAGGCAAAGTTATGCAGAAGAAAAGAAGAAGGAGATAACTGTAGCTCTAAAAGTAAATTATTATGATAGTGAAAGTTCTGTAGTGGATGAGGATGAAAAAATAACCTTGATACTGTGCCAGTTCAAAAGCTTTCTAAAAAGAAAATAGAGGTGTTATAAGAACAACTAGAGCAAAGTTAAAAGCCATAAATCTACTAAAGTTTCATATGCTACAATTTGCTTTGAGTGCATGAAACTAGGCCACCTTCAAGCTGACTATCTCAACTTGAAGACTCACCCAAGAAAGGAGAAAGGTGAAGAGAGGCTAAAGTATAAGAGTGGAAAGCAAAAGACACAAAAAGCTTTCTGGGCCACATCTGCCTCAAAATAATCATAAGAGGAAGTAAAGGAGGATGTAACAAATTTGTGTCTAATGGCTAATGATTATCTTGATTAATCAGATTTAGATGATTTCTGTCAACTCTCTTATGATGAATTATTTATTATTTTTGAAAAAATTCATGATTCATATAAGAAGCTTAAGAAAATGCATGCTAATCTTAATACTGAATTTTTTTACTTTGCAAAAAATGCATGCTAGTTTAATTATCGAGCACTCTACTTTAGATAACAATCATATGATTTTATTAGATGAGTTTGATGCACTAAATAAGAAGCATATTAACCTATCTAATGCATACAATTTTTTAAAAACATCACATATTGTGCTATAAAAAACATTTAAGAAATTAGAAGAACTTGCATGTCAATTAGATAGTAGTGAGCATGCACTAAAACTAGAAGTGATAAGCTATGAAAATGCAAATGAATATTTAAGAGCAAAAAATACTGCACTTGAGAATAATAAACCACCACCTTCAATAGCTCAGTGGCACAACCCTTCAACATAACATGCATCTCATAAATCTTGGAAGAGGCACCATCAACCACATAGGTTAGTGAACCCATTCCCTTGTGTTAGATGTTACGCTTGTGGCATGTTAGGACACATAGCCCATGCATGTACTATCCACCGTAGGACACACTTAGTGTGGAGGCTGAAATTACATGCATCACAACATAACATTCATTCATGTCATTCATTCAAGCATAAGGTGGAACCCAAACTCACATTGGTTTCCAAATCTAACATTTAAATGATTGCAAAGGTGCTCTCACAAAAGACATAATGAGAGCATGTAGTACATAGATAGTGGCTTCTTGAGGTACATAACTAGTGATATGAAATAGTTCATCACACTAGAGGCCAGGTCAGGAGGAAAGGTGACATTAAGAGATAATACTACTAGGAAAGTAGTGGACTTAGGTTTAATTGGAAACTCTAAACACTTCATCACTAAAAATAATTTATTAGATTATGATTTAAAGTAAAACATGTTAAGTATTAGTCAACTATGCGATAAAATATTTGATGTAAAATTTTTTTCTAAAAAATGCATGATTAGTTTAAATGAAAAAGTTGTGTTATAAAGAAAACAAATGAATAATATTTATAAGTTAGACTTGAACTGCATTGAATATTCAAACTCGTTATGCTTGAAAATTATAATTGATGAATCTTGGCTATGGCATAGGAGAATATTTCATGCGAGCTTGAAGACTTTTAGGAATATTACCCAGTTAGTTAGAGGCATACATAAGTTAGACTTCACTAAAGACCACTTATGTGATGCCTGCCAACTAGAAAAATAAATAAGATCTTTGTTTAATTTAATAAAAACATTAACACCTCTAGGCCATTAGAAATCCTTCACATGGACCTAATTAGACCTGTTAATACAACTAGCCTAGGAGGGAAGACATATAGATTTATGATAGTAGATGACTATTCTAGATTTACTTGGGTTAGAATCCAACACATAAGAGTGAGTCATTTGAAGAATATAGAATTTTCTCCACTTGGATTCAAAGGAAATTAGGATGTAAAATTTTAACAATTCATAGTGAACATGGTAGAGATTTCAAGAATAATAAGTTTGAATCCTTCTATTATGGGATAGAAATAGAACATAATTTCTCTTGCCTTAGGACCCCCCAGTAGAATGGAATAGCTGAAAGAAAAAAAAAGAACCTTAGTGAAAATTGATAGGGTAATGCTAGCTAATTATTCACTCCCTAGATATTTTTGGGCAGAAGCAATGAATACTTCTTGTTATGTTCTAAATCAGGTGAATGTTAGATCCAAATTTAATAAGACACCCTATTAACTCCTTAAGGGTAGGCACCCAACCTTTCTCATTACATGTCTTTAATTGTGTTTCTTCTTAATCAATGAAAAATCACCTTTAGGAGAACTTAATCTTATTACTAAAAAATAACCCACATAAATAATAGAGTAGTTGTCTACTATCACAAAACTTAAACTCTAATCACCTATATTTGCTATACTTATAAGTCCAAATAATTTCATGTGAAGAATTTTTAATGGTCTAGTGGTGATGACCTCCTTAATGGAATGAAATGAAGATCTAGTATGCTATTATAACTTATAAGCATCACATAGATGATCATTAATGAACTCTAACTTGGGGATACCTCTAGCTAGATCCTACTAGGTTATCTTCCTATGGATCTTTATACTGGCATAATATAATTGCCTATTCAAATACTAAGATTGATCCATAAAATGTTTTCAAGCAATAAATATCATCAAAAGTATTAATGCAAGTCAAATCAGGCATATAAACATTATTAATTCTTTCTCCTTCCAAAACAATTTTTTTCATTTAAAATAATTGAACATTTATTTGAAAGAAATTTAACATTAAATCCTTTATCATATAATTGGCTAATGCTAACTAAATTAAATTTGAAACTCTATACTAAAATAATATTTTCAATAATAAATCCATTTAATTTATCAATCATACATGAACCTACCACTTTCTTAGTGGTATTGTCTCTCAAGGTTACCTTGTGTCCGCTCCTAGCCTCTATCATGTTAACATATTTTAAATCTCCCATCATATGCCTCGACTAGCCACTATCCAGGTACCACATGCTCTCAATGGATCTATTATGAGAGCATTCCTCATCTTGATCAGAGTTCTCAATTGAATCATTTTCCATTAAACTCAGATTGGTTACCTCCTCTTCCGGTTCTTATTTTGAATATTTCGAAGCTGAGTCTGCCAAGAAAGCTTTTTATATCTTTTGCTTTTCCCTTTTTGCATTAGGCTTATCCTTACCCCTTTCTTTCTTAGAGTGTTTCTTAATATTGGGGAAATTGGACCTTATGTGTTCAGGAATCCTGCACTAATAACAAATTATGTTAGAAGAAAATTTAATACTTTTACTTGATTTACCTTTGTTCTTATCAAGACGACACTTTCATTTGTGCTTTAGAAAGCTTTTAAAATGATGGGTCCTCAAAATTATATCCTTGTATCATCAACTCTTGAGCTATTGTTGTCGATATCATCAGCCTTCAGCTCCATGATTCTCTACTTTTTTGTATCATCTGCATCTAAAAGCCTTTGGCTCACATTTTACTCATAAGCAATGAGAAAGCCCATAAAATTGTTAATAGAATAAATCTTAATTCTTTAGATTCAAAAATTGCACTGACTTTTGCATCAAAAGTATCAAGAAAATAACGTAGTATCTTGTTAACTTTCTCAAAATTTGAAAGTTCTCTTTCTAGAGCATGCAAGGAGGTTACTATCTTAGTGAACCTAGTATACATATAAAAAATAGTTTCACTAGGTTTCATTCAAAATAATTCATATTTATGAAATAAAAATTTTAAATAGGATTATTTCACTTTATTTGTACCTTGATATATAATGTATGTCCTATCCCAAATTTCTTTTTTAATTATACAGGTTGAAACATGCATGCAATCTTTAGATTTTAAGGCACAAAAAAATTCAAACATTTTGCATTAAGTTGAGCCAATTCTTTATCTTCTAAAGTCCAATTAATAATTTTTTTTTTACTTTAATACCTTCCATAATGTGAGAAAGAACATAATAACCAACTTATATCATATGTCACGTGTGAAAGTCAATTGACTATAAAAATCTAAACATATAGATTTTCTAAAAGTCAAATTGTTTGTCATAAAAAAATGTGGAAGGGTAATTGAATACCCTTCAATAGTGTTTTAATTTCCAACATGTGTCATTGGATCAAACTGTAGGTTTTAAAACCAAAATTTTGAAAGTTCAAGGAGGTTGTGAGATCTCAATGAATTAGCCTGAGGCGCACCATGAGGAGGAGCGGGTGGGGGGTGGGGGGTGAATTGTTGAATTTAAAAACTAATTTCTTAATTGAAAAAATAAAGATTATATATATGAAAAAAACTAGTAACAATTTTCACTTAGTTTGAAAGCAAGATGAATTTACTAAAACATGAAAACTAGGAGCAACATTGAGTATGATTTTTCAACAAATGGTTATGGAGAATTTAAAGTGAAAAAAGAAAATGCAAAAATAGAAAAAAAAAAAAACACATCAGAGATTTAAATTGTTTTGGTTAAGAAATGACCTTCGTCTGAAAGTGCTCTGATGGCACTTGAAAGTGTGATAGGGATGTTAAGACCTTATGAACTAGTCACTGTTAAGAGAGTTACTATTTGCATTTTTTACATTCTTGCAACTTGTATAGTTTTGATGATTTCAAATATTATTATTTTATGTATAGTTATCTCCTAACACTTTTTGGAAGAGTTGTTTTTTCTCTTGTGTGTACTAATATTTCAGAAAAATTAAACTCCAAACTATAAAGACTTCAAATCAAATTCAGCATGAGATACTTCATGTATTTAAAACTTATTTTTTTCTTTGAATTAAGTTTGAAAGGGAATGATTGTAATTGAGTGAATACACACACACACACACTTTAGGAGATCTTGAGAAATTTGTACTGATCATACGGGATGATCAAGTCAGTTATCTCCTCGTAAGAGCAATGGAACGAACAGGAATTGAAAAAAAAATTTCTAAGTCCTGATCGTCCAGGACAAAGTGTATTCGTCCCAGGATGAAATGTTCTCTGAAAAATTTTTATTCAAGAATGGAGTGTATCATTCCAGGACGAGTTGCTCTCTGGAGTATTTTCGTCCAGGAATTAACGAATGCTGAAATGGTTAATAAAAGGAGAGTCACTATAAACCTCGTTACCCTATAAGGATAGTGCAATACTCAAAGGGTGCCTCCGGGGGTAGATGTAGGTTTGGTTTTGACTGAACCACTATAAACCTCGTGTCTTTATTTTTTATGCTGCCTTTTTTATTTTTGTGTTTTTACTTTTAAAACTATGGTTGAAAAATATTTTCTACAAAACTCATTAAAGTTTATTTTTCGATTTAAAAAATTAAAAAGAGGGATTAATTTTTAATTACCAATTCAGCCCCCTCTTGGTTAGCCGCTGGGACATAAGCTTAGGTTTAATAACCTAATTCATAGTGAACGAGTTTCAACAAGTGGTATTAGAGCTTTGTTTCAAAATCATAAGTTTAGACTACTTTTTTATTAACGTAGATGACTACATTTAGAAACCGAAATACAACCGAGGGTTACTCTATAACTAGACATCCATTGTTCGACAATATACCTTTCAATTTTTAGAAAACACGCATGTCTACATTTTTACAGTCACTTGATTATCGCATGTGGATCTTAGTTCAGGAAGGGTATACAAAACCAACTAGACTAGTTGACAGAGTTAGAGTTGAAACACCTTTTATAGACTGGACAGTAGAAGAACGTGACTTAGCACAACTAAATGCCAAATGGTTGAATAGTTTTTTTTGTGCTTTAAAATCAGAAGACTACATGCTAGTTTTCACTTGCAAAAGTGGGAAGCACATATGAGATAGACTTTGTATAACTTATAAGGGGACTAATGAGGTTAAGCAATCTAGACTTAATATCTTGTTGCATGATTATGAACTGTTTTGCATGAAACCAAATGAATCCATTTCTGATATGTACACAAGATTCACACAAATAGTCACCTCTTTGCATGCACTGGGAAGGAATTAACTAATGCTGAAATGATTAATAAGATTCTTCGTTGTTTGCCTACTACTTATGATGCTAAAATTACTACAATTACATAGTCTAAAGATCTAAACATTTACTCTATTGATAATCTTCTTGGTTCGCTAATTGCTTACGAGCAAGGAGTTAGTCATAGAAAGATTGATGCAGGTGAACCACGAAGGGAGAAAAATATAGCACTAAATATGGAAGAGTCTGAGAGTGAACAATCACAACCTAAGGATGAAGACGACATCGCATTGATGAGTAGATAATTCAGAAGCTTTCTGAAGATGAAGTAGAAGAGACGCCAACATTGGAATAGAGGTAAATTAAATAGAAATGCCAATATTTCAAATGATGTGATTTGCTATGAGTGCAAGAAACCTGGTCATATCAAGACTGAATGCCCAAAACTCAAAGCCACTCCTAGCAAGGAGAAGATTGAGGAGAAACTAATTGCAAAGAAGGGCAAGAAGAAGTTTCAAAGAGCTTTATGGGCGGACTCAGCTTCAGATTCATCAGAGACTGAGAAAGAAGAGAAAGTCACTAATCTGTGCTTAATGGCCGATAATCTTGATTAGTCAGATCAAGAAGAGGTATGTGACTTAACCTATGATGACCTTTTTGAAGTTTCTGAACACATGTATGATGCATATAAGAAAATGCATGCTAGTCTAAGTTTAGAATTTGAAGAATTACAAAAGGAACATAAAATCTTTAGGAAAGATCATGCTTTAATTGATGACAACCACATGAAATTACTTGATGAGTTTGATGACTTGAATAAAAAATATGAAAATTTAAAATCATCCTATGCTGAACTTGAAAAAGATTTTAAAAATTTTAAGGATGAATCAGAGAGAAAAATTTATAGATCAAATTATACAAATCAAATTTTAAAAGATATGAATTCATTTTACAAATTAACGATAAAAGCTCTCGAGAATAATAGGATATCCCCTAAACTTGAAAATTTTACTAATCCTATTATGTATCCTAAATTTATGCAATCCCTGAATAGACAAATGATTGGTATAAGACTTAGGAAACCATTTCTAAAAGTAAAATGTAATAATTATGGATTGTTTGGACATATAGCTCAGACATGTACTTTGAAGATGAAAACTTATTTGATGTGGAGACCTAAGATGCATAAATCTAGACATATCATACATGCATCTGTTTATAAATTGCTAAAAGGATAACCCAAACTTGTTTGGGTTCCCAGGTTTAACGTTTGATAATTTTGTAGGTTGCTCTCACACAAGATCTCGTGAGAGCATATGATACCTGGACAGCGGATGTTCAAAGGATATGACTGGAGATACCGCATAATTTATATCGCTGGAAGCCAGGAGTGGAGGCAAGGTTACACTTGGAGATAACACCACAAGAAAAGTAGTTGGATTAGGTATGATTGGAAATCTTAATAAATTTAACATTGAGAATGTGTTATTAGTAGAAGGCTTAAAGCATAACCTGTTAAGTATAAGCCAGCTATGTGATAAAAGATATTGTGTGAAATTTTTTCCTATTAGCTGCATGTTAAGCCTAAATGGTAAAGATGTTTTGAATGGTAAAAGAGTAAATAATGTTTATATGCTAGACTTGAATTATATTAAATCTCCTACTGCTTTTTATTTGAAAACTGTATCTGATGAGTCATGGCTTTGGCATAGGAGACTTTGTCACTCTAGCATGAAAAACCTTAGAAGGATTACCCAAAAGAACTTAGTGAGAGGTATACCAAAACTAGGCTTTACTAAGGACCACCTTTGTGATGCATGTCAATTAGGAAAGCAAGTGAAGTCCTCTTTTCAGTCCAATAAGGATCTTAGATCTAGTAAACCTTTAGAGATTTTGTATATGGATCTTTTTGGACAAGTTGGAACTGTGAGTTTAGGAGGGAAGGTATACGGATTTGTGATTGTGGATGATTACTCAAGATTCACATGGGTTAGATTTCTATTTCATAAGAGTTAATCATTTGAGGAATTTAGAAACTTTTTGACTTGGATTCAAAGAAAACTAGGGTGTGAAATTATTTCTATACAAAGTGATCACGGAGGAGAATTTGAGAATGAGAAATTTGAAGAATTTTGTAAGGAGAAAGGAATTGATCACAATTTTTTTTGCGCCTAGAACCCCTCAGCAGAATGGTGTAGTCGAAAGGAAAAAAAAGAACATTAATAGAAGCCACCCGAGTAATGTTGGCAGAATATTCACTTCCTAAGTATTTTTGGCCTGAGGCGGTTAGCACTGTATGTTATGTTCTAAATAGGGTGAATGTGAGATCTAAACTAAATAAAACACCTTATGAGTTGCTAAAAGGAAGAACACCTAATTTGTCTCATTTGCATGTTTTTGGTTGCAAAGCGAACCTTCATAATAAAGGAAAATCTGCCTTAGGAAAATTTGATCTAAAATCTGATGAAAGAATTTTTATTGGATACTCAAGTGTTGGAAAATCTTATAGAGTATTCAATAGAAGAACTTTGGTAATTGAGGAGACCACACATGTTGTATTTGATGAATCTGAAAATATGAAAGAGCCAAATGTTGTAGAAGATGAGATTGAGATTAACTCCCAAAAGATTGATAAAATAAATTTGGAAGAAAATTTGAAAGAAAATGTGGAAGAAAATTTGGAGATAGAAAACCCTTTGCCTAGAGATTTGAGATTTTCTAAAAACCACCCAAGGGAATTGATTATAGGTGAATCAAGTGAGGGTGTAAGGACTAGGCGTGGATTAAACAAACAAGTCAATCATTCAGCCTTCATTTCAACTATAGAACCCACAAATATTGATCAAGCACTTTCGGATGAATTTTGAATTTTGGCCATGCAAGAAGAGTTGAATCAATTTATAATAAATAAAGTTTGGGAATTAACTACAAGGCCAAAGGATCAAAGTGTAGTTGGAGCTAAGTGGGTATTCAAAAATAAAATGAATGACTTAGGAGTAGTCATTAGAAATAAGGCTAGATTAGTTACTAAGGGGTATAATCAGATTGAAGGGATTGATTTTGAGGAGACTTTTTCTCATGTAGCTATACTTGAAGCAATTAGGGTTTTGCTAGCTTTTGCCTGTTTTAGAGGATTCAAATTATATCAAATGGATGTAAAAAATGCCTTTTTAAATGGGTTAATTCAAGAAGATGTTTTTGTAGAACAACCACCAGGCTTTGAAAATTCTTAATACCTAAATCATGTTTTCAAGTTAAAAAAAGGCATTATATGGATTGAAATAAGCACCTAGGACTTTTGAGCACCTTCTTACTTGAAAGATCTTTTGAAAAAGGAAGTGTGGATACAACTCTCTTTTTAAAGAAATGTGGAAAGGACATACTCATTGTTCAAATTTATGTGGATGATATTATTTTTGGATCTTCAAATAAAAATCTTTGTGATGATTTTTCTAAAATAATGAGTAGTGAATTTGAGATGAGTCTAATGGGAGATTTAAGTTACTTTTTAGGATTTAGCATTAAGCAAATTGAGGAAGGTACATTTCTTAGTCAGTCAAAGTATGTTAAGGACATCCTCAAAAAGTATGAAATGGATAATGCTAAACCTGTTAGGTCACCAATGAGTTCCTCAGTTTAGTTGGATAAGGACCTTAAGGGAAAATCTGTTGATCAAAAGAAATTTAGAGGGATAATTGGATCTTTACTTTACTTGACTACTAGCCGACCCGATATCATATTTAGTGTTTTCTTATGTACTAGATTTCAATCAAATCCAAAAGAATCACATTTGATAGCAGTGAAAAGGATTTTAAGATATCTTTTAGGAACTCAGAACTTAGGAATTTGGTATCCTAAGTTTAGCTCTTCATTTAAAATAATTGGTTATTCAGATTCTGACTTTGCAGGTTGTAGGGTAGATAGAAAGAGCACTTCTGGAACATGTCAATTTATTGGAAATTCTCTAGTCTCTTGGTCCAGTAGAAAACAAAATTCAGTAGCCCTATCTACTGCAGAAGCTGAATACATTGCATTAGGAAGTTGTGTGGCATAAGTACTTTGATTGAAACAAGAGTTGATTGATTTAGGATTAGCTATAGGCACTATTCTAATTTATTATGTTAACACTAGTGTTATTTGTATTTCTAAAAATCCTATTCAACATTCAAGAACCAAATATATAGACATAAGGCATCATTTTATAAGGGGTCATGTATCGAAAGGAGAAATTGAACTCACTCATGTTTCTACTGAAAATCAACTTGCAGACATTTTTACAAAACATTTAGCCTTTGATACTTTGAGTGCATTAAGAACAAGGCTTTGTGTGATTGATTTGAATGCTTAAATAAAAATGTTTTTGCAACATTGATATTTGTTTACTAGTTAATGTGTTTGTGTGTTTTTATGTGTTTATGAACTTGTATGTGTGATTTTCTTTATTTAGAGTTTGAGTTTTTTCGTTGTTTTGTGTTTTTAGTGTGTTTGTATTTTAGTTTTTTGATTGAGTACAAAAATTTGAAATTTTTGAGTGACAATCATCCGGGACGAAATGTTTTCGTACAGGACGATTTGTGTAGTATGACAATCTATCGGATTTTGAACCGTTTGAGTGCAATTTTCAGTGTTTTATTGTCACTTCGTTTGTACGATCATCATGATCGTCCGGGACAAAATGTTTTTCAAACGACGGGATGAATGAATAAAGCAGTTGAATGGATAAGGTAGTTTTTATTACGAACTTCGTATGTACGAACCTTTGGTTCGTCCGGACGAACACATGTAGGTTCGATTGAGGGGATGGTTTCAACTGCCATTAAAATGATCATAAGTTTTGATCATCACAGGACGAACACATGTTCATCTGTACGATCAGTATGGTCAAAAGTCTGTACAAAAGGATGCTTCGTAAGTTGTGTTGATTACGGAAAGCCATTTCATTTTGACGCATTGGTTCGTCCATACAAAATTTTTTCGTACATGAAGAATTGAAAAATTCGTACGGGACAAAATTTTTTCTTCTGGTACGAACATGTCGTTTTTAATAAATAAAAGGGCCTTTGAACTCAACAGTCACACTAAACTTCACTTTCAATCTCTTTCGTACTCTATATCTTCTTCCAAATGGTGAGTTCAAATAAGAGACGAAAGATTCTGGCAAAGAAACCACATAGAAAATCTTTTGAAAACTTCCTTTCCAAAGCAAATGAGGAATCTTTTCTAGGTTTGCCTCAGCATAGATCACACCCTCCAGAATCCTAATCCAAGAACAACTTACCTTTCAGGTAATGAACTTATTTTCCTCAACACAGTTTAGTTTTATCCTTACCCTCGTCTATCTCTACAACAAAGAAACCTTTCACTATTTTCTCGCCAACATGTCCATTAATTCTGACCATTCTATAATCTGTTCATTTGTCTTCAAATAAAAAGTTGAAATCACCAAGGCTGACTTAGGAGCCTTTTTGAATTTAAGGATAGAGGGAGCCAGAGCCCATCACTTGATTAAAACTCATGATTATGTATGATATGAAATTAATAATGTGATTAGAGGAAACAATCTGAACGAATATGTGGCTAGAGTATCCGGTCTTGTTCGAAATGCACGTATGATCCAGCATGTCCTTAGAACTTCTATAATTCCTAAAGCTGGTGATATAATCAACATTACCCCTCTTCTAAAAAACCTATAGATGAAGCCCAACTTATCCTTGACTATCTTTATGGGCTATCAGAAATTGGACATGTAGAGCATAAGAGAAAGAAGAACATCGCCTTAGGACATCTAGTTGCCTACATTCTGGACAAGAAATACAATTTGGTTCATCCTGATCGAGAGTTTGAAGAACTGCTCTACTACAACGACAGATCATTTAGAGCAAAATTCAAAGAAGAACCAGGTAAAACACATGTCATTAGTGATATAGAGGAAGAACCAGAAGCTGCACCTGCACCCGCCAATGAACCAAATTATGAGGATTTGATTCAAAGATTTAATAGTTTAGAGACTCATTTTGATCAAATTGAGACTCATCTTCAGCATCAGGCTGCTCAGTATCAACATGACATGAATTTTATGAGGGATCAGATGAGTGATATCAGTACCAATGTGCTTATGATGTGTACTTACTTTAACATCTTTGGTGCTGCACCTCCTCCTCCACCAGATCAGGGTCCTTCTCAGTGATAGTTGCACTTAATTTTATGTATTTTCTCTAGTTTGTATGTTAGATGTTGTTTTAAGTAAGTTTATTGTATTTTCTTTTCTTTAGATGTATTATTTCTGTATTGATATCCTGACCTTAGATTGTAATATCTACATAGTGATATCAATATATGTTCTCATGTTTTGGATTTAATTGTATTGAAATGTGTGTTAGACTTTATGACAATTATTAGATTTTTGATCTTAATAGTGATATATTTTGAAGTGCAAGTCTAAATTAAATTCATTAGAAAATCTAATTTTTTCTAAATTTAAGTTCTGCTTATAACTTGAAATAATTAGGGTTGTCAATTTCATGTCTCTTATTTAGACTACATTAATTCTAATATTATTATTGCAACTATGATGTTTTCTTATTTTATATTTCACTTATCAATAAATATTTATGCACTTAGAAAAATTTGAAATTTTTTATTATTGATTTTGGAAAGATCAAAATTACTCTTGAAAAAATGTACAAATGTATAAAAATCAAAAGGAATGCGCAATGGTTTGCAAGTAGAAAAAGAGGCACAAAATAAGCCCAAAAGTAAAAAGATGCACAAAAATGTGCCAGTAATTTGAAAAAGACGCACAAAGTGCCACATATGGTAATTATTTCTTTCTATTAACTTTTAATCTCTTAATTCAAATTGATCTACTGTACATTTATATTCTAAATTGAAATTTGAAATATACAAATTTTCTATTCATCCTTTTTACAATGATTTTCTTTATCTTAATGTCTAAATTGACTCATTCTTTTGATATATTCTTTCTATTATCAATGTTATATCTCTTCTTAAATTTTATGAATTAATATGATTTGCCTAATGTTTTAATTTTATTTGCATAATATATTTTAATCACTTTCAAGATTGAATTATCAAATGATTTTTATATGTCTGCTTACATTTCAAGTCTTTTTCTTCTTTACTTTTTGCAGTTGTCAAAAAGGGGGAGAAATTGTTTGTATCGTGTTTTTTGGTTTTGTTTGATCTATTTTTGTTTTTGTTTTGTGTTTTCTGTATGTTGTATACGTTGTGTGTGTTTGTTTTATTTTGGTATCTGTATATTTCTAAAAATGCCTCCTTATTTACACATGTTCATCAATTCAGGGGGTGTTTAGGAGATTTTTTGAATTTAAAAATTATACAAATAATAATTGTTTTGCCATCATTAAAAAGGGGGAGATTGTTAAAAGAGTTGCTATTTGCATGTTTTACATTCTTGCAACTTGTATAGTTTTGATGATTTCAAATATTATTATTTTATGTATAGTTATCTCCTAACACTTTTTGGAAGAGTTATTTTTGCTCTCGTGTGTACTAACATTTAAGAAAAATCAAACTCCAGACTACAAAGACTTCAAATCAAATTCAGCATGAGATACTTTATGTATTTAAAACTTATATTTTTCTTTGAATTAAGTTAAAGGGAGTAATTGTAATTGAGTGAATACACACACACACACACACACACTTTAGGAGATCTTGAGAAATTTGTACTGATCGTACGGGACGAACATAGTTTGTACGGGACGATCAGGTCAGTTATCTCCTAGTAAGAGTAATGGAACGAACAGGAATAGAAGAAAATTTTTCTAAGTCCTGATCGTCCAAGACGAAGTGTATTCGTCCCAGGATGAAATGTTCTCTGGAAAATTTTTGTTCAAGAAGGAAGTGTATTTGTTCCAGGACGAGTTGCTCTCTGGAGCATTTTTGTCCAAGACGAAGTGTATTCGTCCCGGGACAATTTGCTTTCTCTAAAAATTTCGTCCGAATGAACCAATTCATCCCAGGATGAAGTGAACCGACTCTGAAAAATTAAGTAACATTCTGTAGTTTTTGGGAACCGACCTATAGAATAACTGTTCGTACCAGATGAACCTAGTTCGTATGGGATGATGTGTGTGTGTACGAACTCATTTTGTACCCATATACATTAGGTTCGTTTCCAACGCATTTAAGTAAAATCGTCCAGGATGATCCACGATCGTATGGGATGATCCAATTCGTATTGACTTGAATATTTGCAGTTTTTGGACGATTTTTTGTGTCTTTCCTATAAATAGTCTAAACTAAATTGTCACATAATCTTTTTGCCTACTGATCTTCATGCCTATTGAAAGAAGAGTCAGGGAGAGAGTGTGAGAGAGTGTTTGAAGGAGATTTCTTATCATTGGAGCGTGAAGGTTTCACTTGGTAATCAAAGGTAAGAGACTTTACTCTTGGTTTGTGATTACTTCACTCTTTTATCTCTTCTTTCTAGAATTCTTGTGAGAAGATCTGTCAAGGAGATCCGGTTCTCTGCCGACACTTGGAGAGTGTGAACAGCCGAAGGGTTCTTTGCCCACACTTGGAGAGTGTGAACAGCCGAAGGGTTCTCTGCCCACACTAGGAGAGTGTGAAAGGACGAAGGGTTCTCTGCCCACACCGAAAGAGTGTAAAAGGATGACGATTCTCTGCCAGCACTGGGGATAGTGTAAAAGGACAACATTTCTCTGTCGCACCGGGTAGCAGTGGAAAGAGTATTTGTAAAGGCTTCTCCACCTTGCTGTGGGTGCAAAAGGAGAGTCACTATTGGAATAGTGCAATAATCAGAGGGTGCCTCCGGGGAGTGGATGTAGGTCTAGTTTTGACCGAACCACTATAAACCTCGTGTCTTTATTTTTTCCACTGCCTTTTTTATTTTTGTGTTTTTACTTTTAAAACTGTGGTTGAAAAATATTTTCTACAAAACACATCAAAGTTTATTTTTTGGTTTAAAAAATTAAAAAGAGGGATTAATTTTTAATTACCAATTCACCCCTCATCTTGGTTAGCCGCGGGGACATAAGCTTAGGTTTAACAACCTAATTTATAGTGAACGAGTTTCAACAGTCCCAAGGCTAACCAAGAGGGGGGGGGGGGGTGAATTGGTATTTTAAAAATCTTTTGATCAAAATACAATCTTAAAATAAAAAACCAAGATTCACCACAGAAATCAAAGTGCGGAAATTAATACAGAAGAAGTAAAAAAGAGCACAAAATTTATAGTCATTCGGTCAACACGACCTACATTCACTCACTAAAGGCACCCTCCAAGTATTGTACTAAACTCAGTGTCTCTCCTTTTGCCCCCACAGCAAGGCGGAGAAGCCTTTACAAATCTCCTTTCCACCAACCCCGGTGAGGCAGAGAACCCAACTCCTTTTCCTTCCTCATGAAGCAGGTAGAGAACCTTAATCAGATGCTAAAGTAGACCTCTCTAGAACCCCCAAGAAACTAAGGATGACTTGAGAAGATGACGACGGGTCCTTTCTTAGAGTAACCTTTGTGAACCCTCACAAACTCCCTCTCATAAGATCTTCTCTCTCTCTCTCTCTCTCTCTCTCTCTCTCTCTCTCTCCCTTGCTCTCCCTCTCCTCTCAGCTCTCTCAGGTTAGAATAGCAACAAAAGATGTTCTATTGGGTAGAACAAGTGGTCTTAAATAGAAGAGCTTTAGAATAGCTCTTAAATGCACTAAATTGACTTTAACATTTAGGATGATATAAATATCTTCTTGTACGATCAGTACAAATTAAGCTCAATCAGCCAGGATGTTTTGGGAAGATCAGAAGGTTTTTTTTCATATC
This sequence comes from Dendrobium nobile, assembly GCA_022539455.1. Taxonomy (NCBI): domain Eukaryota; kingdom Viridiplantae; phylum Streptophyta; class Magnoliopsida; order Asparagales; family Orchidaceae; genus Dendrobium; species Dendrobium nobile. Next base: position 28,853,305 of record CM039727.1, read on the forward strand.
ATCTAGGCCAATAGAATATTATCCTGTATGATCAATATAAATTGTTTAATATCGTCCAGGCAATCACATTGAATGGATGTATGAACGATGGAAAAATAGCCTGATCATCCAGGCTGATCTCACGATCATCCCGGATGATTAGATCAAATACATGAAAATTATCCAGAGCATCACCTTGATTAGCAGCTGGCCGATGTTGATCGTCTAGTAATAACTAAGGTTTCTTAAACTAATCATCCCGGCCGATCTTGCGATCGTCCATAACGATATGATCTAGCAATCAAAATCTTAATTTCTTTTCTTAATTACCAGATAAATTTAGGCATAAATATGTTGCATTGTCCAGGACAATATCTTGGATGATGTCCAAAAATAAGCAATACCTAAATAGATATAGTGGCTGATTCTTTTTGATTTGAGCCTATCATCCCAGTCAATATGAATATCATCTAGGATAATGCGCTTAATGATGATTGCCTTAACCAGGATGCCCTAATTAGGATTTTTGTTTTTAACTGATCGTCCAGGCCAATTTATGAATCGTCCCGGATGATGTGAGCAAAAATAAAGAACTCTAAATCAGATAAAAAAATTCCCCCAAGTGTGTGTGTGCAAGGTTACTTAGCATCAGGAACCTCATCATTTATATTAGACTCAAGAAAGAAAAAAGTTTACAAATTGACTCAGACATAATCTACCCAATCTTGAGCTGATTCAAATTACAGTTTGATCTTGCGGACCTGAAATATTAGTAGGCAAGGTAGCTGTAGAGAAATAAAAGTGCTTGTTATCATTAAAATTATATTCCCTTAAATCAGATTCACAATAATCTCCCCCTTTTTGATGATGACAAACACAAAAAATAATTGAAATAGTTCAAAGCAATTTTAAAGGAAACAGGTGAAGAAACAAATACAATTTAAATAGTTCAACTAACTAACATAAAAACATAATAAGCTAGAATAATAAAAATAGACTAGAATAATATAAACTACTACAGTTACTCCCCCATTTGACATCACAAAAAGCAGGAGGCAAAAAGAAACATAAAAAACAACATAAAAAGAAAAAAACAACATCACATGAAAAACAAGCAAACTAAGAGAAAGATGGCCCCTAATCATCCAAAGGAGAAGGTGGTGGTGGTGGATGTGGCTGAAAGTAACTAGAAAGAGTTGCAAACTGCTCCCCAAACCAGGCCATATCCTGGTCGTGCTAGTGCTGCTGGTGAGCCATGTAGGAGTCAAAATGAGAAACATCCTCAGTATGCTGCTGTTCCTGCATAGCAATATAGGTCTCGAACCATGTCTCCCACTAAGTCAAATCGTTCCACCGGCTGATCCAGCTGAGAGTGCTGGCGGAGCGGAGCAGGTGCATGAATAGGTGCAGTAGCTGTGTCCTCCTCAATTTCCTCGGCTTCCTCATACCCTGGGTGGAGATGAGTACTGTGAAGAACATGGAAGGAGTTATTTAGTTGAAGGCAGGCTAAAAATTTAGAGGGGGTAGGATATTGGAGGTTGTATTTTGATTCTAAGACATAGACAATGATATGTCCTAGGGCAAGATTGAGCTTTCTACTATATCCTGGATCTCGAATACTAGTCAGATGCTCAATATAGCAAAAAATCAAATCAGTGGCATTGAATTCACGATGGGCCAAAATATAAAAAGTGGTGATCAAAAGAAGAGGAGTGATATAAATGTGATCACTAGCTTTTGGAAGTATTGAGGTGCGAAGGACATGCTGGATTATCCTAGCATCTTTGAGTAAGGTGCTAGACTCTCCAATGTGAAAGTGAGCATTAGTGTTTCTTAGAAAGTGGTTGGCCAGAGCCCAGTCGTAGTCAGTATCAGAACACAGGGTATGAAGTTTGTCCCCTATGGTGGAAAGGTTCAAAAGCTCTTGACATTCCTGATATGTGATTTTGATGGGACGTTTATTCATATAAGACCCGAGAGCAGTGAAAGAGGAATTTATACGGAGGCTAGCAAAAAATTCAAAAAGAAGCTCAGATTTGAATGTGATAGTGAGAGTGAGAAGGAAGGTTAAGGAAGTGTGCTCAAATAAAGCAAGGACAGAATAGGAGAGAATTTGAGGGTTGACAGTTTAGGATACAGTGATCCTGACTATTTTGTACCTCAAATAGGCAGCTTGGTCGCATGCCTCAGTAAAGCGAGTGTCCAAATTCACCCTCGAGGAACTTTCAGAAGGATGGTGAGACCTCTTTCCACCAGCCATAATTAAGAAAACATAAGGGAAGTAAGAGCTAAAGAGAGTTGAAGAGGAATTGTGTGAAAAAACTAATTGAATGGCTCAATTTATAAAAAAAATGATCCAATTATCTAGGACGATTGCAGAATCATCGAGGCCGATTGGGTGCAACAATTGCGTCCAGGACGATTGGTCAAAAAGGCGATAAAGTTATCCAGGATGATCAGATATCATCCAGGACGATAAGACACAAGCAATCGGCCCAAGGAGTCAAGCTGGATGATCATTGAAAAAGAAGATCGTCCTGGCTGATTAGGTGGATTGTCCAGGATGATGTAGAATAATGGATTGTACCGGCCAAATTTAAAATCGTTTAAAATATTGCCATGTATATCGTTTGGGATGATCATCAATAATTTGATCGTATCAACAGAATTTAAAGAGTTTAAATGTTTTTCCACGTGTATCATCCATGACGAACGTGTGGATCATACGGGCATATTTTCCATTAATTGAGCAAATATTTAAGAATATCATCCAGGACGAAGTGGATCATCCAAGCTGATCACAGTAAGCAAAGTAGGATACGATCAGATCATTCAGGATGATAAAATTTTATCTAGAATGATGATGAACCGAGAAAATATATCAGCTGTCAGATGAAAAGGGTAGGAGTTGATTGAATGCATCGTTTAGGATAATATAAAAATCGTCCAGGATGATGAGACCAAAAAATAAAATTCAAGAGGTGAAAGTGGATGATCAGAGAAGGCTTAAAAAATACAACAACACAAGTAAAAGATAATGTTAAAATACAAAAAAGATAAAAAAAAGAGACAAAAATGAAACGAAAAAAAATAAATTTTCTTTTTTTATTTATTATTTATTATTTATATTTATTTTTAATTAATTAATTTATTTTTTTGTTTTCTTTTAAAGGCATGATAAATTCTCTAAGTGATTGAATTTAAGGACTTGTAAGACCAATGAGTTAACATCATCGAAATCCAAAAATGGTAGAATATTCGATCCTGCTAACCTAGCTCAGACTTCTCTTAGGGAAAAATCATCTTTTGAAAATAAGAAACCTAACTCAGAATAAACCAATTGGATAAGAAAAATAAATTCGTTCAAAACATGGTTTCAGAAAAATATCTTATAGAATAATGTATCAAAGTAATTTGTCACAATAGCAAAATTCGAAATTAAGCCTTTAAGAATCTCAAGTCATACATGAATTTTTCTAAGATTTTAAAAGTTTGAAGAGAGAAGAGAGCTTGCATTTGGTGGGCTCATTTTTTGCCTATTGTGAATTGAATGGCGCACTTTACGCATCTTTTGATTTTTGATATACTTTATGTATATTTTTCAATTTGGCATCATTACGCATCTTTTATTTTGGCGTTATTAGCTTTTTTTTTGTTATTTTCGCAAGCTAAATTTCTTTTCAAAACTTTCAAATATTATTAGTTATGAGTATATCTTCTAGATATTAGAGAAGAAAAATCACTATCTAATATAGGGAAGAACAAACCACAAAATAGAATCAAAATCATATGATATATGTATTGACAGGATAACGAGGAATCTTAAAATAATATAAAGACTTTGAACATTATAAATATAAGCTAGATTACTGTATCAAGGTAGAAAAGATCTCAATTGCAAAGTCCAGTTATTAATTTGAGACAGACTTTTATTTAGAAAAGAAAATTACATCACTAAAAGAGGTTAAAGGGAGGAAAATAATCAATGGTATTTCTCCCTTTAATTAATTTAGGGATATTTAGACATTTTTTCAAAAACCAAAAATAAGGCAAAATATCAAAAATGTTAAAAAATAACATCAGATATGTAACAACTATAAAATAACAGTAAATATAATAAACTAAAATAAAAAAAAAATAACAATCAACATAGTAGTAAACATGCAATTCAAAATTTATTAAGCAACAAGTTTATGCAATTATGAGCCGTGAGCCTCCACTATCCAAGTACAATATGCTCTCACGTGGCCTTTAGTGAGAGCACACCTACAAAAATCATTAAGTGTCAGATTTAGAAACTCAAATAGGTTTGGGTCCCTTCTTATGAAAAGAAGAATGCAATGCATGTGTGCTATGTTGTGAATCATGTAGTTTGGGTCTCTACACCCAATGTGTACTATGGTGAATAGTGCAAGTGTGTGAAATCTATCATAGCATGCTACATGAGAAACATCTAACTCTAAGAAAAGAATTTACTAATCTACTTGTGTGGTGATGCTTCCTTTTAACTTTATGTGATGCATACAATATTGGTTTATTTTCAAAAGTTTTGAGATTTATTTTTAGTAAATCATGCTCAATTATCAAATTAGAATGCTTTTTATTTAAATCATCAAATTTATCAAATAAAGACATGTGATTGTTATCAATTAGAGTGTGATCTTTACTTAAACTTTCATGCTCTTTTTATAAATTCAAAAACTCTAATTTCAAACTAGCTTATATTTTCTTAAGTTTCTTATATGATGCATGAAGTTTCTCACAAATTTTAAGTAATTGATTATAGATTGGTTCACATACCTCTTCATGATCAGATTGATCAAGATGATCACCCATTAAGCATAAATTTTTTATCTGCTCTTGAGCTTCAGTCTCAGATGAGTCAGATGCAGAATCAGCCCAAAAAGCTTTTTGGTACTGCTTCTTGTCCTTCCTGTATTTGGGTTTCTCCTCACCCTTCTCCATGTTTGGGTGCTCCTTAAGTGTAGGAAAATTAGCTTTAACATGTCTAGGCTTCCTACATTCAAAGCAAATAACATCAGAAGAACTTTTATAATTTTTGCTATCCTTACCTCTTTTCTACTTTTGATGATACTTATTGTACTTCCTTAAAAAGCTTTTAAATTACCTAGTGATGAAGGCAACATAATCATTTTCAGATTCAGAAGAATCAGTGTCCATGTTGTTGGCCTTCAGTGCCACAGTTTTCTCCTTCTTTTTCTCACCTACATCAAGATTACTTTGGTTCACCCCTTGTAAGCAATGAGTGATCCAAATAAATTATCAATATAATAAGTATTTAAATCTTTAGATTCAGTAATTGCAATGATCTTAGCATCAAATGAAGAAGGTAAGAATCTCAAAATTTTATTGACCCTTTCATAATTAGTTAACTCTCTTCATAAAGCAAGCAATGAGGTGACAATTTGAGTAAACCTAGTATACATGTCAGAAATTGATTCAGAAGATTTCATACAAAAAAGATCATAGTCATGCAATAAGATATTCAACCTAAATTATTTAACTTCATTAGTTCCTTCATAAGTTACACACAATCTATCCCATATTTTTTTACCAGTTGCACAAGTTGAAACACACATATAATCTTCAGATTTAAAAGCAAAAAAAAAATAAAAAGTTTAAGCATTTTGCATTAAGTTATGCTAAATCTCTTTCATGAAAAGTCCATTTGGTAAAAAGAAGTTCAATTTTAATGCCATTAAATTCACGAGAAGGAGGTGTATAACCTTCTTTTACAAGCATCCACATATGATAATCAAGTGATTGTAAAAATGTAGACATGCAAGTTTTTTAAAAATAAAAAGAACTATTATCAAACAAAGCTGGTCGTGAAATAGAATATCCTTTCGTTGTATTACAATTATCAAAGTTAGCCATCGATCAAAATTCAAAAGTTTTTAAAAATTATATTTTATGAATCTTGCTCTGATACCACTTAAAAGTGCTCTGATGACACTTAAAAGTTTGACAGGGATGTTAAGCCCTTATGAACTAGTCCCAAGTCTAACCAAGAGGGGACTGAATGATATGTAAAAAAATATTTTGATCAAAACATAATATTAAAATAAAAACCAAGATTCACCACAAAAATCAAAGTGTGAAAATTAAATGCAAAAGCAATAATAAAGAACATAAAAATTTATAGTGGTTCGATCAACACGACCTACATCCACTCTATAGAGGCGCCTTTCGAGTATTGTACTAAACTCAATATCTTTCCTTTTTCTCCCACAATAAGGTGGAGAAGCTTTTAAAAACCTCCTTTCCACCAACCTAGGTGAGATAGAGAACTCAACTCCTTTTGCTTCCTCCAAAAGCAGACAGAAAACCCAACTCCTTTTGCTTCCTCCCGAAGCAAGCAGAGAACCTTAATCAGATGTTGAAGTAGACATCTTTAGAATCCCTAAGGAACTATGGATGATGACTGGAGAAGATGATAAAGTATCCTTGCTTGGAGCAATCTTTGTGAAACCCCTCACAAACTCCCCCTCACAAGATCCTCTCTCTCCCCCCTTGCTCTCCCTCTCCTCTTGGATCTCTCAGGTCAGAATAATAGCAAAAGATGTTCTATTAGGTAGAATAACTGGTATTAAATAGAAGAGCTTCAGAATAGCTCTTAAATGCACCAAATTGACTTTATCATCTAGGATGATATAAATATCATCCTGTATGATCAGTGTAAATTATGCTCAATCAGCCAGGATGATTTGGGATGATCAGAAGGTTTTTATTCATATCATCCAGGCCGATAGAATATCATCCTGTACAATTAGTACAAATCATTGAATATCGTACAGACAATAACACTGAATGGATGTCTGGACGATGGAAAAATAGCTTGATTGTCTAGGCTGATCTCACGATCATCCTGAACAATTAGTTTAAATCTATGAAAATCATCTAAAGCATCGCCCTGAATAACAGCTGGCCGATATTAATTATTCAGGAACAACTGAGGTTTTTTTAACTAATCGTCATGGCTGATCTTGGGATCGTCCTGGATGATATGATCAAGCAATCAAAACCTTAATTGCTTTCCTTAATTATCATATTAATTTAGGCATAATTATGTTGCATCATCCAGGATGATATCCAAAAATAAACCATACCTAAATAGATTTGGCGGCTGATTCTTTCTAATTTGAGCCTATCGTCCCGGCCTATATGAATATCGTCCAAGATTATACACTTAATGATGGCTGCCTTAACCAGGATGCCCTAATTAGGGTTTTAATTTTTAACTGATCATCCAGGTTGATTTGTGGATCATCCCGAATGATGTGCGCAAAAAATAGAGAACTCTAAATCAGACAGAAAAAATTCTCCCAAGTGTGTTTGTGCAAGGTTACTTAGCATTAGGAATCACATCGTTTACAATAGACTCAAGAAAGGGAAAATTTTACAAATTGACTCAGACCTAGTGTACCCAATCTTGAGCTGGTTAAAATTGCAGTTTGATCTTGTGAACCTGAAATGTTAGTAGGCAAGGTAGTCGTAAAGAAATAGAAGTGTTTGCTATCATTAAAATTATATTCACTTAAATCTGATTTGCAACAACATCCACTCCTTGGAGTTCTCCACATCGAGTATTGCACTATCACTATAATGTCTCACCTTCTTCCTCCATAGCAAGGTAAAGAAGCCCTTACATAATTCCCTTGCACTATTCTTTGAGTGGCAGAGAGCCCAATGCTTTGTCACCCTGTAGGAGACAATAGTGGACTTTCAATCTTTTTCTCACTCCTAAAGAAGGTAAAGTACCTTGTGTAAAGATCACTTTGCTCGAGGATCGTCCGGGACGAAGTTGGATCGTCGCGGGACGATCGGTACAGGTTGTTCAAGAAAACTGTTTTGGCTGCATGGTTCGTCGGGACGAAATTTGGATTATCTGGACGAAAATTCTCAAGAGGACAAGTCACCGGGGACGTTAATTAATCTCGTCTGGACGAAATTTGTCCAAAGCCAGATCGTCCCGGGACGATCAACGCGATCGTCCAGGACGATCAGTCTGGATATATATAAAAATGAGATATTTTGAAGAGAGAGAAAAGCCCAAGAGAGAGAAAAATGAAGGAAAAAGAAGGAAAAGTGATTTTTGTGCGACTCCGGTCCATTTTCGTCCGTTACTGTAGTTGAAGAAGTTGACCGACTCGAGGTAAGGCACATTCCGCCTTTCTCAATTTTCAGAAATAAAAATTTTGACGAGTTTTCTGTTCGAATATTTGTTTCCATTAGCGAATTTCGGGTATTATTTTCTTTTGACAAAGGTTTTACCGCGTAACTTTTGGTATGTCTTTGAGATGATGATTATGCACATTTTGAGTATTTTTTGAAAGATTTTTACCGGATACTTTGGGTTGTACGGTGTTTTAAGCGAACTGTAAATTATTAAGACGTTGAAAAATGTTTTGTCAGTTCGATGAAAGTCTTACAATGTTGTTGTGAATGTTCTGTGGTAATTTGATGAATTTTTTAATATGTGAGTTTTGTGTAAATTCCGTATACTACCGTTATGCCGCTGAATTTTTGTACGATTTCTGAAATTTCTGAAACAAGATGATTTGAATATTTGATGTGTATGTGCTATGAAAAAAAGGAGTTATAAGGGGTCAGAATCCGTCGAGACTCTGTAAGTGTCAGGGAAAGGAGCTATAAGGGGCTAAAATCTGTTGATATTCTGTAAGTGTCAGGAGAATGGAGAGATAAAGGGCCAGAATCCATCGAGATTCTGCAAGTGTCTGGAGAGTATGAAATCTGATATGTGATATGCTATCTGAAATATGACGTTTGATATCTGAAATCTATTATGTGACTTATTTGATCTGTTTTACGAAGCATCTGATATATGTACGATTCTGTTTGTTCTATGATTTGAAAGCTTCTGTTCTGAATGCTGATTTGACATGACTTCAGTTTCTATGTTTGTTGTGGCTTTACGATTGAATAAGCATTTGTTCTATGCTTTTCGTATGGATATTTTGATGTGAGTTTCTGACGATTTTGATTGGTGATTGATGTCTTGCTGAGCTGTTAGCTCATCCTTGTTTTCTACGTAGTTTTCAGGTTCTGGGAAAGGGAAGGAAGTCTTGGATTAGCTGTCCAGAGTCTGATCTGTGATTAGGTATTTTGCACTTTTGATTTTGTACAGTCATGGCTTATCTGTTTTGTTCCGTTCTCTCTGTCAGTAAGCCATGCACTGTTTTGTATATGATTATTTTGGAAAACAAAAGAGAAAAGATAGATGAACTGCGTTATATTTGGATGTTTATAGTAGCTCTATGTTTTTTTCTGTCTGTGTTATATTTGGAAGAAAGTTCTGAAATAAATTCCAAAGCTAGATCCTGGATTTGTTGGCTCCATCGCGACCCGATGCGAGCGGGATCCGTTCCGGTCGGGTTGGGTCGTGACAAGCCTTTTGAGTGGTATCAGAGCAATAATTTTGGAATTTGGATTGTAAGACAGAGCTATAGGAAGTGATCTGTGAGTCTGTCTGGGGTAGGTCTGGTTTGTTTGGATTTTTATTCTGTTGTTTTGTGCTTTATTTTCTGTGTGATCATGGATCTGCCAGACCCAGATATGACAGATGGTCAGAGTGCCAGTCAGGCAGCACCAGTGGGTAGTACAGCCCCAGTGGTTGGTGCAGATACACTTTCCCAGTTTGCTACACTGATTGCTCAGATGATGAGCGAGACTTAGAGTAGAGCCTCTATTGTTCGATCTGAAGATATAGATAAACATTTGCAATTGTGTTTGAGATTGAAACCTCTAAGATTTGAGGGCACTGTTGAGCCCAGAGTAGCTGAAGAATGGTTGAGGAGGTTGGAGAAGACTTTTGACGGTATGCAGTATCCGTCGGACAGGAAGGTACCGTTGGCTGTTTTTCTGCTAGATGGGGAAGCAGAGCACTGGTGGATATGCCAACAAGAGATGAAATTCCAAGGGAAATTAAATTCTTTGATTACTTGGGAAGAATTTTCTGAAGAATTTTGATCGTGGTTTGTACCTCCTTCTGCACGACAGCAGATGCAAGAGACTTTTCTGAGACTTGTTCAGGGGAGCAGGAATGTGATGCAGTATGAGGCAGAGTTTATTGCTTTAGCCCGTTATTCTCCCTAGTTGGTGAGTACTTCTGCTGAGAGGTGCTACAGATTTTGAGGGGACTACGAGATAGTTTGAGGCAGCCCTTGGTGCCCTTTCATATTTCTGATTTCTCTGAGCTTGTGGAGAGAGCTCATCTAATAGAGAATGATTTAATGGCTACTCAGCAGCGGTGGACTGCAAGTAGGAAGAGATTTGGGGGTGAGATTTTTAGTAGTGGTTCCTCTGGCAAGAGGAGATTTGTTCCTGGAGACTCCAGGAAGAGTGGACAGTCAGGATCCACTACAGTTTCTGGTACTGTCGCTACCGGTACGACCAGTTCGGGATCAGTTAGTGGGACACCTGTGTGTCAAACTTGTGGACGACGACATTTTGGCCAGTGCTTCAGGACGACTGGTTAGTGCTTTAAATGTGGTCATACAGGACATCGGATTGCAGAGTGTCCACAGGCTGGATTTGATAGACGATCTGAGGTTCGATCTGATAGTAGACCTGTTGGTTCAGCAGGAAGACCGAGGACTGTTCCTCCACGTACTGTGACTGAAGGATCCTCTGGTGGCAGAGGTGGTGGATCTAGTTCTGTGGCAAAGAGACCACCTACTATTAGTCAGCGGGAGTCTAGTGGCTCAGTAGCTCCAGCTCCAGTTTAGCCTCGTGTGTATAGTTTGAGTCAGCAGGAGGCTCGAGACGCTCCGGATGTGATGACAGGTACGATTTATATTTCTGATCATCCCTGTCATGTTTTGTTTGATTCTAGAGTTAGTCACTCATTTTTGTCTGAGCGTTGCTTTGATGCTTTGCATCTGGATTCTGTTTTACTACTGGTTTCTCTTTCTATTATTTTGCCGGCTGGAAGTAATTTGATTGCCCGGAAGTTTTGTTTTTGTGAGATTAATATTGCTGGTAAGAAGTGGAAATTGAGTTTGATTTTATTGCCGATTTCTTCTTACGACGTGATTTTGGGCATGGATTGGTTGAGTCTGTATGAGGCTCGGATAGACTGTTTGAAGAAGCAAGTGAGTTTGTTTATGGATGGAGAAAGGTGTATATTCCAAGGCTTACGAGGTGTTTTCTCTTGTTTGATTTCTGTATTGGAAGTGAGAAGAATGTGGAAGAAGGGTTGTCCGGTATTTTTGGCTTCTGTACGAGATATGAACATAGAAGTGGATTCTATTTCTGATATACCGATCGTACGGGAGTTTTCCGATGTATTTCCTGAAGAGTTGGTTGGTTTACCTCCGGATAGAGATGTTGAGTTCTCTATCGATATTTTTCTAGGTACATCTCCGATATCGAAAGCTCCGTACAGGATGGCACCGAAGGAACTTTCTGAGTTGAAAGTTCAGCTCCAGGAGTTGGTGGACAGAGGATTTGTTCGTCCTAGTGTCTCTCCTTGGGGAGCACCAGTACTATTTGTGAAGAAGAAAGACAGAACGCTCCGTATGTGTGTTGATTACAGAGATTTGAATAAAGTCACGATCAAGAATAAGTATCCATTACCACGGATTGATGACTTGTTTGATCAACTTTCCGGCTCTTCTGTATTTTTAAAGATTGATTTGAGATCTGGATATTATCAGGTGAAGGTGAAGGAAGCTGATGTGTTGAAGATAGCTTTCAGTACTCGGTATGGGCACTACGAGTTTTTGGTTATGCCTTTTGGGGTAACCAATGCACCAGCTATTTTCATGGATTTGATGAACAGAGTGTTCAAGGAGTATCTGGATCAGTTTGTGATCGTCTTCATAGACGATATTTTGGTGTATTCTACTTCTGAAGATGATCATGCTAGACACTTGAGCATTGTATTGGAGACTTTGAGGCAGCATCAGCTATACGCTAAGTTTTCCAAGTGTGAATTTTGGCTGAAGAGCATTTCTTTTCTGGGGCATGTGGTGAGCGGTGAAGGTATCTCTGTCGATCCCCAGAAGATTCAAGCTGTTGCTGATTGGCCAAGGCCTACTACGGTACTTGAGGTACGTAGTTTCTTAGGCATGGCTGGATATTATAGAAAATTTGTGAAGGGATTTTCTCAGATTTCTACGCCTCTGACGAGACTGACTCAGAAGTCAGTAGCTTTTGTTTGGACATTGGAGTGTGAGACTAGTTTTCAGAAGTTGAAGGATTGTCTGAGTTTAGCTCCAGTGTTAGCACTTCCGTCAAGTACGGAAGGATTCCAGGTGTTCAGTGATGCTTCACTGAAAGGTTTGGGATGTGTGCTGCATCAGCATTGTAGGGTAATTGCTTATGCTTCGAGACAGTTGAAACCACATGAAAAGAATTACCCGACGCATGATTTGGAATTGGCTGTAGTTGTGTTTGCTTTGAAGATTTGGCGTCACTACTTGTATGGCGTCAGATGTGAGATCTTTACAGACCATAAGAGCTTGAAGTATGTATTCACTCAGAAGGATTTGAATTTGAGGCAAAGAAGGTGGCTTGAGTTGATCAAGGACTATGATCTGACGATTCAGTATCAGCCTGGCAAGGCTAATGTGGTAGCAGACGTTTTGAGCAGGAAGTCCTCTGGCATATCAGGTATTCAGCTCACTTCTGATTAGTATCTGATACGAGACATGGAGAGATTACAATTAGAGGTGATTTCCTCTACTGGTCCGGATTCTGGTATTTTGACTCAGATGAATATCCAATCTTCTTTGGAAGGAAGGATTCAGGAAGCTCAGAAGTCGGATTCTGACTATTTGAAGTTGATTACTCAGATTGAATCTGGTAAGAAACCTGAACTCTGAGTTTCTGATTCTGGTGTTATTTTCTGCAAGAACAGGTTGTGGATTCCTGTGTTTGGAGATTTGAGGAAAGAGATTCTGTACGAATCTCACCATGCAGGCTATACGATACATCCGGGAAGTGTTAAGATATACGGAGATATGAAGAGTTTGTTCTGGTGGCCTGGAATGAAAAAGGATGTCGTAGACTTTGTTGCGAAATGCGAAGCCTGTCAGTTAGTGAAGGCAGAGCATCAGCGACCAGGAGATCTTTTGCAGTCATTGCCTATCCTTGAGTGGAAGTGGGAGGAGGTAACTATGGACTTTGCCATGAGTTTTACTCGATCAAGGCAAGGACACGATGCCATCTGGGTGATTGTGGATCGATTGACAAAGTCTGCTCATTTTCTTCCGATCAGGCAGATGGATCCGGTAGAGAAGTTGGCACAGGTATATGTGAAGAAGATTGTCAGATTACATGGTGTGCCTAAAGTGATTATATCTGATCGAGATGGACGGTTTACTTCCAGGCTTTGAAAGGGTATTCAGCAAGGATTGGGTACGAAGTTACATTTCAGTACAGCTTTTCGTCCGCAGACTAATGGATAGCCTGAGAGAACTATTCAGGTACTAGAAGATCTTCTGAGGTTATGTGTTTTGGATTTTGGAGGAAGCTGGGAAGATCATATCCCTTTGATCGAATTTGCTTACAATAACAGTTTTCAGTCTAGTATTGGTATGGCACCTTATGAAGCTTTGTATGGACGGAAGTGTAGAACTCATTTGACTCTAACTGAGGCAGGAGATAGACAAGAAATGGGTGCTACATTTGTGGATGAAACTGTTATGAAAATCAGCTTGATTAAAGAAAGATTGAAAGCTGCACAAGATAGACAACAGAAGTATTACAATCAGAAGCACAGATTTGTAGAATTTCAAGTTGGTGACTTTGTGTATATCAAAGTCAGTCCGATGAAAGGAGTCAGCAGATTTGGAAAAGTGAGTAAGCTCAGTCCACGGTATATTGGACCTTTTGAAATCCTTGATAGGATTGGTAAATCTGCTTACAGATTATTGTTATCTGATCAAATGTCTGATGTGCACAATGCTTTTCACGTATCCTCTTTGAGAAAGTGGATATCTGATTCTGATAAGAAGTTGTCTACTGACGAGGTTGAGATTCAGGAGAATTTGCAGTATAAAGAAGAACCTGAGAAAATTTTGCCTTACGATGTTCGTAAGTTAAGAAATAAACAGATTCCTATGGTTAAAGTTCAGTGGAAGCATTGAACAGCACGAGAAGCGACTTGGGAGAAGGAGTCTGACATGAGGCAGTCATATTCGTATTTGTTTTGACTGCGTTTCGGATTGGCAATGTCGAGGACGACATTTTTCTAAAGTTGGGGAGATTGTAAAGATCACTTTGCTCTAGGATCGTCCGGGACGAAGTTGGATCGTCCCGGGATGATCGGTACAGGTTATTCAAGAAAACTGTTTTGGCTGCATGGTTTTTCGGGACGAAATTTGGATCGTCTGGATGAAAATTCTCCAGAGGACAAGTCGCCGGGGACGTTAATTAATCTCGTCTGGACGAAATTTGTCCAAAGCCAGATCGTCCCGAGACGATCATCATGATCATCCATGATGATCAGTCTGGATATATATAGAAATGAGATATTTTGAAGAGAGAGAAAAGCCCAGGAGAGAGAAAAACGAAGGAAAAAAGAAGAAAAAGTGATTTTTGGGCGACTCCGGTCCGTTTTCGTCCGTTACTGTAGTTGAAGAAGTTGACCGACTCGAGGTAAGGCACATTCCGCCTTTCTCAATTTTCAAAAACAAAAATTTTGACGAGTTTTCTGTTCGAATATTTGTTTCCGTTAGCGAATTTCGGGTATTATTTTTTTTTGACAAAGGTTTTACCGCGTAACTTTTGGTATGTCTTTGAGATGATGATTATGCACGTTTTGAGTATTTTCTGGAAGATTTTTACTGGATACTTTGGGTTGTACGGTGTTTTAAGCGAACTGTAAATTATTAAGATGTTGAAAAATGTTTTGTCAGTTCAATGAAAGTCTTACAATGTTGTTGTGAATGTTCTGTGGTAATTTGATGAATTTTTGAATCTGTGAGTTTTGTGTAAATTTCGTATACTGCCGTTATGCCGCTGAATTTTCGTACGATTTCTGAAATTTCTGAAACAAGATGATTTGAATATTTGATATGCATGTGCTATGAAAAAAAGGAGTTATAAGGGGTCAGAATCCGTCGAGATTCTGTAAGTGTCAGGGAAAGGAGCTATAAGGGGCCAGAATCTGTTGAGATTCTGTAAGTGTCAGGAGAATGGAGAGATAAGGGGCCAGAATCCGTCGAGATTCTGTAAGTGTCTGGAGAGTATGAAATCTGATATGTGATATGCTATCTGAAATATGATTTTTGATATCTGAAATCTGTTATGTGACTTATTTGATCTATTTTACGAAGCATCTGATATATGTACGATTCTGTTTGTTTTGTGATTTGAAAGCTTCTGTTCTGAACGCTGATTCGACATGACTTCAGTTTCTATGTTTGTTGTGGCTTTACGATTGAATAAGCATTTGTTCTATGCTTTTCGTACGGATATTATGATGTGAGTTTCTGACGATTTTGATTGATGATTGATGTCTTGCTGAGCTGTTAGCTCATCCTTTTTTTCTACGTGGTTTTCAGGTTCTGGGAAAGGGAAGGAAGTCTTGGATTAGCTGTCCAGAGTCTGATCTGTGATTAGGTATTTTGCACTTTTGATTTTGTACAGTCATGGCTTATCTGTTTTGTTTCGTTCTCTCTGTCAGTAAGCCATGCACTATTTTGTATATGATTATTTTGGAAAACAAAAGAGAAAAGATAGATGAACTGCGCTATATTTGGATGTTTATAGTAGCTCTGTGTTTATTTTTCTATCTGTGTTATATTTGGAAGAAAGTTCTGAAACAAATTCCAAAGCTAGATCCTGGATTTGTTGGCTCCGTCGCGACCCGATGCGAGCGGGATCCGTCCCGGTCGGGTTGGGTCGTGACACCTTGAACTTATTTCTCACCCTCCTGGTGATGGCAGAGAACCATGTTCTTAAGCTGAAGAATTTCTCTCAGGAGCTACCCAAGAAACCTATGCAGCACTTGGAGGAACAAAGGAAGACACTTTCTTGGAGCAACCATGTGATACCCTCACACTTCTTTGAAATGTTAGTGCATATAAAAAACTAGATATGCAATAATAGCAATTAATATGAGATAACACAGTAAGAAATCCAATAATATTTGTTATTATCAATACCAAAGGATTTGGGTCCATATTTGCAACAATCTCTCCCTTTTTTTTATGACAAACATTATTGGTTAATAACGTCAAATGTATTTTTGTTATTTCTTAAACTCCCCCTTACTAGGAAAATATTTCAGAAAATAGGGAGGTTTTTTTTGCTTTTATAAAAAAATAATACATAAGTAAAGATCACACATTCATTGGGAAAATAAAAGATTAATCATTCCAATCGCAAAGTAAAACCTACCAACAACAAATTACCTCCCCTTTTGACATCACAAAAAAGAGGAAATAGTTAAACAACGACACTAAAGAGAAACACATACATCACAACACATAAAAATAAAAATAAAACCAACACAGATACAAAAAACACAAAGCAAGTTAAAAATATGAAGGATTCTGATCAGGTGAAGGGGGTGGTGGTGGTTTTAAGAATAAGTGGATTAAAGTAAATTGCTCCCTAAACAAAGCTATGCCATTATCATGTCATTGCTGCTACTGTGCTACGTAGTTATTGAAGAGAGCCATATCATTATTATGTCATTCTTGTTGCTCTACTATGTTGGTTTAAATTGAGCTTCCCACTAGTCAAACCTCTGAATCAGCATATCAAAACTATTGGTGGGCATGTGCTAGTGCTGGAATTGGTGATGGAACTAGTGTTGGACCTTCCTCTACTTTCACTGGCTCATCTTCCACATATCAAACATTTCAGTGACGAGTGTTGTGAAGGATGTGGAAGGAGCTATTGGAATAGAAAATTGGGAGGTGATCTGGGGGTGCAGATAATTCAAAGCTATATTTGGATTCAAGGACAAAAGAAATTATGTGGCCTAAGACAAGATTTGGATTTCTTTTATGTCTAGGATCCCTAATGCAGGTTAGAATCTCAATATATCTAATGATTAGATCAAATACATCAAAATTTATCTTTGCCATTATGATGTATGTAGTCATGGATAGAAGAGATGTGATGTTAATTCAATCCCTACTTTTGAAATTATAGAGTTACGAAGGATATGCTAGATGATTCTAGCATCTTGCACTAAGGTATTAACATGGGTGATGTGGTATCTAAGATTTATTTCCCTAAGGGTAGTATTTGCAAGGGTCCAAACATAGTTAGGATTTGAAGCTAGAAGTTGAATTTTTTTTCCAGTTGTGGAAAGGTAGAGAAATTCATAAAAATCTTTGTAGGTGAATTTGACAGACCTTTTATTTATGTAAGATTAGAGGGAAGTGACCTCATTATTGGTTCAGAGACTAGCAAAAAAATCAAAAAGAAGTTCTAAATTAAATGGGCATGAAAGTGAGAATAAACTGAAGGTTGGTGCGAGCAAAGTGAGAAAGAATATGGAAGTTTTAAACTTCTTGGTTTATAATCTTGGAAGGTATGATCCTAACAATTTTGTACCAATTGTAAGCTTCTTCATCAGCGGTTTCGGCAAACTAAGGATCTATGGGGCATCGAGAAGAACTTCGTACTAGAGCCTGTGAATGCTTCCCTCCAGCCATTTCAAAGAACAAGATTTTTAGGGAGAATGGAAGAATAGTAGAATAAGAATTGAGTGAAGAAAAGTTTTAAATTTCCTCTCCTTAAATAGAATGGTTGTATCTTATAGTACGATAAAGACATTGTGTAGTATGAGCAAGTGCAACCAATTTCATCAAGTCTGAATAGTAAAAAAGGTGGTCTTATTATATAGTACAATCATAATGGTATTGGATGATTAGAGAGAAGATGTTTGTACCGAGGTATCAACCTATATGATCGTTGATTGGTCAGATCATCATGTACAAACATGTGTTCATACAGTACGATACTATATCAAATATCATACTGGTCAAATTCAGTTCGTATAACATCCATTGCTACATGCATCATACATTATGAAGAAGGTGTTCATATAGTGTGATATGATATTAAATATCATACTGGCTGAATTAATTCATCTAACATCCATTTCCACATGTATCATACAATACAAAGTTGGTGTTAGTACAGTTTGATCACCAATAATTGATGAATATTAGCCGTTGGATGTGTTGTGATCAGTGATCTAGTGTTTTTGTGAAGATAGTACAGTACAATGTGAACGAAATTCAGAAGGTGGTGTGTGATGATTAGGAAAGCTCTATAAAAAGAACAAAAAAAATCACAAAAAATAATACAAATAGTCATAAAACAATTTTTAAAAGAAAAACACACAACACAATACTATTTTTTTTACTTTCTTTTATAAAACCAAAAGCAACACAAATTCAAAAGACATAAAAAGAAGACATTTTTTTAATTTTCAAATCATCCTGATTCAAGCATGAATATATGTAACACCTAGTTTAGTCTTTAAGGTGCCAAAGGTTTTAAAAGCTAGGGGTTTTATAAATATATCTACCAATTGATTTTTAGCAGCTACATGATGTAGCTTTATATCCCTTTTTGCTACATGGTCTCTACTAAAATGGTGCATAATGTCTATGTGTTTGGTCCTTGAATATTAAATTGAATTCTTTGATATGCAAATCGCACTAGTGTTATCACACATGATTTGAATGGTCCTTACAGGTAGTCCAAGATCTAAGATTTATTATTTAAGCCATAAGACTTGTGCCACACTACTCCCTATAGTTATATATCATATTTCAGTAGTAGATTAGGCTACAAAGTTTTATTTTATACTAGACTAGGAGACTAAAGCTTATCCTATAAATTGGCATGTTCTAGAGGTATTTTTCCTATCAACCCTATCACCTGCAAAATTTGAATCAAAATATCCTATGATCTCAAACGAAGTTTTATGTCTAGAATACCAGATCCCTAAGTTTTAGGTTCTAAGAAGATATCTAAGAATTCTTTTAACAGTAGTCATGTGGAATTCTTTGGGATCAGTCTGAAATCTAGTACAAAGAAAAACACTAAGCGTGATATTAGGTCTACTAGCAGTCAAGTATAGGAGTGATCCAATTATCCCTCTATACTTCTTCTAATTAATTGATTTTGTATTTATATCCTTATTTAATGAAATAGTAGAGCTCATAGGAGTATTTATTGGCTTAGTATTATCCATTTTATATTTCTTAATGATGTCCTTGATGTATTTTGATTGATTAAGAAAAGTTTCATCATCCTTCTACTTCACACTAAATCCAAGATAGTAGTTTAGCTTTCCCATCATGCTTATCTCAAAACTCCTCACTCATAATTTTTAAGAATTTGTCACAAAGAATTTTTTTTTATAAATCCAAACAGCATATCATCAACATAGATTTGCACTATGAGTATGTCTTCTCCTTCTTTCTTTGTGAAGAGTGTGGTGCTACGCTACACTTAACAAAGACTCTATCTAGAATGAGTGTGCTTAGCCTTTCATATTAGGCTCTAGGGGCTTGCTTTAACCTATATAAAGCCTTATTGGTTTAAATATATGATTAGGGAATTTTGAGTTCTCAAAACTTGTGGGTTGCTCAATATATACATTCTCTTTGATTACCCCATTTAAGAAAGCATTTTTAACATCCACTTAATATAACTTAAATCCTTCAAGATAACTAAAAGATAAAAGCACTCTAATGACTTCTAGTCTAGCAACTAGGGCAAAAGTTTCTTTAAAATCAATCTCTTCAATCTAATTGTAGCCCTTAGCTATTAATCTAGCCTTATTTCTTACTACTACACCGGAGTCATTCATTTTATTTTTAAAAACCTATTTATTTCCTACAACACTAGTCTTTAGGTCTACTCACCAACTCCTAAACATCATTCCTAATAAATTGATTCAATTCTTCTCATATTATTAGGATTCATATTTCATCAATTAGGGCTTGATCAATATTGGTGGGTTCTATCTTGGAGATAAATACAAAATGACTAACCTCATTCTTAAGTCTAGGCTTAGTTCTATCTTCTTTAGATGGATCTCTTAATCAATTCTTTAGGATGACTAGAAGAATATCTCCATTATCTAGGCAATGGCTCTTGAGGCTTTACTCTGTCTCCTAGAATAATAAATTATACCCCTTAAACGTCCTCTACTTTTTCTTCTTCAGGTTTAAATTTATAGAGCTTATCTGATTCATCAAATACCAAATGAGTATACTCTTCTACTACCAGGGTTCTCTTATTGAAGATTCTATAGACCTTACCTATAGATGAGTAACCTAAGAAGACACCTTCATAAAATTGTGATCACATTTTCTTAAGGGTGATTTTCCATTGACTAAAATGAAGTATATACACCCAAATATATATAAATGAGAAAGTTTAGGTGTGCTACCTTTAAGGAGTTCATAGGATGTTTTATTTAATTTGGATGTAATATTAATTATATTTTAAACATAACAAGCAATATTCACTACTTTTACCCAAATGTATCTTGGGAGTGAATATTCAGCTAGCATGGACCCAGCAGTTTCTACCATGGTTCTATTTTTCCTCTAAATTATTTCATTTTGCTTAGTGGTCATGAGGGGAAGAGAAGTTATGTTATATTCCTATATCTTAATAGAAGGATTCAAACTTATCATTTTTAAACTCTCTATCATGATCACTATGAATGGTTAGAATTTGACATCCTAATTTCCTTTGAATCCAGTTGAAGAAAGTTCTAAATTCATCAAATGACTCACTCTTATGTGTTAGGAATCTAACCTAAGTAAATCTAGAGAATTCATCTATTATTATAAAACCATTTGTCTTTGCTCCTAGGTTGGCTATACTAACTAGTCCAAATAGGTCCATATGAAGGATGTTTAGTGGCCTAGAGGTATTGATGTCTTTGATTGAGTGAAATGAAGTAAACACATAGGTTCTCATTAGTGAAGTCTAGCTTAGGTAGGCCTCTAACAAAGTTTTTATGGGTAATATTCCTAAGGTTCTTCATACTTGCATAACATAGTCTCCTATGCAATAGCTAGGAATCATCAACAATAATTTTCAAAATAAGGAGTTAGAATATTCAATGCACTTTAAGTCAAACATGTAAACAATATTTATTCAATTTTCTTTTAAAACTAGTTTTCCATTTAAAATGACCATGCATTTTGTAAAAGGAAATTTAATGTTAATGCCCTTGTCACATAATTTACTAATGCTTAGTAATTTATGCTTCAGAACATTGACTAATAAAATATTTTCAATTATAAAGTTGCTTGAGTTTCCAATTGTACCTGAGCTAACCACATTCCTAGTGGTGTTATCTCTCGATGTTACCTTGCCTCCATACTTGTCCTCCAGTGTGATGAATTGCTTCAAATCACCAGTCATATGCCTTGAGTATCCACTGTCGAGATACTACATGCTCTCACTACATTTTTTGTGAGAGCACCCCTACAAAGTCACTTAAATATTATACTTGGGAACCCAAGTGAGTTTGGGTTCCACCTTATGTTGCGAATCTGAGTATGGATTAGACATTTGATGATAGCAAACATTCATATTTTCTTACGACTGCCTTGCCTACTAACTTTTTAGGTCCACAAGATCAAATGCAACTCAAGGTAACTCAAGATCGGGTAGATTTAGGTCGAGTCAAGTTTGTATTTTTTTCTTTCTTGAGTCAATTGTAAAAGTGGATCCTGATGCTAAGTAACCTTGCACACACACACTTGAGGAGTTTTCTGAGTTTTTCTATTTTGAGTACATCGGCCTGGACAATGTTCATATCGGCCAGGCCGATCCAACTAAAAATAAAAACTCTAATTAGGGCATTCTGGTCAAGTAGTCGTCATTAACAAAATCGTCCTGAATGATCCTTATATCGGCCAGGACGATAGGCTCAAGTAAGAAAGAATCAGCCGCCATGATCAATTTAGGTAATCTTTATTTTAAATTATCAGCCAGAATGATGTATACATCAGCCGGGACGATACAGCACAATTATGCCTAAATTAATCAAGCACTTATGGAAAGCAATTAAGGCTGATTGATACGATCACATCGGCCTGGATGATCATAGAATCGACCGAGATGATGTCCTGGATGATTGACATCAGCCAACATCTATCCAGGTGATGTTTAGGACGATTGTACTCGAATTTGAACTAATCGGCCAGGATGATATTCCTATCGTCCTAGACACTAAAATTAGTTCTTGAAATTCTATTTAAAGAACCTATATTTTCTCATGCAAAAAGATCTTTTGCTGCTGTCTTGACCTGAGAGAGCCTAGAGGAGAGAGAGAGGGAGAGAAAGAGAGGATTTTGTGAGGGAGATTCACAAGGGTTGCTCCAAGCATTGTTCCACTTCTTCTTCCACTAGTCTCTTATCCTTGGAAGGGTTGGGAGAGGTGAGCTTCAGCAATCGATCGAGGTTCTCTGCCTACTTCAGGAAGAAGCAAAAGGAGTCAAGGTTCTCTGCCTACTTCAGGAGGAAGCAAAAAGAGTTGGGCTCTCTGCCTTACCGGGGTTGAAAAAAAGGAGGTTTTATAAGGGCTTCTCCGTCTTGCTGTGAGAGCTAAAGGAGAGTCACTTTTGTAGTGCAATACTCGGAGGGCGCCTCTGGGAGTGGACATAGGTCGAGTTGACCGAACCACTATAAATATCTGTGTTCTACTTCTACTGCTTCCACGTTTATTTATTTTTTTTGCACTTTGATTTTTGTGGTGATTTGGTTTTAAGTTTTGTTGTGCTTTACTTAAAATTTTTTTAAAATACCAATTCACTCCCATCTTGGTTAGCCTTGGGCCAGTTCTTAAGGGCTTAACATCCATAATGAACTTTCAAGTGGTATCAGAACGGGATTCATAAAATCTAAGTTTGAAAATTTTTTGAATTTTAATCCATGGCTAACAATGGTAATCGTAATGCAACTGAAGGATATTCTATAACACGACCACCTTTGTTTGATAATCTTCCTTTTGATTTTGGAAAACTCGCATGTCTACTTTTTTACAATCAATTGACCATCGTATGTGGATGCTTATTAAAGAAGGGTATTCTCCACCTTATCGTGAACTTAATTGAATTAAAATTGAAGTACCTTTTATTGAATGGACTTTTGATGAAAGAGATCTTACGCAACTTAATGCAAAATGTTTGAACTATTTTTTTTGTGCTTTAAAATTTGAAGACTACATGTGTGTTTCTACATGCTCTACTGGAAAAGAAATTTGGGATAAATTGAATATCACCTATGAAGGCACTAATAGGATAAATTAAAAGTTAAGCAATCTCGATTGAAAATTCTTTTGCATGATTACGAACTTTTTCATATGAAACCTAATGAAACAATTTCTGATATGTATACGTGATTTACTTAGATTGTTACTTCGTTGCATGCATTAGGAAGAGAACTTTCTAACTATAAAAAAGTAAACAAATTTTTAAGATGTTTGCCTTCCTCTTTTGATGCAAAAATCACTGCAATTTATGAATCTAAAGATTTAAATACTTATTCGATTGACAACTTACTTGGCTCACTCATTGCCTACAAGCAAGGAGTGAATCAAAAAAATTTGGATGCAGGTGAAAAAAGAAGGAGAAAACCATAGCACTGAAGGCCAATGAAATAAATTCAAAATCTTTCGGGTCTGAAAGCGATGAAGTTGCCTTCATCACTAGGCAATTCAAAAATTTTCTAAGGAAGAATCACAAGCATCATCAAAATTAGAGAAAAGGTAAGGATAACAAAAATTTTGAAGGTTGTTCAAATGTTGTTTGTTTTGAATGCAGGAAACCAAGACATATCAAAGCTGATTGTCCTACACTTCAGGATCACTCAAGCAAAGAAAAGAATGAGGAGAAATCTAAGCTCAGAAAAGATAAGAAGCAAACCCAAAAAGCTTTCTGGGCGGAGTCTACATCCGACTCATCTGAGACTGAACCTGAAGAGGAGACAACAAACTTGTACTTAATGGCTGATGATTTTGAACAATCTGACCAAGAAAAGGTAAGCCAACCAACCTATTTCCAATTTCTTGAAATATGTGAGAAAATCCATGCATCATATAAAAAACTTAAGAAAACTCATGCTAGTTTGAAATTGGAGTTTTTGAATTTACAAAAAGAGCATGAAATTTTGAGAAAAGATCACTTTCAAAATGATAGCAATCACATGTCTCTACTTGATGAATTTGATGATTTAAATAAAAAGCATTCTGAATTAATAATTGAGCATGATTCTTTGAAAGCTTCCTACACCTCGCTTGAATCTGATTTTAAAGCTTCTACTAAAGAATATGAGCATAAAAAGTACTGTTTGGAGATTAATTTAGAAAATGCTCACTTGAGATTTAAAACTGAATTGAATGCATGTAAGAAAAATTGGATGACACCCATATTTGATCCAAAGCCAATATCTAGGAAGAGGCATTATAACCCGAAACCGATTAAGAAATCCTTTTCCTGGAGTTAGATGTTTTTCATGTGCCATGTTAGGACACATAGCACATACTTGCACCATTCACCGTAGTACATATTGGGTATGGAGACCCAAATTGCATAATTCACTGCATAACACTCATGCATCACATTCTTCTTTTCATAAGAAGGAACCCAAACCTGTTTGGGTTTCTAAATCTGACATTTGATGATTTTATAGGTGTGCTCTCACCAAAGACCTCGTGAGAGCATATGGTACTTGGACTGCAGAGGCTCATGACTCTTAGTTGCTTATTTCTACTGCTTAATTAAATTTGAGTTACATGATTTTCTGATCAATCCTTTACTTTTTATTTAGTTGATTTTTTTCCTCTACTTTTTGTCATTTTTACTTTTGTTGATTTAGCATGTTTCTTTTTTGGATCATCACTGAATTGATATTTTCTCCTTATTTTTATTTTTTGGAGATTTATGGTTATGTTTTAACATCTCTAAATCAGTTAAAGGGAGAAACACCATTGATGGTTTCCCTCCCTCTAACCTCTTTTAGTAGTATAATTTTCTTTTCTAAACAAAAGACTATCTCAAATTAACAACTGGTTTTTGAAATTAAGATCTTTTCTACCTTGCTACATTAATCTACCTTATATTTATAATATTCAAAGCTTTTATATATCTTTCAAGTTAACTGAAATCTTGTCATTGCATTTATCGTATAATTGCTAAAGTCTGCTTTGTGGTCTATTCTTCCTTATATTAGAGAGTGAGTTTCTCTTCTCTAATATCTCGAAGATCTACTCACAACTAAATATATTTTAAGAGTTGTTGAAAAAGGGATCAAGCTTGCAAGAACAAAAGATAAAAGGGCCAATGATGCCAAAAACAAAAAGATATGCAATGACGTCAAATTGAAAAATATATACACAAAAGTGTATCAAAAATCAAAAGATGCTCAAAGAGTGACATTCAAATTGACAAGAGGCATAAAATGAGCCCACAAAAGATAAGCTTACCCCTCTTTCAAACTTTTAAAATTTTTAGAAGAATTCATGAGTTACTTGATATCTTCAAAAGCTTGATTTCAAATTCCATGATTGAGACAAATTGCTTTGGTATATTATTCTATAAGATATTTTCTTTGGAGCAAGTTTTGAATGGATCTTTTTTTTTTAATTAGTTTATTCTGAGTTAGATCTTTTATTTTCAAAAGATGATTTTTCCCTGAAAGAAGTCTGAACTAGGGTTAACAGGATCGGATGTTCTACCATTTTCATATTTTGACGTTGTTAACTCATTGATCTTACAAATATTTAAAATTTAATTATTTGGAGCATTTATCATATGCATGTCTTGCTAAATAAAATAAAAAAAAATTATTTATTTGCTAGTTTTATGCCCTTTTTCATTTTTTAGCATTATTGTTCTTAGTTGATTTTATTATTTTTAGGACTTCTCTGATCATTTCCATCCTTCCTTTGAGTTCAAAATTTTTTTCACATCGTCCTAGCTAATACCTTTATCATCCTTGATGATATGTTCTTGTTCCATCAAAAACTCCATTTGCTGAATGTTCTGACATTTCTGCTCTCATCGTCCTGGACGATCCTTTATCGTCCTGGATGATTTGATCGTCCTCTGCTACAATCATCTTGATCATCTTGGCCGATAACTTTTTCATCATGGATGATGCATTTATTGGTTATCATCCCATCTGATGCACCTGTTTGTCATGGATGATACACGTGTCGCACGTTTTAAATCTATAATTTTTCTCGGGATGATCCATTTCTGGACAATCGTCCTGGACAATCCACTATTCATCCTGGACGATACACGTGGCGAATGATTTAAAACATTTTAAATTTGGCCGGTACGATCCATTATTGAGCATCATCTTGGACGATCCAACTAATCGGCCTAAACAATATGCTTTTTCAACGGTCGTCCGGCCTGACTCTTCAGGATGATCATTTGTGTCTAATCATCCCGGTCGATGTCTGATTGGCCCAGACGATCGAACCACCTTTTTGACCAATTGGCCTGTTCACAATAATTACACCAGATTGTCCTGGATGATCCTGTGATCGGTCTGGATGATCTGGCCGATCCTTTAAATTCAGAGCCTTCCAGCCAATATTTCTCACTTCAATCTTCTTCTCCTCTCTTGTTTACTTCCTATTTTCTTATGGCTGGCAAAAAGAATGCTCGCTAGATATCTGGCAGCTCCTCGAGGGGCACGATGGACCCTCATTTTTAGGAGGCAGACGATCAGGCTGCCAACCATCATTACAAAGAGTGCAGCATTACTCTCTCCCGAACAATCAATCCAGCCTATCTTTCCTATCCGGTACTGGATCTTTTCACTCACACCTTTCTTTGCTTTATTCTCACCCTCGCTATCCCCTTTAGTTCTGAACTTCTTTTTGAATTTTATGCAAACCTCTGCATAAATTCTTCATATACTGCTCTCACCTCTTATGTGAATCGACGTCCTATCGAGATCACATATCAGGATTGTACTGAACTGTTGCAGCTGTCCACCATTGGGGATAAGCTGCATACCCTTGTCTCTGATCTTGACTTTGACTGGTCCACTACAAATCACTTTCTTCGCCACACCAACGCACACTTTCATGTTGGAGAGACTAGCTCTTTACTCAAAGATGCTAGGACAATCTAGCATGTCCTTCGCACTTCTATTATTCCAAAAGCCAGGGACCGAGTCCACATCACTCCACTTCTTTCACTTACTACCTTTTACATTCTGTCCCATAGAGAATTCAATTCCACGGACCTGATCTTTCGCTACATTGAGCATTTGACTATCATTCAAGATCCAGGTCATAGAAGAAAATCCAATCTTACTCTAGGACACCTCATTGCCTATGTTCTAGAATCTAAATACCAGCTTCAATATCTTGCTCCTCGCGACCTTCAGCCACCCGTCTACTCAAAAAATTCCTTCAATGCCCTTCACAGTACTTGTCTCCACCCAGGGGATGGGGAAGCTCAGCGGGCCGAGGAGGAGGAGGCTCCCGCTCCCGCTCCTATTCCTAAACTTGTTCCTCTTCGCCAGCACTCTCAGCTGGATTAGTTGGTGGAGAGATTTGATCAGTTTGAGACCCATTTCAATGCCTATGTTACACACCAGTAGCAGCAGTACGACCAGGACATGGCCTGGTTTTGGGCACAGTTTTCTACGCTCTCTAGTTACTTTCAGCAGCCACCACCACCACCACCTCTGTCTGATGATCAGGGTCCCTCATTTTTCTACTTTTAGTTTCCATTTTATGTAGTTTGTTTTTCTTTCATTTTAGTTTCTGTTATGTTATTTATTTGTGTTATGTTGTGTTTCCCTCCTTTTTGTGATGTCAAAAGGGGGAGTAGTTTAATGTATCTTGTACTTTGAATTCTGGAACTTAGTGAACTGCTTTTTCATCATACTATTTTTACTGAACTACCATAACAACTTGGAATTCTTTGTTTGTTTTTGCCATCATCAAAAAGGGGGAGATTATTGCGAATCTGAGATTATGGATTAGACTTTTGATGATAGCAAACATTTATATTTTCCTATGACTGCCTAGTTTACTAACTTTTCAGGTCCATAAGATCGAATACAACTCAAGCCAGCTCAAGATCGGGTAGATTTAGGTTGAGTCAAGTCTATATTTTTTCCTTTCTTGAGTCAATTATAAAAGTGGATCCTGATGCTAAGTAACCTTGCACACACACACTTGAGGGATTTTTTGAGTTTTTCTATTTTGGGTACATTAGCCTTGATGATGTTTATATCGGCCATGCCGATCCAACTAAAAAAAACTTTAATTAGGGAGTCTTGGTTACGCAGCCTTCATTAAGAAAATCATCCTAGATGATCCTTGTATCGGCCAGGACGATAGGCTCAAATCAGAATGAATCATCCGCCATGATAATACAGGTATTTTTTATTTTAAATTATCGGCCAGGATGATGTATACATCGGCAGGACGATACAACATAATTATGCCTAAATTAATCTAACAATTATGGAAAGAAATTAAGGCTGATTGATATGATCACATCGACCGGGCCGGTCAGAATCAGCTGAGACGATGTCCTGGATGATTGACATCAGCCAGCATCTATTTTGGACGATGTTCAGGATGATTATACTCCAATTTGAACTAATCGGCCAGGATGATATTGTATCAGCCTGGACAATGTAACCAATTTTCTTCTAATCGTCCCAAATCATCCTGGCTGATTGAGCTTATTTTGTACTGATTGGCCAAGACGATATTCCTATCGTCCTGGATGATAAAGTTGATTCTTGAAATTCTATTTAAAGGACCCAAATTTTCTCATGTAAAAAGATCTTTTGCTACTGTCTTGACCTGAGAGAGCCTAGAGGAGAGAGAGAGAGAGAGAGAGAGAGGATTTTGTGAGGGGGAGCTTGTGAGGGAGATTCATAAGGGTTGCTCCAAGCATTGTTCCACTTCTTCTTCCACTAGAGTCTCTTTTCCTTGGAAGGGTTGGGAGAGGTGAGCTTAAGCAATTGATCGAGGTTCTCTGCCTACTTTAGGAGGAAGCAAAAGGAGTCGAGGTTCTCTGCCTGCTTCAGGAGGAAGCAAAAGGAGTTGGGTTCTCTGCCTTGCCGGGGTTGGCAAAAAGGAGGTTTTGTAAGGGCTTCTCCGCCTTGTTGTGGGAGCAAAAGGAGAGTCACTTTTGTAGTGCAATACTCGGAGGGCGCCTCCGGGGAGTGGACGTGGGTCGAGTTGACCGAACCACTTTAAATCTCAGTGTTCTATTTCTACTACTTCCACGTTTATTTATTTTTCCGCACTTTGATTTCTGTGGTGATTTGGTTTTAAGTTTTGTTGTGCTTTGCTTAAATTTTTTTTAAAATACCAATTCACCCCCCCCCCCCCCCAGCTCATGGTTAGCCTTGGGGCAGTTCTTAAGGGCTTAACATCCCTAACGAACTTTCACCTTATGCTTGAATGAATAATATGAATGCATGTTATATTATGATGATTATAATTTTTTACCTCCACACTAAATGATTCATACAGTGGATAGTGCAAGTGTGGGCTATGTGTCCTAACAAGCCATAATAGTAACACCTAACACTAAGAAATAAAATTACTAATCTAAGTTAGTTATGGTGCCTCTTCCGAAGGTTATATGATGCATGTTGTGATAAAGGGTTATGAAGCTGTGCCAAAGTGGGTGATATTTTATTATTTTGAAGTTCTTTTATTTTTTGTTCTAGAAACTTATTTGAGCATTCTAGAATAGTTACTTTTATTTTTAATGCATGCTCACTTTATTCTATTCTTGATCCACATGCTTTTAATTCTTTGAATGATTTTTTTAGTTCAATATGCAAGGTTTTCATGGAATCAAATGCATTAGATAGATCAATATACTTTTTGTTTAATGCATCATATTTATCAAGTAAAGTCATATGATCACTATCTAAAGTAGAATGCATATTTACCAAACTAGTATGCTCTTTTTGTAAAGTAATAAAATTAGTGTTCATATTTACATATATATTGTTGAATTTTCATGTCATCAATGCAATGTTTTCATCTTCATCCGCTACAAAATTGTCACTATCTAAATCATTTGCCTTTAGGGCTACAATTCTCTCCTTCTTCTTTTCACCTCCATCATTTTGTCTTTAACTCACCCGTTGCTTGTAATCAATGAGTGACCCAAGTAAATTATCAATAGAGTAAACATTCAAATCTTTTAATCAGTAATTGCAATTATTTTAGCATCATAAAAGCTAGGTAGGCATTATAAATTCCTTTTGACTTTTTTTAGAATTTGATAGTTCTCTACCAAGTGCACGTAAGGATGTCACTATTCATTAAAAATTTTATAATCATGAAGTAGAATGTTTAGCCTGGACTGCTTAACTTTATTAGTTTCCTCATAAGTGATGCATAACCTATCCCATATTTCCTTCACGGTAATGCATGAAGAAACTTGTATATAATCCTCAGATTTTAAAGTACAAAAGAAACAATTCAAACATTTAGCATTAATTTTGTGAGTTCCCTATCCTTAAAACTCCATTTAGTAAAGGGGATGTCAATTTTAACACTATTAAATACATGAAATTGAAGTGAATAACCCATTTCAATCATATGGAAAATTTTATAGTCAATTGATTGCAAAGATGTAAACATGCAAATTTTCCAGAAATTGAATGAGATATTTTCAAATAAAGGTGGATGGGTTATAGAATAACTCTCAACAGTATTCCTATCACAAAAATATGCCATTGGATCTATACTTGAAAATTTTAAAATCAAAATTTAAAGAATCTCTTTGATACCAATGGAAAGTTTGAGGAGGTTGTGAGACCTCAATGAACTAGCTTGAGGTGCACCAAGAAGGAGGTGAATTGGTGAATTTTAAAATAAATTGCTTAATCTTAACAATAAAGATAATATATATATATATATATATATATATATATATATAGTAACAATTTCACTTATTGCAGAAGCAAGATGAATTTACAAAATATAAAAATAGCGATGATGAAATTTTAATCAACAGAGCCAATCATTGAGTATGATTTTTCACCAAGCAGTTATAATGAATTTAATGTGCAAAAAGTGAATTGGTGAATTTTAAAATAAATTGCTTAATCTTAACAATAAAGATAATGTGAATTGGTGAATTTTAAAATAAATTGCTTAATCTTAACAATAAAGATAATATATATATACATATATGAAAAAACTAGTAACAATTTCACTTATTGCAGAAGCAAGATGAATTTACAAAATGTAAAAATAGCGATGATGAAATTTTAATCAACAAAGCCAATCATTGAGTATGATTTTTCACCAAGCAGTTATAATGAATTTAATGTGCAAAAAGTAAAATGTGAAAAATAGACATCATAACAAACACACCAAAGATTTATAGTGGTTAGGTCAAACAATGATCTATGTCCACTCCCTAAAGTCCTCCACTCCTAGTATTGCACTATTACTATAGTGTCTCTCTTTTTGCCCCTACAACAAAGCGGAGAAACCCTTACACAAATCCCTTCCACCAAACCTGGTGGGGCGGAGAGTCAAAAGTTTATTCATCTTTCAGGTGACGGCAGCGGACCTTTAATCTTTTTCTCCCTTCTGAGGAAGGCCCACCTTGAACTCCTTTCTCACCCTCATGATAAAATAGAACCACATTCTTGAGTTGAAGAATTTCTCCCTATAGCCACCCAAGAAACTTAGACAGACACTTGGAAGAACAAGGAAAGACACTTGCTTAAAGTAATCATATGATCCCCTCAAACTACTTCTTCCTCACAAAAAATCTCTGCTTCTTCTTCCCAAAGCACTCCTAGAACTTTTTCCCAAAGCTCCCTCTCATGAACACATAATAGATAAGAATATTTGAAACAAGATAATGAAAGAGATTAAATACAAGGTCTTACAAAAAGATTTAAATTCATTTCTAGCGACTATGATCATTTAGTATGATCATGGATCATCCGATATGATTAGTTCAAAGTACTCATGTTAGTACATTACGAAGAGTTAAACGACTAATCATCTAGAATGATTCAGAAAATCGTCCAATATGATTAGTTTAAACGACTTGAATTATTATCCAGTACGATTGGTGATGATTTAATTATCATCCTAGTAGGAATCAAGTCATACAATATGATTGGTCAAATCATCTTGTATGATCTAACTGGATTAATAAATCTTAAATCATTCCCTAATCATAGGTCTAATTTAGGCAAGATTTAAATGCATCATACAATATGATACCTATCATAAATTATGATGAGTACAAAAATTAAATTTTAAATTATTGCCTAAATTATGATTTATAGCTGGATCCTGATTTTAACTAATCATCTTGTATTATATAGATCCTACAGTATGATTAATTCATTTTGCATTAATTATAATAATTAGTCATTTTAATCATTTTCTAATTAGCTTATCGTACAGTATGTTATGAATCATACAATATGATTAGTTTAGAAAATTCAACTTATGGTATTGTCACTAATTCACTCCCTTGAGTGTGTGTGTATTGTTTTTAAGCTTAGTATCCATCAAATACATGATTTGACTCAAGAAAGGTAAAAATAAATGAGAATTAAAAATGCAAACTCTTCACGACATATTAAATCCTAGTATACCCAATCTTGAGTTGAACAACCATGCAACAGTATGGTGTACTTGAAATATTAATACATAAAAAAATTTAGATATGCAATAATAGTAATTAACATGAGATAGCACAATAAGAAATCTAATAATATTTTTTGTCATTAAAATCATAGGACTTGGGGTCCAGATTTGCAACAAATTCAAGAGAACATGCTCTGATACCAATTAAAAGTTTAATGGCTGGTTATGAAACCAATTAAATTTTTAAATGTCACACTAAGAGGGGGCGAATTAGTGTTTTTAAAATCTTTTCAAAAATTTTTCTTTTTGAATTAAATGAAAACAAATTTTAGATTTATAAAGTGGAAGAAAATAATAAAATAAATGTTAATTTTTTTGTTTTATAATTTTTATTAAAAAATAAATTTTTTTGTTTTCTTCTATTTTTTTAATCTTTTTCAATAAAAGACTAAATTAAATGAAGCACACATTACAATAATCTCTATATAAATA
Source organism: Dendrobium nobile (assembly GCA_022539455.1). Lineage (NCBI taxonomy): Eukaryota > Viridiplantae > Streptophyta > Magnoliopsida > Asparagales > Orchidaceae > Dendrobium > Dendrobium nobile. The sequence goes on from CM039727.1 coordinate 28,886,402, forward strand.
AGATCGCATAAAGCAAATATGTAAGAAGTAAGTGCATAAAATAAACATGGAAAAGAAAAAGAAAATGTAAATTTGATTTTTATAATGGTTTAGTCAACTTAACCTACATCTACTCCTCAAATACCTCCTCTTTGAGTATTATACCAAACTCTTAATGACTCTCCTTCATCCCACATGACTAGGTGGAGAAACCCTTACAAAATCACTTCCACCTCTTGGTGCGGCTGAGAGTTGGAATCATTTTCACCTTCCTGGTGAAGCAAAGTACCCCAAATTACTTTAACCCTCATGGTGAGATCGAGAAGCTCGAATCATTTTCCATCACTTTGTGAGGTGGAGTTTCCTAAATCACTTTCACCCTCCTAGTGAGGTGGAGTAGCTTGAGTCACTTCGGCATTCTCGATGCGGAGGATTAGACGATAGCCCTTTGACACCAAAGGGATCTTTACGGAGCTTCACTCCAATTGAATAATGACACAAGGAGGATAAAAAGGAGGAATTCAGTGCAATTTAACTAGAGCAACCATGTGGATTCCTCTCTCACAACTTTGCCAGTTCTCTTCCTTTCTCAAAACCCCTCTAAAAGCTCTCACATAAAGAAGACTCAACCCTTAAACTACCAAATACTAGTATAAAGTCTATTAAGAGAGTTTATATAATGGGCATCCAACACACCAAATTATTCAATTATGTTGTCTTTATTTGTAAAGTTTTATTCATTGATCATATAATATGATTAGTTCAAAATTTACCCTGTTAGTATTATAAAAAGAATAGTAGTATAACAAAATTAGTTTAATTCCTTCATTGATTGTATAGATAAAAGAATAGTAGTATAATATGATTAGTTCAATTAAATTATAGTGCATATAGGATGGACCCTAGGATGATCAAATATTATCTTTATCGATTATCCTGTATGATCTAATTCGTGCAGTATGATCTTAAACCTTAATTAATCTAGATTTGAATAAATAATCATAAAAATTAAATTAAGAAATATTTTAAAACATTATATATTATCATTAAATTATACAATTCAAAGAGAATTGTTATAATTTAGGATCCCAAGTTTATGATTTTGATGATAAAAAATATTATTGATTGTCTCTTTATTTATTTTATTATCTATATTACATATATGCTTTTATGTGTACAAACATTTTAGGAGCATCATTTTTCCTTTGACTCACTCCTTGCTCATACGTAATGAGTGATCCAAGGAAATTATCAATAAAATAAATGTTTAAATCTTTGGATTCAGTGATTGTAGTAATTTTAGCATCATATGAACTAGGTAAGCATCTCAGAATCTTATTAACTTTTTCGGAATTAAAAAATTCTCTACCTAAAGCATGCCAGGATGTCACTATTTGGGTGAACCTAGTGTACATGTCAGCTATTTTTTTGCTAGGTTTCATATAGAAAAGTTCATAATCAAGCAATAGAATGGTAAGTCTAGACTATTTAACCTCACTAGTTCCTTCATACGTGATGCACAGTCTATCCCAAATCTCCTTACCAGTAGCACAGGTAGATACTCTCATGTAGTCTTCAGATTTCAATGCATAAAATAAATAGTTTAAGCACTTTGCATTTAATTGTGTCAAATCCCTATCCTCATTACTTCGTTCATTAAAACGTACTTGAGTTTTTACTTCATTCATAAGTTTTAATGGTGCAATGTATCCTTCTTTAACTAACATCCACATATGATAGTCTACAGAATGTAAAAAAGTAGACATTCTAATTTTTCAAAAATCAAACTATATATGATATTGAATAACCCTCCACAGTATTATGATTTCCAAAATAAGACATGATTGATTTTTCAAGGATTTCTATAACACTATTTTTGAAACCCTGCTCTGATACTAATTAAAATTATGAGATGCACCAAGAGGGGGGGGGGTGAATTAAAATTTTTTTGAAATAAAAAGGCAATCCTAAATAGAAGTTCTAATTTTTTTGTGTTTTTAGATTTTAAACAAGTAAACTAATTAATACAGAGGAGAATGCTTAAAACATAATTTGCAACAATAGGTAGTGAAAAATTAACTTGCTCAACAATGATTTTCACCAAGCAATTTTAATGAAAATAAAATGTAAAATGTAAATAAAGTGCAGTAAGGGAAAAATCACACCATGGAATTTATAGTGGTTCAGTCATTTTACTTACGTCCACTCCCCGGAGTCCTCTACTCTAGGAATTTCACTACTAAATAGTAATTCTCCTTTTACCCCCTACAGTAAGGCGGAGAAGCCTTTACAAACCTCACTTTCACCAACCCGGCATGACGGAGTGTCAAGCGCTTTATCACCCTCAGGGTGATGGAAGTGTACCTTCTTATTTTTCTCCCTCCTGGAGAAGGAAGAGAGGACACAGAAGTAGAAGAATCTCCCCCTTAGAGAGCCTCCCATAAGCTCTTCTAAGGCCACAGGAGGAGCAAAGTGCAACAAGCTAGGAGCAACCATGTGATCTCCCTCACACTCCTCCCTCACAAAGCCCATCTTCTCCTTCCTCTCACAAACCCAAAAATCTTCTCAAGAGCTCTCTCCCAAGGAATCCCCCTCTAATCACGTTCCTCTCTCACTATCTCACCTAAAAAAATAGAAGTTTTGATATTTAAAATAGGCTCTAAGAAACCCTAAAAAAATTTCAATTTACTCGTTATAATCATATAGTATAATAACATATTGTACAATACAATCAATACAAAATAGCCTTCATCCTGATACAAGGATTATGAATAGGAAATATTTCTGAATAATATCATACAGTACGATATGTAAAATCCTTCTAATCATACAGGACGATTGTTTGGATGATAAAAACTCATCTCTGTACATCATATGGTATAAACCATATCGTACAGTATGATTAGCAAAAAATTAAGTGATCTTACAGTACACTGTTTTAGACGATTGAAAATAACCTTGGTTGATCGTACAGTATGATCTGTGTTATATAGTATGATAACCAATTCAAAATAAATCCTTGATTCACGCACTAATCATGGGGTTAATTTAAGTAAGTATTCAAAAACTATTATACAGTACGCTCAATTCAAAATTTATGAATTAAGACCTTACTTAAATTAATCTAGTGGCTAGGATTTTTAATTAGAAACATATCATATAGTACGATATAAATCATACAGTACGATATAAATCATACAGTACGATATAAATCGTACATTATTATTTATTCATAAATAGTCATTTGAGCCAGATCAGATCTGAAAGTTTGTTAGGGATGTTAGGCCCTCTTGAACTTAGTCCCAAGCTAATCAAGAGAGAGGTGAATTAGAAAACCTTAAAACCAAAGATAAAGTTCCAACCAAAAACACCACAAACAAAGTGCGAAAGAAAAATAAATGCGAAAGGGATAATAAGAAAAGAACACAATGGATTTATAGTGGTTCGGTCAAACCTTGACCTACGTCCACTCCTTGGAGGCACCCTCCAAGTATTGCACTAACACAAGTGTCTCTCCTTTAGCCCCCACAGCTAGGCGGAGAAGCCCTTACAAAATCACTTCCACCTTCCCTGGTGAGGCGGAGTCGCCGGGTCCTTTGACACCAAAGAGATCTTCTTCTTTGGTGAACTTACCTCGAGACAAGCCTTGAATCCGATGGTACTAAGGTGCGAGTTCGCCGGAGCAACCGTGTGGATCCCCCACCACACTCCCTTGAGTTCCTCCCCCTCACAGGATCTTCTCCCTCTCAAACTCTACCCTTTCCTCTCTCCATTTCAAGCTCTCTCTTCAAGTCTCCCCCACTAGAACAAAGTTCCAATGGCTGCCAAAGACACATGCAAGGTGTCATGCCAAGCTTAAATAGAAGCTCTCAAAACGAGCTCATTAATGCAAGTTGCCGACATTATCATCCAGGATGATAAGTATATCGTCCTGGCCGATCAATACAAATTTAGCTCATCAGCCTGGGACAATTTCGAACGATCAGAAGAAAATTGGTTACATCGTCCTGGCCGATATCACTATCGTCCAGGCCGATTAGTTTAAAACCGATTTCAATCGTCCTGATCATCGCCCTGAATACAAGCTGTCCGATGTAGATCATCCAGGCCATCATCCTGGCCGATCATGCGATCGTCCTAGACGATGTGATCGTATCAATCAACCATTAATGTTTTCCAAAGATACTAGATCAATTTAGGCATAATTGAGTTAGATCGTCCTAGACGACAATAATATTGTCCTGGCCGATTTCCTCAAACAAAGAATTCCTAAACTGATTATGGCGGTTGATTCTTTCTGAATTGAGATTATCGTCCTGGCCGATACAAGTATCGTCCAGGCCGATCTGTTGACGGCTGCCTTAATGAGGATGCCCTAATTAGGGTTTTCGATTTTGTACATATCGTCCAAGACGATATAAATATCGTCCCGGTCGATATTACCAAAAATAGAAATCTTATAGGGAACAATAGGAGATCTTCCAATTTACAATCCAACTGTTCCCACACCAAATACAACAGACTCAAGAAAGGAAAAAGATTACAAACTGACTCAGACCTAGTCTACCCAATCTTGAGCTGATTCTAAATTGCAGTCCGATCGTGTGAACCTGAAACGTTAGCACATAAGGCAATCGTAGAAAAATAAGGAATGTTTGCTATCATCAAAATCATAAACCATAAATCCATAACAATCTCCCCCTTTTTGATGATCGCAAAACATTTCAATTTGAATTTTCAAAAAAGACTATTTTCTCCTAATCTCCCCCTTACTAAAATAAAACCTTTAAAAAAAATGAGATAAAATTTTTTTTTTTTTTTTTAATTTTTTTTTTGAAAACAAGATACAAACACGATAACAGTATAAAAATTCAACAATACGTTCTCCCCCTTTGACATTATCAAAAGAGAGGAGGCACAAACAAAAACCAAAACAAACAGAAGACAAAAAAAAATGTACTCTGATCTAGTGAAAAAAAAAATTCTTAAAATGATAAAGTTACCTCTTGGTTTTAATCAAAAACTTAGTAGAATTGGATTGACAGCGCATAATCCAGAAAAGGTTAGAAACTCAGAGATTGATAATCTAAACTCAAGTTCTTAAAAAAAGGCTCAAAAACTTTTTAATTCAATATCTAAATCATAAAATAAATTAGAGGAAGAAACAATCATTTTTTCAAAAAAGCTCCTTCCATAAAATTTATCTAATAGAAGATCAATGCACGAATTTTTGAATCAAGAATCAAGATTTTCAAACTCAAGTATCGCAAGTATCAAGAGTTTTCTTAAGTTTTTTAAGAAGTACAAGAACGGTAAGCATTAACTTTGTGGGCTCATTTTATGCCTCTTGACAATAGGTTGGCGCACTGCGCATCTTTTGAAACACTTTGTGTATTATATATTTTCAATTTGGCGTCTTTGCGCATCTTTTATTTTTGGCATCATTGGCCAATTTTTTTTTTTTTTTTTGAATATGCTTCCTTTCTTAAATCTTAAAAAACAAAGGAAAACCCATCTTAGTGACAAATCGAATTTCTTGATTAAGAAAATTATGAGTTAGATTCAAAGACTTGCAAAAGATTTCTATGCGATAGATAAAATGTAGGGAGAGAAAAAAAAAATTGTTTCAAAAACTAATTTAAAAGATGAAAAAGATTTTAAATTAAAAGGAGGATAACCTCTTTTAGAAAATAGAGATTGAGAAGAAAAATGAGTTTTCTTCCTTCGACTGTTTTAGAGAAGTCAAACACAACTTACTAAAGATTTTCAAGAAAAATAGGAAGTAGATTTTTCATTTTTAGAAAAGTGAGTGTGTGTGTTGATCAGATAAAAATTTTTCACGAAAGAAAAAATTTCAAGAAATAAACTAAACAAAATAAAAGAAAAGAAAAACACAAAAACACAAAAAAAACAAAAAAACATGAAAGGCTCTTAACCATTATCTCTCTCTTGGTCCGATGCTTCAGAGACCAGATCTGCCCATGAGATTTTTTGCCTTTCATTATTTCCACAGTTTAAATTTTGCTTCGCCTTGCCCTTTTCTTTCATAGGAAGAATTCTTAGATTAGGGCACTCATTTTTCATATGTCCAGGTTTCCTACATCGAAAACAAATAATATTAGAGGAAATATTAACATCCTTACCATTTTTACCTTTTTTCCACTTTTCCTTTTGCTTTGGTGAGCTTCATGATTTGCTTGACAAGTCATTGCTATCGTCACCAACTAAGCTTCCTCTTTCTGTATCTTCAGCTTTTAGAACGATCGTTTCACCTGCATCCAAAAGTCTTTGACCCAAACCTTACTCGTAGGCAATGAGTGAGCCAATCAAATTATCAATAGAATAATCATTCAAATCTTTTGATTCACAAATAGCAACAACTTTGACATCAAATTTTTCAAGTAAACAACGAAGAATTTTATTGACTTTTTTAAAATTTGAAAATTCTTTTCCTAAAGCATGCAATGAGTTTATAATTTGAATGAATCTGGTGTACATGTCTAAGATCGTTTCATAAGGTTTCATGGAAAATAATTCAAAATCATGCATTAACAAATTCAACTTGGATTGCTTAATTTCACTAGTGCCTTCGTATATGGTGTGCAATTTATCTCAAACTTCCTTACCAGTAGTGCATGTGGATACTAACATAAAATCATCAGAATTTAAAGCACAGAAAAAGCAATTTAAAGACTTTGCATTTAATTGAGCATTAAGTTGTTCTTTCCTGTTCCATTGACTAAAAGGAATATCAATTTTAACTCCATTAACAATACGTGATGGTGATGAATAACAAGTTAATATCATATTCCATATGCGAAGATCAATCGATTGCAAAAAAATAGACATGCAAGTTTTCCAAAAATCAAATGACATATTTTCAAATAAAGGAGGTCTTGTGAGGAATAACCTTTCGCAACATTACGATTAGCCATAGATCGAAAATTCAAAAGCTTTTAAAAACTTATTTTTGAAAACGGCTCTAATACCACTTGAAAGTTTGTTAGGGATGTTAAGCATTATGAACATAGTCCCAAGAATCAAGAGAGAGGTGAATTGGAAAACCTTAAAACCAAAGATAAATTTCCAACCAAAAACACCACAAATAAAGTGCGGAAGAAAAATAAATACGGAAGCGATAATAAGAAAAGAACACACTGGATTTATAGTGGTTCGGTCAAACCTTGACCTACGTCCACTCCTTGGAGGCACCCTCCAAGTATTGCACTAACACAAGTGTCTCTCCTTTAGCCCCCACAGCTAGGGGGAGAAGCCCTTACAAAATCACTTCCACCTTCCCCGGAGCGGCTGAGTCGCCGGGTCCTTTGACACCAAAGAGATCTTCTTCTTTGGTGAACTTACCTCGACACAAGCCTTGAATCCGATGGTACTAAGGTGCGAGTTCGCCAGAGCAACCGTGTGGATCCCCCACCACACTCCCTTGAGTTCCTCCCCCTCACAGGATCTTCTCTCTCTCAAACTCCACCCTTTCCTCTCTCCCTTTCAAGCTCTCTCTTCAAGTCTCCCCCACAAGAACAAAGCTCCAATGGCTGCCAAAGACACATACAAGGTGTCATGCCAAGCTTAAATAGAAGCTCTCAAAATGAGCGTATTAATGCAAGTTGCCGACATTATCGTCCAGGATGATAGGTATATCGTCCTAGCCGATCAGTACAAATTCCGCTCATCAGCCTGGGACGATTTGGGACGATCAGAAGAAAATTGGTTACATCGTCCTGGCTGATATCACGATCGTCCAGGCCGATTAGTTTAAAACCGATTTCAATCGTCCTGATCATCGCCCTGAATACAAGCTGTCCGATGTAGATCGTCCAGGCCATCGTCCTGGCCGATCATGCGATCGTCCCGGACGATGTGATCATATCAATCAACCATTAATGCTTTCCAAAGATACCAGATCAATTTAGGCATGATTGAGTTAGATCGTCCTGGACGACAATAATATCTTCCTGGCCGATTTCCTAAAATAAAGAATTCCTAAACTGATTATGGCGATTGATTCTTTCTGAATTGAGATTATCGTCCTGGCCGATACAAGTATCGTCCAGGCCAATCTATTGACGGCTGCCTTAATGAGGATGCCCTAATTAGGGTTTCCGATTTTGGACATATCGTCCCGGCCGATATTACCAAAAATAGAAATCTTATAGGGAACAACAGGAGATCTTCCAATTTACAATCCAACTGTTCCCACACCAAATACAACAGACTCAAGAAAGGAAAAAGATTACAAACTGACTCAGACCTAGTCTACCCAATCTTGAGCTGATTCTAAATTGCAGTCCGATCGTGTGAACCTAAAACGTTAGCACATAAGGCAATCGTAGAGAAATAAGGAATGTTTGTTATCATCAAAATCATAAACCATAGATCCGTAACAAGATCATACAATATGATTAAAACTCATACAGTACGATCGATAAATAAAAAAAATTTCCTTCATTTTAAAACCCTCTCCCTCCTGTGTGTGTGCATGTTTGCTAAGTCTTGTATACAATTTGTGGCCAAACTTAAGAAAATAAAAATAAAAATAAATAAAAAATTACAATGTTATAAACTTCAACTACTACTCTATCCAGTTCTTGAGTCTTCTTGTTGTCCTGAGTAACTTGTGATCTCCCTAAAATATTAGTACTTACAGACAAGAGAAGAAAAAAAAAATATGCAAATGAATGATAATTCAATAAACATTATTTGCGATCATCAAAATCTAAGACTAGGGGTCATGGACTGCAACAAGCTTAATAAGTAAAACATGCCTTTAAACTATAGTACCCAAAGAAATTTTAAAATAATATGCACAATCTTCTTTTAACTCTTTAACATAATGCAATTTCCTTTAATTATAAAAAATTCATTAATAAACTTTCAATCTTGTATGAAAATTATAACTGTCACATCCATAATATGTTGGTATTCATATCTTTCTCTTTTCTCATAAATAATATATATAATACAACCGTCACTAGAGCCACCATCTAAATTGGTACCAATGAAGATACCCCTTTCCATTTTCATTTTCATTTCCTTTATCATTTCCTTTCCATTTAATGTGCACGAGTACGACTTCAGCAACCAATATCATAAGGGGGTGTGCTCCATTATTCAACATGTACATGCAAGCAAACTATGCCATATCATTTATATATCTTATCCATAACATATCCTAATGAAATATATAATAGATAACAATGATAACATAAGACAATTTGACATCTGTATATTTAACATTTAACATGATTAATTGTTTATCATAATGAAAATCATGTACCAATCACAATGAGAAAATAGTGCTTGATGCATCACAAGTATTAGAAGCAATTTTCATTAAGCAATTATAGTTATTGTAATAAAAAGGCAAGAGTACTTACTTCGATTTAAAGGATTTGATTTGATTTTTCTGCTTGAACGCATCATTCGAGGTCCATGATTATCACCTATTAGCATTAATTTCTCCTTAAAAAAATCTACAATATAAATCTAAATTCAAATTCTTCTTCTCTTTTTAAACCACTCTAAGTTCTCTCTCTCCTTCTCTCTCTCTCTCTTTCTAATTAATTTTAATTTTTTGGATTTAACCTAAAAACCTAATTTGGAAAACCCATTTTCATTAATATCCTTATTTTTGCATGCTGAAACTTCTCATTCATCAAATTAATGCTTGTGAAAAACTAATTTTCAAATTAATTAAGTTAAACAATTAGGAAAATATCAATTTGTGAGAAAAGCCTAATTTATTCCCTTACAAACCCTCATCGGACCCTTAGGAACCATGTTTGTAAAAGAACTTTCAAAATTTCAAACTTTAAGGAAAACCCTAATTTTTCCAAACTCATAATTTTTGGAGAAAAATCTCATTTCCATGCTTAAGATCATCTCCTAAACCTTCCCTATAATTCTCTTAAAGAAATGTGAAGTTTTTTGTAAAGCCTTAGATTTTTCATCTAAATAATTTATGGGAAAGATATAGATATCTAGGTTTAGAAACATAACATAGCGCTCCTTAGGCTTTCCCCTATAATTTCCCTCCAAGGACCTCACCGAAAAACCGCCCTAGCAAACCCGTCGCCTAGCCCTGGCCGCTCCCTTCCGTCCGCCTCTCCTTACGCTCGGCCAAAAATAATGAATGGGGATCGAATGATTTTTGGTCCCCTTAATAGGGAAGGGTTATGTTTAAATGCTCAAAGTCCTAAATACCCCTCTCAAGACTCTTTCGCTTTAATAATAATAAGGGCATTTTAGTCATAATGGAACTTCTATAATTTTTAATATCCAAATCAAGAAAAATTCACTATAATTCCTTTATATAATTTTTCTCTAAATTTTATATACAATTTTATAAAATTAAATTTATCAAAATCTGACGACTTTGAAATTTCACTTAAATTTTATCGCGGCAGGTCAAAAAATGTGCATTGTCAAAAATTGAGATTTATTTTGGGTTTTATAATTTTATAAGATATGGAGAAAGTGGTCATCAGCTTTTAAAAAGGATTATTTTATCATGGGCATTTTATCCACGCATCATAGGGAGTGTATTAATAATATGTGTCATGGCATTTCAAAGCCAACAAGTTCATTAATTGATTATTTTTTTGGGTTAGAAAAGGTACTGATGAATTGGCGATGAAATGAGCAGGATAAGGAGTACAGATGCAGTTAGTTTGAAATTATTCCTATGATAAAGAATAGCTCAATATTAAAGCAAGCTGCTCGGTTTTACTTAAGAAAATTATATATATTATATTAGGAATAATTTATACAAGGTGTGGGAGGAATGAATTCAGACTTCATCTCGACTGATTCTTCAAAGTTTCTAGACAACTATACAGAGAATAAGAACCCACATTATCCTTGGTTGTTGACTTTGATGCAATAGAAGGTAGTATTCAATGCAGCTGTAGGAAGTATGATACCATGGGGATATTGTGTTCTCACTATATGAGGGTTTTGAGATAGTTGGATATGGTTAAATTTCCTAAGAAGTACCTACTACTGTGATGATCAGCAAGAGATCAAAAATATGTTTATGCAGGCAACTTGGGAAATATTACAAGAAATAATAACTTTGAAGGTGGTAGGGGATTCATATTCAGAAATCAAGTAAGTAGATTTACATATCAAATGAGCACACAAGCTCAATAGAATGAGGGGGTAGAGGAGTACATTCTTGAATAAATGAAAGACATGGCTGAAAACTTATACTTAATTCTTGATGGCAAGAAAAATACCAGAAGTATGTTATAAGTTCCTAAGGTAGCAATGCAAATTTTAAAGATCCTCTGAAGTGTAGATCTAAAGGCATATCTAATGCAAGATTAAAAAGCCACTGGAAAAAGAAAAGGCCTAAGAATAAGTTTTAATATCCTTACAATTATATTATTCCTTACTTAATTCTTAATTTATAGTTTTATTATATAGAAACCTTTGGTGGGGGAAAAAACAAAAGTGATGGATGATACTGAAGCTATACATATGACAATGGACAATCCTTCTTTAACACAGATGAATTTCTCAAGCATGCCTAAATGTTTCAGCAAGAAATATATAATTGGCCAATCAAGAAGCCAGTCTGGTGCTAAGTACACCAAACTGATGATGGACTTCATTACATTTGAGTTAGAATTTAATGAATTTTCATAGTAGCTTTATATGTGCTTTCTGTGCACTTAATGTGTGCTTTATATGCACTTTATATGTGATTTATGTGTGCATTACATGCGCTTTATATACTCTTTATGTGCACATTCTATGCACTTTATGTGTGCTTTAGATGACTTTATATGCGATTTATTTTATATAAATTTAGAATTTTACTTTACATTAAACAACACACTGTCTATAGCAACAAAAAAATTAAATATATATAATTTACATTGAATTACGTGACAGTATGAATAACTTATAGCTTTACATCTTTGTTTTGTAAGATAAAGAGCTTTTGCCAATTCAGCCCTAAATTTTGACATATATTTTTACTTGTTTTTAAATGATGCCTAGTCCATTTTTCTTTTAAGAATGGCTTTCTTCATATATTTACACGCAAACATCCTGCAATCAACTTCATTTGACTGAATTGGAATGCAGCAGACACTTTATAAAATCCATTTTGTTATATCGCTTTGAAAAGCTCTTTTGGTATCTTCATGCAAGGAATTTATCTGAAATAATGAAACAAGTCTTTTACTTTTTTGGTCTTATTGAGAAAAATAAGGTCCATGCAATCATGCTTGAACTTACAACATCATAACATATTTTCTTATGTTCTGCATTGGGAAAGGAATCATATAATTTCTAATCTTTTTCTTTCAACATGCCTATAATTAAAACCCAATGCTTGATGTAGATGTTGGGTTGAACAATAAGATTGCTTTCCTTATGTAAATTAGGAATGATGTGTTGTATTAACATTTCATAAGATTATTTGTAATGCTTGTATACCTGTATTAATTTAAGATGAATAGATTAAAATAATGTGATTAATAAATTATAAGATGAGTTGAAATTCTACTAACCTTGTACAACGGAGAAATGTATAAGTAGGATTAAAATTTATCTTTCTTAATTCTACTCTTCTCAGATAAAAAAAAATAAGCATCTACATGGTTATCTGCTAAAAGTCCATTTGTTAGCAGTTGATCAATATTAGCTCTCGTAATTGATATGTTACCAGATGCAAAAATAATATCGTCTCTGCAAAAAAGCGCATAAAAAGATCATCAAAACACAATAAATGCGCATGAAAAGAGCAATAAAAGTGCATCCAAAGAGCATAAAAGTGCAATAAAAGCGCATAAAAAGTGCAATAAAAGGGCATGAAAAACACACTAAAAGCATACTATAACTTACTTAAGACTAAACTTTTTGAAGCATCCATCCATGAATATTTGTTGTTCTTGACTTAGGAATTCCTTCCCAGGATATTCCATGTTGATGGCTACAGGGTGAGGTAGTACTTTTATCTTATCCACTGAAATTGGTTCTTTGGTCGGCGTTGGTTTGTCAGATTTGTCATAATTTTTTCTTCATCTCTTTTTCTTTTTAGTTTATGTGATTAGTACTTGATGATTTCCTCAAGAGTTCTATCTGGAATTTTACTGGTTGACTATGGAATAACCTCTAAAGTGGGTGGTCATGAAGCATCCTCGATTATAATTGGTGGTGGAGCAACTTTTATAGTTGGTAGTTCAATTGAAGTTGTGTTGGGTGGTGGTGGTGGAGCAGTAGCTTTTCTAATGAAAGTTTTGGGTTTCTGAACATATTGGATACTTGAAAAAGATGAAGATATTGAAGGTTTGTCTAGATCATATTGACATTTGTCAAGATGATGGATGAATTTATATTGTAGAGATTCAACAGTCGCTTCAAGTTTTTATAAATTATCTTCAATTCGATCAATCCTTAAGCCCAAATTATCTTCAATTTTATTGCACATCTTTTCTAATACACCAAGTATTTTATTATGTACAGAAGCCCAATCTTAACCTTTATGTTGTAGTGGATGAGTAAGAGGTTCAGCAAGAGTTTTAGGGAGTTAATGATGTGGAGGATGGGGAGGACCATGAAGGGGAGAGTGAGGTGAAGGTAAGTCAACTTTTTTGGGAAGTGTTGAATGGAGTTTGTGGGGATATTGATGAGTTGAAATCTAGAAGTTTTGAATGGCATTCATGTCAGCATTTAGATTTTTAGCTTCCTCCTCATTTACATCAAGTAGAATAAGAATAATATGTATAAAATTTTAAAAAAATATTAGAAAAAATGCACTTCATATGCGATTTACATGCGCTTTATATGCACTTTATATGCACTTTACATGCACTTTAGGTGCACTTTATATGCGCTTTATGTGCGCTTTAGGTGCACTTTAGGTGCACTTTATGTGCGCTTTATTTGCGCTTTATACATGCTTCATAAGCGCATCATATTATATTTTTTGTTAGTTGATTTTCATATCAAAAGTAATGGCAGAGTAATCTTAGACGTATCTCCTTTTTCTTTAAAATTTAAAAAAAATCATTGAAGTCGTATGTGTATAGAAAATATTCATGTTCCCCTCCCATCTCAGAAAATATCATCTTAATTCTGGATTGCTTAGTATATTCATGGAGAAGTGTTCCAAGAACCATATCTGTATAGCACCACACATTAAACCACCTTAAGTAAATAAACTTACAAATATATAAATTATAAAAAACATTGTACTTACCAGCAGGAGAGGTAAAAAACCATTGATATAATGTAAGGGTTTCTCCATTGCAAGCATGTTTGAAATTATATTGAATTCTTGGATCATAAAATCCCTAGTACTTGCTGCCTAATTAATAGAAGAGAACTCATCTACATTACTTGCAATAGATATGAGCCTCTTAGGAGTTTTATAGTAATTTAGGGGCTAAAATAAATTAGAAATTAAAAACAAAATAAATTTTTTTTATTTTTGTTGCATTGTCTGTTATTCTACTTAATTTTGTCATTTCAGTTTTTTATATGAATTGATAGAATTCCTAAGAGTGACTCATTTTTCCAATTGACATCAACACCTCTATTGTGCAATCCTGTGAGAAGATATTGGTTTAATTAGATAAAGAAATATTTATAAAATTAAAAAACATATCCATAAGTCTTATTTTAAATCAAACATGTAAGCAGAGACACCTCGTCAGAAGTAAATTTAAGCAAATTACCATTTACAATGAAGCCTTCATTAGAAGAATTCTGAAATTTCAAAATTTCATATAAAAGAGGTATATACTATTATACTAACAAAAACTTAAAAAACTGATGAATGTGCATGGTCTTCAACATGCCATGAATTTCATCGTCTATAATTTCAACAAATGTGTCACAAATAGCTCTGAAAGTGGTTACGTAGCAACAAGAAGTAATAGGTCATTGATAAGGCATCTGAAAAAGTAATAAAAATAAGTCAAGCTAAATGAAAGTGCAAAGAAATCACACCTAAAGCGCACGTAAAAGTGCATAAAAAGCGCACAAAAAGCGCAACAAAATCACACATAAAGTGCACATAAAGCACAATGAAAAAACATATAAAGTGTATATAAAGCAAACCTACCGTAAACCCATAAACCCTAGATGAAGTTCAACAAAAGAGCAACATAAACCGCAAATACAAAACTAAACCCTAATGAAAGTTTGAAATATCAAACAAAAACATAACAAAATACAACAGTACAACATTTTCAAAAATGCACAAGTAAAGCCAAAGTAAATGCGCAACAAAGGCACAAAAAGGGCACAACTTCTCTCAAAATTTTGCTAAAATGCAGACTTTCCCAACTTCTTCTACCGCCAACGTGGTCTTGGAGAATAAAAATGCCGAAGGATTTGAAGAACTGCTAAGAACCAATGTGGGAGAGTGTGGAAAGTATGGTCAAAACTTTTTGCATCTTTTGGTATTCAAATAAATTGGAAAACTTTTCGTGACTTTTGGTTCTCATAATTTGAAATAAATCGAGTTGTCGGGCGGGGCGGACGGTTGGGCTGATAAGACATAAAGCAAGAATAATATAGAAAATAAATTCCACGTGGAAGTTCCACATGTCAACATTTTTTTCTCGTCCGGATGCAAATTTAGGTCCGGTGACCGGACTTAAAAATTTTCCCTAAGGAAAATAATGACGCATTGATTAAAAAACTTAAATAAAAGGATGATGTTTCAACCATAGAAGGTATGCTGCAAGGTACAAATGATAATGATGATGCATTAAAGATTTGTCTACTTTGATTTATCATCAGACATCATATGGTTATCTCCACTGATGCTCCATTTTGTTTATTAACGGAGTTCTCTATTACTAGGGGTGTCAATGTTAGACTCGACCTGAAAACCCAACCTGAATCCGACCAGAAAATTTTATGTTTGGGTTGACCCAAACTCAAAATGAATCGGGTTCGAGTTCAATAATTTGACCCGTTTCAAAAATTTTGTCAGGTTCAGATTGACCTTTTGACCAGAAATTGACCCATTTTTTTATTCAAAACCCCATTTTGACCCGACAACACGAGATTGACCCATTTTTTATCCAAAAAGTGGAGATTGGCCCATTTTTGGACTCAAAAACTAGCAATTTTTTGTTAGCACCAGGTCATTCGATCAGGTTGAGTTACCCAGACCTGAAGCGGGTCATATTCGGGTTTATAAAAATGGCCCATTTACAAAAATGGGTCGAGTTAGAGTTGACTCGAATATTGCTGTGTCAGTTTTATGTTCGACTCGAACCCGACACATGACCCAAATTGACACTCCTATCTATTACTACAACCAAATGGTTTTATAATTTCTTTTGACTATTATGTAATTATTAATTAATGTACATCTATCTTTATTATCTAATGGTAAATTTAGATCATCGTTTCCTCTTTATTTTTTTTTATTTTTAATAATGAATTCATTTTCCATGCCTGAGTGCTTTTTATTAATATAAGCTCCATGTTATCTCAAGAAATTGTGTACTATATCAAGATCTTTAACCTCCATATGTAATCTATACCCTACATGTGTTTGCATAGGATTATGTTTACTCTTTTCCTTGTAAATTTATATGGTTTTACTCTACTCGTTTGAGATGAATGAATTCTCTCTTTTATATGTTCATGCTCTTTGCATTTATTCTTCTATGTCTCTTGGTTTTCATGGTATTAGAGGCGAGTATTCTGTGAACCCTCCATTTTCTCATTGTCTTCTTCTTCGCCATGGACTCTTCCTCAGCTTCACTTGTGTCTGCATCTGATCAACCCACCAACATTCTTATCTCCTTTAATCTTTCTCTGACCCCTCCCAACTCAAATTCTTGGCTAGCAACAACAAAAGCATTGTCTTTACCATTCTTGATTCCAATAATTATCCCATATGGTGGTCACAAGTCCTAAAGCTTCCTTGACGGTTCTTGTCCATGCCTATCTTCTCAAGCTCCATCAGACTCCAATCCTTACTCCTATTAATCAAGGATTTTTATCAATCAAAATCTTGCTATAGCGTTCTATTTGGTTATCTCTTCCACAATTTTATGATACCAAAATATTATTGTTGTGATCACTACAGGAAAAACGCCGCTTATCGGCGGTTATGACCGGCGGTTAAAGGACCGTCGGTAAAGTGAACGCACGACGGTCTCTTTAACCGCCGGCATACCGTCAGTAAAGTGACCGTCGGTCAGCCGTCAGTAATATAACTGGCGGCTTAACGGCCAAAACATTGTCGGTTGAAAATTCGGTAGTCACCGGCGGTATTAGCTGCCAGAAAACCGCCATTAATAAACTGCCGGTAAATGTTTCCTATGCCAATTTTACCGGCGGTGTAAAAACCGCCGAGAAACTGCCGGTATAATTTAAAACCGCCAGTTTGGCCTTACTAACCGCCGGTTTTTGGCATTTTTCCTGTAGTGGATTATTATTTCTCCTAATATAAAATTGATATATTTTCTTTGTGTTGTTTGTGTGTATTAATATTTTAGGCAAATCATACTCTAAACTATCGAAGACTTCAAGATAGATTAGATTATAATTTCTTGTAATGAAGTTTGTATTTTTTCAATTTTTCTTGAGTCTGAGAGAGTTTGATTGTAATTGGGTAACTATGTACACACATAGTGGGGAGTCAAAAAGTTTTTTAAACTAATCGTATTGTATGATTTTCAAATCATACTGGATTATTTATCATGGTAGTTCCTCCATACTAAAGTTAATCAAATTATGCCTTAAAATTTTTTCCTTTAGAACTATTGGTACTGTATGAAACACCCTGTTTGTACAAACGATATCTATAGTACAAAATGGGTGCATACCAGTTCATCCCATATGAACACATAAGTTTTTTGAATTGTTCATACTATAAAAAATTAGGTTCGTACAGATAACGTCCAGATTATAAATAGGGTGTGTACATGTTTGTCCCGTACAAACTCATCATTTATTGAATTGTTCATACTATACAAAATTGGGTTCGTATAGACGATGTCCAAAGTATGAAATTAGTTTGTTCATGTTAGTATTATATGAAGAATGACTTGATTTAACAATTTATATTATATAATATATGGTTCATATAGACAATTCACAGTATACAAAATGAGTTCGTATGAAATTGTATCGGGCAAACTTATTCAATTTTGAATTGTTCATGCAGTACAATGTTCACTCATATATATACGATTGACAGAGTATGAAATCAAGTTTGTACAGGATCATACATGTCTTTTTGAACTATTCATATGAACTAAGTGCGATCATACTATATGATCAAAGTAGATTCAACTTAAAATTTTTAGTTTTCTGGATGGATTTTCTTTTCTTTTATATATAAGTGTCCTGAAAAACTAACAAAATATCTTCTGGCTTTGAATTTTCTTTTGAGAGCTAAAAAGAGAGTGTTTTGGTTGAGAGTTTGGGAGTGAATTTTGAGAGATCTTGCTAGTATAAATTATGAAGGGTTCATAAGGTTGCCCAAAGGTGAGGATCTCTTTGTGTGTTCTTTAAATCTCTACCCTACTTCTTTGAAGACTCTAGAGAGAAGATATTTGGAGTGTATATGGTACTCTGCAGTCAGCAAGAGGGTGAGAAATGACAATGATATTCTGTCATCACCACGAGGATGAGAAAGGACATCAATACTCTGCTATCACTAGGAGGGTGAAAAAGGATGTCGATACTCTGTTGTCACCGAAAGGGTAAGAAAGGATGTTGGTACTCTACTTCATCGGGTTAGTAGAAAAGAGGTAGTTATAAGGGCTTCTCTACCTTGATATGGGAGCAAAAGGATAGTCACTTTTGTTTTAATGCAATACCTGAAGAATGAGTCTTCAGAAAATGGACATAGGTCTAGTTGGACCGGACCATTATAAAACTTGGTGTTCTTCTGTTTCTTTATTTTACTGTATTTTTATTTTTCATACTTTATTTTTTTATTGTTGAAAAGGATTTTTGTGAAAATCTGTTTCTACAAGTAACTGCATATTTAAGGATCATTGTGTCAAATATCTTAAAATGGTTTTCCAAATTTCTAAGAGAATTTTTAAAATTATCTAATTCACCCCCCTCTTTGTTAGCCTTGGGGTAGTTCTGCTAGGTCTAACAACCTTCTCAAACTTTCAATCTTTACATGCATCTTTATTGGATATGTTAGTGCTTGAAAAGGTTATCGTTGTCTTTATCCCATCACAAGAAAAATGTATATATCCAGGCATGTTATTTTTAATGAAGTTATTGTTCGTTATAATCAAATTAAATCATCCACTAATTCTACACCTCCTTCACATTATATGCATCCACTTCTCCTTCTTCCCACATCTGGATCTCATCAAGCTATCTCTATTGACCCTTCCTCTCAAGTCACTTAATCCACATAGATATCTTTTATTTATACCCCCTCTCCGCACCTTCACATGACTGACACACCTTTTTCTCTCTCAAATACCAGCACTATATCTCCTCTCCCCATACCGCAACCTACTCACCATATGCAAACTCAATTCAAAATTGGAAATCTTAAACCCAAAACTATCTTAACCCTCTTACATCATCATTGTCTCACTGATCCTATTACCTATAATGAGGCTAGCAAATTCAGACATTGGCATGCCGCTATGTCCAAAGAATTTTAAGCCCTTCAATCTCAAGGCATATGAGAACTTGTTCTACCTCATCCCTTACAAAATCTCCTTGGATTTCATTAGTTGTTTCACACAAAATTCCTCGCTGATGGAACTATAGCTCATTATATGGATCGATTGGTTGTCCAAGGCTTCAATCAAGAATATGGTCTTGATTATACTAACACATTCAGCCTCGTAGCTAAGATGCCTACCGTTCAGATCCTTCTTTGTATTACCATTCATCATAACTGGCTGATTTACCAGTTAAATGTGTCTAATGCCTTCCTACATGGTCACTTAACACATATTGTTTATATGAAGAAACTGCCCAATTTCCTTGACACCATTCATCCCAATTATGTCTGTAAACTGAAAAAGCCCCTTCTATGGTCTGAAATAATCACCTCGCTAGTGGTTTGCTACCCTATCCGGCCACTTGCACTCTCTTAGATTTAAGACAATTGCCTCTGACCTATCCTTACTTCTTTACCATCACTCCAACATCTCCATGTATTTTCGTGTCTACGTGGATGATGAAAGTTCTTGGAGGTTGTTAGACCTCAATGAACTAGCCTTAAGGCACACTTATATGGAAACAATATTATCACTTAATGTGGAAGCTAGTACACTAATCAAAAGTTGCAAAATGGTGATGATAATCTAATCAATATAATATAATATCAATCACAAATTTTCAACTAAATAGTTATAATAGAAAATAAAGTATAGAAAATAAATTGCAGAAAATAAAATTAGAAAGAACACACCAAAATTTATAGTGTTTCGGCTAAACCTTGACATATATTTACTCCCAGGAGGCACCCTCTGAGTATTGAGTATTGTACTAAATCTTTAGTGGCTTTCATTTAGCCTCCATAGCTAGGCGAAGAAGCCATTATAAAATCCCTTCCACCTTTCCCGATGCGGTAGAGTAGTCTGGTCCTTTGACACCAAAGAGATATTCTTCTTCACAAAACTTCTCTTAATATGAACCTTGAATCCAATTGTACTAAGGTGCAAGGCTTTTAGAGAAACCATATGAAATTCCTTCCACACTCTCTTGAAAACCCCTCTAAGTATCTTTCCCTCTCAAACTCCACCCTTTCTTATCTCCCTTTCAAGTTCTCTCCAAGTTTTCTTCAAAAGAACAAAGACACAATGGTTGCCAAAGATCCTTACAAAGACTTATGAGAAAGCTTAAATATATGGCTTTAAAAAACCCTAAAAAAATAATTCAGCCAAAGATTATACAGTATGATCTCAGGATTGTCCAAAACGATGTGTAGAATTTGATCTATTATTACTGCATGATCACCAATTAGTACTATACAAATAGTTCAATTTAACTATTCATATTGTACAATCATCGATACGAATAATTCATTTTGCCTGTTGGTATTGTATGATCATCAGTACTAATGACCAATCGTATAGTATGATTAGTTCAAGCGAAATGTAATTCATCCAGGATGAATCATGGGATGACCAAAATCATCTCTGTTGATCATATGGTATGATCTAATTTGTATAATACGATCAGAATATCAAAATTAAGCATATTCAATTGATTAATCATAGGATTAAATTACGCAAAGTTTTAAACATCATACACTACGATCATAATCATACAGTATAATTATAATAACTTTTTAAATTCAAAATTTTGCCTAATTTATTGGATGGTGATAGGCTTTCTAATTATAACTGATCGTTTAGTATTATTTGGTGTTCATATTATATGAATAGTTATATTTCAAAAATATTTTTCCCAAAAAAACTAAAATATTTTAATTAATTTCTATAACACCAGATTGTATAGTACGATCCATATCATACAGTACGATGTACACAAAAATTTAAATATTTAAAATCATTTTTGCTCCCATGTATGTGTGTGTTTTGTCACCAAGCTAACATACATCATTATAGGACTTAACTCAAAAAATAAAAAAAATTACAAATTCATTTAACATAACCTATCCTACCCAATCTTGAGCCCTGAATATTCAAAGAATGGTGCATGGTGTACCTGAAATATTAATCAACACACAAATAAATATGCACTACAAATAGGAGAAATAAAAAAGGTAATCAATGTTATTTGTTATCATCAAAATCATAAACTCTAAAGCCCAAGTTACAATAGATGGCATACTCCTTACGGGTAACTACAAATCCGCTATCAATGATCTTCTGCAAAATCTTAACACTGGATTTAACATGTGAAATCTTGGCAACATCTCTAACTTTCTCGACATACATGTTGTTCATACATCTTATGTCTTGCATCTCAATCAAACGAGATTCATCGAATCTATTCTACTCAAAGCAGGTATGTCTACCTGTAAACTCATCTAAACTCCATCTCTAATCAAAACTTCTCACATTTCTCCTAATTCGCATGCTTTCTCCAATCCAACATTTTTTCATCAGTTAGCTCTCTCTCTCTCCAATATCTTACTCTCACTAGACCTGACATCTCCTTCACTGTAAACAAAGTTATCCAACACATGCAGAATCCCTCAAATATTCATTTTGAAGCTCTCAAGTGTTTTCTTCGCTACATCCAAGGTACGCATCATATATATTTACCAATATTTTGCTACTCACTTCTTCTACGATCTTATGCAGATTCAGACTAGGCCGATGACTCCACACATCAATAATCAATCTCCGAATACAGTACTTATGTCGACCATCACTCATCTCTTAGAGTGTCAAGAAACAAATGACAGTAGCTAGATCCTCCACAGAAGCTGAGTACAGTGCTCTAGCTTCTACTGCTGCTGAAGTTATTTGGATTCAAATATTATTTCAAGAATTTAATTGTTCCACCTCCAACCCCACTCAGCTATTCTGTGACAACACATCGGCAATTGATTTGGCAAACAATCCAGTCTTTCATGCTTGAACAAATCACATTGAAGCTGATTGCCACTTATCTGGGAATGCATTAAGAACAAAGAAATCACAGTACATCACATCTCCACCAAAGATCAAATAGCTGACATTCTTACTAAGTCTTTCTCCATTTCTCATTTCCAACAATTGGCAACCAAACTGGTTACACTCTCAAATGCACCAATTTTAGGGGGCATATTAATATAAGCTCCACATCAGCTCAAGAAACAGTGAACTATATCAAGATCTTTAACTTCCATCTATAATTTATACCCTACACATCTTTTCACAGGATTTTTTTTACTCTTTTCCTTGTATATATATAAGGTTGTACTCTACTCATCTAAGATGAATGAATTCTCTCATTTCTCTGTTCAGGTTCTATGCATTTATCTCATTTGTGTCATTCAATTTTCACTTTTAAAATCTAGCATGTATATAATCCAAAACTTATTGTTAATCAACAATAAGACCAGCAAAACTCTCTCATATATGGCATTCATTTGGACCCATATTATGTAATGATTGTACACAGCTTTTTTTTAATGTTAATATCATAGCAGGACAAATCTAGGCCCCATTTCTTCTGTTTAATGGATTTTCTATGCATTTCCTAATATAATTTAGGATATATAGAACAAATATTTTTTAGCAGAATCTCATTGATACATGTGCTCATAGAATTAACTTAGTTTGAAATATTCCATTAATATATTTTACCATGATCATTTCCTTCCCTGTAATATAACCTTATATGGGAAATATTACATTATATTCTTTGACAACTACAGGATAACACCTCACTATACAATATTTTCTTGTTAATTAGCCATTGTATCATGGTTTCCAAAAAATATATATACAATGTCTAATAACTGAAAAAAAGATGATATGGCATTATAATTATCGCTTGACATAGTTGGGAGTAATTGTCATACACCTTTATCAATTATTAGCAGAATGATGAATATGGCTCTTTTCCTTTCACATATATGAAAAAATATTGATACTTTTTCAATCATATTTGAAATGTTTGTGTTATTAAAAGAATATAAGTTGGATGAAAAATATAATGAGAAGTATTTGATGTTTTGCTCAATGCCATATGGATGAATAATATTCAACTAAATATGGAGTACTCAAATGATAAGTGTTGTAGATTATGACATTTGTTATGTGATTGGAACTCATTCATTTAATTTCTTTTTTTTTATTAATGAATTATATTGTTAAGTTAAAGCTCATAAATACCAAAATACATTTAGATTTGGATTAAAAGTTGCTTGCAATTGGATAATGTTTCTCCATCTCTTTATGAATTCATCTTTATTGATTTGGAAGCTTATATAAACTTGGACATAGGATTTCATAATCATTAGCTAAGAAAGGGTGTGATAATTGAGATAATTATGAGCGCATCAAACATCATTTTAAGTATACTTTTGCTCGTTGACTTCTCGCACCCACAAATGGTATGTCTTATTGCATATTGAACAAATATCTTCTCTCGTGTTTATTTCCCTTATTACAGAATTATTATTAATGCAAGCATTTATCTTTAGTATTTCATGAAAGCATGATCTCTTTCAATGATTTATACCATGTCTCTTGTAGATTGTATTATCAAGACAAACAATATTTACTTTAATAGAAAATAAACATGCACTCGCTAATACACTTTTAGACATTTTTTAAAAAAATATACTTTGAATATGATTTGTTTTATTAGATCTATCAATTATTTTGTTGAAGCATGAAGGTTATTTATATTATTGTGATAGTGTTTCTATAATGCTTATATTAAGTGTAATAAATATATATAAAATAGAAGTTGTTTAAGTACTTCTCTTACTAATTGGTTTGAATAATTCAATTTTCAATGTCAAGTTATAATGGCGATGCCCTTTAATTTGTTATGTGTTGTTTAAATGCATAATATTTCTCGGATATCATTCATGAATTTCATATACACATTAACATATAAATCAAAATGCATTAAATTCTGACATATCTTTCACTTATCATTACTTGTGTGGTACATTGGAGGTGAATTAGATAACGAAGCAATGGATCAATCGGTCACCTCTATTTCTTTCAAATGGATGTGCTAAAGTTGATTGCACCATTCACTAGCTCCGATGAGGTAAATCCTAAAACTTAGAGCCCCCTAGGTCCTCTAAGCCTTACATGTGATAATGATTCCCTAAACTTTAGGTCCTTATAAAAACCATGCATTTAATTTTTTCAAAGAAGCTATCCTGCTAGCATGTAGAATTTTATTCATTGGCACAAAAATTAAGAATGCATAGTGTTGATTAAAAACTCAATCCAGTGATTAGATTGTCTAAACTAGATCCACAAGTGTATAGTTGCATTTACCTTGGGTGATTAATTACCTTGGATGATTAATTGTGAAACCTTGGAAGGCTTTGATGAAACCAATTTCAGTGAGTTTGAAGCACATGTTTTTTTGAGCTTGTGTTTTAAATCCTACTATAATTAGGAATCATTTGGTCTGTCATTAGTGGAGCCAACATCGCAAACATAATTGATATTAAACTTTCATTAACATATAATGAACTCAGATTAAATCTTAATAATACATGTTAATCAAGCTGCTCATAACTAAATTCTAAACAAATGAAAATTAAAAGTCCTATCAAATTAAATATATAACTACTAAAATTATAAAATTCATTAATTAACCTACTTAAGTAATTCAATAATTAATGAACTAAATTGGTAAAATTCATAAATAATTCTAGAAAAATCTGAATAACACAAATTCAATGGCATTTAACTCTAAATTTAATTTAATATTTATTAAAACTTAGATACAATTAAAATTCTAAGTGAATCAAAAAGTTAAATTTTAAGTTAACTCAATCACTTAACTAAATCATTGAAAAATAAGAAAACTTAATAAAATCTCAACAATTCAATAATTAATTAAACCATTCAATCCAAACCAATGAACATTAATAAACAATACTCAAACAAGATTAATCAAGGTAATTATTGAGTAGCTCAAGCTTACAAAGCTATTAACTTAGCACCAAGGAGGGTGAAATAAACCTCACTGTCCTAGTTCAATAAAGTTAGTCACTTTTCAACTAAATGATCACTAATAAGTTATTAATAAAACACATAGAAATTAGATATTTATACTCTAATACACACAAGATCAAGAAGAGAATAATATAACATTCTTAATCAAATGTATTCTTACGTCAAGGCCTAAGATGTAATTAACCACATGGGCTTGCGCCTGTGGAAAATCGACACACACATCAAATAAATCTCATGTTATAGAGTTATACATAATATTATTAATCAAGATGTGTAGGGGATAGTCTCTATTCTTTATGGATAATCATATGTATAGTTCCATCTACTTTCCCGTTAGCCTGCTTGCATAGCTTGTAAATGCCTATGATAGTTTTGCCCAATGAGATAGTGTGATCATAATCTTTATATTTTGACCCGCACTAGGAGCATCCTTTTGGAGACTAACAATTATGAAGAAGGAATATTCTAAATATGCATATACGGAGTCTTTATTTATTATATATTGTAATGTTTGGATGCTTCTTTTATTTGATTGCATATATTTGGAGGAGATTTCTTCAATAAAAAGATTATTATGTTTAGATTGAGGTTATGATTGGAGATATGGCTATGAGAGCCATTATTTTACCATGGTGCCATTAGGGCACTTGTTATCTTGTAACTAGTATTTTGTTTTAGTTATATATCACATTTTTTATGCATTTTTATCATTCATATGAAAACATATGTTAGAGATTAATATTTTTTGTGTTATTATTTACATTTTATTAAATTCCATTTATGCTTACATTTTTACATTGTCTTCTATTTATTTATATGTATTTTGATTATTTAATTAACATTAATAAAAATTATAAATAAAAATTTTATAAAATTAAAATAATAATAAAACTTTATATCATAGCTCAAATGAATATTGCTTCATACTTCATAGAATTTAAAAAAATAATAATAAACTACCAAACTTATACATTATTTAATATATTTTATTTATAATGAAAATTTGTTGTTTAAGATATTTTTGTGTAGGAAAAACTCAAAAAATTGGTGAAAATTCTTAGGAGCTCTCAGCGCCGCGAAATCTAACCATAAAACACCGCAGTGTTATCTTCAATACCATTGAGGCACTCAAATTTTGACATGGCGGCGCCCCCAAAAAGTTAGCTTGGTAGTGCCAGATTATTTGATGTGAAATACTGTGATGCCATAATTTCTCATGCCTTGGTGCCATTTTTGCACTTTGGGCGCCATCATTCTCCAATGTCCATAGCGCCAAGGCATTATAGTTGTAAATTTCAAGGGACTCATTATATCAATGAAGAGACTTGATTGTTAATCTATGTTAGTAATCATTGTCGTGGTACAAAAGCATCATGACACTAATTCAGTTCAAGGGTGTCGTGAAGCTATTATTTCAAGTGTCATGGCATTAGTTACTATTTTTTATATTTTTTTCTACAAATAGATGTTATGTTATATTTATAAGGGAGTTCAGTCAATTATGAAATTTCAGTACTTCTTTAGTTCTCTCTTAGTAAAATCTAAGGAAACTTAGGAAGTATAAGAGATTATCATTTGAAGTATTTTACCTATATTTTTTGAAGAAACTTTGTAAGTTAATGGGTGGAGTGTAAAGAAGATATTTTTATCTTTCCTAGTGATATCACTCTCTTATATTTTTCATTATTCCATGAGTTTAATGAAAATGAGTTTTCTAGTTTTTCATTCCATATATGGCTAATTCTCTTATTTTGGATTGATGATATAAAATATATGTTAAGAATTAATGAAGACTCATATTCTATAACTTATTAAAATATATTTTTAATAATATATTGCTCTTTATTTTATGCACATAGTGACCATACGTGTAGTTAAAACTTAATTTAATGTATAGACTCGATAGAGGAATATAAGAAAACTAGGAGTATTGGGATATGATGTTTTGCATGTCTTCACATAGGATGTAAAATATTCTTTTTTTTTTGTTAAAATCTACATATGAGACTATGTGTTAAATCAAAAAAAGAAGTGCAAGATCCATAAAGGGACCTCCAGCTCGCTACTACTCTGAAGAGCTAAAAGAAAAGTCAAAAAATAACCTAAGAGTCAAATATCCCCACTAAACATGATAACAAAGAAACCAAATAACATTCTAAAAACCCAAAAAGAAAGGTATAAATACATTACATTCAGCATCACCTTTCCAATCAAAGTCGGGTCCTGCACAAAACGAGAGCGAGCCTCCAAAAACCTGAAAAATAGGCCTACAAAGACACAAAACCAAAAATTAAGAGCAAATAAACTCTATCAAAGAAATTAATAATGCTAATCCAATAGGTCAAACTCCATAAAATAAATAGTTCTGCAAATTAGTATAATTAAAGGTAATAATGATATTGAAATTGTCATTGTACTCCCCATTAATAAAACTAAACAACAGCTGCAACCGAATGGACTGATGGGTAACAAGCAACGAACCACAACTATAGGCAAACTTCCAATTATAATAGGAATTAGTATGATGCCACCAACCATTAAATAGAATTTGCACCTTATATAGATTGTCATATAAATAACCAAAATTATTGTATGCAAAGTTACCCAAAATAATATTATTATCCAAAAGCACAATCTTAAACGCATAACAATTGATCAGGTTATACAAACTACATCAATGACCCAATCGCTTACCAAACCAAAACAAAAAAAGCCTCCAAAAATAAGCCCCAATTGGTACAACCCCAATCAATAATAAAATCAGAGTTAATTTTATAAGCCAAAAAATATTGGATGGCCACAAAACTGAAATCATCAGTTGGATCATAGCTCAGGAGTGTAGTACCAGCACTACCACTCAATCATAATCCTTGGACTAGCCGTATCAAAGCAGCTCAGGGAATCAACATAGGAATAGATAGGGAAATAACATAAAGTATAATACTTATTACTCGAATGTCCACCATAATAATATGTCACACTCTATCTCTCCCAACTAAAAAATTGATACAAATTCTGGATAGGAGGGCACCGAACACAACCAACAGTGCCAGCACAAACAAGAATTCTCTCTAGATTCTTATCGAGATATTATAATCGAAGGAGGTCATAATATATCCTATTGACTCCTATAACCTTAATAGAGATCTATGGATACATATGTTCTGAATCATATTATCTTGAAGAGTCTCATTAGAAAAGATATGTAATTTATAATCATCAATCTAAAATAATTTAATTAAATATTATACCAAATATTTTCCTTTTTTACTTAGTGATAAAATCTCCAAAAATATCATTTTTATTATAGTATGATAATTATTATAATTAGAGTAGACAGTAGTAGTGCTTGTAAGTGAGCATACTTTCTTATGAATTTGATACTCTACTCTATCAATTTATTACTTGATTAAGTACATATACTTAGATATATTAAGTGAGGCTTGTTATTATTTATATTTAAAAAAACTAAGCATTAATTAGGGGGGATAAAGCCCTCGCTTTTATACAATTCAAAATTGCACTCCACATCCCTCATTAGTAAACAAGGTAAGTTCCATAAAAGTTCATTTGATGTTATTTGCTTTGAGAGTAGGAAGCCTGGGCACTTAAGATCCAATTGTCCAAACCTCAAAAATTAACCCTCAAAGGAGAAGGGTGAAGAAAAATTCAACTTTAAAAAGGAAATAGGAGTCTATAGAAAGCTTTCTATGCAAACTTAGCTTCAAACTTATCAGAGCAAGAACCTAAAAGAGGAGGTAACCAACTTATATTTAATGGCCAATGGATCAATTGCTAACTCCAATCAAGTTGAGGTGTGTGAATTATCCTATGATGGGCTATTTACTATTTCGAAAAAAACATGACTCATCTAGGAAGCTGAAAAAATTGCATGGTAATCTGAAAATAAAATTTTCTATTTTAAAAAGGAAGCATGATATCTCAAAGCTAAACATTCTACTTGAGATAAGGAGCATGCTTCTCTACTAAATAAATTTGACGAATTAAACAAGATGCCTATTGAATTAAATAAGTCACATGAATCATTGAAAAAGGAGCATCTTGAGCTAGAAAAAGCATATGCAAAACTAGAGATAGTTGTACTGGAAATATACTCTAGTGAGAATGCATTAATATTTGAAATTGAAATTTATAGGAGTGCAAATAAAAATTTTAAAAAGAAAGTGTTTGCAATTCTAAATAATACACCATTAGCTGTGTTAGCATGAAAGCCTCAACTTATACTAATACAATGACACGGCCAAAGACACAACATGCATCATATATAACTAGGAAGAGGCACAACCACTCACATAGGTTAGTGAACTGATTCTTAGGCATTAGGTAGTATTCTTCTGGCATAGTAAGAAAAATTGTCAGAATTTACACTATATATCATAGATCACATCTTTTATAAAAGCTTAAATCATTGCATCATAGTATGGCATGCATTTCACTCATCCATTAAAGCATAAGGTGGAACCCAAAACCTCTTTTGTTCCCAAATCTAACCATTGGTTAATTTTGTTGGAATACTCTCATAAAAAGCCTAGTGAGAACACGTGATACCTAGACAATTAGTGTTCAAGACATATGATGGGAGATTTAAAGCATTTCATTATGCTAGAGGCCAAAGCAGTATGCAAGATAACACTGGGTGATAATAGCACTAAGAAAGTGGTGTGCTTAGGTATGATTAGAAAGTCAAATAGTTTTATTATTGAAAATATCTTGTATTTGATAGTTTAAAATACAATTTGCCTAGTATTAGCCAGCTTTGTAATAAGAGTTTTGATATAAAATTTCTTTCTACTAAATGCATAATAAGTTTAAAATATAAAATGGGTTTTGAAGGAAAAAGGGAAAATAATTTTTACATGCTTAATCTATTTTATATTGATAACTTAAATACTCTTTATTTTAAAATTATTATTAATGAATCATGGCTATGGCATAGGCGACAATGCTATGCCAGTATGAAAAACCCTAGGAAGATTACTCAGAAAGATCTAGCTAGAGGAGTCCACCCATGCTATTTTTAATGAATCTGATAAATCAGGTGAGCCTACGTATGAAGATGATAATGGTAAAGATTACCCATGGAGTTAAATCATTGACCTAGGTGATATAAAGAACCTCAAGATTCATTGCCTAGAGAATAAAGATACTCATCTAGTCTAACTAGGGAGCTCATCCTAGGAGATCCTTCAATAGGGGTTAGAACCAGGCATGTAGTTAGGAAAGAGGTTAGTCATTAAGCATTATCTCTATGGTAAAACCCATAAATATAGACAAAGCCTTAACTAATGAATTTTAGAACCTAACTATATAAGAAGAGTTAAATTAATTTATTAGGAATAATATTTAGGAGTTGGTTAATAGATAAAAGGACTAGAGTACATTTGGTACCAAGTGGGTATTCAGGAATAAGATGAATGAATATGGAGAAGTTGTATGGAATAAGACAAGGTTAGTGGTGTTGACCTCATTTTTGTATGAGTTCACTTGGGCCAATCCTGACCCTAGATCAATCCTGATCCTAGATTAATCCAGACCCTATGATCTTCTCAGGCCTTAGGAGCTGCCTAGTGAAAGTGCTCTGATGGCACTGGAAAGTTTGTTTGGGATGTTAAGCCCTATGAACTGGCCCAAGCTAACCAAGAGGGGGTGAATTGGTAAAAAAGATTCTTTAAACAAAGAAATAAAATCACTAACCAAATTATCACAAAGAAAACCAAAGTGCGGAAATTAAATGCGAAAGCGATAATAAGAAAAGAACACACCAGATTTATAGTGGTTCGGTCAAACCTTGACCTACGTCCACTCCTTGGAGGCACCCTCCAAGTATTGCACTAAAATAAGTGTCTCTCCTTTAGCCCCCACAACTAGGCGGAGAAGCCCTTACAAAATCACTTCCACCTTCCCCGGTACGACGGAGTCGCCGGGTCCTTTGACACCAAAGAGATCTTCTTCTTTAGTGAACTTAGCTCGAGACAAGCCTTGAATCCGATGGTACTAAGGTGCGAGTTCGCCAGAGCAACCGTGTGGATCCCCCACCACACTCCCTTAAGTTCCTCCCCCTCACAGGATCTTCTCCCTCTCAAACTCCACCCTTTCCTCTCTCCCTTTCAAGCTCTCTCTCCAAGTTTCCCCCACAAGAACGAAGCTACAATGGCTTCCAAAGACACTTACAAAGTGCCATGCCAAGGCTTAAATAGAAGCTCTCAAAACAAGCTCATTAATGCAAGTTGCCACCATTATCATCCAAGCCGATGGGTATATCATTCTTGCCGATCAGTACAAATTCAGCTCATCAGTCCGGGACGATTTGGGAAGATCAGAAGAAAATTGGTTTCATCATCTTGGCCGATATCACGATCGTCCAGGCCGATTAGTTTAAAACCGATTTCAATCATCCTGATCATTGCCCTGAATTTAAGCTGTCCATTATAGATCGTCCAAGACATCGGCCCGGACGATCAAGCGATTGTCCCGGACGATGTGATCGTATCAATCAACCATTAATGCTTTCTAAAGGTACCAGATCAATTTAGGCATAATTGAGTTAGATCGGCCTGGATGATATAAATATCGTCCTAGCCGATTTCCTAAAACAAAGAATTTCTAAACTGATTAAGGCGGTTGATTCTTTCTGAATTAGACTATCATCCTGGCCGATACAGCTATCGTCCAAGCCGATCCGCTAATGACGACTGCCTTAATGAGGATGCCCTAATTAGGGTTTCTGATTTTGGACATATCGTCCTGGATGAAAATTAATTTTAAATTAAAATATATTTTTTTATATACTAAAATTATCATAAATCTAATTACTATATTTTAAAATCAATATCAATTTAAAATATTGCTTTTATTTAAAATTATTTAAATATTAAATATTAAGTATATTAAAATTAATATTTTTTAAAACATAATTAAATATTTTTGAAACATTTAAATTTTAAAATATTTTAAAATTCCAGAAATAATATTATAGTATTATTTTTTAAAAACTAATATTATATATATATATATATATACTTTAATTTGAAATATTAAATTAATTTAAGATATATGTATATGTTGTATTTTAATTGAAATTAAATTCAAATATTTTTGAACAATTCAAATCAAATTATTAATAGTAAATTAAAACTCCAGAAATATTCAAGACTTAATTTAAATTGATTTATTAATCATTTTGATTGCGAATTAATTTAAATGCCTCAATTATCTTAAAGCTTCAAAAATTTCAAACAAATTCAATTTAAATCATTAAAATACAAATAATATATCAAAAATTTCATAAAATTAAGAATTTTATTTTAAAACTATTTTCAAAATCTAAAACTTGATTTATTTTGATTAATTGGAATTATTTCAATATCTTAATATTTAATTAATATTTAATTCAATATTATATTAATTCTTTTAAAATTTAAAATTTTATTTTCAATAACTTTGAAAAACAGTAGATCTCTCAATCCATAAAAATTTTTATTTTGATAATATTTTGAATTATTTTATTTTAAAACTTATATATTTATAGGTTTATTTATACATATATTTTAAAACTATTTTAAAATTATATGTATTTAAGTCTTTAAACTTTGGGAGATCCCCCTTGAAACTTTAAACATGGATTGAGCTTGAATGAATAGCTTTGATGGGGATGATTAGTGGATAATTACCTTAATTATTCACTAATTAAATGGTTGATTATTCAAGTTTATTTTGTCTCTTGCATGTGTAGGGAACACACACTTGCACCCAGTCTTAGGGCTCTCCTAGATCTAGGATTTGATTGTGAATGTGATGCTTGCATCTATGTATGTTAGTCCAAGGGTTTGAGAGATCAATTGATTTAAACCTAGCTAACCTAGTGACATTAAGGACAACAATTAAGGACTTATGTGTAGAGAACTTAGAGAAATTCTAACAATTAGGATACACATCATTTTAACTTGAAACTTCAAACACTTGAACTTATTGACATGTACAGCGACTAGAAAAATTTTCACTGGTTTTAGAAGTCATTAAGCCCCCTAATTAATTTTCCTAAGTTTAAGCCTTAATTAAGCCTTAAAACCTTCCATAAAATATAATAAATCCATTTTAAACCCAAATATTATTTGTAACCCCTTTAACTGACTAAAATAAAGCCCTTAATCCATGAAAATTGAAACCAAACTGATTTGACAGCAAATTGAACCTTAATTTAATTTTAATTGAAATCCAATATTTAATTGATTTAATTAATTAATAATTATTAAAAATTTCAAAAATTTTCCAAACACTTGGAAATCTCTTCTTAGGTTATTTCTGACCTTTTGAGCTGATTTCAAGGAGTTGGGATCTCATTTGGATTCAAACTCACAGAAGCCCCTTAATTAAACAATTTAAAAAAATTCATTAAACACCTCAAACTTAAAAAATTTATAACTAATTCAAGAAAAATCCAAATCAGTCAAACTCACTTGCATTCAACTAATAATGATGCCTAGTATTTATTAAAAATATTAAAAGTCCATAAATCTATCAAAATCAAAAAGTCAACTTTTTGGTCAATCATAGGTAAACCTTTATGTTGAATGCGACTTCAACACATTGAGTTTCAAAATAAAGGGATATGCTGTCGGAGTTTCAATTTTTCAAATATCTTTTAAAATCTTTCAAATCAACTCCAACCACCATTGCTATGTGTCTTCTATAACATTTTGTTGTAGTTGAACACATGCGACACAATTCTAAAGTTATTCAGTTAATTTTAGGCTTTAACATTTCACCCACAAATCACTTGTTGGAATGAAAGAGTTAAGCCTAAATCTTGGGATCTTCAGATTAATTTTGTAAACATACACATTTGAACATAATTCAATATATTGAGTTTCAAAATCTGATAAAGACCAATTCAGTTCCAACCTCAAATTCAACTCTAATTTTGATGTTAAAGTCAAAATATGGGCTTTGACATTTCATCCTAAATCAATTGGTGAAGGGAAAGAATTAAGCCCAATTTTTGGATTTTTCATATCAATTTTGTGAACCTATATGATTGAGTGAAACTCAGTATGTTGAGTCACAAAATTTGAAAAATATCCACTCGATTTTAACCTTGAATTCAAATTCAAATTCAACTTTAAGTATGAATTCAATCTCAACCTTAAACTCAAGTTTGATTTCAACATGAAATTCAATCTTAAATTTGATTTTCAAAATCAAATCCGAACTTTGACATTTTGCCCCAATTCAATTAGTGTAGCAAAAGAATCAGGTTCAACTCTTAAGCTCCATTCATCAATTTTATGAACCACCTTGTTTAGTGTAAACTGAACACGATTGAGTTATAAAATTTTGAATAAAATCAATCAAATTCAAAATTCAAAGTCAACTTTAAATCACTAATTCAAGTCACTTTCTTAATTCCATGAAATCAAATACTCAAATGGCTGGGAAACTCGTCTTCTCACTGAATAGAGATGTGTATGTAGAAGAAATTCTTAACGGCAATTCAATTCAGTGTTCAAATTCGAACCAATCCCGATTGAAAATTCCAACCCTTAACCTCCTTTGATATCGATCTTTGAAAATCTAAATAAAATTTCTATCGCTATTTTAATCGAGAGTTTTCGAAGGAAATTTTGATTTCCTACGATGTAATTAACTACGAGGACTTACGCTCGTAGGAGATTTAGAAACCCAGACCTGATTTTCAAAATTCAATTTTTCAAAACCTCAATTAATTATCTTTGGGAAATCTCAATTAAACGATCATTATCGTTATATCCAAATGATTGATAATAAGTGATATCCTCTTTCCTTGGAGAGATATATCATTCTATTATCCTGATTTTGATTATAAAATTAATGATCCTTTTACCCAGATTAGCATAGTCAAACAATTGATTAAATTTCATTTTGATCCTCTGCGGTCAAATGCGATTCTCCCTTTGAGTTTGACTACGATAATCCGGATAAATTTGAAATTCTAAAATTTGAACCCATTAGGGAACGATATGATCACCTCCCAAGGCAATATATTGTTCATAATGACGTGTTTAATTTCAAAATTCAAAATTTAATATTCCCAAAGAAAATTAATTCCTTTTCAAACTTATATATATTTTTCAATCAAAACAAGTAGCTAAGGGATAGAATCAAATTAAAGGTATTGATTTTTAGGAGCCTTTTCCCTTGTAGCTTGATTAGAAGCCATCATAGTACTATTAGCTTTGCATGTTTAAGAGGATTCAAGTTATATCAGATGGATATAAAAAGTGTCTTTTGAAATGGGTTTACTAAGAAAGATGTCTATATAGAGAAACCCTTAGGATTTGAAAATTTATCCTTCCCCAATCATACGTATAAACTTAAAAATACTCTTTATGGGTTGAAGCAAGCACCTAGTGTATGGTATGAAAGGCTTAGTACATTTTTCCTAGATAGATCATTTGTTAAGAGTGGTGTTGATACCACCCTATTCCTTAGGAAAGTAGTAGATGATTTACTTATTATTCAAATATATTTAGATGGTATATTATTTGGATCAACAAATGAATATCTTTGTAATGAGTTTTCT
The DNA here is from genome assembly GCA_022539455.1 of Dendrobium nobile. Classification (NCBI taxonomy): domain Eukaryota; kingdom Viridiplantae; phylum Streptophyta; class Magnoliopsida; order Asparagales; family Orchidaceae; genus Dendrobium; species Dendrobium nobile. The sequence continues at coordinate 28,922,561 of CM039727.1, forward strand.
AAAACTATGAGTTGAGAGTTTAAAATAAGTATGGTGGGAGGGCTAACATATTTTTTTTGATTTAGTGTGAAGCGAAGGAAAGATGATACCTTTCTCATTCAGAGTAAATATATTAAGAAAATTCTAAAAACATATGATATGGAAGGTGTTAAAGTAATAAATATACTAATGAGATAAACCATTCAATTAGATAAGGATGTAGATAGAGAATTAGTATATAAAAAAAAGGTGATAATAAGATCACTTATGCATTTGACTACTAGTATACCAGATATAATATTTAATATTGATCTATATACTAGATTTCATGTCGATCCCAAAAAATTCCATATGATTGTTCAGATACCTTATAGGCACCCAAAACTTAGGTATCTGGTATCCCAAGCATAGTTCTTCATTTAAAATTATATGGTATTCAGACTCAGGCTTTACAAGATATATAATAGATAGGAAAATCACTTCTAACACTTTCCAATTCATAGGGCAATCATTAGTTTCATGGTCTAATAAAAATTAAATTCAATAACCCTATTTACTGCTGAGGCATAATACATAGCTATAGAAAGTTGTATTACTCAAGTATTAAGGCTAAAGAAACAAATTATTGACCTTAGACGTTTTGTAGGCACTATACCAATCATTTATGCTAACGCTAATGTTATATGTATTTCCAAAAATCTAATTCAACATTGTTGTATAAAGCTTATAGACATTAGACATCATTTCATTAGAGATCATGTAGCCAAGAGAGGCATTGAACTATATTGTACATTGACTAAAAATTAATTGGTAGACATGTTCATAAAACCCCTAAATCATAACATCCTTAGCATATTGAGGACAAAACTAGGTTTCATTGACATTCATTCTTAAACAATCTTGGTAGAAGTGTGATTAAAAGCATGTGTAGTTATTTCTTTATTATATTTTTTTAGTTGTGACTATGTTTTTCTATTTAGTTTTATTTGAATAGCTTATTAGTAGAAGTTTTCATTGATCATCACACATAAAATAAAGAAATAAAAATAAAAAATCATAATCATACTATATGAATAACTCCGTATAATATGATCATCACCACACTTGAAATCCTCATCATTCAAATAATCGATGGCCTAGATCAAGTCAATTATTGGTGTTTGTATTGTACGATACACATGTTAGTAGCCATTGGATGAACTAAATTGGTGGGAATAAAATTAAATATGACTTTGTACTATACAAATGTCTATTTGTACAATACAAACCTTTTAGTCAAAGGTCGTACTTGACAACTCCTTGGGATGATAACTTTTATGAAGATCATCTAGTATGATTTCAATAATAATGTACTACTTTACAACTTTTTATAGCAAATCATCCAAGATAACTTGAATTTTTCTAATCATTAAGTGCGATTTAGATCATACTATATGATCGGCTGAAAACTTTACAAGGAAGGGAATGGCTAAGGCTTTTGAATCACACCAACTTCCCTTGTCTCTCAATTTTTCTAATCCTTATCATTCCTAAATGGCTGGTGGTAAGTGAGCCTATTTGTTAATAGGTGATAAGTGTAAATAATGTTATGTTTTATGTATTAATTTGTTACTAAAAATATGTTATTTTAGTTGTGTATGTGCAGGAAAATATAGGAAAGGAGCAAAATTTTAAAATATGGTACAAGCTACAGCATCAAACACAATACCACCACAGTGCCATCAGTGACACCACCTGAGCACCCAAATATGGCACAGTGATGCCAAGTCTTTGTTTAACAATGTCGTAGCATTGGAGTGTTGCAAATCTAAATTCATGGATTATGATTTTGATGATAGCAAACATTCTTGTTTCTCTACGACTGCCTTACCTACTGACATTTCAGGTCCAGAAGATCAGACTGCAATTAGAACCAGCTCAAGATTTGGTAGACTAGGTCTAAGTCTATTTGTACCTTTTCTCTTTCTTGAGTCTATTATAATTGGTGTGTCTCTTAATGCTAAGTAACTTTGCACACATACACTTTGGAAGAATTTCTAACTGGTTCTTAGAGTTTACTATTTTTGGTAACATCATCCGGGACGATATTTATATCAGCCTGGACGATCGGTTCAAAAATCAAAATCCTAATCAGGGCATCCTTGTTAAGGCAGCCATCATTAAACACATTATCCTGGACGATTTTGTATCGGTCAATACAATAAGCTTAAATTAGAAAGAATGAGCCACCAGATCTATTTAGATATTACTTATTTTTGGACATCATCCCGGGCATCAGCCTGGCCTATCTAGCACATTTTTTTCTAAATTAATCTGGTATTTAAGGAAATCAATTAAGATTTGATTACACGATCACATCATCATAGACGATCGCAGGATCGGCCGAGACGATCAACTGGGCGATTGGACATCAAACAGCTCTTATTCAGGGTGATGTTCAGGACGATATTCCATGATTTGTACTGATCGGCTAGGACAATATATTATCATCCTGGATGATATGAACAAATTTCTTCTGGTCGTCCCAAATCATCTTGGTTGATTGGGCTTAATTTACACTGATCGGCCAGGACGATATACATATCGGCCTGGATGATAAAGTCGGCAGCCTGGATGATAAAGTCGGCAGCCTGGATGATAAAGTCGACAAGTTGTAATTAATGAGCTCATTTTGAGCACTTCTATTTAAGCTTTGACAAGGCACTTAGTAAGTGTCTTTGGCAGCCATTGTAGCTTCATTCTTTTGAAGAGAACTTGAAGAGAGAGCCTGAAAGGGAGAGAGGAAAGGGTGGAGTTTTAGAGAGGGAGAAGATCCTTGGAGGGGGTTTAAAGTGAGTGTGGAGGAGGATTCCACACGGTTGCTCCGGTGAGCTTTCACCTTAATACCATCATATTCAAGGCTTGTCTTTAGGGAAGTTCTGGGAAGAAGAGATCTCTTTGGTGTCAAAGGACCCAACTACTTCGCGACACTAGGGAAGGTGAAAGTGATTTTGTAAGGGCTTCTCCGCCAAGTTATGGGGGCTAAAGGAGAGACACTGAGTTTAGTGCAATACTTGGAGGGTGCCTCCGAGGAGTGGACGTAGGTCAAGGTTTGACCGAACAACTATAAATCCGATGTGTTACTTCCTTTATTATTTTTGCATTTAATTTTCGCACTTTGATTTCTATGGTGAATCTGGGTTTTGGATGTGATTGTGTTTTTAGTTTTAATATCCAATTCACCCACCCCCCCCCCCCCCCCCCCCCCCACCCTCTCTTGGTTAGCCTTAGGATTAGTTCATAAGGGCCTAACATCCCTAATGAACTTTCATGGAGGAGTTAGTGCCGCAAAGCCCATCCATCTATCTCAGCATTGCAACATTTGAGGAGTTAGCACTATAAAGCCCAATATCTGTCTGCACAGTGCTGCAATGCTAAATTCTAGTTTTGCTAAGTCAAGGAAGTGTCACATAGATGTCATAGAGCTTAAACTATCAGCAGTGCTGCGTCATTACAGTTATATGTTTTTAGGACATGATCTACCATTAAAATGATGCATAAATTTATTAAACAAAGGTCCATGTCAACAAGTGTTACATTGGAGGAAACCTTCAGTGCTATGGCGTTAGTTTATCTTGTGGGCACTGCAGCGCAAGTGCCTCGAGCATTGTGGTGCCAAAATTTATTTTTTATATTTTTTTATAAATATTCTATCTATAATATTAGTAGAGGAGTTAAGTCATTTATTTAATTTTAGTCTTTATAGTTCTTCTCTGATTTTTTCTTAGGAGTGACAATCAAAGGAATTCAGAGAAGTACAAGATATATTCCATTATAGGGTTTGGCTTGTGTTTGTGGAAGCAATTCTGTAAGTTTTAGGAGGAGTGTAGAGGAGATCATTGAATCATCCAGTGATATCTTTTCTTCTATACTTTCTTTCTTTTGTATAATTAATGAAAATGAATATGTTTCATTTGCTCTTTATGTTTGGCTAAATTTTCAAGTTTTTGGTTGATTGTGTAAATGAAATATGAAGTGCTAATGAGTTCTCTTCATCAATAATTTCATGATGTTTTCAATATATATGGTCTTCATTTAATTTACATAGTGACCATATTTGTAGTTAATATTAGGTGTAATGTAGAGCTTAGGAGTAGGAAAGCAGGCACAATCAGGTATGTTGGATTGGTATGATATAAGCATAGGATTAGTACTTATCATGTACCAAATTTATAGAGATGAATTATCACGAGAGTGTTTAAATAGAACGCGCTTTACTTACTCTTCTAAGATTTTCATTGGGTGACAGACTATGTGAGTTTAGAGTGGTATTAGGTTGGAAGAGTTTAATATATCATTTATCTCTTCATGCTTGACTGAGCGATCAGTGATACATATGCTCTAAATAATATCAATATAAAAGAGAATCATTAGGAATCATATTGTATTTATATTTCATTAGTCCAAAATAATTTATCTCAATAATATTTCATTTAATTATTTTTTATTTTAATTAAGTGATTGAATCTCCACTAAAACCTATTTTTATTGAGTAGGATAATTATTGTATTTGAGGTAGACAGTACTAATATTTGCAAATAAACATTCTTTCTCATGAGATCAATATTATACTTTATCACTATATTACTTATTTTAGTACATATACTTGCATATATTAAGCGGGATTTTATAATTTTTATATCAAAGAAATTCTAAACATTATTTAGGGATTGATAAAGACCTAAATTATTTTAACAATTTTTTAGGTTACTCCGTCGTCCCCATTTAATAGGCAATTCCTCTCATCGTCATGTGGATGATCATTTTTAAACATTTTATTATGATTCATCTATCACTAATTCAAAGAAGTTTTCATCACACTATTCCATATTCTAGACCAAAGCATTCTCAACTATCAGGTTCTAGAACTCTTTGCATCCATAGCACTTCAATTTCTTTTTGACTCTCAATTCCCATTTAATTTTGAACTTCTATACGAATTCATTTCAAGTCTACGAGTCAATGCTAAATATAATACTATGCAATCCTATGTCTATAGGCATCCCATAGAAATCACCCAACAAGATTTTGCTAACTATTTACACCTTTATAGGCTAGGGGTCAAGCCACATAGTCTATTATTTAAGGGAGATTAAGATTGGACTACCATAAATCTAACCCTTAAGAATAACCCCTTAAACCAACACTACCCACTTGTCCACTCATTCAATCAAAATGCACTTGTTATCCATCATTTCCTTCGAACCTCCATTTTACCTAAGGTTAAAGATTAAGTAAATATCACCCCACTTTTCTCTGTTATCACCTATCTAATATTACCTAGAACCAAGTTTAATGAATCCCACATGATTATTGGATTATTTTTAAATCTTACTTCCATCAATGATCAGGAGACTGATGTAAGCAATATCTAGCTTTAGGAAACACAGTTGTTGTTGTTGTTGTTGTTTTTTTTTTTTTTTGTCTTAGATCAAAAATACTTGATCATGTATCCAAGACTAGTTGACATATCTTTTATATTGATAGTTCATTTCATGTTCTCTTTCATCAACAATGAGGGGATTGTTGCAACCCAGGACCCCGAGTTTGAGATTTTGATGATGCCAAATAATGAGTGTTTTGGAACTGCTTTTCATTGATTATTATTTTATTTGTTATTTTCCTTGAGCACTAACATTTCAGGAAGATCACAAGTGACTCAGGAAGAAAGGAAGACTCAAGACCGGGTAGATTAGGAGTATGAGTCAAACATTGTATTTTCCATTTATTGTATTTTTACTTTATTGAGTCTGGCCACAAAATGCGTAAGAGTAAGAGCAACCATGCACACACACAGGGGGAGAGTTCTTTTTTAACTACAAAATATAACTAAAATTCTTCTCTGGAGATCGTACTGTACGATTTTAATTCGTACCATACGATCCAATATATGTGGGCAAATCTGTGAATAGATCGTACTGTACGAAGTCTTTCGTACTGTACGATATGTTCAGATCCAAAACCCTAGACGTGTTTTAATTTAAGGAAGTGATTTTGCGCCGTTCGTACTGTACGAACCTGTTCGTACTGTATGATCCATTTTTAATACTTACTTAAATTAACCCGTGATTAGTGCATGTAATCCAGGCCTAATCAAAATTTGAACATCGTACTGTACGAACTAGATCGTACCAGACGATGAACAGAGACGAAGTATGATCGTCCCGGATATCATCCTGGACGATCTCTTGGTTTTGTCACATCGTACTGTATGATCGTAATCGTACCATACGATGAACAGAGACGACATCCGATCGTCCAGACCATCGTCCTGTACGAATAGTATCTTGTTGGATCGTACCGTACGATATTATATCGTACAGTACGAATTGTTTTTGAACTGTTCATACATCTTCGTACCAGGACGACGGCTGTTTATGAAGATCGTACTGTACGATATCAGATCGTACTGTACGATATAATATCGTACTGTACGAACAGTAACGGCTACTTTTGAATTCAGAGGTTTTTGGAGCCTTTTTTAGATATCAATCAAGTTCTTTTTGGGAAAAGATTGACAAAGGGTGTGAACGTGATTAGTGAGGGATTCCAAGGGAGAAAACTCTAGAGAAATTCTTGAGGGTTGAGAGAGGAAGGAGGAGGTGAGCGTTGTGAGGGAGAAGAGGTGTGAGGGAGATCACACGGTTGCTCCAAGCTTGCTGCATCTTGCTCCTCCTGTGGCCCGAGAAGGATTTGAGGGAGGATCTCCAAGGGAAAGGCTCGTCTACATCTCTTACCTCGAGGTTCTCTGCCTTCTCCAGGAGGGAGAAAAACGAGAAGGTTCTCTGCCATCGCCAGGAGGGCGAAAACAGAGTTTGGTATTCCGCCACGCCGGGTTGGTGAAAGGGAGGTTTGTACAGGCTTCTCCGCCTTGCCGAGGGGGGCAAAAGGAGAACTATTTTTATAGTGAAAATCCCGGAGTGGAGGACTCCGGGGAGTGGACGTAGGTCATATTTTGACCGAACCACTATAAAATTCTTGGTGTGTTCTTTCTTTATCATTGTTTACTTCTTGCTTGCACTTTAAATTTGTCATATCTATTGCATGTGAAATTTTGTGAAAGTAAAATTGCATAAATCTTTGTTTTAAAATTTCAAAAATAACAAAAAAATTAGAACTCTTGTTAAGGGTTAATTTTATTAAGAAAAAGACTTTTACAATTCACCCCCCCCTCTTGTCGTTTAGTAATTTCAGGGATGAGCCTAAAGAAGAACATGAGTTTAAAGAGTAATGGGGAGACCTTCCAGCACGAGCTTTAGCACCATGACTAGAACCAACACTAGCACTTTATTACCAGTCCCTAGCCTACGACTCAATAGTAGGGAGACTTTATCACTAGGATATGAACTAGAATATACAATCTCAGTAGGCTGCTCAGTATTAAGAGTGGCTTCACCAACAACACGAGCTTCTTTAGACGTAGCAGTAGTAGCAAATCCAACAGCTACAACAACAATAGCAGGAGTTGCTCCAGTAGCACCACTAGAGGTCCAACAGCTATGCAAGGTAGATCTAGCCTGGTTTACCAACCAATTTGTTGTTATTCACTAGTACTTCAATCCAGCACCACCATTATCACCACCTGATCAGGGTCCTTCTTACTTCTAAGTTATGGTGCTATCACTTTCTTTTACTATTTTAGTTTGAGTTTTTTTTCTTTTATTATTTATTTTTATTTATTCCTTTATTGGTGTTGTCAAAATGGGGAGTACGTTATTAGTTGAACTTAATTTTTTTGCCTTAATTATTGGTTGTACTTAATAATTTTGCCTAATTTTAGCATTTTTATCCATTTTTTGTGATTATTATTTATGTTTTTCTTTTCTTAAAATAAATAAAAAATAAATAATTAATATAAAAAAATAAAATAAAATCTTCTAATTTTTAAAAGAATTTATTTTGTAAGGGGAAGATTAGGAACAAATGAAATCAAATTGAAAATTCAAATAATAATATTTTTTTATTATTAAAAAGGGATAGATTGTTGCAACCGGGGATCTCGATGTTATAATTTTGATGATAACAAATATTATTGAATTTCACTTTATTTCTCCCGATACCATTATTGCATATTTTTCTTCTGCACACTAACATTTTAGGTACTTCGTACACCATGAATCAACGAAGGTTCAAGACTCAAGACTAGAGAGAATAGGTTTGATGTTTTACAAGAGTCTCTATTTTTTGCTTATTTACTTTTCATCTTTCTCAAGTCAAATATTTTGTAAATGATATATGCTAGCTTAGTAATTATGCACACACATACAGGGGAGTGAGAATTTAAATTTCAAATTTTTAAATTTTGTACTATATGTTTTGATTGTACTATATGAAATGTAGATCACAAAAATAAATTAAAATAATTAATTGAGAGATTAAATTTATTAAACTAATTGTACTATATGAACTTGATCATATAGGATGATCAGCTTAAATTGGAGCCATAGCTGCCAAGCAGATTTAGGCTAGTACTTAAGTTTTAAATTCTGAACTAATCATATTGTATAAACTAGTTCGTATTGAACGATGTTTGAAATCATGCCTAAACTAATCCATGTGATTAGTCAATCAAATAAAGTTAATTGATGATAGGCGATTGTATGATACGATCTTGATCATACTTAATCATTGATATAAATGATATTTGATCATATCATGGATCATACTTGACGATCGACAAAGATGATATTTGATCATCTCAGGGATCATCCTGGATGAATCTTAATTTATTGAACTAATCATATAGTATGATACTAATCATACTGGATGATCAATAGAGAAGCATTTTTATCATACTGGATGAAAGCTAGTTTTCTAAGCTAACTGTATCGTATGATCTATAATTCATATTATATGATCTATTAAGGAATCTTAAATTGATCGTACTAGAGTTTGTTTTTTATACAGAATAAATATGGATTTTTAAACTAATAATGTTGTAGGACCCAAGATCGTACTATATGAACAGTGTTAATTAACACAAAAAATAAGAGTTTTTGGAGCCTTTTGTATTTAAACACCTCTTAATTCATTTAATAAGGTATTTTGTCAAATTTCCTATGAAAGATTTTTTATAAGAGAGGGTTCGAAGAAGGAAATTTAATCTTGGGAGAGAAAGGTGAGGTTTTGAGAAAGAAGAGCCTTGTGTGATCAAGGAAGTCTGTGAGAGGGTTCTACATAGTTTCTTCATGAACATTCACTATCTTCCATCAAAAGTCATTATTTTGCTTGAAAATTCAAACAATAATGTTTACCATCATTAAAAAGAAGAAGATTGTTGGAATTCGTAATTCCAAGCTTATGATTTTGATAATCAAAAAATTATTGAAATTCACTTTATTTCTCTTAGTATCATTATTTTATATTTTTCTTTAGCACACTAACATTTTAGGAACATTATACATCATGCTTCAATGAAGGTTCAAGACACAAGATTGGGTAGAATAGATTTTATTTTTTGTAGAAGTCTATATTTTTTGCTTATTTAGTTTTCATCTTTCTTAAGTTTAATATTTTGTAAATAAAATATGCTAGCTTAGTAACCATGCACATACACACTAGGGAGTGGGAATTTAAATTTCAATTTTTTTAAAGTTCATATTGTACATCCCAAAAGTATTATATAATTTGCATATCACAAAAATAAATTAAAATAATTAATTGAGAGATTGAAATTATTAATCTAATCGTATTATACAAACTCAATCGTACATAATGATTAGTTTAAACTAAAGCTCCATCCACCAAACAGATTTATGCTACTTTTTTGAATTTTTAATTTCTGAACTAATCATCTTGTATGAACTAGTTCATGCTATTTGATGTTTGAAATCTTGCCTAAAGTTATCTCTATGATTAGTCAATCAAATAAAGGTTAATTAATGATAGGAGATCCTATGATACAATCTTTATTGTATTGAACGATCGACTGAGATGATATTTGATCATCTCAAGGATTATACTTGACAATCAACATAGATGATATTTGATCGTCTCAGGGATGAACCTATATGAAAATTGATTTATTAAACTAATTATATAATTTGATACTAATCGTACTGGACGATCGATAGAGAAATTTTTTTTTTCATCCCAGAGATCATCCTGGATGAACTCCAGTTTTTTGAACTAATCATATTGTACGATCTATTTAGGAATATTTAACTGATCATACAAGAGTTCATTCTTTATGCATAACAAATATGATTTATTAACTAATCGTACTGTACGATCAAATATCATGTTGTATAAATAGTGCCAGCTAAGTTAAAAAATAAGGGTTTTGAAGCCTTTTGTATTTAAACCCTTCTTAATTCATTTAATAAGGTATTTTGTCAAATTTCCTATGAAAGCTTTTCTATAAGAAAGGCTTTGAAGAAGGAACTTTAATTTAGTGGAGAAATGTGAGGTTTTGAGAGCGAAGAGCCTTGTGTGATCAAGGGAGTGTGTGAGAGGGGTTCTACATGGTTGCTAGCTCTATGAACATTCACTTTCTTCCTCCAAGAGTCATTGTTTTGCTTGATGAAAACTCTAGGAAAATGCTAGGGCATCAAAGGATCTAGCTACTCTATTGCACCGTATTGGTGGATGGGATTCAAGGTTCTCTGCCTCATCAAGAGGTAGAAAAGGATCCAGGTTCTCAGCCGCACTGTGAAAGGGTAGAAGTGATTTTGTAAGGATTTCTCCGCTTTGCTATGGGGGTTATAGGAGAGTAACAAAAAGGTTTAGTGCGATGTCCATAGAGTAGGACTCTAGGCAGTGGACGTAGATCAAGATTGATTAAACCACTATAAATTTTTAATGTGTTTGTTTCTTTTTCATCAGCACTTTTACGTTTCGTATTTTTAATTCTTCCTTATTATTTTCTTGTAAATCTGGGATAAAAATATTATGTTTTTTTTGGACTGATTTTTGTGATCAAGAAAATAAAATAAAATTTTGAAAATATATTTTTCTGTTCTTTTTTCTATAAAATAAAATTATAAATTTTATTTGATTTTTAGATATTTACTTCTGCATGTGTATTTGGTTACATCTTTATTTAAAAGAAAAAGCTTTTAAAAAGAAATTTTTAAATAATCATTATGCCACACTGTGAAACGGTAGAAGTGATTTTGTAAGGGCTTCTCCGCCTTGCTGTGGGGGTTATAGGAGAGTCACATAAAGGTTTAGTGCGATGCCTAGAGATGAGGACTTTGGGGAGTTGACGTAGGCCAATATTGATTGAACCACTATAAATTTTTAATGTGTTCGTTTCTTTTTCATTAGCACTTTTACTTTTTGTATTTTTAATTCTTGCATATTATTTTCTTGCAAATTTGGGATAAAAATATTGTCATTTTTTTTTACTGTTTTTTGTGATCAAGAAAAAAAAAATTAAAAAATATATTTTTCTGCTCCTTTTTCTATAAATTCAAATTATAAATTTTATTTGATTTTTAGATATTTACTTCTGCATGTGTATTTGGTCAACATCTTTATTTAAAAGAAAAAGTTTTGAAAAAGAAATTTTTAAATCCCTCCGCCCTTGTGTCATTGGGCAATTCAATAAGTTTTAACAACCAACCTTATTTGAACTTTCAAGAATAAATTTTAATATTCAAATTATTGTCTAATTTAATTAATATAGGGATTTCATAAAATATACAAAGAAGTGTCGTATAATATAATTAATTAATTTCTATTTCAAAATAATTAAACATTTAATTTATTCCTAATTGTACATATCATATTGTACTATCAAAATCGTACAGTACTATAGCTTTAGAGCAAATTAAAATATTTAATTACACTCCCTCTTGTGTGTATGCATGATTGCTAATCCAACATACACATTTACAAAAATTTACTCCATAAATAGTAAAAATACAGACTCTTTATTTTAACTCATACATTTACAGTGCAAAATCATGATCTAAATCTTTTGTCTTTCTTCGTGTATGTTGTAAGCTGAAAGGTTAGTAGTGCACAAAATAAATATTCAAAATAACATGTCGAAATTACTAAATGTTCATCCAATAATATTTATAATAATCAAACACAAGATTAGACTACCAAATTGTAACAAATCAGGTTAGCAGGTCAGATCTTGTCAAGTTGGTGTCGAGTCATATTCGGATCTAGATTTTTAACCTATTTGGACAAACGGGTCTCATCGAATGTGTTAAGTGCGAGTCAATTTCAAGTTTGACGTGAACCCGACCCAAAAATCTATTTTGACACCCCATAAATTTACTCCTTTTAACTATATAAGATTTTTTTTGTTTTCGATAATTTGATTTATTTATTTCATTTAAGTTTTCATTTTTATGTAATTAATTTTTAGATTTAAATTTGTAAAAATTTAATTATTTGGCTTTATAGATTAAATTTTGATTTAAGTTTAATATTCCTTTTATAATAAAGTATAAGGGTTTCAAAGCGGTTATTTTAGGTATAAATTATAATATTTTCTGAATTCTAATAAATTTTAAAGTAAATATCTCATGATTTTATAAATATAGTATTATTAATTTATGGGAGATAAAACAATTAGGATTATGTTTTATAAAATTTATATTACAATATCATGTTCATTATAATAAAAATTTAAATTAAATATTTCATAATAATTTATATCATGAAATATTCAAGTTAATTTCTTTAATAATTAATAAAATGTAATAGTAAGATTATTATAAAAAAATAACGCCTCAAGACCCTTATAAACTTAATTTAAGAATATGTTATAAAAAATTTAAATCAAAATTTAATCTGCAGAATAAAGCAATTAGATAACTTCTAAGTTTAAATTAAAAATTCATTTATCTCAATATTAGAAGCAAGAAAGTATTAATACCGAAAGCCCAAATTTATTTTTTTCAATTTCAAAAAAAATTTACATCTGTTTTTAATTCGGACTCGGAGCCGATATATGCAGTTTTAAATTTTTTTTATTTATTATTTTATAAATATTAAATATTAAATATAAAATAATAGAAATTTATAATTTATAAGGTTCGCTTAGATTTATTTGTAAAAATACATTTGAGATGAATTGACTTAAACTACGATACATTACATTTCTCTTTCTTTAATTGAATAATTCTAAACATATCCAAATTACTTATATTAATCGGAGCATCAACAACTTTTTTATTCTTTCCCCTACATAATCAACAAGAGTAATTTATTCATTCTTTCTCATTCATAAGCTCATAGAAAGCCCCATATTTCAACCTTGTTACGTGTGGAGTTCGAATGTAACTTCATTCAGACTCCAATAAAAATACATATCGCCTATACATAGTATATGTACATATTTGTATATATTGTGTACAAATTTGTACATAGTGTACACCTGAACATACTGGGTATAGGCGATGTGGTAAGTTTTTATTGGAGTTCGGGCACCATCCAGATTCTACATGTAATAATTTCACTTATTTGGGATGACTTTCTTAATGTTTCCTAATATAATTTTTTAGTACAAAAGTTAAAAATTTTTAATTAAAAAGCTACCTTATGAAGCATTAAGAAAGCCATGAACCGTTTCATGGCTTTCTTATAGCTTCTTAAAATAGTTTATTAGTACAAAATTTTTAATTTTTTTAAAATCTGTCATAAACGAGAGAAATTATTTTGTGCGGAAACCGGATGCAGAATGCCGTCCGGAGACCAACATGAATGCACCACGTCAACGGTACCGAGCGACACGAGCAGTACCGAGCCGCAGTACCGAACATAGCAGCGATGTGACGCATTTTGATTGGTCCGACGACGTACGCACAAAATAATTAATCGATGACTTTTCGTTTTTTCCCTTCGTCATTTTTATCCACTCCTCGCCTCTTTCTGCCTTTTGTCAGTTTTGTTGACTCACTCTGATGCATCCATTGGCACTATTGCCCTATGTTAGCTGTATTACAGTATTTTATATCCATACTTATATCTAGTTATTACTGTATAAGAGCGCCATCTAAGAGCTAAGGAGTGCAATTAACTAGAAGTCTGGAGTTTGCAGCTATGGACATTCTCTTTCAGAGTTTTTCTTCTGAAATTCCGGTGATGCTCACCGTCGGACTCATCATCGCCACCGCCGCCTTTAGCATATTTGTGTTCTCCAAGAGACGCCACCTAAACTCTCCACCTGGTAAGTTTGTATTGCCTCCGAGGTGATCATCACCGGAATTTCAGTAAATTCCGAGGTGATCATCACCGGAATTTCATTACATACCACGAAATTCTTCTATTGTGTATCTGATATCTCAATTATAATATTTATTTCTATAACATCTTAATATCTAAATTACATCAATAAATAAATTAATGTAAGTGATTTTTTTTATATGATGCGAATAATGTAAATAAATAAAAAGATTTAGATGTTATATGTGTAAATAAAAAAAAATTTAATGATAAGCATGTAAATACCCCTTATTTAGTGGTTCTCATAGAAAATAAATATTAAATCCTTTTAAAATTTGTGATGGATTTGAGATGCCACAGAATTTAAATTAAAGTTCACGTAATTTTCAAGTTTTTTAATGCACAGACAGATCAAATTTGACTTTTCAAATCGCGGACATGCAATTTTAAAATTATACATGTAAAATATTCTTGCTGTTTTTTTATTTAAGTTAAAGTTGTCGACGTAAAACACCATTTATTTTATTAAATAGATTGTTATCTTTAGCAATATCTTGAAATAAAAATATAGCCAAACTAATCATATTTTAAGATAAAAATATTTTATATTAATTATGTAGGCAAGAAATAAAAAATAGTTCCGTACCTATTGAAAAATGCCAATTCTTTTATTGTTAGAAGATTAGTGGGGTTAAAAAATAATAATTAATTTCGACATCCCATCATACAAATTTATTTTAATCTTAACAAAGGTTAATGTAGCTTATTTTGATCAGTTCAATTTTCATAATTTTTTTTACTATTTTCCTACATAAAATACAAATATTAAAAGTACAAATATCATGATATAGGCAATTTAAAATTAATAATTTTTATCTTATCAAATTCCCCCAAATTTTAAGCTATTACTTGTCCTCAAGTAATTAATACTACACTTGTGTAAAAATTATCTTTTGCATTGAATATAATTTTTTAAAGAAATAAAATTAATAATTTACAAAGTACGTAAGTTGGAAGATTTTTTAATAAAATAATTTATAATATATGATCTTCCATTTTGTGCTAATATTCATTTTAAATTAAACTATTATGCGTGAATAATTTTGACTAGCTTAATTAGGTTTACTTGAATTTTTGGAATTAATGAATTTACTCATTTAATTAATCCTTAAATTTGCCTATGATTTTTCTTTAAATATTATGATTTCAATAAGAAGTATAATTTTCTAAAATTTATAGAAATTGAATTGATTAATTCTTCCAAATTACAAAAAAAAAACTTAAAAAGAAAATGCAAGAAATTACTATGAGAAAATAAATAAAACAGAAACTACAAAACTTAAATAAAAGAAAAATACGATAAAAATAAAATAAAAACAAACAACTAAAAAAAATTAGCAACAAAATTTAAAATAAGTAAATAAATAAACAATTGACTTTAGTGAAGTGTATTAAGGATGAAGATCAAAAAATACTTTTCTTAGAAGATGATATTCAACAAAGGTGGATGGTATTTTGCTAAACATTTTAATGAAGAATGTGAAAATACAATTGATTTTAGTAACTTTATCACCCTAAATGAAAATAAAAATTTTTATTTTTATCGTCCTATAAGTAAAACCGAAGTTAGAGAGACCTTGAAGAAAATGAAGTATGAAAAAGCTGTTGTACCTGATGATATTCCAATAGAGATGTGGAAATGCTTAGGAGATGAAGGAACTTCTTGGCTTACTAAACTTTTTAATACTGTTTTGAAGACTAAAAAGATGACAGATCGGTGGAAAATGAGTGTGTTAATTCCTATTTTTAAGAATAAAGATGATGCACAGGAGTGTGCGAATTATAGAGGAATTAAGTTAATGTGTCATACTTTAAAACTATGAAAGCGAGTTATGGAGCGTAGGTTGCGGCATGATACTAATGTTTCTCAAAATCAATTTGAATTCATGTCAGGTAGGTCTACTATGGAAGCCATACATTTATTGAGAGGTTTGATGGAGAAATATAAAGAGAATAAGGAGGATCTACATATTATATTTATCGATTTAAAGAAAGCATATAATATAGTTCCAAGAGAAGTGCTATGGAGTTCTTGAAAAGAAAAGAGTTAATAATGCTTATATTCAAATTATTAAAGATATGTATGTAGGAGCTATTACTTGTGTTCAAACACAAGGTGGTTTGACCAAGTATTTTCCTATTTCAGTTGGATTACATCAAGGATCAGCCTTAAGTCCATATCTTTTTGCTTTGGTCATGGATGTTCTCACTAGACATCTGCAAGAGGATGTACCTTGGTGTATGCTTTTTGCTAGTGATATTCTTCTTGTTGATAGGACTAAAGAGGGAGTTCAAGGTAAACTTAAATTATGGAGGTCAATTTTAGAGTCTAAAGGTTTTCTCTTGAGTAGATCTAAAACTGAATATATGGAGTGTAACTTTAGTAGCAATAGACCTAGTGAGGGGATTTTGACTTTGGGCGATCAAGTCATTAATAAGAGTACATGTTTTAGATATATTGGATCTATTATTCAGAGTGATGGTGAAATTGATGGAATATTATCAGCAGAATTCAAGTTGGATGGTTGAAGTGGAGGAATGCATCAGGCTTATTGTGCGATAGAAAAGTCCCCCTCAAACTTAAGGGAAAATTCTATAAGATGGTGGTGAGACCTGCAATGCTTTATGGTGCTGAATGTTGGCCATTAAAAGAGAAGCATAACTCTAAGTTAAGTGTTGCAGAGATGAGGATGCTTATGTAGATGAGTGGCTTGATCCTTAGAGATAGGATACGAAATGAGCATATACGTGAAAATGTTGGAGTAGCTTTAGTGGAAGATAAGATTAGAGAGAGTCGCCTTAGATGGTTTGTTCACATTAAACGAAGGCCTTCCGATGACCCAGTTAGGAATGTTGAGGTATTAGATTTGACTTATGTTAAGAAAGGTAGAGGTAGACCTAAAAAGACTTGGTTAGAAAATATTAGAAATGATATTTCTTTATTAGATTTAAATGAGAATTTGACTTTTAATCAGGCACAATGGCGAAAAAGGATTCATGTTGGCTACCCCACATAGTGGGACAAAGGCTTGATGTTGTTATTGTTGTAAATAAATAAACAACTACAAGACTAATAGTAAGGCTCTCCCTACTCACCTTCATCTTCTTCTTCCTATGCTATTGTTAGTGTTGTAATTGAGGGTCGTCCTCTAAGATACATTGGAAAGAGGGGGCTAGGAAGAAATTTTGCTGACCATAGGAGTCTATCTCTTAGCGCTTAAAAATTTCTACCAATGTTGTATTATAGTCAGCTTTGTATTGGCACTAGTATTGGTGCTGGAGCATCATATGGTCATAGTGGACGTACATCTCTTATTCTATCTCGATCATTTGTTTCTTGAAGTGATCAAAAAAAAATCCTGATCCGATCAACTCTATCCCAAAGGTCTTCCACCTAATATCCTAGCATCCTAAGATCTCTACCCCACTATTACGTGGGTTTGTTGGTTGGATAAATCCCTCTCCTCGCTCTAACAAGTAGATTTTTAAAGACAATATCTTAGATCTAATTAGGGCATAAGCAAGAATAACCTGCTCCTCCCCTTGGTTTCCTACTGCCCCGATTAACTCACATAAATCACACATAAGATTAGGATTCCCTGGACCCATGAAGTAGACCCTCTAAGCATATATTTGATTGGCTAGAAAATAATTTTACCAAAATTAATTGTCATTTCTTTTTTAATATAATAATTTAAAATGATCATGTCCTTGGTCACCTCACGAATATTTCTGCTTGGCATAAGCTTTGTAGAAATGAAATAATGTTAAGATTTGGATTATTAGGTGAGGATGAATGTTGAAAAATTATGATTTCATCATCTCTCTCCTTTTCCACAGGGGGTTTAAAGATCTTCAGGTAATTATTTCATTTTAATTTCAGTACTTGTATCTGGTAAATTAAAAATTGGTGGTTTATAAGACTTGATTAGGAGTTAAGGGGACCCACTTATCATGCACGAAAACACATTTGTTCTAGGGCTCCATCACATTAGCAAAGAATTCTCGAGTAATAAAGGTATTGGCTAGAAATGGTTGGATGACTAGGAATCCCTGTTGTGCTAAATTTTTTTACTCTTAATAATCCCACATGGGGTCATCAAATCCTCACTCTGGTAGGATCGACTTATCCACTAACTTATCATACTGCTCCTCAACTGCCACACTTACAAACTTACGGGCATCATAAGAGGTGAGCCATACCTTTTCTTACGAACTGAGATTCTTGGGGCCTTTTTTATCAAGGGAAACTTACAAGGCTTCCTAAAATATGAATGCAAGAAAGCTCTAAAACTCAAAAGATAAAGGATATAAATGAAAAAATGAAATTCATCCCATATCCATATTTATAAACTGGTTAGCACTACGGTGCTATTAAGTTATATATATATATATATATATATATATATATATATATATATATATATATATATATATATATATATATATATATATATATATATATATATATATATATATATATATATATATTAACATTGTTGTGCTAAGGACAATTAGCATTGTGGCACTCACCTTGGGAATTAAAATCATAGGTTTTCAACTATGAGATTGTCACAGTGCTCATCAAATGACATCATTGCAGTGCTTGAAGCGACCATCATCACGATGCTTCATCTACCCTATTAATGATTTGAACAAGACATGTTGTACTGTATGGGCAACCCGTGCTCTGTTTGGCAAAATGACTTAAGAACTTAATGCCTCGACACTACAAGTATGGCATTGAGGCACTGAATCCTCTAGCATTGAGACGCGATCAAGTTAATTATTTTTTTTATAATTGAAATGGTGTTACATTGCTTCAAGGGGTAGAATTATGGTGTTGGAATAAATTCTCTAAATTATATTCCTACTGTAAAATTAAGACTACAACACACATAAAGATGTAACTAAGCTCACATCTAACCATAGTATTTTCTAATCTCAACAAAGAACTCTAATCACATAACTCCTAATAAAAACAAAAGTGAGCAATTGGGTTGCCTCCCAAATAATGCTAAGTTTGTAGTCTTCATCTAGACTATGCCAAAATCCTATTCAAGATGAGACAATTCTATAGAACTTCTAAGGTGATCAATACTCCTAGATAGGATTTTAATATATGACCGTTAAAAATTTGGTTGGTTTTATGATCCATAATTTCAATAGGTCCATAAAGATACACTTCTACAATACTGAATAATCATGACCATCTGGACTTTAATTTTCCTAAGAATAATTTCAATCTTGAATTATATAGAAGAACTTCTTGTCTAGGCTCAAATTTCTTCCTAATAAATGTACAATCATGCCACTTCTTAATTAGCTCCTTATACATTTTAGCATTCTCATAAGCCTCATTTCTAAATTGTTCTAACTCATTCAACTATATTAATCTTCTCTCCTTAGCAAACTTAAGATAGTAATTCAACTCTTTCACTACCCAAAATATTTTATGCTCTAATTCTAAATGTAAATGATAGGCCTTTCAAAGATCAATTTACAGTACAACAGGTGTATTAAGTGCAATCCTATAAGCTCAAAGTGCGCCATCAAATTTCAAAGCCTAATCCTTATTATTTGGACTCATTTTTTTGTAAGATTCTCGTAATCTCTCTATTACTTATTTTAGCATGAACACTAGTTTGGGGATGATACATAGTTGCAGTATTGTGTTTAATGTCATATTTTTAAATTAAAGCCCACTTTCTTATTACAAAAATGACTTCCCCCATTAATAATAATAACTCTAGGTATTCCAAATCTTAAAAGCAAAAAGTATTTTTCTTTATAAAATTTATAACCACCTAAGCATCCATTTTTGGGGGTCTCAACTCCCTCAATATACTAGGAAATATAATCAAATGCTACCATAATATATTGATTTTCTTAAAATTGCACAAAATAATCCTTAAAGTCAATCCTCAAACATAAAAAATCTCAACTTATAATATAATATTTAAGGGGCATTTCATTTCTTTTAGTTATATTACTTAACCTCTAACACTAATCAAATATTTTAACATATTCATTTACATTCTTAAATTGGGTGGGACAATAAAATCCAGATTGAAGGATCTTAAAAGTAGTTCTAAATCTTTCAAAATGCCCTCCATATTCAGAATCTTGGCATTGCCTAATAATAGACTCAATCTCATTTTCAGAGACACATCACCTAATAATTTGATCTTTATACTTCCTAAATAAGAATGACTCATCCCAAAAATTGAATTTAACATAATGTAGAAATTTACACCTTTGGATATAAGACATATCATTGGGAATAACACGACTAATAATGTAGTTTACAATGTTTGCATATAGGCATATCATATAAATGCAAAGCAAATAAGTACTCATCTTGGAAAAAATTCATTGATGTCACACTCTTTACATGTAGGTTCTTCCAGCTCTAACTAGATAAATGCCCAACCACTTGATTTTTTAGTTCCTTTCTTATCAAAAAATTCTACATCAAATTCTTGCAACAAAAGATTCCACCTTACTGATCTAGGCTTAGCATCTTTTTTTATCATCAAGAATTTGATAGCATAAATATCAGTGTAAAGTAGAACCTTAGTGCAAATCAAATATGATCTAAACTTGTCCAATGCAAAGTCACTTTAGTTATATTGGGTTGCATTTAAAATTTTACTAGCATAGTATATAACATGAAAATTTCTTATATTTTCTTCTAATATAATGCCAATAGCATATTCACTAACATTACATATGATTTCAAAATGCAATATCCAATCAAGTATAGCAATAACAATTACAGGGATTAAGTGTTATTTCAAAATGTTAAAAGTTCTAATATATTCATCATCAAAGTCAAAAGGGATATCTTTTTTTAAATAAATTGTATAATATTTTGATCTTTTTTGAAAAATCCATAAAAAATCTTCTAGAGAAATCAGCATGTCCTAAAAAGCTTCTTATTCCACTAAAAAAATAGGTGGTTAACATTTTTAATTGCTTGCACTTTAGCCCTATCCACTTCCAAACCTGTCTTAGAAATTTTATGTCCTGAGACTATGTTTAATGCTATAATGAATTCACATTTCTTCTAATTTAATATCAATTTTATTTTAACACACCTTTTTTAAAATCATAGTTAAATGCTCCAAACAAGAATCAAAAGTGGTACAAAAAGTAACGAAATCATCCAGAAATATCTCAATGCTCTACTTAATAAAAATCAAGAAAGATTGACATTATACACCTCTAAAAAGTAGTGGGGACATCACACAAACCAAAAAACATCCCTTAAATGCAAATGTTCCAATAAGGATTGGTCAATGTAGTTTTAACCTAGTCTTCTAGTACTATAGGAATATGATGGTATCATGAATATCCATCTAAGAAGTTATAAAAAGGATGTTCTGCTAACCTATTTAGCAGATGAAAAATGAAAAGTAGGGAAAATAGTCTTTCCTAGTTACTTTGTTTAGCTTCCTATAATCTATGCATATTCCCAAACCAATAACTATCCTAGTAGGTATCAATTCATTTTTCTTATTGGTACTATAGTTAGGCCCTTTTTTTAACAAAATGTATAGGACTAACTCATGCACTCTATGAAATGGGATAAATGATTAATGCATCCTACCACTTAGGTATCTCCTTATTCACCACTTTTATCATAACAACGTTTATGGGGGTCAGCTTTTGAAAAGAAAAAATTTTCCATCAGAATTTTATGTATGCACAAGGATAGACTAATTTCCTTAATATCAGCTATGGTCCTACAAAAAGTTCTTTTATAGGCGGTAATAACCTTAATAAACATACCTTCTTAGTTTTTTACTAAGTCAACAGAAATGATAATAGGTAAGGTTGACTCTTCTCGTATAAATGCACACTTCAAATGAGCAGGCAATGCTTTTAACTCTAGAACGGGTTCCTTACTAATAGATAGTTTCAAAGGCATACCTATAGATGATGTATCATGAACTTCAAACCTATCCATAAAAATTCTAGGAGTGTTGCCAACCATTTGGACAGATTCTTTTTTCTCCCTCTTTGATGTCATCCTCACACAAAGGAATCTCTATAGAACTCTCAATCAATAAATCCTCTATGCAATAATCACTAAATCCACTCTATGATAATCTTCATTTTGGTTCCTATGAAACTTCATTGACTTTAAATATTGAAGTCCACTTTTGATCTTACACTCTCAATGTAAATTCTCCCTTTTACATAGCTATCTTGACCCTACCAATAGCTAGAAAAGGTCTACCCAATATAATAGATATATCTCTATCTTCATCAGTATCTAAGATAATAAATTCACAGGAAAGATAAAACTTATTTACATTGAGTATCACATCCTATATTACCCCTTTAAGATAGGTAAATGAATGGTTTATTAACCGAAGGGTAACAATGGTAGTTTGGACTTCTCCTAAATCAAATCTTTTGAATATGCACAAGGGCATTATATTAATCTTCCTCCTAAATTACATAGTGCCCTCCAGCAAAATGTATTCTTGATATACATAGGAATGGTGAAACTACTAGGGTCTTAAGGCTTTTGAGGAAGTTTCTTCTATAGGATTGTACTTCATTTCTTAGTTAAAGTTATAGTCTCAAAATCTCCTAATCTTCTCTTCTTGCTCAGGATATCTTTTATAAACTTAGCATAAGTAGACATTTATTCTAAGACTTCTACAAATGGAATGTTAATAGTTAACATTTTAAATACTTTCAAAAATTTTGAGAGCTGCCTATCCAAATTCTGCTATAGAAATCTTTGGAGAAATTATGGTGGTGTCCATTTAACAACCTATCTAATAGGTTTTTCTACTTCTTTATTAGATTAAGGGTGTTATTTAGGTTGGGGAATCTCTATTAACTCTTCTACATGTAATTCTTCTTTAGATTCATTCATATTCATATTCCTTTTTTCAAGCTCACTACTACTCAATTGAATAGCCTTGCATTATTCCTTACTCTTTTGTTAGATTTATTTATGTATTATTGGGTAAAGTTTCTTAGGGTTTATTGATTAAAAATTCAGTTAGTTATCCAAAATGAGTTTCAATGTTTCTAATAGCAGCATCTTAACTCTATGATTGTGTACTCATTTGCAAAACCAAATTATTCCAATAAAGGATTTGTATCCTTAGATTGATTGTTTGAGTGAAATTTATGAGGAAAACTAGACCTTGGGTTTGAAAAATTTTGAGGAGGGTGATTCCAGTTTTCCACTTGATTTGGTTGGTTGTAGTTCCAATTATTCTTACCCTTTTAAATATTAATCTAATTAAAGTTGGGATAATTTTTTTAGCCTAGATTATATGTATGAAAAGTGGTTATTGGTTCTGTTATTAATTGCGCTAATGGATTATACTCCAAAAGCATTAAAATCACTATAGGCACCAAAGATGTTCTCTTCTACAACCACAAGTGAATTCTGAGGTGAATTAATTCCAAAGTTATCTTGTTTCCTAGAAATGATAAATGCTTGATTAGTTTAAATTAATACAGCTTTGAATTCATAAACACTAAAAATCTTTCTAAAATTAATTATTTTGGATGACCAATGAAAATTGTTAGTAACCAACTCCTCAATCAAAGCATATACCTCATCAAAGGGCCTTGACATCAAAGAATCTCCAACAACAGCATCAATGATTGATCTAAAGGAACCTATAATACTGTTATAAAGGGTTTGAATTATTAACAATTTAGGGAGGGCATAAGTAGGATATTTCCTAAGGAGTTCTTTAAATCTATTTCACGATTCATAAATTTACTTGTCGTATAATTGGGTAAAAGACGTTATGCCATGTCTAAGCTTAGCTGTTTTAGATGGTAAAAATTATTTAGCTAAAAATTTAGGTACAAGATCATTCCATGTTGAAATTGAGCATGGGGGCAATGAATTTAATAATATTTTGAGCTTGTCACTCAGTAAAATTTGAAATAACTTAAGTCCAACAACATCTTCAATAGCACCATTATATTTGAAGATTGCACATATTTTAAGAAAACTAGTTGTACACAAATTAAGGTCTTCTATTAGAGTTCTCCCAAATTAATAGTTTTATTCCATTCAAATTATGACAAGTTTTAATTCAAAATTATTGGCTTTAATGCTAGGTCTATTCATACTTTCATAAATACTTTCAATCATAGGATTAGTGTATTTCCTAAGCGGTCTAGGTTTATTATTTTTGGAAGTTATTGAACCATTTTTAAATCTTTTTGAAATAATTTTATTTTTCTATATTTTTTTAGAATATTTTCAATTTCATTGTCAACCAAAAATTTTATTGGTTTAATACTATACATGCAACAATAAACAACATAATAGAAAATGAAAATACTAAGCAATAATAATTAATAAGTAAGCAAAGCAACACAAAGCAGGTAAAAAGTGAAAAGAAAATTAGATCAAACTAGTAATTTGTTAAGCAATATAAATTACAAATAGGATATGATATTACACAACTCAAACATTTTATTTCACTTAATAAAATATAAGCTACAACATTAAACACAAGATAAATAAGAGATACAAGATTTAGAAATGACCCGGATCTAAGAAACAACTCCTTTCTACTTCTCCACTTTGATCAAAACTAATATAGTACACCAAACACAGATACAAAAGCCACTCTTTCTTAAGAACAGCTCCTCACTCACACACACACAAATGATTCCACAATGTACCAACCCTCTAACATGAACTCTAAGACTATTATTTATAGTTTTGCAAAATAATGAAGTAACATCGTGATGTTGGCTTGGTGGCACTGCGATGTTGTTGAACAAGCATCTATGTTCAACATTCTTCATTTATATTCACCAAATCAACCATCTCTGGCTATGGCGCTAGGTGATTTGGTGCTATGACATTCGATCTAGCATTGTGGCACTTCATGTATAGCACCCCAGAGCTAAGCTCTCCAACCGATGTTTTGTGAGCTCTTCACTGTGGCACTAGAATGAGCTTTGACGCTACGACACTTATTCAAATTTCATAATTTTTTCATTATTTTTTGCACAAAACACAAAGATTAAAAGTATAAATATGATACTATAGACAAATTAAAATTAGTAAGTTTTATCTTATCACATGACCATCATAACCCAATTACAATCTCGTAATAATCATCGTCCAATTACCATCTTTTGACTACTGTTATTCAATTACAATCCTCAAATAACCATCACCCAACTAAGATCCTTCATCTATCTTCATCTGAATATGATCCTTTATCTGCTACCACTTGACTATGTTCCTTTAACTACCAGTGCTTGAATATGATTTTCTAACCACCATTGCTCGATCTTCTTGAAAGCATACACCAAAGTACATCCTCTTGCAAATGTCTAGTGACAACATCCATGACTAAAGCAAAAAGATTTGGACTTAAGGCTGATCCTTGATGTAATCCAACTAAAATAGGAAAACACTTAGTCAAACCACCTTGTGTTTGAACTCAAGTAATAGCTCCTGCATACATATCTTTAATTATTTGAATATAAGCATTATTAACTCCTTTCTTTTCAAGAACTCTCCATAACACTTCTCTTGAAACTTTATCATGTGCTTTCTCTAAATCAATAAATATCATATGTAGATCCTCCTTATTCTCTCTATATTTCTCCATCAAACCTCTTAATAAATTTATGGCTTTCATAGTAGACCTACCCGGCATGAATCCAAATTGATTTTGAGAAACATTAGTATCATGCCGCAACCTACGCTCCATAACTCGCTCCCATAGTTTTAAAGTATGACACATTAACTTAATTCCTCTATAATTCGCACACTCCTGTGCATCACCTTTATTCTTAAAAATAGGAATTAACACACTCATTCTCCATTAATTTGGCATCCTTTTAGTCTTCAAAATAGTATTAAAAAGTTTAGTAAGTCAAAAAATTCCTTCATCTCCTAAGCATTTCCACATCTCCATTGGAATATCAATGATGTATTAAAAAATGAAACACTCACACTAAGTATATATATTATGTTAGCAGCTATGATACAGCAGCCGCCTATAAGCAAGCCAACTTATCATTTGGTTTGGCCCCATTACCTACAACAGGGATTCATTTTCAGCAGAATACCACCTCCAAAATAGACTGCTCAAACAATACATTTGATCCTTCTGTAACTAACTAATATTCCTAATATACTGTGTAAACGTTTTCTGAAACGAGATGAACTAAGGAGGATTCATTTTGTCTACATTTTATCTTCTCCCTTTTTCCTCTGTTTCCTTTTTCCTATAGGTTGCTTCATGGTATTAGAGCTAAAGGCTTAACAGCCATTATACTGCTCACATCAATGGCCAACAGCCACATCTCCTCATCCTCGCAATCCTCCTCAAACATTGCAACAGCAAATGACCTCGATATTCCTGCTCCATTTAAATTTTTGATCTTTAACATCAAGCATCTTGTCAATATTCAACTTACCAATGACAATCATGCCATATGGAAGCTTCAAGTCCTCAAATTTTTTGTATGAACGGCTTCTATGGATTTTTCTCTGGTTATCATATTTGCCCTCAAAAACACATCTCTTCCTCCACTGGTGATATAACTTTCAATCCACATTATCAAATGTGGCAACTCACCGATCAAAATCTAGCTGCTACATAATTTTCTTTCATCTCCCCTTCCATTCCTCCATATGTTTTGACTCTAAAAACCTTGGTGCATTCATATTTTTACAATAATCTTCAAACCTTTAAAAAGCCCTTAAATACTATACTTAAGGAATCAATTCATAACATCATATAAAATTTAATATTATAAATAAAATAATAAAATGCATATAAATATATACTAAAACTCCCAACATCTGGCCTGCTGCTTCCCCAAACACCAATTCCCTATCAGGCTCCTGCACCTACAATACTTTAATCAAGCTCCACTTTTCTGCTATAATTCCTTCATAATCCCTGCACAGCCAAAAATGAGTAAACGGTAATCTGAGAGGATTATTAAGCAATATTCTGTCATAATACAGTTAAAAAATAAATGAATGATTATAATTTAAAAATTTATCTAGCAATTTAAGCACATACATAATTAAAATTTATTTAAACATATTATAACGTAAAAAAGATTTCAATTTGAAGGCCATAATTTTTTCATAAACATTTTGTTTTAATTGAATATCACGCACTGATTTAATTGCATTTCCAAATAGAAAAAATGAATAAATAATGACGATTTTGTTTTCTGGAGTTTTGGGATCTGCTTTGTGATTTGGATTTTGATTTCTTATCTTGTTTTAGCTATTCCTGGATTACCTTTGCTTGGGAACCTGCTACAGTTGAAGGAGAGGAAACCCTACCTCACGTTTGCAAAATGGGCAGAGGTTTACGGTCCCATTTACTCAATCCAACTAGGAAGTACTTCAATGGTTGTTCTTAACTCAACAGAAATCGCCAAAGAGGTAGCTTTCTGTTTATTTATCAAATTCTTTCATTTATGCAATGCAACCGTCATGATCTGCACAAAACATTCATTAGCTTAAATCTAATTTAGTTTCAGAATTTTGGATATTTTTTTGTTAAACAATTGTCTTTTGTCCGTCCTAATTGTATCTTTTATAAAAAAATATCTCTTTATATTATAATTCTCTACAATCAAATAATGATGAAATTTACAACAATGATAAAAAGAAATGACAATCAATTGAAAGAATTTTTATGTGTGCATTAATGTGTTGATCTTCTTTTATATAATATTTTTTTTTTCATCCTGGGTGTTTTTATTAGATTTTGCCTTTTCCAAATAGAAATTTCAGTTATGTTGGTTAAGTATAAAGGAGGGAAGTTTCACTTTTCTGCAGCGAATGTTTTCTAGTGATTGACATATTATGCAATGGTGTTGGCTAGTCAATACTATGGCTAAACCAAAACTATCTTCCTTTTCCATCTGTTGAAATGCTTGAGCTGTTCTTCCTTTCCTGTATCTGCACAGAAGCACAAAGCAGAGAAAGCCATAGCAGAAAATAAGAAGAACGGAAAATGTCGAGAACCCCTTGCCGCACAGTGATGTGCTTCCAGCTTATATTACCTTTTCCAAACCATGACCAATACAAGGACCCAAAAAGTGGAAAATGACCTCAACGGTGGAGATCAAAACGGTTACAATCTAAAGGTGAAAAGCAAGTTTCTAGAAGGCAATAGAGGAAGCACTACTTCTTACAAGTAATGAGTGCCTGAGCATAAGTACGGTTGGGAGTAGAAATGTTGGCTTGCTTATCTATATTACTTTGATTATCACCATCAAGTAGTTTCTACTGCATCATCAAATTTGTTGGAAAAATAAATAATGGCAATGAAAAAATCTGATATATTCTGCATTTAATCCATCAATTATGAAAACATTAGTTTCTATTTTGCAGGCTCTAGTCACCAAGTTCTCATCAATATCAACTAGGAAGCTTTCAAATGCTCTGACAACCATCACTTCAAATAAAGCACTTGTATCCACATGCGACTATGGTGAATACCACAAAATGGTTAAGAAATATGTTATTTCAGGTGTTTTGGGAGCAAATGCACAGGTTTTTATCAAATATTTCTAAAATGTGACCCTCTTTCATTTACTTCTGAATATTAAAAAATTTACTGGAATAGCTCATTCTACTTTCAATTTCAGAAGCGAAATCTTCATCACAGGAATACTATGATAGAGAATGTTGTGTCTAAATTGTCTGCTAAGATCAATGATGAAGATTGTAGCTTGGTTGAACTCAGAGAGCCATTCCAGTCTGAGTTGTTCCAATTGGCCCTAAAACAAGTACATCTCAGTCTATACAGATCTTATAAATCATGTCCTATTTATTAAAAAAAACTTTATAAAAATGTTGAACCATTCTTTGCAGAGTTTAGGCAATGCTGTGGACTCTATTTATGTGGAGGAACTTGGGCAGACAATTTTAAAGAAAGAGATGCTTGAGATCTTAGTTCTTGATCCATTGATAGGAGTTATTGAGGTTGACTGGAGGGATTTCTTCCCATATTTGAGATGGATTCCAAATAAGAGCATGGAAATGAAAATTCAGCGGACGGCAAAACGAAAAACTGCAGTAACAAAGGCTCTGATTAACCTACAAAAAGAGCGTATTGGTCGTGGAGAGGTTGGCCTTAACTAATAACTCCTTCAATATACTCACATGTTTTACTTGGCATGATATAATGATCCCTTCTACAGGAAATTAGCTGCTATTTGGATTATCTCTTGTCAGAAGAAACCACATTAACAGAAGATCAACTCATTGCATTGATCTGGGAAGCAATAGTTGAATCATCTGATACCACAATGGTTGTAACTGAGTGGGCTATGTATGAAATTGCTAAGAATCCAACCAAGCAGGTATCAAACATAATCATTCTTTACTTCTCCTATTAAATGTTACCTTAAGAATTCTGATCCATCTTCTCTTTGCAGGATCGTCTTTATCAGGAAATACGGAAAGTATGTGGAATGAAGAAAATCACCGAGGAACATCTTCCATATTTGCAATATCTAAATGCTGCTTTCCATGAGACCCTCAGACTTCACCCTCCAGTTCCTATAATTCCTCCTAGACATGTTCATGAAGATACCCAATTGGGTGGATATAACATTCCAGCTGGGACTGATGTGATTCATTCATCACCTTTCTCCTTTTACACTCAATATATTTCTTTACTTAGTTATATGAATAATGATTGTAAATGTCTCTTACTTAACCCAATTAACATGTCCCAGATCACCATTAATCTATATGCATGCAATATGGACAAGAAGGATTGGGACGAACCAGAAAAATGGAAGCCTGAAAGGTTTCTATCAGACAAGTATGAGCCAATGGACATGCACAAGACAATGGCTTTCGGAGGAGGGAAAAGGGTGTGCGCAGGATCTCTTCAGGCAATGCTAATCTCTTGTAGAACTATTGGTCGATTAATACAGGAGTTTGAGTGGAAGTTGAAGGATGGAGAAGAAGATAATATAGATACCTTGGGGCTTACAACTCACAAGCTCCATCCAATGCAGGCCCAGATAAGGCCAAGGAGTTCATGCGGCTTGGTTTGAAAATCTTCTTTAAGTATGATCTTGATTGCTCTTCCAACACTGGCTTGCCTAAACTTAGGAGATGCATGTGTGTATACTTCATTGAATACATTTAGTTACAAGTATGTTTCTAAACTAGTTTGTCAACGAGTGACTTATTCATCTTTTCTACTGGAAAATAGTTCCTTGTATGGATGACTATGTTAATCATTCCAATATCATAGATGGTTATCATTTGCTGTTTTTAAGAGGTCTTGTATGTCTCCAGATTCTACTTTATCCTTCAGTGCTTGTCGCTTCTCTGCATAATCATAGAAACAAAATAATATTATCAAGCTTCTTGGAGGATTGGTTTTTATGTCTTGAGCATTGGAAACTCTTAGAAGATGATCATATAAAACCTTTTTGATAAAACAACTGTGTGATTGATTATTATGGAAGTTTTCCTTGGGTGAGAAAATATTACCTTCTAATTTGTTTTTAAACTTTAACCCTAACTTCCACCTCTCCCCATTCCTAAACAAACCCTAGACTCTATTTCATCTTTTAGCCTCTCCATTCAAAACAAAAATCCAAATCGCAAAGTTCTTAGTTTTGGCACCCCAACTAAACCCGAGCACAACTCCCTCTTTCTCTACAAGCTTAAACACTTCCTAAACTTATTCTTAACTCCCCCCCACACCCTCCATAAACCCATAACTAACTTCCAAACTCTAGCTCAGCCCACAACTTTACCACCAAACCAAACCCTAGTTCCTAGTGTTCTCAGATTCACCTCCATACACAAACTACAAATTAAGAAAAAAAACCTCTACATGCGAACTATAAACACAAATCATCACCTCCGCATACAAACCTTAACTCACAAACCATGATCTCTACAATCCTCCAATACCCCCTCTTAATATTAAACCTTTATTCCTCAACTCACCTCTTGGCCAACATCATAATTACACAAAACCAATCCATACACCAAGCCCTACCTCTACGAATAAAACCCCATAATTCCTAAAACTCTTGTTATACCCAAACATAACCTAACTATAGTAACATCTCAACCCCAACAAAGGCCTTCCAGATGGCTCTTATATCGTTATGAGGAAAACCAAGGTAAACGTGTATAAAAACAATACTACCATCCCATCAGTTTACCTTAGTTTCACTCAAAATAATAAACACAGATAAAGTAATTCACTAGTAGTCAATAAACTACAAACATGGGCGATTCCTTCTGAGGCTAAAGAATGCCATCAACCATGAAGGATAAAGGTTAGAACATTTTGAAGAAATGTTTTAAACTTTCTTTTGAACATATGATTCTTCAACAATGGATAATGCCACTCTACATAATGCAAACACTTCACATTATAAAAATCGTGGCAAGGGGACCATGTTATCTAAAGGATGTGTGGGTTCCCAAAATTTGCACCATAGCCTATCGTTGTGAGAGTTTTAAGGATGTTATGGGTCAAATTTGCAGAAGGTGAATTAGATTAAAGATAAAAGCTACCTAGAGATTTTGCCTTCATTTTATGAGTACTTTATAATCTAGTTTTAGGTTTTTTATAGGCACAAACCTCTATAATTAATTAGCCCTCCTGATGATAAGAAAAATAAAAAATAATTGAGGCTAGTCATTAAGTTGGCACAAAGTCCATAGTGTGAACAACAACAAGCTATAATCCCACTTCGTGGAGTTGGCTATATGAATCCTTTTCTTTATTGTGTCTTATTAAGAGTCAAATTCTCATTTAAATCTAATAAAAAATATCTTTTTTAATAATTTATAACCAAGTACTTTTAGCTTTATCTCTACCATTCTTAATATAGGTTAGATATAATACATCTACTCTCCTGACATGGTAATTTGAAAACCAACATTTTATGTGACCAACAAGCCTTTAACTAGAGGTGTCAAAATAGGTTTCTAGGTCGAGTTCAGGTCAAACCCAAAATTAACCTACTCTTAATACGTCCGACCCAAAATAAACTCGTTTATTCAAACAAGTTAAAAATCTAGACACAAACCCGACCCGACACCAACCAGACTGACATGACCCAACCCACTAACAGGTAAGCAGGCGAGGTTGCGAGTCAAGTAAGTGAGGGAGAGTGGGCGAGGGTGAGGGGCGAGGCCATGTGGCGAGTGGCTAGGGCGAGGGGCGAGCGGACGAGGCCGCAGGGTGAGCGGACAAGCCAGCAAAGTGGGCTGGTGTGGCTGAGCAGCAAGCGCAAGCAACGAGTGTGACCCGACAGAAGAGTCAAATGGGTTGCATTCTGGTTCACGAGTTAACCCGAACCATACCCGATATTTCAATCGGGTCAAAAAAATTAAAACCAAACCCAACAACCCGTTTGTTAAACCGGTCAACGTGAACCCATAATTTTTGGGTTGGATTTTCGGGATGTATCATATATTGAAATGGTGAAACCCCTACCTTTAACTCAAATTTTTAATATTTTCTTGAACATTTTAATTCCATCTCCAACTACTTTACTATTAAGAACTTTCATTTTTATTCTTCAAGCACATTGCAATATTTTTAATATCATTAGCTATTTTTTCCCTCATAACATTAACTTCCTCATAAATAATCTAAATCTTAAGATCTTGAACAACAATCAAAAATATTTTGATTAGTATTATTTGAATACTCTTATCTAATCTTAAAGGACATATTTAAATAATGTTAATAAGTGATGCTGGATAAATAAACTTTTATTTGAAATGACTTTATAATCTATGCAATATAAATGATCTATTTTTCTTTTAAGAAAATAATCAATATGAGTTTTACTATGTTCATTCCTATAAATGATAAAATACTCTTCTATTATTTTAAATAAAAAATTTGTTAATATAAAATCATAAGAAAGAAAAAATTTAATATGGTTGTATCACATTCATTATTCAATCCAAACTCATTGCAGTCATAAATACTTTTAAAATCTTCTACTACTACCAATAGATCAATTTAAGTCTCCTCTAATAAATACTAATTCTTTAAGATTTATCCTTTGTATTAATTCTTCTAAATTATTTCATAATTTTATTTTTAAACACATATTCAAATCTACTTGAGGAACATAAACAATTATAACATTAATAATCCTAGCATGAATTATAATTTTAAAGCTATAATTTTATCTCTATTTCTATTAATTTCTACAATATTATCCTTCAAATTTTTATTTCTAATCACACATACACCATTTCTATTACGACTTCATATCTAGATACCAAAGTTTAAATCCTAAAATATCAATCACCTTAACCTTTTCTCCAACCTATTTATTTCCTTGGATATGTAGAATATTTATCTCTAATGAAGTATAATATCTATTAATTCAATTAGCATTTCTATAAGAGTACCTATATTCCAAGTTTTTATCCTAAATCTAATTTTATGGGCTAGCTCCTTTTCTTAGATCCATTCATGATGTGGGAACCATTACTTAGTTTAACATTGCACCTGGGCGTTAGTACAACGACCCTTGGACACTTTTCATTATATTGAGGCTATACATCATATTGCTTTCAGGAAAAACCCTAGCATTAACAAAATGTATTAAAATATTCATATCATGATTGCTTAATAAATTTGACATTGATTGTTGACTGCTTAATACAACACTCCACTTAAATTTTCTTTCTCGACCATACTACATTAAATTTGCTTTCAAAACCCATGCCCCTGAGATGAAACTAATCCTCATGAAAGAAAAATGGAATTCAACCTAACTTTTTTTAACAAATAAGAATCCCAAAATACAACAAATATTTAGTTGTGAAAAATTACATAAAATAAAGGATAAAGACATGTTAAACCTAGCGAATAGAAAAAAATAATTCATTCAGAGATAAATAACTGGTAAAATAAGGCAAAATCTTTCCAACACATGCATTTCACCTATTGTTGTTGACTCACCTCATAAATAGTATGGAAGAAGATAAACAAAAAAAGTCCAAGAGAGGCTTTAACACCTCAGAAATTTGCCTATTCTGTCCATTCTAAGGTAGATAGCAAGGAAGTGAGAGTTATGATTTTTAAATCATAGCATCTTGTGTTCTTCGATTGCTCTTCATATTAGTTAAGTAAATAAGTCATGCAAGAGCCGAGAGGAAAAAGATATGCTATTGTTCTAGTGCCTATAACTAGAGCTAGAGCTAAATTCAAAGTCAATGTAAGAGTAATAGTCAAAGTTGAGCACGTAAAATGAAACCTAGGGACCTAAAAGCATAAGATTAGTGTTGTCAATATTTGACACGACCCGAAAACCCGAGTTGAAACTGACCCAAAAAATTCAGGTTAAGGTGAACCCATTTCACAAATGGGTCAGGCTTGGGTGTTCAGATTAGACCTGTTTGAAAAAATGGGTCGGTTCGAATTGACCTGGGAACCCTAGCTCAACCTAGGTTAACTAGGAAAAACTCGCTGATCGGTCTGCCTACCATTGCAATTGAAAAAGGTTTAAGTTCTTTTATGTGGTCCAAGGGCAATGCTCAACATTTAGAAAACCTATAGAATCCAAATACAAAATAAAGAAAAATAAGTATGGTGTTGACTTTGGTACTACATGACCAATAGATGATGATGAATACAGTTTGACTATCACTAACAATTTAGATGTTGATATGATCTTTATAGAGACCTCCAATGCTGTTGGAAAGTCATATTTATATATTACCAACGATCCTGATTACTTATAATTAGAGATGCACCTCTTGATTTTGAAGGATCCTACCAATCTAGTGTAAAATTCTAAGTAACTAATAAATTGGGTAAAGCATTATAAGCATATTTCCTAAGCATTTTTTTAAATCTCTTCCAACTTTTGTTAAGTGACTCTCCCTCAAATTGGATAAAAGATGTCATATTATTCCTAAGTTTGATAGTTTTTTTAGAAGTACTTAGCTAGGAATTTATGTGCCAACTCTTTCTAAGTAGTTATAGAACATGGGGGCAAAGAATTCAACCACATCTTGGCTTTATCCCTTAGAAAATTTGATAATATTGTAAGTCTAATAGCATCATCACTAACACCATTATACTTAATATTGTACAAATTTTTAAGAATATAATTAAGTGTAGGTTGGAATCCTCAATAGGATTTTCACTAAATCGAGAATTTTGATCCATTTGAATTGGTTGGTTTCAGTTCAAAGTGATAGACCTAGATATAATGTCTATTGATACTCTGATGGATTTCTTCTATTATAAGATTAAAATACTTTTTAAGAGATCTAGGATGGTCTTGATCTTGTACTAGCTCAAACATCTCTAAAATCTTTTATTTTTTTTAATTTTTATAAGGGTTCTTTCTATCTCATAATCAAATAATAATGGCTCCTCACTAGATCTACTAAACATGCAAAATTATGAAAAAAAAAATTACAAACTAAAAAATCAATGAAATACTTTTTTATCTTTTTTCAAAATTGTAACAAACATAATAAAAATAAAGATACATTATACAAGTAGGTCTAAATTATGAAACATCTAATACTCATATTACTTCACCAACAAAAAACTTAATGGGGTGAGGACTTGACTATGTGGTCAACGATGTGAACTACACCTAGATCTAGCATGTAATATGAATATGCTTAGGTTTTCATTGATATAAAATTAATGAAAGCCAAGTAAATACGCAAGTATACCTTCCTATCAAGTAATAAAATGATATAGAAGAGTGCCAGTTCTATGATGAAGTGTTTTTCTTAATATCAATTGAATTACTATTATTTAATCTAAATACATAATGTATAATATTGAATGTAATATTTTTTAGATTTTACCATTTTATGGAGACTTGCAAAAAAATTAGATACTAATACAAATAAAGTAGTTTGGACAAATGAATGCAAAATGAGACTCCTAATTTTATATATGAATCTGAGCATATGTATCTCTACATCTCTGCAAACCTTATAGGATTGAAAAGAAAGGTTTACGACCTTCCTACAAGTATACCAACTCCATAGAACCTAGAAAGTTTAACATCATATGTCTAGGTATGCTAAAATTCTATTCCAAAACTCCTATTTATTTCAATACTCATTCGTCGAGGTAATACATCACACTAGATTTTAACTATATGCATGGTCATTGTATGCATTAAATTACGAATAAGATATATTTAAAATATCTATAAAGTAATTTAAAATATAAGAGAATATATTAGTATTTTCTATGTGTTTACATCATTAGCCCAAAACTCAAAAAATTTAGCTAGACATGGATAACACAAAAAAAGAACTCATATTTATTTCATTTATATAAGAAAAAGATACATGAGAATTAATAAGGATAAATGTCACTCAAAAGAATTAATTGATTTTCTCCACACTCCTTCTAACAATAGAATTACTTGCATAATATAAGCTAAGATCTCCAAATAAAAGTATCTTGCATTTTTTAATTCTCCCTTACACTTTAATCTAAGGGGAACTAAATGAATACACTTAAAAATATAAGATTCCTCTAAAAGGATAGTACTCCTTTAACAAAAGAATTGAAAAACTATTTATACAAGTGCAGAATTGACCTTAGGCACTACAACACTCTATATGATTGTGCCATAATGGTATAAAAATGAACTAGTGCCTTTAATCATAGCCACTAATACATAAGGGTCTTCTCATAGTGGGAGATTTTATTGCATTGGGGTTCATTCTCTGCTGCCTCAAGGCTGCTTGGGACCAAATCTCTGATGGAGATGCATTAAGGTTTCACTATTTGATTATAGCGGTGAGTTATTCTTTGGTGTTAAAAGGTAATTGTAAGTAAGGTTATGTCTCTTTTTTGGTAAAAAGATTCAGGTTCTTTCAGAGTTTCTCATCATTATTCTTGAAGTTGAAAGTTTATACTCAATGCTTGGGACTCTTATGTAAACCAGGATGATTGCCTCCGTACTAAAATAAAAGTTATATGGTGTTTCCCCTGTGGATTTTGGAAGTAGTGCAGTTTGCCTAGTGGATATTGGGGAGTCATCAGCCACTATCCCCCAACTTTCCTGATACACTTTTTTAGTCCCTTAAGTATAGTTCGTTTTATAACCTTAGTCTATCCATTAGCTTAAGGATGGGCTACGATTATATGTATCAACTGGATATGAAGATCCTTGTAGAATGTTATGATGGTTTTCTCTGTGAATTGAGTTGTGATAATATTTGCAAGAAGACAAAAACAATATATTATATTTTTCTAAATAAATTATTTGGCATTTGCTTCCATGATTTTTACTAGGGGTTCAGTCTCTACCCATTGGTTAAAGTAGTCTATGGCTAAGATGATAAATTTTTATGCTCGATAGCCATAAAAAATGTCCCCATTATATTAGTTCCTCATTAGGCAAAAGGCCATAGGCTTTGGAGTGATAAGAGCTCTAAGTAAGATGAATAGGTGAGACTGGAGTGCAGCTGACAATTATTACATTTTTGTATAAATTCTAATGCATCTTATTTCATGGTAAACCAATAAAATCATTATCTCATAATCTTAAGAGTGAGCGCTTTCCCTCTTAAGTGTTCTACACATATGCCTTAATGAATCCCTCATAGTGTGTAATTAACTTTTGATGGCGGGATATACTTAAGATATGACCTAGTAAATGCCCCCGCTACAACTCCCCACCAATGATGGTGAAATTTGTTACTTATCTTCAAAGTTGCATTACAGCTGTCGTGTCTTTGGGCAACATACCATTTTGTAAAAAAAGATAAGATGAGATCAATCCAAGAGGGCCCCCTTCACTCACCAATTGACTGTTTAATCCAAGGTCCTTGAATGCTCAAAAAGTGTATTTTCTTAATACACTTTCTCTTGGAAAGATCTCCAGCTATTAATGTAGCGAGTTTTCAGAAGTATTTTCCTGTGCAATCTGCTCTTGGAGTTTGTGGATGATTTGATACTTCTTTATGTGGATGAGAAACGAATTCACTAGATTGTAATATTATGCCAATTGTGGATTATGGGCATCAAATTTTCCCTCCACTTTAGAGACAGTGAGTTGCAAATCAGTATAAATTACTAAATTTTGCACCTCACAGTGTATGTCTAGTCTTAGCCTAATAATGAGAGCTTCGTACTCCACAACATTATTTGTCATGAGAAATTTTAGTCGGAGCCCCTATTCAAAGGTAACTTATTGAGGAGAGATCAATAATATTTCAGTCCCAACATTAGAACTCCCAGAAGCTCCATCAATATACAATGTTTAATATGAGGATAGAGGAGGAACGGTGGGTGGTTCATCATAGATAGAGATGGTGCATTCAACCACAAATTCCGCCAGTAGTTGCGACTTAATGTCAGACTTTTGCAAGAAATGGATCTTAAATTCTCTTAGTTCTACCAACCATTTGATTAATCTTTTAGATGCCTCAGATTTTTGGAGAATATTTCTTAATGGAAGATTTGTATAGACTTTAATTATATGAGCTAGAAAATATAAATGTAATTTTCTAACTAAGAATACTAATGTCAACATCATTTTATCTGTCAACAAGTAACATCTCTTTATCTAGAAAAGGATCTAACTAACATAATAGACAAGATGTTGTATAGCATTCTCTTCTCAGACCAAGATTGTGCATATAACATGTGAAGAAACAGCCATATATATGTATAAGATCTCCCTGAACTGACTTTGAAAGTAGTGGAGGTGAGGCTAAATATATTTGGAGTTACTCGAAAGCTTCC
The DNA here is from genome assembly GCA_022539455.1 of Dendrobium nobile. Taxonomy (NCBI): domain Eukaryota; kingdom Viridiplantae; phylum Streptophyta; class Magnoliopsida; order Asparagales; family Orchidaceae; genus Dendrobium; species Dendrobium nobile. The sequence continues at coordinate 28,961,515 of CM039727.1, forward strand.
TACCATGAGTCTGTCCATTGAAACTCTATTTACGAGCACTTCTTAGTATCTTTAAGAAGGACAGATGTTTATCCCCCAAACGGGCCAAGAAACGTAATATAGCTGCAATTCTTCCATTTAGACTTTGGACCTCCTTGATATTCCTTAGGAGCACCATATCTCTTAGTGCATTAATCTTTTGAGGATTAGCTTCAATTCCTTGACAGGAAACTATGAATCTCAAGAATTTTCCATATGAGACTCTAAAACCACACATGGTAGGATTGAACTGCATATTGTAGCGTCGAAGGAGGCAGAAGCATATTCCAGGTCAAATGTATGTTAAAGTTTCTCAAGACTTTTCACTACCATATCATCTACATATATCTCCATAGTGCGCCCTATAAGATATTTAAAAATTTTATTCATAAGATGTTGTATTTGGCTCCAACATTCTTTAGTTCGAATAGTATGACCCATTAGCAGTATAGTCCTTTCTCAGTTTGAAAAGTTATTGCATCCTCATCGGCAAGTTTTATCTTTATTTGGTTGTACTCAAAATAGGCATCCATTAAACTCAACATTTGGTACCCGGACAAGGCATCGACTAGTTGGTCAATATGAGGAAGTGAAAAATTATCCATTAGATAGGTTTTATTAAGGTTCGTGTAGTCCTCAAAATTCTAAATAACAATTTAATTATAAATTTTAATGATTTAAAATTGTAGTGATAAATCTAAATCTCGAAAAGGGTCCAAGTCATCGCTGAACCAACAAATTGATAATCAACGTGGCAGAAGTAGCCAAATACATCACAATTTTTTTAATTTTTTTGCAAACTAGATTAATATTCCATATGGTTATTTTCTGATTTTAATTAAATTTATTACACATAATAATTTGTAATAATTAATATCATTTTTTTTTGTTTGTTTATAATATTTATTAAATTTAACCTAACGTGTGGCTACTTCCACATTTTAAAATATATTAAACTTTTTTTGTCATATTTGAATATTATATATAATTTGGAGAATATTCGATTCAAATTATATTGATTTTAATTTAGTTAATATTATAATTTATTTGACATCCTGTTTCTTTAGAATATAAAGTAACAATTTAATATTATTTTTGTAAGAGTAATTTTTTTAACCTAAGTTATTTAAACCTTTTTGTGTTTGAAAAATATATAATTTTTAGTTTGAAATTTTATGTCAAATTTCAAAATTATTTTTTTTAATAAACTCCATCATGAAATTTTTAACTTCTGAGAAACAAAGAAAATATTCTAGGTATTTTTTATTATCTTTTAATAATTAGTTAATTGGTAAATAAACTATTATTTTTTTTATATTTAATTTTGTGTTGTAATGTAAGAAATGCACAACTACGTAAGTGCTAGCAATTTTTTAATTGACATTTATTATTTTATTTTAACAACGATAAGAGAAATTAGTTGTCCTTATATACAGCTTTTGCTTTCTCATTGTGTGTATGGATAGTACAACCGAATAGATATTGAATAACTGTTTGAATGTACTTTTATGATTGATTAATTTCATGTCTTTTGATGGATATAATTATTATGGTTTGTGAATTTCAATTTTTTATTGTATAACGAAGATAACTACAACTCTTCTTCCTAGTATCATATTAAATAGATGAAATAATAAAGTTTATGATGCTAAATTTGGATTATATGTAAGCTTATTTGGTCCTTATTGTATTAAATTCTCGAAAGCTATTATCATCTAATAACTCTCTTTGATACATCTACAGAAGGGCAAATTATTGGGTCAGGTGATCGGACGCGGAGATAGGTCCGGATATTAATAAAATATTATTTTAAATTAAGCGCAGGTAAAGCACAATTAAAGTGCAAGTAAAGCGCAACTAAAGCGCAAGTCAAAAAGCGCAAGTAACGTGCAGGTAAACGCAACTAAAGCGCAAGTCAAAAGCACAGGTGACGCGGCAAATTTTTATTGGATGTCCGAACTTATTTTTCGCGTCCGGTCACCTGACCCAATAATTTGCCCTATGACTATATAAGAGTCCTTTTTATTTCTATTGTTGCTATCGTAAATTTCAGATCGGTCTATCTTAAAAAATTTTATTAAAAATATATTTTAAGAAACAGTAAAAAAGTCATCTCAAATGAAGTCGAAGTGACTATGTGGCCACAACTTCTGCCACATGATACATAATATTGCCATGTATATGACATTTTTCATCATGTGGCATGTAAGGCTTCGTTTTAGGCTGCTTTTTTATATATTCTTAGAGCAATTTTTTAGTAAAAAATTAATTTTTTTTACTAAAATATTACTTTAAGAAGCAGTAAGAAAACCGTCTCAAATAAAAACTAAACCTCCAGCTAAATTGCAATTTGACCTACTTTCAAAAAAAAATTTAATTAACATTTTTTCTTATTTTAATTTATGTTTAATCCAATTTTTTAAATTTGCCAACTGTTTAACTCATTCCTGCCTCCCACCACATTAAAGGAAAAAGATCTCCAACAATGATTGGACCACACTATTGAACAGAGAAGAGGATGATGACTAAGAATAAAGACTTCCACCCTGAAACCCACCTCCCCAATTTTTCCACCGAAATCGAAGCCACCAGAGGGAGACACCAACTTCTCCTTCGCTGCTCTTTCTCTCCTTCGCCTCGTCTTCTTCTCCCCTTTCTTCGTCTATTCTATGGAAGACATGAGATCGAGATCCTACGCCGATGGCCGGATGCAGATTGAACCGTACGGTATCAGGGGACCAGCGGTTCCGTCATACGATCTGAGGAGCTACAGCACGTCGGATGCCTCTTCCTACTCCCAGAAGGAGACCAAGCTCAATAAGAGTAAGAATCTTTCTTCTTTCAAGGGCGGGTGGTTAAACGATCCGGAGCTCCAGAGGAAGAAGAGAGTTGCGGGTTATAAGGTCTATTCGGTTGAGGGAAAGGTCAAGGGGTCGTTCAGAAAGAGCTTTAGATGGATCAAGGATAGATATACGCATGCCGTGTACGGCTGGTGGTGACCGATGGCTGATCTGTGGTGGTATGATTTCCTTTATAAACTAGTGGAATCTTCTTATCCTTTCTCTTGTTGTGTCGTACTTTGTTGTTTTATGCTTGGAATTTATATGACTTGGTTTGCAATAGTAAGATTGACAGGATGCTTATAAAGAATAACTATAGCTTTGTCCATTGTTACTTCTTTCACTTATAAGCCCGATACTTATGAATCATCGACACACACGCTGATATTAATTTAGTAAGTTTTTCTCCTAAATTCCATTGACCTGGTAAAGAACACTGGGACTGAACTTTTTGTATGTTTTCACCTCAAAAAGATTTTTATTTTTTTTTATGCCGGTGAAAGACAACTTAGAAACAAGAACCAATGGATTTGTTTGAACCAATGAGCTTTAGAATGAAAAGTAGAGAGAGAAGGCCAGAAAGATTCCTTAAAATTCTGATTATTGAGTGAAATCTTTTCTCTGCAGCCTTCTAGAGATGGCTGATTGAAAATTTATTCTGGTCCCCCAACTGAATGAAGAGGTGAATTATTAGGTGGAAGATAGTTAAAGCCTAAAGGGCTTATTGGATACAAGTATATTTTTACTTCGATAGGATTTAATGAATCATGTAAATCCAGCTTTAGCAAATTTTGAGAGGATTAAAGCCTGAAAACTCTTTTGCATGACAATGGTTCAATCTTATCCAATCCACATATATATTTTGGCTATTTATTTCAAGATTTAAGATGTGTCTGGCAGAGAAATCCTTAAATAAGTTAAATCCTTTGAATGATGGGATTTAAACAGTATCATAGCTAAAGAAGCATAAAGGATTTATTGAAACATTAAGATTTAAAGTCTCTGATGATTAATTTCGCTGGATTTAAGCTAAATCTTTTAAATCTTGCCTAAAATAGGATACCAAATAGCTCCTACAAGAAATTTCACTGACAGTAGAGTTTGTAGTGGTAGATTGATTATGAAGAGAGTAGCAGACTTAGTTGATGCAGGAAGGCAATTGAGAGTAGCCATACCTAATGGGATTGGTGATGCATGCAAATTCTTCTAAAGTTAGGTTTGATTAAGGTAACAAGGATAATGTGACCACATTCTTCAGAAATACCATATTTTTTTCAAATCAGTGGTTGACTCTATCATGATGAGAGACAGGTTATTTCATGTTTTGCAGAATGTTCATGCCATGCAGTTTTTTGACTGAAAAGGCAGAGTGCTCAGAGGGAAGAGAAGATCTTTACACTTAAAATGTACTGTAGTACACTGCTGAAAAAAAAAAATTGGCACATAAAATTAATCATCCACGTCACTAGCATTCTGAAGCTTTTGAAAGAATTAAACAATAATGAAGAGAAATTACATCCACATCACTTTCCGATGGAAAAACATAAGACTTTCATTGATTAATTTACGTAATGTGCTAAATGATGATGATACTAATTTTAGGAATCTGATTTTTCTGTGCTTGCTTTCTCTAACCATACTCGATATATTTTTGAGGTTTTTTTTATCTTTTTTTTTTTAATATCACTGCTTGCTAGCAGAATAAATTTTTGAGGTAATATTCTTTGTATGCCTGAGTTAAGGTTTGAATTCTGCTGCTTCTTTTAGTCTGTTAACAGGCTCATCATGGGTTTTATCAGACAAAGTCACGCCAGTATAGTTAGTATCTCTTCCCATGTCATGTTTCATGCTAAGTTGATATATGTTTTTTTCTAGCTAATATGATACTCTCTAAATTTGATTATACTGATCTATCCCTTTTTCTTAACGCTTGAATCAGCTAAAGAATTCATGTCTGTCAGTAGGAGTTTCTTTTCTTTTTCTCTTGGCCCTATGATGTTTATATATTATATAGGTTTGAAATGCGTATAAGGTGGATATTACATCCAGTCTAGTTTTATTCTTGTTCAGCATATACACATAGGGTGATCTAGTGCGGGGGCATCGGGGCATATGCTCCCACTGACTGAGGCTTATTCCACTATGTTATCCGATCTGGTGACTCAACCTGGCCCCAACTCTTCATTATTTTATAACTTGAGATCAAAATATTTGTAAAATCTTGAAACATTATAAAGAGTAATAAAAGTCTTATAGGAACCATTACCAACTTATTTTGCCAACTTATTAGTAGTGCAATTTAAATAAAGCTTAAGAAGATAAATTTTGACTTTGTTGTAGTGATCTCACTAAAGAAAGTTGCTAATTCCCCCGGCACATGCATGTGTAAGTTTGCTTAACACGCCACATTCTCTTGTTGAGGATTAATTATTCTGTGCGGACGCCGAACGCCGTCCAATGACCAACCAGAATGCGCCATGTCACCCCTTTCTTGGTACCACAGCACAGTACTACTTGGTACTGCTGACATGGCGCATTCTGGTTGGTCTCCGGACTGTGTTCTACGTCCACTCTCCGCATAAAATAATATCTCCTTGTTGGGATGGATATCTTGGTAATGGTCGAGCTAGGACTCCACTTTTTTAAGATACTGATATATACATCTCGTCAAATCCACGTGGAATCTCCACCGATCCAGCCATCTGTAAGCAGACAAGAAGATACTACCCCCATTTAAACATTAGAAAATTATTACATGTCTTAACCTCTCTTTCTATAAAGAATATCAGCTATTGTAGTATGACAGCCATTTCATTATAAAAATTGATCTGCCATTTCCTCGCAGCTTCTTCTCATATAGGTTTTTTACACTTTGTATTAAAATCTCAATTACACTGAGTTGCCTATTGTTTAATAATGACAGGAAGCCACTTGCAGCTTGCTGTGTCCTTGAAAGGGAGGTGCTACTAAGGTTCTTGGCTTCAAAGAAAGAAGGTTGTTGTTGCCTCTTAAAGAAATATCATCTTTTGGTCTTATAAGCATCTTTCGTATATATGTTAATTATCAAAAGAATAAGTTAAGAATTTGTTATAGTTTGAGTACCTTTGTGATTCTGAATTCTGTACTACCATGCTTTATTTTGATGCTTGCTATCATATATCTGAGTTATAGAAATAATTTCATGATGAGTTCGGACATAAATCTTGGTAATTTGATGATATTGTAGCTGCTGTCTTGCACATAGCATTGCCAAAATTCCATGTTTTTAGGAACCTTATTTCATACAATACTCAAAATAGGGGTGTAAATGAACGAACTTAGCTGGAGCGAGTTTTATTGATATTTGGCTATGTTAAAATTTTGTAATGTTATTTTACCTCGCTTATGGAGGAATAAGATTTGTTTGCGAATTTAAACTCTACTTGAAAATTTTTTATAAATTAAAAATGATTGTGCCTATGACATCATATATGTATTTATTTATACTAAATATTTGTATTTATGTTTTATACGTCACCAAAAATTTATTGATTGGGCACAAATTTTGATGTATATTTGTTTTGAAACTTTCAAAATTAAATTTTGGACCACTCAAATTATGTTTTCGCAAATTTATAATCAAATTGAATGTTTTGACGAAACGAACATATGGACACCAAAAATAGCCTAATCTAAGCTTGAATGGGCCCAAATCAAGGGTTCGAAGCGTAATTGAAAACTTATTGGAATGAATTGGATGACCAAAAAATCCAGCTTTGTCATCCTTATAGTTTAATCGAACGGCTCAATGAGACAAATCCAACGAACTCGTGATCATATAAATCTAACATCATTAAGGCGCTTAAATGCTGAACATATGTTTTATGATAAAGGGAATTGATATAAGCTATTCAATGGCGTGTTTCATATTTTCTCTATATTTACAAGCATGCCATTCTTAAAAACTTACAAATAAACCTCACTCCTTACATGAAAAAAAAAAAAGCTTGGAGTTAAAGCTTAAACTTTTACTATCTTGAGATTCAAGAGAGCTTTGAGGCTCTAAGGATCTCGGAGCATCACTCAAGCACCACTACAGGCCCACCACATGGTCGTTGCCATCGAAACTTAACAAGCCAACCACCACGATCTTCAGATCACCATTGCTTGATTATGGTTTTTCCAACATTCGTTGTCAGTCGACTACGGTCTTTTAACCACGGTTAGTCAACTACAATTCTTTCGACCTCTATCGTCTGTCGACTACAATCCTCCCACCTTCATCACCCACTAACTATAGTCCTCTAGCTACCATCACCCGTTGACTACAGTCTTCATGCCATTGTTGTCTGACTGTCCTCAACCACCACACCCTATTATGCTCCTTTTAACCTCCATCATTTAGCAAGTATGGTCATTGGACCACCATCACCTAACTACAGTACTCTGATCACCATTACCCAACTATGCTCCTCTAATCATTGTCGCAAAACTATAATCCTTTCAACCTCCATGGCCTACCGACTGCAACCCTCTGAAATATAATCTTTTGGCTATTATCATCTAGTTACTCTAACGCCTACTGGCTTCAGCACCTACCATTGCTAATAATGTGAATGCACGCCATTGCTTACTGGATCGATGAACATTGTCGACATCTCTAACTCCTAGCTTCATTTATGTTGGATTCCTTCATGCTAAATGGCTCTTTCAACGCCAACCACATAATATGTTATTTGTGTTGTATCAATATCTTCCCGAAATGAAGAGCATCATTTTTCATCAATAATAAATACTAGTGAAATCATTTCAATTGTATCAAATTTTATGGTTTTTACATTTCTCTAGTTTTCCATATAAAAAATTAAATGTCACTTATAATTTTTACATTCCTCTTATCTGTGTGCATTGAATTTTCGTATAAAATTAGGATGTTAAACTTTTTATCTCTTCACCGTCATAAATGTTTTAGTGCACAGTACTATTAGTTTACATAATTAATATATCTATACATACTTACAAATGTTCATGGCGGGGGGGGGGAGCAAGTGATATAAGAGCTCAAAGCAAATCTTAAGTAAGAGATTGAGGTATAATTATTCAATTACCATTTTTACTAAATGTAGTATATTCATAAAAAAATAGTTACAGAATTTATTGATCATTTTTTTTTTGTCAAAATGGTTCTTAAAAGTATTGTATTTATTTTCAGATGTGTGTAATATACATTTTAATTGAATTTTTTATATTTTACACTCATTCTAAAGCAAATTTAAGTGTGGAGGATCAGCTTTCATGAAAAAAAAATTAGCATTAATTTTATTAAAAATAAGACCTAATAATTCCATTATTTAACATGCAAGAATATGCTTTAGGCTTTGTTCGGAATAGTTTTCTTACTAATTTTTTCAATAACTTTCTTATAAAAATTTTTACTGTGGCAAAAATATCATATCACAGGCCCAACATAGATATCACTCTCAAATGGCTTGCTTTCCCTCGACCAAAACTGTCTGCTTCATTTTCCCATTTGCTCCCTCTCGCAGCTCACAATCTCGAGCACGGCTTTCATTTTCTCTTTCGCTCCTCTCTTGTCATGTTATTTGCATTCTTAATTTTGATCTTACAACTCCTCTTGGCTCTAGTAATGAGACGACAAATATAACTATTTTAATATATTCTAATATTTCATATTATATGACAAACCGCCAGAAAATTGACCGCTGGAAAATTGACTGTCGAAAAATTGCCAGAAAGTGATTAAGATTAATAAGTTAAAAGATATTAAGATTTAATGTTATTTTTAATTCACTACTTTTGAGCCTTGAAATATTTTTGGAAATAGAGAGAATTTAGCATTTGTACAAAGATTGCATATATATATATATATATATATATAATAAGTTCCTTATTAGAGATGAACTTTTATGTGGAAATTTGAAATGGGAAAAAAATATGAGGCTTGCATAGGTTAAAATGACTCCACCAATATGTATCATAGAGTATATCGTATCTCATAATTAGTAATAGCAATGCTCTTATGTTTCTACTCGATATTCAAATTTTGGACCATATTTTATTGTTGTCATGTTTTTTTAGAATTTTAGCTTATATATTTTTTAAATTTTTATTATTTAATTTTTTATATAATGAGTTGGTCTATCCTAAAAAATAAGGTTGGATCCATCCCTGCAAATGTTATATACATATATAATCTGACTGTCAATTTCGGGTTACGGGTCGGGTTCGGGTCAACCCGAAATTGACCCGGTATTATTCGGGTTCGGGTAGACCCGACCCGTTTTTTCAAACGGGTCGATTTTCTGGACCCGAACCCGACCTGCTTCGGGTTCGGGTCGGGTTCGGGTCAACCCGACCCCACCTATTTCAGCCAAATCCCGCCGTCCCGCGCCTGCATTCAAAATTTTCGCCAAATCACCCTCGCCGTGCGGTCAGCGGGACACACGTGGGAGTTCGCGGATGAGGTGATGCGGTGAGCCGGTGACCTCGTCAGCCTGACGCCGGCAGGCTCCAATTGACGCCGACGCGGGAGTTCGAAACGGCGGGAGATGGCTCGATGCGGTGATGGCTGACGCGGGAGTTCGGAGCTGACGCAAGTCACGCAGGCCTCGGGACGCGAAGAAAGCAAGCCTCGGGACGTGAAGGCGTGAAGCGACGCGACGTGGCCGGGCAGCCGGGCAGGCGGTCTCGGGGCAGCTGGGGCACTCGGGTTCGGGTCTGTGTTATTTCGGGTCAATTCGGGTCATTCTCGGGTTTACGGGTCAACCCGAACCTGACCTAGTTTTGCAAACGGGTTGATTTTTCAGACCCAAAACCGACCCGCTTCGGGTTCGGGTCAACCCAAACCCAAAATTTTCGGGTCGGGTTCGGATCGGATTTTCGGGTGGGGTCCAATATTGACAGGTCTAGGTGGAGGACCTAAGATAACAAAGGAAGTGGGCTTCATCAGTTAGATCAAAGGTTATTACTCAATTAATAAATATTTCTTTTTTTCTAGAATATTTCTTGATTAAGTATTAAATTATATATATTTTGGTTGACTTTTCGGAAAGCCGTGTTGACTTGATGTTGGCTGAACGAGGAACGTGGGCAAAGAAAACATGTTAAAGGTTTTTTCCATACAATAAATAATGATAATTTAAGTATGGCTTTAGCGTGTGGGTGGTTGTTTTAAACTTGATTATGCAGCTTTGTTTGACAAAGGAGCTATTTGGTTGGAATATTTTAGTGCATTAAATATTTTAAATGTAAGATTTTTAATAATTTTGGTGTTTTATTTCATGAAAAAAAGAATTCAAAATAAAATAAAGAAAATATAGTGTTAATCATTCAAGCTCATTTTTGAGATAAATCAAACTCGTCCAATTTTGAACGAGAACAATTTACACTGCCACCCGTCGGCTACCCTTTGAACGCCGCCACTGTCACCGGCCACTATTCTTAAACTTTACACTATATTTATTTTACTTCAAACCAAATAAAAAAATATTCACCTAAATTTAATTTACACTCATTCAAACAATTTAAAAATAATCATTTTACACTGTATTTTCTTTTTAATCAACCAGACAGCCCCTAATTAATTTTAAATTTGTTAACATGCTCAGCTTTGATTAGTTATGGTAGCTTCACAATTGGAACCATGGGTCGATCCCCCACGTACATTTGCCCACCCTAAAAATACAGTTGCTTGAGCTAATAAATTTAAATATTTCATTTATTAAAAAGTAATTAAATGGTAAATAAATTAAGCGTAATTCTGGCGCAAAATTTATCGTTTGAAAAGACCATTAATTGGAGCACATTTATTGGTTCTTCGTAAGCGAATTTTTTAAAGGTGTGGAATTAATGGCTAATATAACAGCAGGAGCGTCGTTAAATCTAAATTTTAAAAAGAGCCAAAAAAAAAATAAAAAGGAATTAAATTTTCTTAGAAAATATAAAATTCTTTTGGGTTTTTTAACAAAATTTAAAATGATTTTAGGTTTCCTTTAGAAAACTTCGAACATAAAACAAAAAATTATGACTTTAATAATATTTATTCAATTTTTTAATAATAAAAAAAAATAACCTCAGAGGTAACTAGAAATTTGTAATATTACAAATTTATAATAGTCATTTATTAATTTATTGTTATTGACTTTATGAGCCCAAAGCTTGACTACAATATTTTGGAAAAATTATTACATGTGATTTCCAAATGCATCCGGAGGTTAATCCGGACGAGTCATGTGACCCCATGCAAAGTGCATTGGATGATGTGGCGCGTCCGGATTGACTTCCGGACACGTTTGGACTCCGCACAAAATAATCTCTTTAATATTTTGATTATTGCCCGCATAATTTGGTTCATCTCTCTTTTTAACTGATGATTTTTTATTGCAATTATTTTTTTTTACTAACATTGTAGGTACACACTTGAAGAAAATTCCCAATATTAATTACATTTCAATGAACAAGTACAAAACTTGTCCGGATTTTAGGTACACACTTGAGAATCGTTTGATGTGCAAGGTTAGCGATGCATGTAAATGGAAAGAGGATGTATAAGAAAAGCAAAGCCCGGAAATCAATCTATCTTAGATGGAACAAGCATGAAGTTACATGAGTTATAAATTTGTTGCGTCCAGGAGTATTCGCGGCGGTAGAGAAATATCACATTTAACGTCTTAGCATTGTACGAAAATCCGGCACGCAATCAGATAAGGAGAGAGGGTCTAGCATTTATGAGACACCAAGATTTTTACGTGGAAAACCCCTATAAAAGGGGGAAAAACCACGGGGCCTAGCCCAGTTTGAACGAATCCACTAGTATTGCAGTCGATTACAAATGAGGCCCTTCCTTGGTGAAAGGTCTTAGCTTGATGTACATCTTATGGAGTACATTACATGATGTAAATACAAAGAATCACTATTGACATGTTCGCTTTGTTAGAAGGACTGTAGTCGGCGGGCGACGTAGGTCAGGAGGACCGTAGTCAGCTGGCGACGGAGGACTGTAGTCGGCGGGCGACGTAAGTCAGGAGGACCGTAGTCGGCGGGTGACGGAGGCCGAAAAGACTGTAGTCGGCGGGCAACATAAGTCAGGAGGACCGTATTCAACGGGCGATGGATGTCGGAAAGACTGTAGTCGGCGGGCGACGTAAGTCAGGAGGACCGTAGTCGGCTGGCGACAGAGGTCGGAAGTACTGTAGTCTTACGACGAAGATCAGTAGGATAGCGTCAGGTAGAAGTCCAACAATGGAAAAAAATCCATCTTCGCGTAGACGTCTAGTGAAGTCCGATAATCGGTAGAAGTCCGGCGTCGGGTAGAAACTTAGCGAAGAGTGAAGGTTCGACGTCGGGTAGAAGTCTGACGTGTGTTGTTGACAAAGGAGAACTCCGGCTTCCCTTGGGCGGAGTTTCAGCGTCAGAAGGGAACTCTATTGCAAATTGGGAAGAATTTCAGCATCACGTGGAAGTTCTGCAAATTCCCGGCGTTTCCTGAAAATCCGGCAGAGTTCCAGCGTCTTTAGGCGGTAAGAAGAGCTCCAGCGGTGGTCGAGGAGGTAAGGAATCTCCTTTTCCCCTTTCTCCTCTCCTTCTTCTCTCTCTTCACTTGAGTTCATTTGGTGTAGAATGAGGGCTCTATTTATAGTTTTTCTGGAGTAGCATAGCCCGTAAATAGGCGTGAGATCAAGGGCGAATTAGGAGTGGTTTGAATGGACGGCCGATATCGAATCCTTTGATCATGCACCGTTCGTTGGCTATTTGAAGGCCTTAATGATGTCATAATTCAATGATCTTGGGCTCGTTGGATTTGTCTCGTCGATCCGTTCGATTCGAGTATAAGCTCGTCAAAATCGGAGACCGTTTGGTAACTCAAATTGCGGTTTGAACCTTCCAACAGCGCTTTGAACCCTTGATTCGGACTCATTTGGGCTTGGATTGGGTTGATCTTGGTGTCTTTGGGTTCGTATTTCCGAGATGCTCAGTTTGACTGTAAGCTCGCTGAAATCAGAGTTCATATGCTCCCGAAATTAATTTTTGAAGTTTCCAACTAGCTTTTGCCTTGAGATTCGTGCCCGATCAAGATAATTTTGAGATGACGTATCAAAATTATATTTTTCTCTATTGAGTATGTGTTTCTCCTCAGTCGTAGAGTATTAGAAGACAAAGTACCCTCATTAGAGTGAACTTTTATTACGTCCGGTGTAAGGACGTAGAGGAACGTCCGGTTGAAGTCAAAATTCCGCCAAAAAACTTGGTATTTGCTTGGTACAACAAGGTATTATTTGATATTAACGAGGAATACCGCTCTTTGAAGACCAATACCGAGTTATACCGAGCTGTACCGAGAAATACCGAGTTGTACCCTAGGAAAAACTCGGTATAACTTTTGTATAACTCGGTATTTCTCGGTTTAGCTCGGTATAACTCGGTATTGGGTCTTCAAATGATGGTATTCCTCGTTATTGTTTGGTATTGCTCGGTATTTTCTCGGTACAACTCATTTTTTGGCGGGATTTGGCCTCCAACCAGACGTTCCTCTGCGTCCGGTTGGAGGGCGTAATAATTGTTCCATTAGAGTTGATATATCATGAAAAAATTATAATCTCGTGACAAAATCAAGCTAGAAAATTCAAAAATTAAATCTGGGAGCATCTGAACTTCGATTTTAGCAAACTTACAATCGAACTGAGCGTCTCGAAAATACGAACCCAACAACACCAAATTCAACTCAATCCGAGCCCAAATGAGTCCAAATCAAGGACCCGAAGCATTGTTGAAAAGTTCAAATCACAATTTGAGTTACCAAACGGTTTCCAAACATGACGTGTTCATAGTCAAATCGATCAGCTCAACGAGATGAATCCAACAAGCCCAATATTGCCGAATTATGACATCATTAAAACCTTCAAATGTCTTATAAACGGTCCATGATCAAATGATTCAATATCAGCCGTCCATCCGAGCCACTCTACATTTGCCCCTGATCTCTCACCTATTTACAGGCTATGCCACTCCAGAAATCTATAAGTAGACCCCTCATTTCTCATGAGAGGGGACCCAAAAGAAAAAGCAAGAGAAGAAGAGGAGAAGAGAAGAATAGGAAGGAAGAAACTCTTCATCGACCACCGCTAGAGTTCCGCCCGACTTTCAAGTGACGCCGGAATTCAGCCCGACCTCCAAGTGATGCAGGAGTTTCACTTGAACTCCAAGTGACGCCAGAATTCCGCCCGGCCTCCAAGTGACGCCGGAATTCCGCCCGACCTCCAAGTGGCGCCGGAATTCCCCCCGAGCTCCAAGTGACGTTGGAGTTTTACCTGAACTCCAAGTTACGTCGGAGTTCTCCTCGGCCTCCAACTGACGTTGGACTTCTATCTCACGCCGGACCTCCACTCATCGCCAAGTTTCTACCCAATACCAAACTTCTTCTGATTTTTGAACTTTCGCCAGACATTTATCCGATGCTGGATTTCTACCTAACGCCATCCTTCTGACCTTCATCGTCAGACAATAGTCCTTCCGACCTACGTCGCCCACCGACTATGGTCCTATTGACTTATGTTGCCCACTGACTACTGTCCTTCCAACCTCTATCGCCAGGCGACTACGATCCTTCTGACTTATGTCGCCCATTGACTATAGTCCTTCTGACCTTCGTTTCCAGCCGACTGCGGTCCTTCTGACTTACGTCGCCCACTGACTATAGTCTTTTTGACCTCTGTCGCTCGCCGACTATGGTCCTTCTAACTTACATCACCCGTCGACTACAGTCCTTCCGACCTCCGTCGCCAGCCGAATATGGTCCTTCTGACCTACATCTCCCACCAACTCAACTACAGTCCTTCCGACCTCCTTCGCCAGCCGACTACGGTTCTCCATACTTACGTCGCCCATCTATTACAGTCTTTCCGACCTCTGTCACCAATTGACTACGGTCCTCCTAACTTACGTCACCCACTAACTACAATTTTTTTCCTGCCTCCGTCACCAGACAACGGTCTTTATGACCTCAGTCGCCTGCCGACTATGGTTCTTCTGACCTCTGTCACCAGACTATGGTCCTTCTAACCAAATGAACACATCAACAATGATTCTTTGTATTCTCGCAATGTAATGTACTCTATAAGATGTACATCAAGCTAAGGCCTTCCCCAAAAGAAGGGCCTCATTTGTAATCAACTGCAATACTAGTGGATTCATTCAAACTGGGCTAGGCCCCGTGATTTTCCCCCTTTTTCAGAGGTTTTTCATGTAAAAATATTGGTGTCTCATAAATGTTAGACCCTCTCTCTTTATCTGTGTGTGTGCTAGATCTTCGTACAGTGCTAAGACATTAAACTTTATATTTCTCTACCGCTGTGAATACTCTAGAATGCAACAAGAGTTAAATTTAAAATAATAATAATATATAAATTGAGTAAAACTAATAATACTATATGATCTACATTAATTTCTAATTCAAGGTACGAATAATTTGAAATAATTTTAAGATTAAAATTGAAATAATGTATTGTGCGATGTAAATCGTACCTCATAATCAAGGTTAAAAGTTCTTATGACACACCAACAAATTAGTGAATTCGTATTTTATAACATTTTACTTAAATTTAGAGTAAAGTGTGGAAGCTTAAAAAAATATTTAAACATAAATTAAAAGCATTTTTTTTTCATTTAAACTTTTTAGAAAACTTTTTTTTTTGTGTGTGTTTGAAGGAAGAGTTCAACCAAAAATATATCAACCATAACTCTCCCAAAGATGAGCAATCATATCAAAGTGCATAAAAGTAAATGCAGGAAAGTAAAAAAAATCCAAACCATATTTTTATAGTGGTTTGGTCGAAATCGACTTACATCCACTCCCCAAAGGTCACCCTCTTTATCTATTGTTGCAATCCGAGAGATCGACCTTTGTGTTTTGATGATTACAAATATTATTGGATATTTATTTAGTTTCTGCTAATTTATATATACTATAAATTTTGTGTGTGTTTTACTAACTTTTCAAATTCAACAAATACAAAGCATCGTTAAAGAAACAGAGCTCAAGAAAGTACTGTATAGGATTGACATGTTTAAAAGATTCAGTATTTTTATTTTTTTCTTGAATCAATGTATATAATAAGATATATGTTAGCTTAACAACCGTGCACACACAAACACACAAAGAAGAATGAAAAATAAATATTTTAATTTTCCTATTAATTATATTATATGATCCATATTGTACTGTATGATTAGTTCAAATAAAAATTAATTAAAATATTTAATTTAAATGAGAGAAATAAATTTAATTTATAACCAGTAATATTGTACGAACATCATATCATACTAGACGATTAGCTATTTTCAAAAACTTCATCGTTGAATGTAATTTACTTAAAATAAGAAAATTTTGAATTTTGCAAATTGAACTATTCTTATTCGTATTGTAGGATATTTAATTAATATTGTCTAATTTAAGTTCGAGTATTAAGGAATTAAATATAATCTATATTAATTATAGACCGTACATTACGATCATGTATCAGATAATACGAACCACCTAATAACTCTATGAACAAACTATGATTCATCATGTATGATCTGATATTTGATTTAAACTAATCATATTGTACAATTGAGAATTGTATAGAATGATCCAAATAAATTATTATATGATCCAAAAAAATTGTGCAACGCGATTTTAGCCGACAGAATTAAAAAATTATAGTTTTTTTTAACTCTATATATACTCATATTGTAAACTTAGCAAGGGTATTTTGGTAGTTAGATGTATGTTTCTTTTGTGAGAAAGTTTGAAGAGAGAGCATTGAGCAAATAAGAGAAATGGTAAGGTTGTGTGAGAGAGAAGAATCTTGTGGGATTCAAGGGAGTGTGAGAGAGATTTTCACATGATTACTCAAACCAACTTGCGTCTGAGTTCCTCTAGATGTGTTAGAGTTCATCATGAGGGAAGCTTTGTGAAGAAGCCATTAATGTCAAAGGTCATTGGCTACTCTACCGCACTGAGGAGGTGAAAAGGGATTTTGACTAATCCATCATATTAAGGAGGTGAAATGGATTTCGACTACTCTGTCGCACCCTGGAGGTGAAAAGAATTTTAGCGTTTCTACCAAATCAATGAGGTAAAAAGGAATTCTTTGAGAGAGAATGGACTATATGGGCTTGCTAAATGAGATTTACTATTGGTTAGTGTATTACCCAAAGAGAGGAACTTCTTGGATTTTATGTAGGCCAAGTTTTTTCAAACCACTATAAAAATTGGTTTGTGTTCTCTTTTTTCATTTATTTTTTTATAGTTTTACTTTCTTGGATATTTATTTTTCTATAATATGAGTTGAGTTTGATTATCATTGTGATACTAAAATCATTATGATTGATTTGGATTGATATTTATTTTCACAAAAGAAATAGAAAATTAGATTAAAAGAACAAAAATTATTATTTGCTTTATCTATAAAATTAAAAACACAAAAAGATTTGTATTTATTTTGGGTTGTTATTAAGAGTTATGATTTTGTTTATTATAACGCTTCCGCAATAAAATATGGTTTTGATTTTTAATCAAAAATATTTTCGAAATTTTTTTAGATCAACAATTCAACACCCCCCCCCCCCCCCCCCCCCCCCCCCCCCCCGCGCGCTTCGTGTGCTATTTCAGTGTTCAATTGGTTTCATAATCAATTATTGAACTTTCAAGTATTGCACAATATGATGCACTTTTAGCTCTCAATCTAACGAAGAAAACCTTCTCCCTTGGCAAGGTGAGGAATGACCTTTACATACTCTTCTTGCCCTGAAGTATCTCTCTCTTTTTTCATCTTGGCCAGTGAAGATGTTTCTTCCTCTATGTGCTCCTCACACGGCAGATATGCCAATCCCTTTTTCAGCTCCTCGCTCAATAGAGATGTCGCTCCCTCCTTCTGCTCCTCGTAATGACAGATATACCATCTCCTAGCCTCCTTAGCTAGTAAGACTTTGGGCCAAAGACTTCTCCATAGAGTTATTCTCAAAGAGCTCCACAACCACAATACGGAGGATCTAAGGTGTAAGCTAATAAGCAACCATGAAAAATCCCTCACACCCCTTACACCCTCAAGGAAAACCCTCCCTCAACCTCACCTCCTCTCTCTCCTAAGTGGTTTGGACACCCTATTACAGGTAGGAACAAGTAAATAACCACATCAATAATATTTATAATCATCAAAATACTAGGTCGAGCTCCCAAATTTGAACAATATCCCCCTTTTTTATGATAATAAATATTGTTGGTTCAAATTTAAATTTGAAAGTTTAATATTCAATTTCTCGCTAAGTTCTCCCCCTCACAAAATAGCTTCTTTAAAATTAATAGGGAAATGATTATTTTTTATTTATTTTATTTATAACTTAAGTTTTTATTTTATATTATTTCAAATGTTTTAAAACAAGGTTTTTTAATTTTAAGACATTTTTTTTATTTTTAAAATATAATAAAAAATACAATAATAAAAAGAAAAATTGCATTAGTTAAAAATTAAATAGTATAACCAACACGACTCACTACTCACCCTTTTGATATCATGAAAAAGGAGTGGCTAAAAATAAATCAATTATTTAAAAAGAAAGACTAAGAAACAAAGTAAAATGAGACAAAATACAAATAAAATAAGATACTCATCAAATGGAACCTGATCAAGGGGTTGAGGTGGTGACTGGAAGTAGAAGTGCATAGAAGAAAATTGCTTATGAAACCAAGCATGGTATGCCTTTTGCTACTAATGAAGATACTCCCAACATATAATGGACTCAAGAATGTAAGCATCTAGCCTTAGCTCTAGGAAATCAAATCACTCAATCCACGAGTCATGAGGTGGTGGCTAGAATGTGGGCCTTAGTGCTGCAGAGGCTGGTACTACATGGAATAGTGTTATGGGTGCTGGCTATTTCCCTTCCTCTTCAAAATCATGCTTCTCTATAGCTTGTGGTCCTCGATGTCTATCCCTATAGAGGAAATGGAAGGAGCTATCTATGAAGTAAAATTGGAAATTATCAGTTGGGTAGGGTAGATTAGGTCATACTTCACAACTAATATATAGGCCATGATATGTCCTAGTGCAAAGTTTTGCCTATGGTGTGCCCTTGGGTTCAATTCCTAATAGTCATAAAGTTTTCTATGTAATGAATAATCATGTCAACCACAACAAATTACATTATAGTTATACAAAAATATATAATAATGGATAATAATGTGGTGATGTTGATCTTATCACAAGCTTTGGGTATAATAAATTTTTAAGTACATAATGAATATTATGTGCATTTAGGACTAAAATGCTGACTAGTGGCTGGTGATGTGATGATCAAGGATAGTTCCACAAGTAAACAAAAATTCTAACATAAAAAATAAAAACATATTATAACCAAAAAATAAATTAAAAAATGTCATAAGGAACAAATATATTGGCAAATAAATATCAAAATATGTAAACATGCAATAAAATGACACAAATGCAAACACATAAATTATAATAAAAGCATACAATAACAACATCATCAAGCCTTTACCCCACTACGTGTCATCGGCTATATGTAGCCATTTTCACCATTGTGTTCTATCAAGAGGCAAATTTAAACCTAATAAATAAAGGACATTTCTAATATTTTCTAACCAAGTCTTTTTAGGTCTACCTTTACCTTTCTTAGCATAAGCCAAATTTAATGCATCTACTATCCTAAAAGGGTCATTTGAAGGCCACCCTTTTATGTGACCAAACCATCTAAGGTGACTCTCTCTAATCATATCTTCCAGTGGAGCAATTTCAACCTTTTCATGTATATGCCCATTTCGTATCCTATCTACAAGAGTAAAGCCACTCATCCACCTGAGCATCCTCATCTCTATAACACTTAACTTAATATTATGCTTATCTTTTAATGGCCAATATTTTGCACCATAAAGCATTGTAGGTCTCACCACCATCTTATAGAAATTTTCCGTAATTTTGCGAGGGACTTTTCTATCACATAACAAGCCTAAAGAATTCCTCCACTTCAACCATTCAACTTGAATTTTATAAATAATATCTTCATCTATTTCACCATCACTCTGAATAATAGGCCAAAGATATCTAAATTCTAAGCTAATTAGTGACTTGATAGCCCAAAGTCACAATACCCCCACTAGATCTATTATTATTACAATTATAATCCATATATTCAATTTCAGATCTACTCAAATGAAAACCTTTAGACTATGAGGTTAATTTCCATAGTTCAAGTTTACCTTCAACACCCTCTCTAGTATTATCAATAAGAAGAATATCTTCAATAAAAAGCATACAACAGGGTATAACCTCTTGCAAATGTCTACTGAGAACATCCATAAATAAAGAAAAAAAAAAGAAATGGGCTTAAGTCTGATATTAGATGTAATCTAATTTGAATAGGAAAATATTTGGTCAAACCACCTTGTATTTGAACACAACTAGCAACTCCTACATACATATCCTTAATAACTTGAATATAAGCATTTTTAACCCCTTTCTTTTCTAAAAGTATCTATATCACTTCTCTTGGAACTTAACCACATACTTTCTCTAAATCAATAAATTGAAATTTTGGCAGGGATGTTAAGCCCTAATGAACTAGTCCCAAGGCTAACCAAGAGGGGGGGGGGGGGGGGTGAATTGATATTTAAAAAAACTTTAATTAAAACACAAACTCAAACCAAAATTCACCATAAAGAAATCAAAGTGTAGAAATTAAATGCGGAAGCAGTAATAAAGAACAAAGAGTTTTATAGTGGTTCGGTCAACTTGGCCTACGTCCACTCCCCGGAGACGCCATCTGAGTATTGCACTAAACTCAGTTACTCTCCTTTTTCCCTCACAGTATAGCGGAGAAGCCTGTAAAAACCTCCTTTTCACCAACCCCGGTGAGGCAGAGAACCCAACTCCTTTTGATTCCTCCTGAAGCAGGCAGAGAACCTCAACTCCTTTTACTTCCTCTAGAAGCAGGCAGAGATCTTGATTAGTTGTGAAAAGTAAACCTCTCTATAATCCCCAAGGAACTAGGGATGACGACCAGAGAAGATGACGATGAATCCTTGCTTGGAGCAACCTTTATGAAACCCCTAACAAACTCCCCCTCACAAGATCCTCTCTCTTTCTCCCTTTAATCTTCCTCTTCTCTTTACTCTCTCAGGTCAGGACAATAGCAAAAGATCCTCTCTTGGGTAGAACAAGATGTCTTATATAGAAGAGCTTTGAAATAGCTCTTAATTGTAACAAACTGACTTTATCGTCCATGACAATATAAATATCATCATGTACGATCAGTGCAAATTTAGCTTAATCAGCTAGGATGATTTGAGATGATTAGAAGGTTTTTGTTCATATTGTCCTGGATAATATCGTCCTATACAATTAGTACAAGTCGTTGAATATCATCCAGAACATCGCCCTGAATGAATGTTTGGACGATGGAAAAATAAACTGATCGTCCAGGCCGATCTCCCGATCATCCCGGACGATTAGTTCAATTCAGTGCATATCGTCTAGAGCATCACCTTGAATTGAAGCTGGTCGATGTTTGATCATCTAGGAACAACTAAGATTTTTAAACTGATCGTTCCGGTCGATCCTGCAATCGTCCAGATGATATGATTGAGCAATCAAGCCTTAATTACTTTCCTTAATTATAAGATTAATTTAGGCATAATTGCATTGTATCGTCCAAGACAAAGTCCAAAAATAAAAGAAACCTAAATATATCTAGTGATTGATTCTTTCTAATTTGAGCCTATCATCTTGACCGATACAAATATTGTCCAGGATGATGTGTTTAATGACAGTTGCCTTAACCAGGATGCCCTAATTAGGGTTTCAATTTTTAACTCATCATCAAGGCAAATTTTTTGGATCATCTTAGATGATGTGAGAAAAAATAAAAAAACTCTAAAATAGTAAGAAAATTTATCCCAAGTGTATGTGCAAACTTAGCATCATGAACCACATCATTTATAATTGACTCAAGAAAAAGAAAAGATTACAAACTTACTCAGACCTAGTCTACCCAATCTTGAGTTGGTTCAAATTGCATTTTGATCTTGTGGATCTAAAATATTAGTAAACAAGGTAATCATAGAGAAACAGTAGTGTTTGTTGTCATCAAAATTCTATTTTCTAAAATCAAATTGGCAGTAATCTCCCCCCTTTTGATGATGGCAAATAAACAAACAATCACACCTAAATAAAATAAAAAACAACCTAAATAAAATGAAAATAACTCAAACACTACTCCCCCTTTTGACATCACAAAAAAGGAGGAAAAAACCAGAAAAAAAATAAGAACGAAAGTAAAGGATTTTTTTTAATCAATGCAAAAGTATGACAATGTCTCCAAGTGATTAATTTTAAAGACTTGTATGATCAATGAGTTAACATCATCAAAATTTCAAATCGATAGAATATTTAATCTTGTTAACCCTAGCTCGGACTTCTCTCAGGAAAAATTGCCTTTGTAAACAAAATACCTAACTCAGAAAAACTAATTGGATAAGAAAAAGAGATCCATTAAAGACTTGGTTTCAAAAAAATATCTTATAGAATAATGTAATAAAGTAATTTGTCACAATCATGAAATTTGAAATCAAGCCTTTGAAAATATCAAGTGACACATGAATACTTCTAAGTTTTAGAAGTTTTAAATAGAAGAGAACTTGCTTTTGGGGGGGCTCATTTTATGCCTCTTGTCAATTGAATGACGCACTTTGAGCATCTTTTGATCTTTGATACACTTTGTGTATTATTCTCATTTTGGCATTATTGTGCATCTTTTGATTTGGCATCATTGACTGCTTTTTATTTATTTGCAAACTAGATCCCTTTTTAAAATTCTTAAATACTCTCAATTATGAGTATATCTTTCATATATTAGTAAAAAAAACTCACTCTCTAATATAAGGAATAACAAATTACAAAATAGAATCAAAATCATATAATAAATGCAATGACTGGATGATAAAAAAACTTAAAAGTAATATAAAGACTTTGAACATTATAAATAAAAGATAGATTATTGTAGCAATATATAAAAGATCTCAATCTCAAAGTCCAGTTATTCGTTTGAGTTAGACTTTTGTTTAAAAAAAATTACACTACTAAAAGATGTTAGAGGAAGAGAAACAATCAACGATGTTTTCTCCTTTTAACAAATTAAGAGATGTAAAATATTGACTACAAATTTTTTAAAAAATAAAAATATGTTATAAAATATCATTTTAGTAGTGATCACAAAAATAAATAAATAATAAAAATAAAAACAAAAAGAAACAAAAGCTAACAAAAAGTAAAACAAACAAAGTGAAATAAACAAAAGAAAAAAGAAAAGCAAAAAAGAAAATTCAAAATTCAGTAAACATCAAGTTCATGCATTTATGTCAATCATTACCAATCTGGTCCTTAAGATACTAAAAGCCAGTGGTTAGTAAAAATGTTAGTCAATTGATTCTTAGTTGTCACACGATGTAACTCAATATCTCATTTGGTCACATTGTCTCTAATAAAGTGATGTCTTATGTCAATATGTTTGGTCATTGAATGTTGGATAGTATTCTTAGAGATATATATTGCACTAGTGTTGTCACAAAGGATTTAAATTATGCCTATAGGTAATCCTCAATCGAGAATTTATGCTTCAACCAAAGGACTTGGGCAACACAACTTCCTAAGATAATGTACTCAGCTTCAGCAGTGAAAAGTGCAATAGAGTTTTGTTTTCTACTAAACTATGATACTAAAAACTATCCTATGAATTGGCAAGTTGTAGAAGTACTTTTTCTATCCACCCTATATCCTACAAAATCAGAATCAGAATATCCAATAATCTCAAAAGAAGTGTTGTCCTAGAATAGCAGATTCCTAAGTTTTGGGTCCCCAAAAGATATCTAAGAATTCTCTTAACTGCAGTCAGGTGAAATTATTTAGGATTAGCTTGAAATATAGCACAGAGATAAACACTAAATATTATATCAGGTCGATTAGCAGTCAGATAAATTAAAGATCCAATCATCCCTCTATACTTCTTTTAATCAACAAATTTTTCATTTGAGTCTTTATCCATCTGAATATTAGAAATAATGAGAGTATTTATTGGTTTGGCTTTATCCATTTCATATTTCTTCATGATATTCTTAATGTAGGACAACTCTCCCATCATACTCATCTAAAACTCCTTACTCATTGTTTTAGAAAAATCATCATATAGCTTTTTATTAGAATATCCAAAAAGTATATCATCAATATAGATCTGAACAATGAGTAACTCATCTCTTATTTTTTTTAGAAAAAGGGTGGTGTCTACACTTCCCTTAACAAAATCTCTCTTTAGAAAAAATGTGCTAAACCTCTCATACTAAGCTCTTGGTGCGTGTTTTAATCCATATAAGGCCTTTTTTAATTTGAAAACATGATTTGGAAATTAAGAACTCTCAAAACCTGGGAGTTGATTTACAAACACATCCTCTTGTATTACCCCATTTAAAAAGACACTCTTCACGTCCATTTGGTAAAGCTTAAATCCCTTATAATGGGTAAAGGCTAATTGCACTCTAATTGTTTCCATTCTAGCTACAGGGGCTAATGTCTCCTCAAAATCAATCTCTTCTATTTGGTTGTACCCCTTACTTATTAATCTTGCCTTATTCCTAACCACCACACCAGAATCATTTATTTTATTCTTAAAGACCCATTTGGTTCCAACTACACTTTGTCCCTTTAGTCTTTCTATAAGCTCTTAAATATCATTCCTAAAAAATTGGTTTAATTTATCTTGCATAGCTAAGATCCAAAACTCATCATATAAGGATTGATTAATGTTGGTGGGTTCAGTCATTGAGATAAATGCAGAGTAGTTAACTTCCTTCCTAAATCCATGGCTAATCTTAACACCTTCAAAAGGGTCTCCTAAGATCAGTTCTTTAGGATGACTCAAAGAATATCTCCAATCCATAGGCAAAGCGCGTGTAGGATCAACCCTTTCCTCTAGATTTAAATTTTCTACTCCTTAGGTAATCTCTCCTACTCCTTCAGAGATTTAGGACTCTACTCTCTTATCTAAATTTTCAACTCCTTTGGAAATCTCTCTAACACCATCTTCATCCTCAATTCTAGACTCCTTAGGATCAGATTCATCAAACACTATATGAGTAGTCTCCTCCACCACCAATGTCCTTTTATTAAACGCCTTAAAGGATTTCCTAACACTTGAATAACCTAAGAACACTCCTTCATCAAATTTTGGGTTAAATTTCCCTAAGTGTGACTTCCCATTATTATGAATGAAAATCATACAACCAAATATATGGAGGTGGGAAAGGTTGGGTGTCTTACCCTTAAGGATATCATAGGGTGTCTTATCAAGTTTGGCTCTAACATTCACCCTATTCAACACATAATAAGCTATGTTTACCTCTTTAACCCAAAAGTATTTTGGAAGTGAATACTCAGCAAGCATGGCTCTAGCGACCTCAACTAAGGTCCTATTATTCCTTTCAGCTACCCCGTTTTGCTGAGGGGTCCAGGAGCTAAGACGTTGTGACTAATCCCTTTATCCTCATAAAAGTATCAAAATCTCTCATTTTCAAACTCTCCCTCATAGTCACTATGGATGGTCAAGATCTCACAACCTATTTTTTTTTTTTAATCCAAGTGGAGAAGGATCTAAACTCATCAAAAGACTCACTTTTATGTGACAAAAATTTAATCCAAGTGAACCTCGAGTAGTCATCAACAATCATAAATCCATAGACTTTCCCCCCTAAGTTGACAGTGCTAATGGGTCCAAATAAATCCATATAAAGGACCTCTAAAGGTCTAGAGGTGCTAATGTCCTTAATGTAGTAGAAAGAGGATTGGACTTGCTTCCTTAGTTGGCAAGCATCATAAATGTGATCTTTAGAGACTTTAAGCTTGGGGACACCTCTAACTAAGTCTTTTTAGGTCACTCTCCTAAGGGATTTTATATTAGCATGACATAATCTCCTGTGCCACAACCAAGAATCATCAACAATAATTTTTAACCAAAATGAAGTAGCACATTCAATATTATTTAAGTCAAACATGTAAATATTGTTCATCCACTTTTGCTATAAAATAATGTTGATATTTAAGCTGATAATGCAAGTGTTTGCCAAGAATTTTATGATGAAGCTCTTATCACAAAGCTAACTGATGCTGAGCAAGTTGTATTTTAGTCCATCTATAAGTAAATATTTTCAATCAAAAAGTTCTTGGAATTTTTTATTATACCTGAGCCCGCCACTTTTCTGGTGGTGTTATCTCCAAGAGTAATCTTGCCTCCAGTAAAATGAATTTATTGACATCTCTAGTCATATATCATGAGCATCCGCTGTCCAAGTACCACATGCTCTCACGAGGCCTTTTGTGAGAGTTTACCTACAAAATATCAAATGTCAGATTTAGAACCCAAACAGGTTTGGGTTCCTTCATATAAAAAGAAGAATGTAATGCATGTGTATTATACTATATATCATGCAGTTTGGGTCTCCACACCCAATGTGTATTATGGTGAATAATACAAGTGTGTGAAATGTGTCCTAGCATGCCACATAAAAAATATCTAACTCTAGGAAAATGATTTATTAATCTACTTGGGTGGTGATGCTTCCTTTTATGTGATGCATGTAATATTGGTTTGTTATTTTCAAATGCTTTGAGATTTGCTTTTAGTGAATCATGCTCAATTATTAAATTAAAATGCTTTTTATTCAATTCATCAAACTTATTAAGTAATGACATGTGATTGTTATTAATTTAGAAGTGATCTTTCAATAAAACTTCATGTTCTTTTTGTAAATTCAAAAACTCCAATTTCAAACTAGCATGAATTTTCTTAAGTTTCTTATAAGATGCATGAATTTTCTCACAAACTTTAAGTAATGGATCATAGGTTGGTTTACATACCTCTTCTTGATCAGATTGACCAAGATGATCACCCATCAAGTACAAGTTTATTGTCCCCTCTTCAGCTTCAGTCTCGGATGAGTCAGATGCAGAATTTGCCTAGAAAGCCTTTTTGTTCTGCTTCTTATCCTTCATGTATTTGGGTTTCTTCTCTCTCTTCTCTTTGCTTGAGTGATCTTTCAGTGTAGGATAATCAGCTTTGACATGTCTAGGATTCCTACATTCAAAATAAATAACATTAGAAGAACTTTTAAAGTTTTTGTTATCCTTACCTTTTTTTATTTCTAATGATACTTGTTATTCTTCTTTAGAAAGCTTTTGAATTATCTAGTGATGAAAGCAACATCATCTCTTTCAGACCTAAAAGAATCATTTTCCATGTTTTTGGCCTTCAGCACAACAGTTTCTCCATCTTTTTCTCACATGTATAAAAATTTCTTTGATTCACCCCTTACTCATAAGCAATGAGTGATCCAACTAAGTTATCAACATAATAAGTATTCAAATCTTTAGATTCAGTAGTTGCAGTAATCTTAGCATCAAAAGAAGAAGGTAAGCATCTCCAAATTTTATTGACTCTTTTATAATTAGTTAGCTCTCTTCCTAATAAAGCATGTAATGAGATGATAATTTGAGTAAACATACTATACATATTAGAAATTGATTCAATAGGTTTCATACAAAAATTTCGTAGTCCTGCAACAAAATATTCAACCCAGATTATTTAACTTCATTGGTTCCTTCATAAGTAATATATAATTTATCCCAAATTTCATTACGAGTTGTACAAGTTGAAATATGCATATAATCCTCAGATTTCAAAGCATAGAAAAAATAGTTCAAATATTTCGCATTAAGTTGCGCTAAATCCCATTCATAAAAAATCCATTAAGTAAAAGGAAGTTCAGTTTTAATGCAATTATTTTCACTTGACGGAGGTGTATAACCATTCTTAACAAGCATCCACATGCAATAGTCAATCGATTGTAAAAACGTCGACATGCAAGTTTTCTAAAAATCAAAAGGAATATTATCAAATAAAGGTGGTCGGGTAATATAATACCCTTTTGCAGTATTAAGATTACCAAAGTTAGTCATGGATCAAAATTCAAAAAGTTTTCAAAAACTCAATTTTATGAATCCCGCTCTAATACCACTTGAAAGTTTGTCAGGAATGTTAAGCCCTAATTAACTAGTCCTAAGGCTAACCAAGAGGGGGATGTATTGGTATTTAAAAAATCTTTAATCAAAACACAAACTCAAACCAAAATTCACCACAAAGAAATCAAAGTACAGAAATTAAATACGAAAGCAATAATATAGAATAAAGAGATTTATAGTGGTTCGATCAACTTGACCTATGTCCACTCTCCGGAGGCGCCCTCCGAGTATTGTACTAAACTCAGTGACTCTCCTTTTTCCACCGTAGCAAGGCGGAGAAGCCTGTACAAACCTCCTTTTCACCAACCCCGATGAGGCAAAGAACCCAACTCATTTTACTTTCTCTTGAAGAAGATAGAGAACCTCAACTCCTCTTGCTTCCTCTAGAAGCAGGCAGAGAACCTTCATCAGTTGCTGAAGAAATCCTCTCTAGAACCCCCAAGGAACTAGGGATGATGATCAGAGAAGATGACGACTAATCCTTGCTTGGAACATCCTTTGTGAAACCCCTCACAAACTCCCCCTCACAAGATCCTCTCTCTCTCTCCCTTGCTCTCCCTCTCCTTTTGGCTATTTCAGGTCAGGAAAGTAGTAAAAGATTCTCTTATAGATATAACA
The DNA here is from genome assembly GCA_022539455.1 of Dendrobium nobile. Taxonomy (NCBI): domain Eukaryota; kingdom Viridiplantae; phylum Streptophyta; class Magnoliopsida; order Asparagales; family Orchidaceae; genus Dendrobium; species Dendrobium nobile. Next base: position 28,990,106 of record CM039727.1, read on the forward strand.
ACAGGACTTATATAGAAGAGCTTCATAATAGCTCTTAATTGCAATAAATTGACTTTATCATCTAGGATGATATATATATCGTCATGTGTGATTAGTAAAAGTTTAGCTCAATTAGTTGGGACAATTTAGGATGATTAAAAGGTTTTTATTCATATCATCCAAAATATCATCCTGTACGATTAGTACAAGTAGTTGAATATCATTCAGAACATCGCCCTGAATGGATGTCTGGATGATGGAAAAATAACCTGATCATTCAGGCTGATCTCACGATCATCCCAAACGATTAGTTCAATTCAATGCATATCATCCAGAGCATCGCTCTGAATAGAAGTTGGCCAATGTTTGATTGTCCAGGAATAACTAAGGGTTTTGAACAGATCATCTCGGCCAATCTTGCGATCATCCAGGATGATTCGAGCAATCAAACATTTATTAATTTCCTTAATTACAAAATTAATTTAGACATAATTGCATTGCAACATCCAGGATAATATCCTGGATGATATCTAAAAATAAAAGATATCTGAATAGATCTAGCAGCTGATTCTTTCTAATTTGAGCCTATCATCCCGGCCGATATGAATATCGTCCAGAATGATGCACTTAATGACGGCTGTCTTAACTAGGATGCCCTAATTAGGATTTCAATTTTTAACTGATTATCCAAGCTGATTTTTTGGATCATCCTGGATGATGTGAGCAAAAATAGAAAACTCTAAAATAGTCAAAACATTTCTCCCAAGTGTGTGTGCAAGGTTACTTAGCATCAAAAATCACATCGTTTATAATTGACTCAAGAAAAGAAAAAGATTACACACTAACTCAAACCTACTCTACATAATCTTGAGATGGTTCAAATTAGAGTTTAATTTTGTGAACCTGAAATGTTAGTAGGCAAGGCAGACGTAGAGAATTAGAAGTGTTTGCTATCATCAAAATTCTATTCCCTGAAATCAAATTTGCAACATAAATATCATATGTAGATCCTCCTTATTCTCTCTATACTTCTCCATCAAACCTTTCAATAAAAATATAGCTTCCATAGTAAACCTACCTGGCAAGAATCCAAATTGATTTTGAAAAAATTAATATCATGTCGTAACCTATACTCCACAACTCTCTCCCAAAGTTTTAAAATATAATGCATTAACTTAATTCATTTACAATTTGCACAATCTTCTGCATTACTTTTATTCTTAAAAATAGGAATCAACACACTTATTCTCCACTCATTTGGCATCTTTTCAAATTCAAAATAATATTAAAAATTTAGTAAGCCAATAAATTCCTTCATTCCTTAAGCATTTCAACCCCTCTATTACAATATCATTAAGTCGAATATCTTATCTACACTTAATTTTTCTTTAAAGCCTCTTTAACTTCAATTTTACTAATACTTTGATAAAAATAAAAAAATCTTTATTTTCATTCAGGGTTCTAAGGTCACTAAAGTACTCAATCATATTCTCACAATCATTGAAAAGCTTAAGAAAATATCTTATCCACCTTATATCCTTTTCAAACAAAAGAGCTTTTTTATTTCCATCCTTAATTCAATTCACTTGAACTAAATCCTTACTACTCATTTCTCTTTATTTGGCTAACTTAAACATATATTTTCACCCTACTAGGTATCGAATCTATTATATAAATCATTAAAAGCTAAAATCTTTACATTACATATTACTTTCTTAGACTTCTTATGCGCTTCTCTATATCTTTCCCATTTAGCAGAGATTTTAGATCTAACCAAATTTTTATAAAAAAAAAAATCTTCTTATTTTTAATTTTTTCTTACACATTTTTATTCCACCTTTAATTATTTTTTTACTAATAGGAGCTTTTCCTTTTGATACTCCAAGCACATCTTACAACATTCTTAATATCACGCTATTTTTTCTCACATAACATTAGCTTCCTCATACACAAATAAAATCTTAAGATATAAGATCTTACTATCAAAAATATTTTTATTAGTATAACTTAAAAAACTCCATCTAATTCTAAAATAATATTTTATTTTATTTTTTTATATTCAGTCCCTTCATCTAAAAGTCTAAAACTAATTAGTGATGTTGGGCACATAAACTTGCACTCATAATAATCTTTGCTATCTAAATGATCTATTTTTCTTATAAGAAAATAATCAATTTGGTTTTTATTATATCCATTCTTATAAGTGATGAGATTTATCATCTATTTCTTAAAAAGGTATTAGCAATTAAAAAATTATAAGCTACAGTAAAATCTAATATGATGTTATTACCTACATATGATCTCCAAACCCATAGCCATCATGAATGTTTTAAAATCATCTACCTCTTTACCAACATATTCATTTAAATCTTCTCCAATAAAACTTTCTTCAAGAGATATATGAATTCTTCTAAGACATTCTAAAATTTAAATTTTGAACACATATCCAAACCTACATGAGGAGCATAAGCACATATAATATTAATAATCTTAATATCAACAAAAATCTTTAAAACTATAATTATATCTCTAATTCTATTAATTTTAATAATATTATACTTAAAACTCTTATCTATGATCACACCTACATCATTTTCTGTCAAATTTATTTTTATTTTAACTTTTTATTTTCATTGTCCACATGATTTGCTTTAAATATATATAAACTTTTATCGATCAAATATGCATAGATTAACATTATACCATCCAAGAGAACAGATTAATGTTTCACTATCAATTTGAAAAGAGAATACATCAATTTATTTTAATAATCAAACACAACACAGAGAATATTCAATTCATCCTGAAGAATAAAGAGAATATTCACCAATCATTTTTATTAGGAAAGTATATTAAGAAATTTATTTTTATATTTAAACACATAAGGAATATTCAGTTCACTCTAAGGGTAAACTGGATATTCACTTACCTTTTTATTATGAAATTAAATTTTATATTTATAGTTAGGTCTATATCCTTAGATTGTTTCCTATCTAATAAAGAAACTAAGGTATGGTTTATTTTAAATCTAGATTTTAGACTTCCTATAAGAGTAAACTTTTATAATTAATTATATCTCCTATGAGAATGCTCTTGATTTAAATCAAGACTCAAGATTTTCAAATTGATATATATTTAAGAAAATGTTTGGTCTATTAGGATTTCAATATGTAGACTTTAGACTATAAATTATGTATTTCACTATTGGAAAATGCCCGACTATCGGCGGACAAAATCCACTGATAACACATTCGACGAAAATTTGCACGTTAAAAAATCTAAATCGTCATAATTTTTTTATCGGAAACAATTATGACAAAGTTTCCAGTGCATATTCAATATCTTTCTTTAACATATTTTGGCATTTAATCCACCAATATTTTTGATAAAAAAATTTGTGCCAGAAGTACTAGCGGATAATCCACAGCCTTGATTTTGCCGCAGTGCTATCGACGGAAACATTCTCGTTGGATTATCTGCCATAAATACCGGCATAAATGTTTTCCATAAATAAAACATCATTTTCATTGTATAGTATTGCCAAATTACTTTTCGACATAAAATTCGTCAAAAGCCTATGGCATAAACAAATAATAATAACCTTCTAGCTGATGAAACTAATTTTTACAATACAACTTGCATACAAAAGTTCCAATACTATATACATTAAGACATAAACCTCTAATAAAAAACAATACCAAATATTGAATATAAATATACAAACATAAACTAGAAGAATATCATCAATAAATATATAATAATTAGGCAACTGACAGTGGTGAATGTCGTCTTAATATAGCAACATTTAGGGTAGCTCTCAGACATGTGCGGAGTGAACCAGAACAAAGAAGGAAAGAAATGAGAACAAAGATGGTAGAGCGATCAAAATATGGTTCTTTTTGTCGAACATTCTGGTGGATAATTCTTTGGTGATAGTACTGGTGGATAATACCTCGGCATATATTTGTCGAGTTTAAGTAAGCCTGCATAATTTATGCTTGTTATTATCGAAGTAAATTAAGTCAGAAAATTTTAAATGCCGATAAAAATACCAACAAAATATATGCCAGTAATGTAACGACATAAATTTTGCCAAAAATTTTGTTGTAACATTACCGACGTATATTACGCAAGTTAGGGCGTCGCTTTTTTTGGCGCTTGTGTATCCACCAGAAAGTCTAATGGTAATAGCTGATTTTCCTTTAGTTCTTGAATTTATATTTTAGATTGAACATAATAGGAAATATATTCAAAATGAGAGAGGTATATACCTAGACTAATACTTGCCTAGAGTGATCTATCATCTAACAATCTTAAGCACAAACAATCACCAAATGCATGCAAGATTTGGTAGACTCTATCCTAAGAATCAAAGACTTATGGCTCAAAAAACTATACAATCAAGACTATACAACATGAATATGATCATGTAATGAAATTAAATGTAAATAAGAATGTATAAAATAAAACTTTTATTTATTAATGAATTTCATAGGACAACCAAGGGTCTGCAGGAAAATAAGGTGGCAAGGTTCCACCACAACAAAGCTGAATTTCTACACCATTAAATATGATTGTTTATTTCTCCCTGGGATCCTCTAGTTATTGAATCTTCTCTTGAATTTTAAAAGTCATGATCCATCAAGAAATGAGAATTATTTTGTTTCGGAACCTACATATGTATATAAATAATCATATTTAAATCTTTACAACTCTTGATGATGTATAACTCGATCTAGCTATACAAAAAATAGCCCTTAAATAAGGCAAGATTTTAGGTTTGATTAATTAGAGGGACAAATGAATTCAAATTAAGGTGAAATTTATTCCTAGAGTATGTCATGTCACTAAGTTTTTTAATTTTAAGCTTCACCCCTATTAGATGTGTGACAAATTTTCTAGAACTCTGACAACGCCTTAAATTATTTTCCCTAAGTGTGTCTACTATTTAAATGTGCTTGCAAGTCATTGTATTTAACCCTTGCACATATGTAAACATACCACAGAAATCATAAGGCCTAACTCTATCTGGATTGATCACCATGAATTTTTAAACATTTAGGTCAAAATATGACCTATATATTTTAAAATTTAAGCCAAACATTCTAGTGAGAGAACGTCTGGGTTTCTAGTGAGAGAAAGCACCATCTTCCTGTTCGAATTTTTGCTTCCCGTGGATTTCCACGTTCGGTGGAGCAGTCACCTGATGATCATCGACATTTCTTTGCCGATTTCATGGATGCTCCGAGACCTTTTGGATCTCTACAAAACGTTGTTAGAGGAATGAATGGTGTGGTTATTAGAGACGAGACCTCCGAGCCATCAAGTTCTGGTTGAAGGCAAGGGGAAGAAGGCGATGGTGGATTGTATAGCGGCTAAGAGAAATGTGGATCCTAAGGAGATTTCAGGTACACACAATCTTGATTCTTCGACGTCGGATGATTTGATTTTGAAGGTAAATATATTTTCTGGGGTTCTAGAGGCGAATAATGATCGACAAATGGTAAATGATCTGAAACCTACGGAAGTTCAGAAGATTGATGAGAACATTGATTTTGGAAAGGTTTCTTGGATGGATCCGGTGAATGACGGAATCTTGATAACAAATATGAATGGTCACATTAAACGGGATGGTATGGGAGAGGCTGTTGAAGCATGGTCGAAACTGAAGCACATCAAGATTGATTTTAACAGACAACAAGTTGAATTATTAGAAGATGGGATGCAGTCAGGCTCAATTCAGATTTGGAAGCCAAAAATACACAAGTATTGAAACATTCGTTAGTAATCAAAGTATTGGGAAACAATGTGTCTTTCTCAGTTTGCAACATAGAACTGAGAAGGCAATGGAGTAAGTATGGTGGATTCCACTTGACGTCAATTGGCATGAATTGGATTCTTTGTTCGTTCAAGACGGATGAGGCTGTGGAGGAAATTCTAAATGGAGGACTGTGGTATGTTAGTGGTTACATTATCGGCATGAACAGATGGTCCCCTACTTTTGATCCCTATTCTTTCAAGGGAATCTCCGCTCCTGTCTGGATCAGATTTCCTTGTTTGCCGCTATATTGCTGGGATGAGGAGAATATAGCGAGAATTGCATCTCATTTTGGATCACCAATGTATATAGATGGAAATACATTTGGATGGGGGAAACGAAAATTTTCTCATGTTTGTGTCAAGATTGATTTGGAGAAGAAACTACCGAATGGAGTTTGGATAGATGGGTCAGCTGTGAGATTTTTCCAACGGATGGAGTATGAGAAGGTCAATCTGCTTTGTTATCAATGTGGTCGAGCAGGACATGATAAGACTGAATGTTCTGATGGTGTAGTTCAGGGTATTAAATATCAAATTATCAGAAAGCCAGATAATGGAACAGGCGAAGTAAAGAGGACTACTTCTGAAGCCAATCCCTCTGTGATTATGTCTGAGTACGGCCCTTGGATACATGTTCAATTTAAGAACAAACGATTTACTAAGGAAAGAGCTTTTGGAAGAAGAGTGAATGATTATAATGGAATCAGGTCGGAGAGTATGGGAAACAATAACCAGAATGTTAGTATGCATAAGCAAATTCAAATAAAGAAGGAGGTTGCTGTTGCTGTGGGTAATGGATTAGGTTGATCTGTTTGTTATCAATGTGGTCGAGCAGGACATGATAAGACTAAATGTCCTGATGGTGTAGTTCAGGGTATTAAATATCAAATTATCAGAAAGCCAGATAATGGAACAGGTGAAGTAAAGAGGACTACTTCTGAAGCCAATCCCTTTGTGATTATGTCTGAGTACGGCCCTTAGATACATGTTCAATTTAAGAACAAATGATTTACTAAGGAAAGAGCTTTTGGAAGAAGAGTGAATGATTATAATGGAATCAGGTCGGAGAGTATGTGAAACAATAACCAGAATGTTAGTATGCATAAGCAAATTCAAATAAAGAAGGAGGTTGCTGTTGCTGTGGGTAATTCTAGCCTGGCTTCAGAAAATTGGCCTGGTGGAGAGAAAACTGTTGAAGACAAGTTGCCAGCAATTTCAGTAAATAACAGATATGCTATTTTGCTCGAAGACAGCGAAGAAGAATCACTGGAAAAACCTGAGGAGATTGATAGATTGAAGGATACAGGTGTGGCAGTAGTTGATCCAGGTATTATGAATAATGGCACGGTTTGTCATAGTGGTGCTAGTAAAATTAAACTTGCCAAAGAATTGAAATCTTTGGGGCCACTAGAACCAAAGTATAAGAAGAAGAAGAGGGATGGAAGGTTGAATTCCATGAGTGGGGAGGGATCCCCTGCAATGGTGTAATGTCTTCTTTATTATTCTGGAATTGCAGGGGGGCTAGGAAGAAGGAGGCCTCTTTGTATTTGAAGGAGATTGTTAGAGATCAGGACGTTTTCTTTATTGGGTTAATGGAGACCAAGATGGCAGCATTGATAGGAGAGATGATGATTGCCTTATTGGGAATGATTGAGAGTATTTCCATTACCCTGCTGTTGGTCTTTCAGAAGGTGTTTTGGTGCTATGGAATAGGAAGATTGTGTCTTTTGTGGTGAAGGAGACTTCTTCCCAAGTGATTGTTGGGGATCTCTCTATTCCTATCTTGGGGTCTTGGAAGGTTGCCACTGTTAATGGGAGTAGATGCTGCAAGGAGAGGGGAAGTCTTTGGAGCCAGCTTGAAAAGTGTATGAAGGATTCTATTCCTTCTATCATTAGTGGGGATTTCAACTATATTTTTAATAAGGAGGAGAAGAGAGGAGGTAAGAGGTTCTTTTTTTCCAAAGGACCTAGAGATATGAAATATTTCATGACAAATTCAGATTTCCATGATGTGAGAAGCATTGGACCAAGGTTTACTTGGTGCAACAACAAGGAAGGAGCATCTCGGATTTGGGAAAGGGTGGATAGATGCTTGGTGAATTCGGTTGCTCTTCAGAAGCTTCCTTTAGCTCTTACTAGACATCTAGAAAGAGTGGCATCGGATCATAGTCAAATTGTCTTCAAATTGGATGAAAGGGTGCGTATCAATTTGAAGAACATCAAAATTGAGGATACATGGAGATCTTATCCAGCGGCTAGGAGTATTGTGAACCATTCATGGAAGAAAAATGACTTTGGTGATGAATGCATGATCCTACAAAGGAAACTTAATAGAACTCTTAAAGCACTATTTTTTTTGAGTCAAAATAAGTGCAAAGACTTGAATGTGTTCAAGGAAAAACTGAAAAGGGAAATACTTGAACTTCAAAACAAAGAGGCCTTAGGTGAAGACTAGTCAGTTGATGATCTTTTTTTTCTTAGGAGCAAAGTGCATGATCTTAATGTGACATTGAGGAGATTGTCTACTTGGTAGAATCAAAGGGCAAAAGCTAGGTGGCATGAGGAAGGAGACAAAAAACTCAAATCTTTTTCACAATTTTGCTACGGCAAGAAGGAATGGAAATAGGGTGGTTCAAATTAAAGATGTGCATAATAATTTGCAAGATGAAGATGATCAAATTGAGAAGGTTTTCATTCATTATTTTGAAGCAAAATGGAAGTCCAGAGATTGTGAACTGTCGGGATGGCCATTGGTGTCTGAGAGCCAAAAACTAAATTCGGATGAGGTTGCTGCACTGAATTCTGAGTTTTCTGTGAATGAATTACAGCTGTCGGTATTTCAGCAGGGGAATAATAGATCTCCAGGTATGGATGGATTCACCTCCTATTTTTATAAGTGTTATTGGAATATTGTTTGGGAAGCTTTATGGAATTGTATTAAATGCTTTATAATTTCTGGCCATATGAATATGGATTGGAAAGACACTCTTCTAGTATTGATTGCTAAAGTAAAAAACTCATTGATTCCATCCAATTATAGGCCTATTAGCCTATGCCAGACTAACTATAAGATAGCAGATACAATATTAGTTAACATACTAAAGAGTTGTATTTCCAAGATGATCACTGAAGAGCAAATGGCCTTCATTCCGAGAAGATCAATTTCAGAGCATTGTCTGCTGGCTCAGGAGATCTTTCATAAGTTCAAAATCTCTAAAAACAAAAAGGGATTGATGGCTATAAAGTTGGATATGGAGCAAGCATATGACAGCATGGGTTGGCCTACTCTTGGTCAAATACTTAAATGGTATGGTTTTCCTTCTATCATTTCTAACCTTCTCATGGAGTGTGTTGTAGATGTGAGGTTTTATATTATTATTAATGGGAAGAATTACAAATGGATCAACGCTCAAAGTGGATTTCGTCAAGGATGTCCACTCTCTCCATACCTCTTCATTATGTGCTTTCAACTGATGTATAACTCCTTATAGCAGAGGGGACAAACTCTTGGTATTAAAGTCTCTCCTAGAGGTCCAAGGATCACACATCTTCTTTATGCAGATGATGTGTTAATTTTCTCACATGTCTCCATGGTTTTAGCTAAAGCTTTGAAGGTTATTGTTGAAAACTTTTGTCAGTGGACAGGCCAAAGGATTAATGTGAGCAAGTCCTAGATTATTTTCGGCAAAGTTGTCAGACATCCCATAAAGAAGAAGATTGCTAGAGTGCTTGGCTTCAAAGTGGTTAAGGAGATGAGTTATCTAGGGATAAATATGTCTCTTAACAGATTAAAGATGGCTGACTTTCAAGAGGTTTTGAGCAATGTCATGGATAGACTCAATGCTTAGGGTAAGAAGTCATTGTCAATGGGAGGTAAGATTACTCTCATTACAAGCTCTTTGTTGTCTATGCCAAACTTTTTAATTAAACATTCTTTGATTCCTAAAAGAGTGTTGAATGAGTTGGAAAAACTTTATAGAAGTTTTATTTGGCATAAACCTGATGGGAACCGCAGTATGCATTATGTTTCTTGGGGGGAATTGTGCAAACCGAGAAGTATGGGAGGGCTGAGACTGCAATCCGTAATGAAGATTAGCTCGTTGAGATCAAAGTTGGCTTGGAACTTTATGCAGAAGCCGGAGACTTTGTTCCATAGAACAATCAAAGCTAAGTATGGGAATGATATTATGACGGTACACACAAGAAAATCACTTCTAATGCTTTGAAAATCCTGTTAGATGGTGGTAGACATCTGAAAAATATTACCAGATGGAAAGTAGGCATTGGTGATAAGATCAATGTATTGAATGATGTATGGTTGTTAGATAACTGCATTAATCAGTGGCCAACATTTGTTGATTGTGGTTCATTGGAAGGGGTGTATGTACAACAACTGTTATTGAGTGATGGCCACTGGAATCATGCTCTGCTTCTGGAATCCTCTCATCCTGATCTCATCCTATTGATCAGTCAGATTCAGATCGAGTTCTGTATGGAGGATCAGGTGGAGCTGCTGAATTTGTGTTCGGGTAAGACAGTTTCTGTTATGTCTTATGAGCAAATGCTGAGATATAAATTCAATATGGATGATGATATGTATTGTAATTGGCTTAATAAGCTCAAGCTTAACAAGAAGGTGGAAATCTTCTGGTGGAGACTTGGGAAATCTGCAATTCCTACAAACCTTTTTCTTAAACACCGCAGAATTTCTGTGAATGATTCATGTGCTAGAGGCTGTCAATCAGTTGAGAACTATGAACATATTATGGTCCAATGTAAATATGTGGTTGAAGTCATTATTCAGATGATTGATTGGGGTATGCATATTCCTGTGTTCTAGTCTTTGGAATGCTATTTGAGTGAGCTAAGAAGGTTAACAGCCCGGAATCCTGGTATTGTGAAAATCTACTGCAACATTGTCTACCTCTCTTGGAAAAACTGGAATGATGTTAAGCATGGCAAAGCTACTTTGCCTTGTTCTTTGGTAGCTGAGAATGCTTTATCTTTAGCCATTACTAAATCTAGTCCATATCTTTCTAACTGGGGTACTAACCTCCTTAGGAAGTCTCACAATACTTGGTGCCCTCCACCGAAAGATTAAATGAAGATTAAAATATAGATGCGTCATTGCTTAGTTCTAACCTTGCTGGAATTGGTGGCATCTTCAGAGATCACAAGGGTAGATTCTTCATTTCATTTAAGAAGAACAAAGTCCATTGGGATATTGCTCAGCTTGAGCTGGAGGCTGTATTCTCGGTAAGGGAGTAGTATATAAGGAGCTGGATGCTTGAATGCAAAGGGGTGATTATTGAGAGTGAAAACATCAATATTATTACATTCATCCAAGATTCTTTAAAAAAGAATAATTGGCTTGCGGATAGGTGGCCGGCAAAGGAATTCTTTTTCTTAAATGACTTTCATAAAGTAGTCTTTCAACATGCCTATAGAATTTGTAATAAAGTAGCAAACTTGTGTGCTACTATGGCATTGGAAAGTAGTTTCTTTTTTTATAGCTTTTTTTTTAATAACATTCCTTCCTTGTTATTGAATTTAATCAAGGAGGAATGTGATCCTTTTAACAATTGTAATTAGTTTCTTTGTTACTTAATGCAATTTGGATGCATTTCTTCAAAAAAAAAATTAAAAATTTAAGTCAAAGAAGTGTGAGCTTCAAATAGACTCAATGAAGCTATAATATATATTGAGAATACAACATAGTTTAAATGAACTAAATTTGAGCTCAAATGGTTAAGTATTAATTGAAGAAACTTTAAAAATATTTAAAGTATAATTACTCTCTATACAATTAATATATCTAAATTATTTTTTTTTTAATTGAAAAGGCTATATTCCCTAACTTAATAAAGCATTTAAACACATCAAATGGAATAGGAATTTAATCCTAGTGAATTTTAAAAATATGGGTCAAACTATGGTCCATATGCTTATAAATATAACCCTAGTTATCCTGGTGAAAGGGCTTTGTTCCCTAGCTTTATGGAGCACTATGTTAATTGATTATAATGCAGAGATAATGAATATTTGGATGATTAAGGTTTAGGATGATTGGAGCTCTAGGGATTGTAGGTTAGGTCATTCCAGTTCAAGTGATTTTAGGTCAGGTAATTATAGGTCAGGTGATTGTAGATCATGTGATTGTAGATCAGGTGATTACTGCTCGAGTTATTATAGGTCAGGTTACCTTAGCTATAAGTGAGGTCAATAAATGGACCCCAATAGGTGTGATGACTTTGAAAAGAAAATCACACATTTTTGCATTGACCGAAGCGATCAACAAAATCTCATTAAGGAAGTGATTTAAGTCAAGAGGTTAGAATTTGGACTAGGATGGTGTCATAGGGGTTGTTCCACTACTAGTAGAATTAAATTTTAATGAGATATAAATTTCCAAACAAATGGTTGGAAATATGATTGAGAGATCAATTATAAGACAAATAGATTCAGATTTTGAATGGGAGATTGATTCTCAATCAAGAGGGCGAAGATCTAACTAAGAGATTGATTCTTAGAACATTAAACTTATATTTTGGATGGGAGATCGATTACCAATTCAAAGATGGAAGATCTGACTGAGAGATCGATCCTAATATAGATAAATTTAGACTTTGAATGGGAGATTTATTCCTAAATGAAAGATGGAGACTTAACTGAGATATCGATTCATAGATGGGTAAATTTAAATTTTGGAAGGGAGATCAATTCCCAAACCAAAGATGGAATATCTAACTGAGAGATTGATTCTCAGATAGAAGAAATTAGACTTTGAATAGGAGATTGATTCCTAAGCTAAAGATGGAGACCTGATTAAGAGATCGATTCTCAAAGGCATAAATTTAGATTTTTTATTGGAGATCAATTCCAAAATAAAAGATGAAAGGTCTAACTAAGAGGTTGATTCTTAGAAAGATAAATTTGGACTTTCAATAGGAAATCAATTTCCAAATAAAAGGTGGAGACCTAATTGAGAGATTGATTCTCAAATGGGTAAATTTATATTTTGGATGGGAGATTGATTCTCAAACCAAAGATGTAAGATCTAACTAAGAGATAAAATCTAAGATAGAGATAAATTTAGACTTCAAATGGGATATTTATTCCCAAACAAAGGATGAATACATGACTGAGAGTTCGATTCTCAGATGGGTTTATTTAGATTTTGGATGGGAGATTGATTCCCAAACCAAAGATGGTAGATCTGACTAAAATATTGACTCTCAGACAGATAAATTTAGACTTCAAATTGGAGATTAATTCCTAAATAAAGGATGAGGCTTGACTGAGAGATTGATTCTCAAACAGGTAAATTTAGATTTTGGATAGGAGATTAATTCTTAAACCAAAGATGGAAGATCTGGCAGTATGGTATTCGTTACCCCATGAAAGGGCTTAATGTATTGCTCTTTCCATCTATCAGAATCTTGTATGAATAATGAAGATGGGTATGAGGCACTAACAATCAAGTTAGAATTAATGATCTTGAATGGAATTAAGGAGATAATTTTTTTGGAGATTCATATTAGTGATTAGTTAGATAGTTGGAACTTATCAAGTACTAAAAGAAAATATGGTTCCTTATCATCAATACATGATGCATTTTCTTGAACAAATCCCAATTATAACTTTGTATAAGATTTCTCATGGACTTAATTATATAGAAAATGCCTCAGCAAAATCTGCTAAAGCTATGTCTTATCCCAAAAGAGATTCAATTTCAATAGAAGAACAAGGTTATCAGGTTCTATTGCCTATAAACCTTGAATAAATAAATATAAAATCTCTCAATGAGGTGAAAATTATTTTAGCAGTAAAAGATGAAGTAGTGGATTGAAGGAAACCCTTCATCAAATACCTATGAGAAAATAAGCTCCCTTGTTACAAATTGATAGATGATCAAATAATAAAAAATCCTTGTCTTATATATTGATTAAAGGAACCCTATATAGAAAATCATTCTATCAGATGTGGGTGTTTGAGTAAATTAGAAGCATTAAAGATTATAGAAGAAGCACATGCAAGATTATGTTGTGCACACCAATAGAGTCCAAAGATGAAAATGAAAATTAAAAGAATGGATTATTATTGACCATCCATGATTGACGACTGCATGAAAGTTTCATGTTATTGTTATTAATGCCAAGTACATGGTGTGGTTATCCATCAACCACCAAATATATTACACCCACCATTTACTTCATGGCCTTTTAAAAGTTAGGGAATGGATAATATTGATCCAATTGATCTCCCATCCTTTAAAGGTCATAGGTTCATCTTAGCAGTTATAGATTAATTCTCAAAATGGGTAAAGTTAGTTCCTTTGAGAGAAGTTAAAGCTCATCATGTTCTAACCATTTTCAAAGAATGTGTTGTGTATATATTTATATTTGGTCTTCCTTATCAAAATATATTTGATAATGATCTTTCATTCAAAAGCACTAAGAAAAATAATTTTGCTAAATATCATAACATTGATTGAAGATACTCAACAATATATTACCCTTGGGCAAATAGAATAGTTAAGGCCTTCAATAAAAGATTAGTTCAAATTCTAAAGAAAATATTGGATGATAAAAAAGGCCAAATGCATGAAAAGTTAGGAAATGCTTTATGGGAATACATAACCATATATAGAACTCCCACTCAGTCTACATTTACTATGGTATTTGGAACAGAGGATGTTCTCCCTTTGGAGGTACAGCTACCTTTACTATGTATAGTTGTTAGTTATAAGATCATTAAAGAGAAGAATGCAAAACTTAGACTAGAAGAACTCAAAGGTTTAGAGGAGAAGCTTCTTCAAGCTTAATAAAACCTTGAGTTATATAAAGCTAAGTGGGAGATTTGGTTTTAGTTCTGTGAATACCTATTTTAGCCCAACGAAAGATAGATGGTAAGTTTGAATTTAATTGGGAAGGCCTTTTTTATGATAGAGAAATTTGGTCCAAAGGATAAGGCTGGATATAAAGTTTATAAATTTTAAATTCCCGAAGCATCTTTAAACTATTAAATCCTTTATAGAATTCAATAAAAAATTTAGTGTCTATTTTATCTATATGAGAGTCGCTATCTCATTTCTATTTCAATCTTTTTTATATAGGAGATGCTACCCTAATCATGTATAAATCTCACCTGCTTGAGAGCTACTATCTCATTAAGATTTCAGTTTTTCTTGTCTAGGAGACACTATCCTAGTCAAGTATAAACCAACTGCTTGAGAGCTACTATCTCATTCAGATTTCAATCTTTCTTATCTAGGAGATGTTATCTTAGTCAAGTATAAATCCCATCTACTTGATAGTTGTTATCTCATTCAATTTTATTATTTCTTGTCTAGGAGATGCTATTCTAGTCAAGTATAAATCTCATCTTCTTGAGAGCCAATACTCATTCAGGTTTTAATTTTACTTGTATAAGATATGCTATCTTAGTAAATCATAAACCCATCTACTTGAGAGCTACTATCTCATTTAGATTTTAATCATTCTTGTCTAGGAGACATTATCCTAGTCAAGTATACATACCATATACTTAAGAGATGCTATCTCATTCTGATTTTAATTTTTTTGTCTAGGAGATGTTATCCTAACCAAGTATAAATCACTGCTTGAAGTTTCTATCTCATTCATATTTTAATTTTTCTTATCTAGGAGACGCTGTCCTAATCAAGTTTAAATCCCTTCGGCTTGAGAGTCGTTATCTCATTCATATTTTAATTTTTATTATCAAGGAGATGTTATCCTAGTTAAGCATAAATCCTATCTACTTGAGAGATGATATCTCATTTAGATTTCTATCTTTCTTATCTATGTGATGCTATCCTAGTCAAGTATAAATCTCATCTACTTTAGAGAAGCTATCTCATTCATATTTCAAGTTTTCTTGTCTAGGAGCTGATATCCAAGTTAAGTATACATCCATCTAAAATCAAATATAAATATCAATAAATCTATTGGATTCAGTGGATCTCTTCGGTCAATGCCAACACATGTGATTTATTTTTTTGAGTTCATCACACTTGTTGGGGGTCCATTTATTTTCCTCATTTTTGAATGAGGTCATTATCCCTATATCAAACATAAATATATATTCATCAATAATTTTAATTATACTTTAAACCCTAAATTAAACCCAGTGCTATGTTTTGGCGTAGTACCTTGATTATTTACACATAAAACCATCACTTGATAATCACCCTAGACTATCATTTGATCATCTAATATACCACTTGATAATCATCAAATTATTATTAGTGCAATATCATTACAAAGCTAAAATTTCTCCCATCACTAACCTTCATCGATCAATTCTAAACCTAAATCTAAATCAAACATTAATTCCTCAATTGATAGTCCCCAGTGATAATTAGATGATCACTTGTTCAATAATTGACGAACATCAATGATTGTCAATAATTTGAGCATTTCAAACCCTAAATCCTCCTAAATGATTGACTAAACTAAATCTAAATGCTATCTAATGACTAAACTCAATGACAATTCAAAACTCTAAAATCTAGTGTAAGAACCCCCCCCCACCCACTTAGTCCATAACCTATTTTTGAAGAAATTTTCATTGCCTTAAAACTGGACCAAATAACCTTGGATTCCTGACTTATCACTTTCATATTGATGAGGCATGTCCTTAGAGTCAACACCATCAGTTTGAGGGTAATTAAGATCCATAATCCTTAAAGTTCAAAGTACATCCATTGGCTATAAAATCATTAAATATTTATAAACTATAACACTAAACATGGCATATTGTGATTTTTGACCTTGGATGCCTCTCTGAACTCATTGATCATAATCATCATCATTAGCATGATGCATTAAACCAGCATTAAACCTTGGTTGACCATGGTTGACCACAAAACCCTAAAACCCTAAACCTTGGAAACTGAATTTTCCTTAAACCTTAACATAACATAGTTAAACCAAGCCATGCAACCTTCTCCAAACATATCTAGAATATGATTTGAAATGCATTAAACCAAATCCCAAACCCTGGTCAACCTTAGTTAACCCAGTCAACTAGATGGAACAATCCATAATCATAACACATAATTAGATTTTTGTTCACATCATACCGTATGATCACCTTCATAATATAGATACACATTAGTCATCACAACTTCAACCATTCATTCAGATTAATGGCTCAAATTAACTCAATAAATTCATGTTTTTAATGAATGATACATGAGGAAATAATAGTTAGGAAGATATTTATTTTATCGGTATAATCCTTAATAAGAAATCATAATGTATAAAGGCATATTTGTACTAAATAATCAATTTCATCAAAGATTATATATATGATTCTTGACAAGAATAAAAATATGAAGATTATATTGGATGAAATTGAACATATTGTGTAATTTGACCAACTTTTTGAACTATTCAAACATGATGATTTGTTTTATTGTGATCATACAGTGTGATTGGTCGAGCTCTATAGATTAAAGAAAAAATTTCATTCTAAAGCACACACCTTCTATACTCTCTAGTTTCTTCCAAGTCTCACTTCCTTCAAGCACTATCCTGAGTAGCTATGGACAACAAGATAGCCCTACTCCTTCTAGGAAGTTCTTCTCAACCTTAGGTTTATAAAATATTTCTACCAACAGAAGATGAAGTCACATACAATCATTACAAAGCTGCACAAATCACACCCTCTAGGATCCTAAACCAGGACATTCTCTAGTATGAGGTATTAAATATTTTTATCAACACCACATCGTAACTTATCCTTACACTTGCATTTCCATTCCACTCAAAAATGCTCTTTGAATTCTTTGCAAGTCTAAGAATAATTGC
The DNA here is from genome assembly GCA_022539455.1 of Dendrobium nobile. Taxonomy (NCBI): domain Eukaryota; kingdom Viridiplantae; phylum Streptophyta; class Magnoliopsida; order Asparagales; family Orchidaceae; genus Dendrobium; species Dendrobium nobile. Next base: position 29,007,739 of record CM039727.1, read on the forward strand.
TGAATGTACTTCACTATAGGCATATATTTATAGGTGCTTAGTAGAGATTACCAACCATAACTTTAATGAATTTTTGCACATTCTACAATTAGTATAAAGCCTTAAAATGTTTGCAATATTGGTGACTATGATTGGGCTTTGGTCAATCTTACCATTTGAAACACAACCATTAACCAGCATTTACCCTTAGTCAGCACTATAGTCTAAAATTTTTGTGTCATCCAACATGTCCTTAGACTTTAATTCTTCCTAAAACTAGATATATAATAAGTAGTATATCTTTATTATTTGTTGCCACTTATTTTTGTATGAGTGGCACCGAGTTTAATATAGCAAATATAATAATTGGTTACATTGAAAATTTGACTATTATTGGAAATCCTATGGCCTATCGTAGGCAAAATCAAGCACTAGAACATATCACTGCCTATATCTTAGATACCAAATATAACCTTATGTATCCTACCCTAATGGACCAATTCCCCATCTACTATACTGATAGTTCCTTTCATATTCTCTTTAGTGATAGACGTTGCAAAGCACAACCAACAGAGGCTCATAATTTTGATAAGGAAGGGGGAGCACTAGCACCCGAGGCACTAACACACATGCCACCAACACCAGCATCAACACCACCTTACCAGCCACAATCTCTTGATGTTTTATTTGAGTGATTTGCTCACTTAGAGTTAAGACCGGATACCCATATTCAGGATTTTGCCTCTCACTAGATTAGTTACAATAGTAGCAGCACAAGGTAGATCATATTTGGTTCATCGATCAGTTCACTTCACTACTCTATTACTTTTAGCCACCACCACAAGCACCACCACCAACTGATCACAATACTTTCAATGAGCAACCTATGATCTTTGTAATGTGCTTGATTATATCTTGTATTTTAGTAGTTTATTTTTTATGCATTATAATCTATTTTTAGTTCCTATGTTTGGTGATGTTAAAATGGGTAATATGTAATGTTAGTTGTATTAGTTTTTTATTAGTACACATTTACTTTACAATGTTTCTAATATTTGCGTGTGATATTTTTTATGTTGGATAAAAATTCAAAAAAAATCATAAAAATATTTTCCCCATATTTTGAAGGAAGCACTTAGTGAAGAGAAGAACTTAATAGGAAATAAAATTAGACTGACAACTTTAAAATTTTAATCATCAATGTTTATCATCATCAAAAGAGTGAGATTATTGCAATCCGGGAGCCCGAATGTATGCTTTGATGGTTACAAATATTATTTGATGTTTATTTTCTTCTTCCTGCATTATGAATTGGATATTTTTCTTGTACATCACTAACATTTTTTAGGTAGATCATACATTAAGTAAAAGCAAAAGATCAAGGCTTAAGATAGTATCTATTCATGTATAAGTCAATTAATCTTGAGTCTATTTCTGTATTAGGTATATATTGGCTTAGCAACCGTGAGCACAAATAAGGGGGATTAAAATTGAATGCTTTAATTTTTTTTTGTTCATTTATATTGCACGATATAGATCATATAGGACTGGTTGAGTTTGAAAAGATAATTTGAAAAGTTAATTTCTTTGGGAGAATTTAATTTCTAGAATTTAGTTTTAAAATTGAACACATCATTATAAATGATATATCGCCCGAGAAGGCCAAGATATTATTCCCTAATAGGTTCATATAATAAAACTGAAGTTTCAACCCGATTGTAATGGTCAAATTCAAGGAAGAACTACATATGACCCTGAAGGATCAAAATGACATTCGATCTATACTTAACTATTATAATCTTGATGAAATATCATTATTTTCATACTCAAAGTCACTATAATAAAAATATTTCCATGGGAAAAAATATCACATATTGTCAATCATCTGAACATGATGAAAATGATCATTATCAATTCTAATTTTCCCAAAAAAGAATAATTGAATTTAAAAAAAAATTGATTTAAAAATTTAACATAGCTAAGTTCTAAATCTCCTACCAACGCAAGCCCTCATAGTTAATAACATCATAAGAAACTATATTTTTCTATAAAAATTCTCAATTAAAATAATGACAGAATTTTTATTTTTGAGATTCTTGAGGAATGGTATCAAAGGAAGTGTGGAAGGAATTATAATTAGGATTGGATCAAATTTGAACACTTATTTTGGAGATCAAAAGATGAAGGGTGGGAGGTGTTTTTGGATTTTGAAACACTTCAGAAACACCTTGGCCTATCCTATATGTTAGGCTGTAAGTTTTGGATCAAAGAATATTTTAGCTCGAGTTATCAATATATTAGAAAGTTTGAGTTATATTCTCAGAAGTTGGGGACTAATGATTTGGGGTTCGCCCAGGATCCTAAATCTAAAATAGGCACTAAACAACAGTAGTGTTAACCTTGCTAATATAGTGCAAAACCTAAACTTACTCCAGCCTAGATTGAGAATCCTAAGTGACCCCTTGACTTAATATAGGGTAATTATGCTTAAGAAAATGCAATTCAAAATTTTAGTCTCTTTTAATTTATTTCAAATGCAATGCATACTAATTGACTCAATAAATGTATAAAATTGATATAAATAAGTTTTAAAATTAGGCATAAAAATAATTTTATTCTAGAGATTGTACAATATCCCTTTGATAGAACTGCACCCTAATAGGTCAGGTGGTCTGTCAGAACCCTTAAGCAAGGAGGTAACTAACAAGGAGAAGTAATTAATATAAAGCACGAAAGATTTGACAGTCCTGAGCTTACTTCTTAATTTGTTAGAGTTTCTATGTGAGCCTGAAAATTTTAATTTGATTTTAAGTAGAAAAGATTTTTATTCGAACACTCAAGAGCCTCCGCGTATTTAGGCTAAATCAAATACGACATGCAAGAAAAGAAACTTAGGAAAACAAGCATTTTCTATTATACAAACAATGTAAATAAATCAATCAAATCAATTAATAAAATTAAATAAATCAAATGTTAATTGGTAAGTGCCATTTAATTACAACCAAGGGTTTGTAGAAATTAAAAGTGGCAATGTACCACTAACAATAATTAGACTCTAATCTTAGGACTAACGTAGGTGATTTAAGTGTTATACTCTTTGTCTTCAATTCTTTATCTTTCTATGAGCTCCTTTGATTCATTAGGTCTAGATACCCAAATGAAAGGAAACTCCTTCCTGAATGGGTGTTTTTTTTCTCTTTGAATATTAAAATCATCATAACTTGGATCTCTAAATGGAAGAGAACTCTCCCCTAAGGGATGTTCTCTCCTCTTTGGATTCCAAGTTGGATGTAGTATCCCATCTTAAATATTCACTTTCGCAACTCAATTACAAATAAATTACATCACATTTAAAAAAAAATTCTAGACCACCAACACAGTTATCCTAAGTAGATGAAATTAATAATAACATTCCAATTAGTTATATATTTTTGTATTAAACGAAATCACAATAATGCTTAGCCATACTCTTTTAATTTCAAGGGTGGCTCAGCATTTTGCACCTGCAAAAAAATTGTCAGTTTAAAGTTTTATTTTTCCCCTTTGATTTAGCCATGCATGAGCATAACCACCTATAGAAAATTTTATGAGCATCCGGATCATTCTTATTCTAGGGGTAATATATCACCCATCCCATCAATTTATAGATTATATAAATAAATAAACAATCACATTAATCAATCAATTTTCAACCAATATGCAGTGAAAACCATAAAAAATTTGACATGCAACAACAAAAAAAGTAAACACCAGCCTAACGTGGATATAGAGTTGGTTGTCATAGCTTATCATCTAAACTGTATGTAGAAGTATGTGTGACTTGGATATGTCCTAAACTGGATAATTTATTAAAGTTGTGTACAATTAGACTGGTTGAAGTTTAAAGAGATTTAAGTTTGAGTTTAAGTATTAGTAGCTTTAAAGTTGATTTTAGGATATATTTTAAGTGTTAAATGATTACCACATTTATTTACACCAGCATGAAGTTTATTTTACCTTCATCGAGGCTAAGTTAATAGTCTCAAAGGCCTAGGTTATTCGGTAGTAACCAGCTTGATTAAGTTGATTTAATTGGTTGAAAATTAAAGGATTAGAAATTTTTGATTAAATTAATTGGTTATTGATTTTAAGGATTAAGTTAATTTAAATTTTCTATGAACTGGTCTGTGGCATTGTCATAATGGGATCGAGGAACCAATCTTCCTTAGGATACTTAATCCCACAACTCAAGGTAGTCCAGCTTATAAACCAGATTGATGTAATTTAAATTACTTAGGTAATTAATAATTAATTAATTTTAAAATTTTATACTCCATCGAATTCATTCGTGATATTATTACAGTGGGCTCGAGGAACCAGACCTCTTTAGGAAACTTAGCCTCACAAATCAAAGTAATGCATCCTAAAACCTTCATCTTTGGAGTGCTTATTATGTATTAATGGTTGATTTATCAATTTTACTAATCAAGTTATTTATTTCTAAAATTTTAGTTAATTATTGAGTTTTTTGAATTTTGGAATTATTTAATTTATTAAATTAATGGGGTCAAAATTTGACTTTAAAATTAAAGTGAAATTTGAACTTTTGATGATTTTTTTCTAAATACTAGACTTTGTGATGAGTAATTAATCTCTAAGTTTGCTAAAATTGGATTTTTCTACGTTAAGTTATAACTTTTTGAAGTTTTGACCTCGATTTGAACTACGATTGCCTGAAAAGTTGGCTTTTTTTACTTTTACATGTTTCTAGTTGTTTGACATTTTTAAAAAATACTAAACCATAAATGGAGTTAAATGATTTTAAGTTTAGTTAATTTGGATTTTTCTAGATTTAATTATGAATTTTTAATGTTTAGTTAATTAATTAAATTAATTAAATAGTTAATTATGAGGGTGTTAATGATTTTGATCCAAATCAATTGCAAACTTCTTGAAATCACCCAAAGATAAAAAATAACATAAGGGAGTGTTTGCAAGATTTTAAGAATTTTAAATCATTTTTAATTAATTAAATTAATTAAGTGTTAATTTTCATTAAAAAATTTTAAAATAAGCCTTAAATTGGAGTCAATTGATAGGGCTTTTAATTTTTGAAGATTGAGGATTTAATTATAATCATTTTGATATATTATGTAAATTTTTAAAGTTTAATTTGAATTAATGATGAATTAAATAAGTTTCTTGCTCAATCTTAATGGTTAATTTTGAGTTACCTAAATGGTGAACCAAATGAGTTCCAATTTCAGTTAAATTTTGGCCATGAGTTCACATGATCTAAAGGTCCAAGCTACTGAATTTGGGCCCAAGATGGATCTTCTAAGGTGGTTAACAAAACCACCTAAGGTAACCCTAGGGTTTCCTTCAAGGATTTAAATTAAACAGCCTAGAAATGGGGTTGGGGTGACATTGGGGGTTGCCTAGCTAGCCCTTACACTATGCATAATGAACACCCAAAATCACACAACCTAGTTCTAATTGGAAATATAATTAGGTTAGATTAGATTTAGGGGTTAAACCATGACCCTTAAACCTAAATTAACTCAAACTTGCCCTTAATCAAATCAAACATGCGAAAGATATTTTGGACATGTTAGAGGCATGCCTAAGATTGATCTCCCAAGATTTCAAGCCATGGTGAAGAGTCCTTAAACAATTATTGCAAAAATACCCCTAGGATTATTACTATAATTAACTACATTACATGCATAATTATAGCTTGAAATCATAGGGCTTTTGTAGGTCTCCTCAAGACCTTTCCAATGAGCCTAAGAATATTTAATTTGGCCAATTGTGTGTGTTATGATATTTTGAAGTTCTCTGTAATTTTTGTAAATTTTAAATGGCAAATTACCTAGTCAGCTGCACTTTTTCTCGTGGGTACCTTCTGATTGGCCAACCAATCATTAGCGGCTGAATAGATAACACTGAATTAAATGTGGCAATTGGATAATTAATTGGATTGTTACAGTTAATAGCGGTTATGAACCGTGGGATTAAATTAGAGCCAATGATCATGATCAACTACTATGACTATGTCTTTAACCTCCCATAGTCTTTAATAATTGTAAGGCTTTTTCGGCGTCATCCAGAGGATTCCACCATCAATACTTCACCAAATTTTATAAAGAGCATGAGGGGAACATGAACCTTCAATCCAACGATCAAAATTCACTGGTTTGAAGGTTCATGTCACATTTGATCCAACTACCTAACTAGGGAGCTCATTATCAAGTTTTTTACCTCGAAGAAGGTCTTAATGAATGAGCTCTCTATTAGGAGCTTGAGTGGGAGATGGAGATCACTTCTCCTTCAGATGTTGAGTCTAAAGGATTACTAGAGGAACGACTTTGAGCGATGGGTGGGAAGACTTTATTAGAGCTCGCTCGAAATATAGGCTGGATGAGGCTAGAAGACTAGGGAAAGGAAGAAGAGAACTTAGGAGGCTATGGGGAATGTTTTAGAGGGATTGATATAAAATGAGGAATTTTGAATTAAGTTTCCCTATTTAATTCATTATCTCAGGCTTGAATGTTTAAGATCACTCGGGCGAGCCATTGGATGGCCGCCAAGTGGAGGGGGCAGCTCCTCTAAGCCTTGTGAGCTCAATGCTAATGAGCTTAGGCCCTAGAAGGCCTTTAGATGAAGCTCGAGATAGAAGGGACCACCAGAGCTCCATTTTTATTTTACATGGCCACTAACAGCCATATGTCAGGGTGAAGTAAAAAGGTCACTGGAGGTCAGGTGAGTCAAATGATGATCTCAATTGTGCATGAGAAGACTGAATTCACCAAGTTGGTTCGGGTTGACCCAAACCTATCCAGTTTGGGTCAACTTAGGTGCAGCCCAGGTCAAGTCAAGTGATTAGCATGATGTGGAAGATAGGTTGAGTCAAGGGCTGCACAATGCAAGTGAAGATTGAGCTTGAATTAGTCTATGGTGGGAATTATCTCAGGTCAAAGTGGTTTTAACTACTTTGAGCTAGCTTGGGTGTTAACTCAAATTAACCCAAATGCTGGGTTGACTAAGGTAGATGTGTTAAACCTAGGGCCACGTGCCACCTAATGAAAGTGTTGATTTGGTCCGGTGAAGCTTAGGTTTAGAAATTGCCCAACCTGTAGTGGTTTTGACTAATTTGGGCTAGCCCAATTCTTAACCTGAGTTGACCCAAGGGTGTTGCATTCTATGAACCATAGTCTAAGATTTTTATGATGATAAATATGTTGATTGAGTTATCTTATTCTTCATTGAATATTTTTAATGTTACTCTTCTTTTCCATGAGTACTAATATTTTAGGGAGATCACATGCTTAAGATAATGGCAGACTCGAGACAGGGTAGAATAGGATATGAAGGAGTTTGTAATGTGCATTTTCTTTATTTATATGTTTCTTGATTCTAGCCACAAAAAGTATATGCAAATTGAGTGACCATGCACATACGTAGGGGAGAGTTTTTTTTAAAGAAAGAATATTATTTTTATGTATATCATACTGTAAAATTTTAAATCATATTGTATGATACACTATGGCTCAACGACTATCTTATATGAACTAATCGTACTATAAGATAGTGATCGTACTATACGACTCATTTTCAACCCAAAACCTTAGCCGCCAGATTAATTTAAATAAGTTTTTAATATTTGGAATTTGAACACATCATACTGTACAAATATTTGAAAACTTACTAAAATTAACCCCCATGATTAGTCAATTAAATCAAGGCTTAATTAATGATTGTTGATTATACTGTATGACCATGATCGTACCATACGATGAACCAAGATAATTTTGGGGTGTACCAACATTCGTACCAGACAAACCTTTGATTTTGTTCTAATCATACTATATGACCATGATGGTACCATACGATGAATTGAGGCTGTTATTGATCGTACCAAAGATCATATCGTACGAAACCTTGAATTTTGAATTAATTATATTATACGATGTATACATCGTCCAAGATGACCTGAATATTTTAATTGATCATACAATACAAATTAGATTGTAACAGATGTTGAACAGAGATGAATTTTGGTCATCCCAACATTCGTCTTGTATGAATATAAGAAATATATTATATCGTACTGTACAATATATTATATAATTGTTTCCTGTTTGCACTCCTTCATACCAGGACAAAAGTGGTTTTAAACAGATCGTACTATATGATCTGTGATCATACTGTATGAACAGAGATGGCTAAATTGAATTTTTAGGGTTTATTGAAGCCTGTTATATAATCTATTCCTTTGCTTTTAAAAAGGAGAGAGAGGAATGTGAGAAAGGAAGGGAACTCTTGAGAGGAAGCTTCTTGAAAAGATTTAGGGCTTGTGAGAGAAAGGAGAAGGTGAGTTTGTGTGTGAGGGAGAAGTAGTGTAAGGGGATCACACAGTTTCTCTGAGCCTATTGCACGCTTGCTCCTTCTGTGGCATGGGTAAGTCTTGTGGAAGCTCTCTAGGGGGAGAGCCTTCAAGGTCAAAGTCTTCAAAAGTTATCTACCTTCTATAGGAGGGAGAAAAACAAGAAGGTCCGTTGGCATCACTGAGAGGGTGACATAGCGTCAGGCACTCCGTCACACCGAAGAAGGTGAAAGTGAATTTGTATAAAGGCTTCTCCACCTTATCGTGGGAGCAGAAGGAGACTTACTTTTGAGTAGTGCAAATCTCTGAGTGGAGGACTCTGGGGAGTGGACATATGTCAAAATTGATCGAACCACTATAAAAATTTATGGTGTACTTTTTCCATTTATCGCATTTTATTTTTTCTTGCATTTAACCTTGCTATATCTATTTGGTGAAAATTTGATTTTAGTATTTCGTTGTGCGATTTAAAATTTCATCACTATTGTTGCAATCATTATTTAATCACTAGCTTCTGCTTCAAATTAGTTATGTCATCTTTTAAAATAAAAAAAAATTACAAAAATAGAACTCATGCTTAGGATTTAATTTATTAAAAATACCAATTCACCCCCCTCTTGGTGCATCTCGTACTTTTAAAGGGATGGGTCAACTGGGGTAAGTGTGTTGGGTCATGAGAGGCCCAATGTAACCCTTGGTTTGAATTGATTTAGCTTAGGTTGATATTTGACCCATGGAGACCCTTCTTTGGACACTTGGTTCAAGCCATGTGGCTAACACAAGTGAGCCCAATGCTTAGACCATCAAGAGAGACCTCCCTAGGGACTCAATGTGTCATCTTATGGGTTTAAAAGGGCTTGGCAAAGCCTTGGTCAAAAGGTTTGAAAGGGATAGAGGTGTGTGTGTGCTTGGCCAAACTTGGTTGAATTGGTCAACCAAGTTAACCTAGGGTCAAAGGTTAGGTCCATTAAGTTTGGATTGAGCATATGAACTCAATGGAAGTGGTCCCAAGCTAAGAGGACTTCATTTGGCTTGGAATAGCTATTTAAACCCTTAAGGGGGATTTTAATCAACCATGGTTGATTTGGTCAACCAAATCAAACCAAAGGGTAAGTTTAAGTCTAATGCATTCCTAATGATGTTTAGTATGCATTAGAAAAGGTTTCATGGTTTGATGTGATTGGACCATATTGAGTTTTGGGGAAATCCAAAATTGCCCTTAAAGGGCATTTTGTTCTTTTTAACCCATGGTCAACTTTGGGTCAAACTGTGCCTAATAAAATGCAGCTTACTAATCAACATGTCATAATAAGAGTCATGTACATGGTCAGGGGTTTTGGAAAAGGCCTCAAGGTTAAATTCCATAGGGTGAAGGGTCCAATGATATATGCTCTAAATATTTGAAGGTTTTATAACCATTGAAAATCAATTCAGCTTCTGAAGTTAGAAGTGTCATATTGAGTTCAAATTTGGAGGGTTGAACCTAGCAACATGCCTAATCAATATGCAATTAATAGCTTATGAATCAGAGGTCACTTGACTAGATTTTGAAGTGATTGAAAAATCACCCAAAAAGGGTTTCAGGACCTAAGCCCTTCACCCTAAATTTTGCTCTGGCATTATGGATTTGAACTGGATTTTGGGTTTGAATGAGTGAGTGTGTATTATCCATATCCATCACAATCAAATGAATGATTGAGATTTATTGGATAGGATTTGAAGCATGATTGAAGGATGGTTTGAAGTCTAGAGTTAAAGGTTGGGGTTGAAGTTTGGATTGAGGACTATGTTGAAATTTGAGTGGGAACTATATGATTGACAAGTGGACAATTGTCAATCATCGGGCCACCAAGAAGGATTATAGGTAGGTCCTGATGACCTCATATAGAAAATGAGGTCAACATGTACGAACTGTTCAAATAAAATTTGATTAAATATTTAAATAAGTGAGATTAATTAAATTTAATAAATAAATAATCATTCTATACGATCTAAACATCATATAGGTCGATCATCTATATTAAGAAACTCCACCATCAAATTCTGGTTACTTAAATAAGGGAAATTTGAAAATTATATGAACCATTTTGTAATGTACAAATGTTAATTAAATTACTAAATTTAATCCAAAAGATTAAGCAATCAAATCAAGATTAATTATCATTAATGATTGTATGATATGATCTTGATCATACTGGATGATTAATAAAGCGCTCATTTGGATGAACTCGGTTCAACTTGGGATTCATCCTAGATGATATGTGATTACATTGAACTAATCGTACTAAGAAATTTAGAGGCTGCTATATTAAAATTTTGGGTTTTTGAGAGCTCACTTTATAAACTCTTTCTTTTCTTGAAGAAAGGATCTTTGGCAATCAAGGGTCATTTTCTTTCTATGAGAGAGTTTAGAGACAATCTACTTTCACGTGGGAGAGATAGGTTGTGATTTGAGAGAGGGAGAGAACCTTGAGCGAGTCAAGGGGTATGAGAGGGATCACATGGTTGCTTCATTAACCTGCACCTTGCATCCTCCAATTATGTCGTATTTTAGCACTTGGAGAGGAACTCCCGGGAAGAAGAGTCTTTGGGGACAAAGACTCGCTAGTCTGGAGGCTAGTGTAAACATCTCCACTGGGCTAGAGAGGGTCAAGGATGGAGCAGCATCTCTGCTAGAGTGAGGAGCTAAATAAGGGACGACACTCTGTCAAACTGGGGAGGTAAGATAAGGGAGTTTCTTCAAAATATGTAAGGTCATTTTCCACTTGTTCAAAGGAGAGGGGCTTCTCCTTCCTCTTTATTCTTCTCTCCCCTTTCTCTCCTCTTCTCACCCAATAAAATCAATGAAGGAATGGGGAGGAAATGGAAAAGGTGATGGGTTTAAGCAATTGTTTGAGGTTTTTTTTATTAAAATTTTAAAGTTTCAGATCCAACGTCATGGCACTCAAAACCCTAATGCCGCTACACCCACTTATTTCCCCAAAAACTTGAGAGCTCAAAGCTGGGGCGCTTTCCATCCTGACATCAGAGCCCTCTCAAAGCAAAATTTATAGAAATTAAGGAATATAAAATTTGGGTTATTATAAGTAGGCCACAATCATGAAGAGGAATGTCCTAGCCTAATATATTATAATCAGATATGCCATATCATTATAATACTTAACTTATGAATCCATCTTATAGTTGGGAGGAAGTGTACTAAATTCCTCGAGGAGAGAGTGCCAAGGATTTTGAGTTGGAAGAGAATCAAGGTGCTCATTGTTGAATATATTCTATCATTGTTAAAAAAGAAAAAAAAAATCTAACATTGTTTATGAATGAAAATGTACATAGCAAAGTATTGTATTTCAACTTTAAGTTTATGTTGTTGATCATTATTTCAAATTAAATTACTAATATTTTTATATAATTCTTTTTAAGTGATTGTTCATCATATATAGGTGCATGTAGCTAATGAGAATGATTTATATAAATTCACTATACATACCATCTTTATGCTTATCCTAATCCGAGTTATGAAGAAGCAAGTCATCACCACATATTTTGACAAAAAAGTAGGAGTGGGGGCTAAAGAATAATTACCTACAACTAAGATTTTGCCATCCTTCGAAGGGTTGGGGCAGCTTTTTCTTATTATATAAAAGCTAAAGAGCAACCTACATATATTAGAGAAATAAGTTGAGGTACTTGCTATTGTCTCAACCATTCATTTAATTGAGGTGATGAGGTAGAGAAAGAGATGAGGATTGAAAAAGAGGTAGATGCGGAGATGGGGGAGATAGTAGATGCTGACGAATCTTATATTGTTGTATGTATTAATAAGGTGATCAAGAAGGCAACATATAGGGGATGTAGATCAATCTTTTAATTTGTAATTTTATGTACCTAAAGACTTATAGATCATGCATCATTCTTTTGAATAAATTATTTATTAATACTATTGACACAAAGTTAGAATGGAAGGACTCCATCACATGACCTGAAGAATCCCTCATGCATGTCATTGGAGAGGACAAAAAAGTTCATAAATTCTGTAATGTATTTATTTTCTAACAATGTTGTATAAAGCTAATTGGATGATATGTGAGATCTCATTACCCTCCATAAATAATGACATTATATGACTCTGATATCTCTTGCACTCCAACATAGACCTTTTAATCAATGATAATCTTGTTTCTTAAGTGTTTTCCTAAATTGCTCAAGATGCGTTAAGTTATTTGACAATACACAATTTTTTGTACTCTAAAACTCCTTGAAAGTGTAGGGTCAACACAAGGTTTCTTAGGTCTACAATAAGGTAAGCCATTTAAAAATTCATAAACCTTCATGTAATTTAAGTTGTACTTATATATATATATATATATATATATATATATATATATATATATATATATATATATATATATATATATATATATATATATATATATATATATATATATATATCTTATTTACAGTGACAACTATGGAGTATATGTGATAAAAGACATCATACATATGACTTTAAAGAAAAAAATTCTAGACTTTACACATGACCATATACAATTCTATAGGCGCAACCTATGTATATATTTATTTCATGAAAATATAAATTCAGCAGTTCATTTAGAAAATATTGAATAATTAAACAAACGTCTATATTTTTATTCATCTATTCATTTGATTGATATATCATATATTGTTTATCGATGTTATAAATATTTATTATTTGATTGATCATTTCTATTAATATCATTTGTGTTATAGCTCTTAGATTGTTAAGTATATTACAACTGTCGGTTTACTCTCAATTGTGTCATAGCTATTGAATTGATTCTGTTATGTTTATTGTAGCTGTCATAATTGGGTTGCTCTATATTATATCATGATTGTTGAATTGGTCTATTATGTTATAACAGTTGAGTTGCTTTCTTTTGTTGGTTATGTTATAGTTGTCATAATTTACTTAGTTAGGTCATAACTATTGGATCATGCTTTATTGTTTCATATTACAATCAATTATGTATTAGCTATCGAATTACATTATATTGCACTATTTTATAATATATTGTGTTATATTTATTATGATTATACTTTGCTTCATTAAATTTATAGTATGCTTTGTTAAGATCATTAAATATTGAATATAAGTAAATCCTTTTAAAATTTTATTTCAATAATATTCGAATCATATGTGGTTGATAATTAAGCTCTTAGAACTAAAGTAATTGAGGTGGATTTTAAGTAAGTAATTCGAGATTAAACAAAGACTAGATTGTGGCTTCGTTTGATTCGGTTTATGCTTACATAAAAAGGAGTTTTAAAAAGGAGGTTGAGAAAAAGTCGTTTAATAAAATGGAGTTTCAATAATGAGATATGTTTGAGTAATATTTTTAAAAGTGCTTATTAATACTTGAAAGTAAATTTAAATTGTTTGTTTAGGAGTTCTGCATTTGAGATTTTATTATAAAAGACATAATTGCCCATGAAATTTATGTACACGTAATATATATATATATATATATATATATATCACTTTCTAAGAAAAATTTAATTATCTAATATTTTATAAAATAAAAAGTTTTTATTTTTAACTCATAATTTTTTAACATTCAACATAATTTTTACTACAAATATGATAAAATTTAAATCATATTAATTTATTATTATACTTACAATATTTCGTTATTAATTCTTCTATAAAAAAACTCAACTTAAATAAAAAAATATATTTTTATGTTGGAAAATTAATTTATTTTCTTCTCAAATAAATTATTTTTGAAATTGAGAAAATACAAAGAATCAAACGCAAATCTGAATTGAATCCTTCGTAGCTGATGGCTTAACACGTCACCTATTTAAATGTGTATGTATTAAAAAATATAACATCAATAAAATTTCAACAATTGTTCATCAAATGTGAAAACAAATAGCATTACAAATACTTTCCTAAATAAATATTAAACAACCATGTCATCATCTCCTTCTCCGGATGATTACTGAATTTGATTTCTGTTACAAAAAAATTTTAAACAAAAAAATAGTTCGCATATTCATTATACCTGTTCTAATTGCATAGTTCAAATGCAATTTTCTCTCTCAGTTCAATCATTTCATTCACCCCCTCGTCATCACCAAACGCTACTTCGGCATATAACACATTACTTTCTTCAATTTGCTCTCCTACTCTGCATTGATATGCCTCTGGATGAATAAAATTTTCATCAACGTCACAGTCTATGAAATCTGGATCATTTCGTGATATATGTCGTCGAATATAATTATGTAAGCCCATGGTACCAACAACAATAAGACGTTGCTTCTTAAAACTATAATTAGGCATATCTCTTAATATTCCCCATTTCTTTTTCCATACACCAAAGGAACGTTCAATTACACTTCTTAGTGAGGAATGTCTACTATTAAAAAGCTCCTTATGTCCCATAATAGTTCTACTACCTCTTCTAAAATCAGGTAAGTGATATCTGGTTCCAATGTATGGCTTCAAATATCCCTTTTGTAGAGGGTAACCTGCATCAACTAAGTAAAACTTTCCTGTTCAAAAATTTGTTAATTAGTATACAATATAACCTAATTAATAAATATAACAATTTCATTCTATAAATTAGTAATACCTGGAGGTGGTGCAGGAAAATTATATTTCGGATCCATCATTGCATGTTTAAATATACGTGCATCATGTGCCGAACCCTCCCAACCAGGTGAAACAAATGTGAAGAACATGTTGAAATCACATGCTGCCATAACATTTTGTGTCGGTGAATGATGAAGTCCAATATAAGCGACCTGCTCTTCAACAGGGATGCGTGCATTAACGTGTGTGCCATCAATAGCACCAATGCAATCTTTAAAGTATGGCATGTAATGTTTGTCATTAATTATTTTTTCATGAATATCATGGAAAATTTTATCTACAGGTGCAATGATCTCCATTGATAATCGAACTAATGCTTGCAGACCATTATAAAAAAACCTACTAATCGTCTCTGTAGAGTGCTGAAATCGTTCACATGTTGATCTAATACTCTCATTATGTCCCAAAATGTACAAAGTCATTGCAAGTACCTCTCGAGTAGTAGTTCTGCGAGATCCATGTAAACCATATGATGATTCCAACAAAGAAACTAAGTCCATAAAAATAACTTTTGACATTCTGGACATGTTATAAAATCTATTTGGATGGCCATGCAACAACTCACACAACCATTTATCTCCCGTTTGAGCTGATGTCATGCAAGGATTCTTGCAAACATTCAATGCATTGTAATCATGAATTGCACATGCCGTTGTGAGTATTATACGAGTAAATTCTGCCACTCCTTTACGCTCATTAACTTCTGACATATCATCAAGTACTTCGTCTTCTCCAAAATTTAACAAATCCTATGCCATTATTAATCTGGAACAGAGAGATGCAGATTATTTCAGCATTATCTGCAGTTGACAAAAGAGAATAGATGTCCTACTAGTAGAGTAGTTACTAACAACCATCACACCACATATTAATATAGAAAAGAGTACCACCAAACTTTGTTCTTTACACTCCATATGATGAGTAGCTTCCAAGTTAATATCAAACATTTCAAAACAAAGCCAGCTGCCATTTCAATCCTTCTGTCTTAATTTTATTTCAGTGATAGCTAAAAGAAAACAGTCCCAAACACAGACATAGGACAGCTTATGCAGATGCTATTTGCTTGTAAGAGGTATGAAGGTGAAAATCTTTTTAAAAAAAACTTTGAACAAATATTTTTTATATGAAATGCCCACTGGTTTCAGGTTCTTCATGCTCTTTCACTAGTTCTCTGTGAAGCTGGACGGCACAATATTGGATGACCAATGGCAATATCAGAGTACATGCTATATGTTCAAGTGAAGGTTTCTGATTACAAAAAAAAAAAAAAAATTTAAAGTTTCGGATAATCCATGGGAGAAGATCTGTGATATGGGACTGCTTCATCCTACACAGTGATTGTGACAAGTTTGCATCTTCCCCCAAAGAGCAATTTGGAGTTTTGGAACAGGTTAAGGCATGTTGTGACTTCGTATATGCATTTTTGTTGCTATAATCATTCAAAATGAAGTCTACAGCATCATTTAGAAAAATGTAGCATGAGTTTTCATGCTGAGTAAAACAGAAAGGAACTTCACAACAACAAAAATATTGCATACCGAGCATACCGAGCTTACAGAAATCCTTCGTGGACAGCCCTTGAATAAGTCACTAAAATATTGCATACCGAGCTTACAGAAATCCTTCCTAAACTCATTTCTGCCACACTCGGTTATAATTGTGTTCTTTGTTAACTAATCATTCAAATCATATAACATATAAGTCATTTATAAAGTTCATAATATTCACTTATCGCATTGTATGCCCAAGGCATTCCAACGATCACATGCTACACATAATGCTGGTTAAAACAAAACTGGAATAGGCATATCAAAACCATGTCAAGTAGTTCAGATACGACATTGTCAGCTGATAAATTGGTCCCCCCATCGTTTTGATTACTTTAAAAGAAAACCAGAATCACGCAAGTTTCAGCATCAGTAGCTAGTGGCATTTCCTTAAGGCATACTGACACATAGCAAAGATGGCAACCATTTGCAAATCTCAAAATTTCAGCACATGAAAAAAGATTCCTGGAAAGCAGGGAAAAGAAACCCAAAATTTACATAAATAAACAGCAAATGCAGCTATAAATGTGATGGAACTTCTTTACTTTCACTCTGAAAAAATATATTTGTTGTTGGTGAGTATTAGGAATCGTCAAGTAGTATGGTAGGAAGAGTCAAGTTTCTATTTATAAATGAAATAACTCATATATTTATAAATTGGTGAGTTTGAAGTTATTTGTGGAAATGCAAGTGGATGGCGTTCAACCCAATGTAGAATTATATCTACATGATTTTGTTTATGTTGCACCTTTTGTTGTTTTATTAATTTATCCAATTATTATTGCCACTTCTAGTTGACATGGTGATACAATCATATACTCTATTATCAAATTTGATGCAGAACGTATCAGGTTCTATGTTCACTTAGGTAAACCCAGGATGGAATGCTTAAAAGTCTAAAAGCATGTACAAAGAACAAAATTTGCAGTTTGATAACTTTAGTTTTAAATTTAGTCCTTTTTGATATGAAATTGGAAAATAAATAAAACTTTCACTTAACAATAAATTAAAGTTTGCTAAAATCTAGAAGTAGCAAGAAAGTCTGTGATCAAATGAAAGCTATGAAACGAATAAAATTCATACCACAATGAGAGCATCTAGATTGTATCAAACGTGACCACATCTCGATCACACACATATCAATAACTAAAAAATAGGAAAGAGAGCTAAAAGATATAAATAAACATAGTGTTAATCCAGGTCTCTCTTTGATATGAGGAGAAAACTTTCATCAAAAGTAGTCATAGGTACTTGCTTATTCCTTCTTCTTCAATGGGCAGTTAAAAGAAACTTTTATCAAAACTCCTTCGAAGCCACCATAATCTTCTTTCCATCGGTATTCCCATGAATATCTCCCGGTTATCCTTATCTTTAAAGTATTCTAAGGCAAAGCCATATAACTCAAAATTGTCAAATATATCAGGAATTTTAGATATCCCTTCTAAAACCTCTAGGATAGTAAATGTTGTACGATTTTTATTTGATGTACTTATGACAGAACTTATAGATTTTGCAGCATCCACGAGGTCGTCAACATGATTTAGAAAAAGTTCTCTACTACCCGACTTAGGAGTTCTAACTTTCTTCCTTTTATGCAATAATGTGGCACTCTGTTGTGATCTCTGTGTATCGTAGTTGCTTGTAGGCTCGTTTTTAGGAACATGTGGAAGATGTGTTTGTTCATCTTGAGTGTACTCTTCTTCTTCAGATGAGATTGCGTGATTGTCATTTAGTTCTGGGGGAAGTACACCAGAACTAGGAATCCAAACATTCTCCCCAGTTGCAACAATACGACTGAACATAAGATCTAACTTCTCTTCCAACTCTGGTGGTATTCCATTGAAACGAAACTTCTTAGCATTTGGCATTACCTAAAGTACAACAAATGATTAATTATGAATCATGCGTTATATTACGTAAGTGTTGGTTTTAATTTAGAGTATAAAGTGAATGATTTAAAATTTGAGAGATACCTGCAATTTTTCATTCCACCAATCATTAGAAGCATCAACTGGTTTTTTAATGGGTTTTCCAACCAATTCCAGTTTCTCCTCGCAACAAATCTTTCCAGTGCTTCCAGTCTTTCTTTAATTGGTCCCACTTATTTTTAAGTTGGTTTCGGTCATAAGTTCGTCCAGTGCGTTCGTTGAAAATTTTAAGTAGATTTTTCCAACCTTCTTTAGTAAATGAGTGGTTGGTCTATTTCCCAGTTCTATTTCTCTTATACATATATCACAATATGTTAAAGTCGTATCTAAGTCCCATGATGCAGGTGCACATCCTTATTTTGGATTTCCCATCTACATGTTTAAAAAAAAAATTTAAGGTAGTTGTATTATTTATACGAACAAAAGAATTTTATTGATTTAAAAAACTTCTAATTGTAGGTTACTATTTATTTTTTATAAATCATGTATATTGTATCAAATTGTGCCTAATTATTAGTAACAGTTGTAATTTTTTGTAAGGGAAGAAAAAAAGTTTTAGTTGAACCACTTCATATAGAATAAGCAGTAGTATAAAATAGGGTAAGCGAATCACCTGAAACAACGGAAGAAGCTTGACGTTGCTGATGATCGGAAGAAATAAGTTGAACCACTTGAAATAGAAAGAAGAACGCCTCTTCTGAACGAGCAGCCAAGCGGGAGTATTCGAAGAGCATAAGAAACTGGATTAACAAGATTAGGAGAAGGTTAGACTGTCCGACGTATGCATCTGCGACAAGGATCGAGAAAATTGATTGGGATGGTATTAATTAGTATAGGACTATGCGTATGAGACATCACTAAGATGGTAGAAATAATGTGAAATAATTACAATGGAAGACGGCTAAGAACAAATTTCAATGTTCAGGAATAAGGAATTGTTTGAAAGGATTTATTCGCTAAGAGAAACTTAATGCTGGTCTTAGCAAGAAAAAGATGTAGAGGGATCCATACAAGCTGATTGCAAATAGAAAATGTTAATCATGAAGAGTATTATTCTGATTCCAAACTTTCCCAAAAAGATGAGAACAAATTGGTAAACAAGTAAACAACAAAATTAATAGCAAGGCAGACAGAAAAATAGTACATTAGAGCACAAAAAAATTGAAATAGATTTAGAATTGAAAATTCAAAATAAGTATGTTAACCCAAATTATCCAAAACTGATATATGATATTGACAGATCTCAGAAGAAACGACTTAGCAATAATATTCGATTTGGCAATTCTTGAATCATATGTAAAAGATAAAACCGATTGTCAAGGATAAACTAGAAAAATAGCAGCGAATGAGCAGAAGAAGAAAGGAAGAAATTTACCTTGCAGAGCGAGCGATCTACCGTCGTTGCTTCCGAAAAACCCTAAATTTCCGTGACAGGGAGGGAACGTCGTTAAAGGAGCGAAGTCGAACAACAACGAAGGAGCAAGAGGTAGGAAATTCAGTTTAAGCTAGGAGGTTACGCGGAAAATGCCGAAAGGGATGATTCGGTTTCTTGAATCGATCGGGAGCAGACTGTCTTGTTCGGGCTTTTTATTATGAATTGAGCGAGATTTCAGAATCGATGGGCAGCTTGTCTTGTTCGGGAGTCCGGATGGAAGGAGCTAAAAAAACAACGACAGTTTTTTTGTCTTGCCATTTGAAGAAGAGGAAGGTTTCGTGGTCGACCTGAGAACGCTCCGGGTTAATTTGGACATTTGGTGAGCGAAATTGTGTTTTTTGAACGAATAAGCAGACAGGGAAAAAATTTTGTAACCACTCAAAATACGTGGTTTACTAAAAATTGATTATGGTTAAACTTGTCTTTCAAACAGTTACGACAAACTGATTAAAGCTTATTCAAACGGAAACGGAGGAAATAAACTTAATCAAATGAGGCCACAGTGTTGTGTTCCTTGACTATCAACAAAAAAAAATTTGAGTTGGAGTCATGTGTGAGTATTATGTGCGTGAATTCGGGGATTGTCTTAAAAAAGAAAAAATAATATGCAAAATGAAATGCGAGTAATACATTTTAAGCAGCCAGCATATTCCTCTAAGCAAATGAATCAAATTTCTTCTTGTAGGAAAAGGCCTTTCCCGCTCTCGCGACGCTTGCGGATGCCAGAGCGTTCGGTCATGGAGGCCCGAAGAATCACCAGCAGAGGACTTGGAGGAGACTCGAGGGAGTGGGACGAAGAAGGTTATCGGCGTAGCATTCTTGTGGAGAGGGAGCTCAGCTCACGCATCGTCTTCAGGACCGCCTTCGCTCCCTCCGAAAACCCTAATCCTGAAATCGTACTGGTGGCTTCTAGCGACGGATCTCTCTCCGCTTATTCCATTTCCTCTTGCATCTCTTCCTGTCCTCGGGTAAAACTTATCTCTCTCATTGTGATTTCTCATTGCCGTATTCTGCAACTGCTTAATTGTTAACCGTAGTTGACTGCTGATAGTTCGACAAAACGCTCCCCCTACTTTAACCCAAAGGTGTTGAGTTTGAGACGTCAACGAAAGCGATGAAATTAATTCTAAAACTTGGCTGGGGCTGTTTGGCTACAATTAGGATTTAAATCAGAGTAGGATTTAGAGGCTGTTTGACGACTAGCAGGATCTAACTCAATTAGAATTTTGTAAATTATGTAAATTCAGATTTATTAAATCCTTAGAGGATTAAAAGTTGAAAATTGTTTGATATGATAACTGCTCAATTTTGCTAAATTCTCATAAACGATTTGATTATTTGTTGCAGGATTTACAATTTGTGTGGGGAGAAATTTTTAAATCATGTATATCCCGTGAATGATGTGATTTAGCAAATTTTAAATAGCCAACAACAGAGCTAAAATGGGGTTTATCAAAATAGCGGGATTTAATTTCCTTAAAATTCAATTTGCCAGTATTTAATTAGCTTAGGGCACCTCCAATTGAATATCATTCATCCGTTTGTTGCTATTGCCAGCGTCCACCCGAACAGCAAACGAAAACACATTTTTGCATTTTATCTTGATTGTGAACAGTGCGTCGCATTATTCACATAAGCGTATTTTTTTGGTGTAGAAAAATGGAGGTTAGAAAGGGAGCTGAGGAAGAATATACTCATAATATTCTTTTTTGATGTTAGAAATGGAGTTTGCTTGAAGTGAATTACTGTTTGATATGACTGTTATTGCATCTTGAAGTGGAAAATAGGTTGTTCAGTTAGAGATGCCCTCACACCCCACCTAAAATATGACGCCAAACAAGCTATTATTAAATCTTCGTAGTCAGGATTTAGTTGATCTAATTTTGAAAATTATCAAGCATGAAAAATATTAAATTCTACTAAAATATGGTAAACCATTTGGCTATTTATTTTTGGATTCAAGATTTAAATGATTATCAGATTTGATTAGAATCCTAAACAGATGGGGCAAATCTCATGTGCGGATAAAGTTTAAAGAAAAAAAAAAACACCATTGGACATATTAAAGTAAACTAATTATTTTTTTAAATAAGACATGAATCACATGATGATATCAATTGCAATCAAACTGATTTTCATTAGCACAATAAAGGGATGGAAACTAGAATTAGCTCTAAAGAAACATAATAACTAAAAAAAAAATAGAGAAACCTATGGGCGATTGCTAAACTCTCTCTCCATCTCTTGCAAATCCTAATCTCCTTTCTTATTCTCCTTGAAGCTGCAAAAACTAAAATTAATTAGTTCCTTCCCCATTTCTCCTCCAGATCTCCTCTAGCTGCAGCCCCAACAACAACATAAGAACCTAAAAGTGCTTGATATACACCAAACACAACCAAAAGTCTAAATCAGCTCTTCAACCGCTTGTGTGCAGTCGAGGATTATACATGCCATGAGAGAGAGCCTTGAGGAGCTAAATTACATTAACTTGGCTCCAATGGAATTTGTTAAATATGTGATTTAACGTTAAATGGGTGAAAATGGGATTACATAGCATAGTAAGATTTTGTTGACTACAAAAATCTGTTTGATAATATTTAACCTAAATCCCAATTAAATCCTGCCTAAAACTTGCTGCCAAATAGCACCATATTTTATTATAAGTTGTGTTATATTTCCAATTTTAAACTAATTGCTAAATTTCATTCGCTGGTTAGTGACCCTTCTTTTGATGATATTACTTGGTTAAGGATGCAATAATAGACCTCTGTTATATAATTTGTGTATCTATTTTCTATGTAAGGACGTATAGACTTGGGTGAGTTTGTAGTTGTGGTGGCATAGTGCTGTGGAAACTATTGAGATGTCTTGTTAGAAGCCTAACAATTATTGTTATAGGAGCATGATATAAATTTTTTGAAAAGTAGTTACTAATTTTCATTTTTATTGCAGCCTATTCTTTGTAGCAAAGGGACCGATCAAAAGTAAGTTTTGAGAAATCTTTCATAAGTTGTGGAAACATGGTTTCTATTGGAAGAAATATGTGGTTTTATTCTTCCTTCTAATGAGATACAGTAAGTTAATGTCAGGGCACCTGAAGTTTTGTGGGCTGATCCACTTTGCTCAATTCAAGCACACAAAGGCCCATCATATGATTTGAAGTTATATGGAAATGACGAGGAAGCTTTACTATTGAGGTTTATATCATTCTAAACATATGTCTTCTTCCAACTAATTCTATCATACCCTTTTAGATAAGGCAATTGCATCAAGTTTATAGATATGTGTCTGAACTTCAAAACATGTTTCATTCGGACCTTTTCTGGCCCATGGATTTCAATAGTCTTGTACTTGGTAGTAGAGAAAATATGAGCAGAAAATGGTGGGTTATAAGTGAAGTTAATGCTTTTGGCTATATGACTGTTTAGTTTTGTTAATTTTCATGTATCCGTTTATCTTGATTTTAAACTGTAGTTATCAGGGCAAAACTCCAATTAGGATTTTTCTTATTTTTCTTAGAGGGGTGAGTTTGATGTTTCTCTAATTGAATTTAGCAATTTTTTTGGGTTTTCCTATAACCCAACTCTGCCTTACGTTATAGTTGTAAAATAAATTGCAGAAGTAAAGATTAAATCTGTTGATTTTTTTTCAACTTAGATTTCGCATGAATCTTTGCTGAGGCTATTTTTTTCTTGTTGGCTTTATTTTATTCAGAATAACGAATAACATAGTTCTCACACTTCATTGGGGCTCCTTAAAACAAGGAAGACATTCTCTTGTGAGTAATAGTCTACACAGCCAGAAAATTTTCCTTTGCTTGGGTTAGTGCTCCAGTTAGAGAAAGAGGATACTGACCTTCTGTTCCTTTCATGAAAACATATGCAAATTGCAGAGGTAAAGGCAGCTGACTTTTATTCAAGGCTCTAAGCTGTTTCAGGAAGATCTTGTAGCATTATGAATAGTAATGGAAGATAGGTGGAATGCAAAATTTTGAGAGTGGAGTTGTATTAGAGTTGCGTGAAATGTTACTACAAGAAATGATTTGATTATATGGAAATTCACATGTCGAAGTTTTTGTCAATTGGGAGGACATGTACCCCACGCTTTTGTCCTTTCTCCATTTATCTTCATATTAGGATTGTACAATCTTGCAAATATTTCCTTTATATTTCTTATATGCTTCTATGTGATCCCTTGAAAATTGACCGACCGCATGTACTGTTTGAAATGATATTTGATTTTGGATAGGAGAATCGTGGTCTTAAAGCCTTTATCAGTTGCTATAAATCTTCATGCTTTCAGTATAGGATGCACATAAATGTTAAGGTTTAGCAATCAGAATGAAGATTCTTATATTAAGGCATGGCTTTTTGATGGATAACTAGATGCTATGAATGAATAAGTGCTCTAATTTCTGATGTTTTTATTCATAGGCACCCTCTCTATATTCATGGCTTTATTGCGGCTAATTACTATAGCAGTTAGTTTTTTCTTTTTGGGAGGATTTCACGTTCTTTTAAATATGGTAAGCATAGTTTAAAATTGCGCAATTTGAGGCGCGCCTTTGCGCAATTTGCTTCAAAATAGCCTCAAAGCCTACGCAATTCTCAGGCATCATGAGGCGTATGCCTTAGGTGGAGTGAGGCGTGCCTCACTAGCGTTATTGCGCAATTTCCTTCGAGGCGTACGCCTCAAATATGGGGGCCCTCTTACTTAAGAAACCTCTTAAAATCTTCCTTATACCCACTTACCCTTCCAAAGACCCACTTACCCGACCAAAGATGTCAACCGACGTCGCGCAGGAAGCACGCAGACGCCCGATTCGGCACTCCTTCACGTTTCCGCCACCTCTCTCGCCAGCGCCGCCTCTCGCCGGCGCCGCCTCTCGCCGGCGCCGCCTCTCGCCGGTGAGTCATTTGTTTCCGGCCTCCCCTCTACATCACTTCTTCAAGTGTTCTTAAGGTTCTTTTTAAGTTTAGGGTTTGATTTTTCAACTTATAGGAAAGCTAGGGTCATAGTTCTCGATACCGCTAGGTACATGCTCGGTACCGCTATGTACATGCTCGGTATCGCTATGTACATGCTCGGTACCGCTCAGTACATGCTCGGTACCGCTCAGTACATGCTCGGTACCGCTCAGTACATGCTCGGTACCGCTCAGTACATGCTCGGTACTGCTAGGTACATGCTCGGTACTGCTAGGTACATGCTCGGTATCACTCGGTATCTTCCCATACAAACAACTTACGAACTTTAAAAACAAACAGAACTTCAAAATTACTCTTACAATAAACTTTTGTTCCGGGGGCGCTGCCCCCGGAAACTTCCGCAGGGGCGCTGCCCCCGGAAACTTCCGCAGGGGCGCTTCCTATTTGACCCCGCAACCTTACCGGGTAGGTCGAACCCCGCTAGGGGGCAGCGCCCCCTTGGACCCCCGGCAGTCTGGCATATTGTTATATTCATCATCTTTAGTAATTGTTGTTAGTGTTAGTCTACTTCTTCATATTCTTGGTTATTATTTTATGTTTTTGTGTTTTATTTTGCATTTGTGTTTTAGGAAATTTGGTTAGGGGCAAGGAAAAGACAAATACGTCATTGCGGCGTGACCCTTCTTGGAAATACAGTGTGCAAGTTGATGTAGGAGGCGGCGATAAGACATGTGTATTTAAAATGTAATTTTTGTGATAAGGTGGTGAAGGGAGGAGTAACTCCCATGAAGGAATACTTATCCGGCTCACATAAGAATGTAGCACCTTGTGCGAATATTCCGGATAAGGTGGAGGAAATTACAACATATGAAAAAGAGTAATACGACCAAACATTTACAACAGGAGCAATTTGATGAAAGGATCGAACATGGTGCTTACTTTGGGAGCTAGAGTGGAAAGGGCTCTTCCTCCACTATACATAATAGAGGTGCGCGGGGTCCTATGGACTAGTATATGACTAATCCAGGAGAGGATATAGGACAAGCACAGATGATGCCTGCGGTTGGTACCAGAGAGGGTCGACGGCAGGTTTGCAACATCGCAAACCATTTAATGTTGCAACATCGCCGGCTTTTATCAATATGTTGCAGTCTGTAGGGTTGTATGAGAGAGGGTTGAAGGCACCTTCTATGTACGAGTTGCGAACATGTATTTTGAAGGAGGAGCTACAGAACACAGAGCATAGCATTGATGAGATTAAACGGACATGGAGTGAAACTGGTGTTACAATTATGTCAGATGGATGGTCTGATATGAAGAGCAGGAGCTTGATTAATATCTTTGTCAACAATCCCTACAGCACAGTGTTTTTACGATCAGTTGAAGCTTCAGATGAGGTTAAAAATGCTGAATTCATTTTCAATTTACTAGATGAGGTTGTTGAGGAGATTGGGGAGCAATTGGTTGTTCAGGTGGTGACTGACAATGCCAGTGCATACAAAGCAGCTGGTCAGATGTTAATGGAGAAGATGAAACACCTATATTGGACCCCATGCGCAACACACTGTATCGATCTCATATTGGAGGAACTTGGTGATTTACCTCAACACAAGAGCGCTCTTTCTAGGGCGAAGAAGATCACAAAGTTCATATACAACCACTCATGGATCTTAGCCTTAATGAGAAAGTTTTCAAAGAAGGAAATCATTCGTCCTGCAACCACTAGGTATCTTCATACATTTGTGCACTGCAAATCAATTCATAATGTATGTTCTTACATTTGTGCACTGTAAATCTACAGGTTTGCCACATCTTATTTGACACTGCAGAGCCTGTTGGATGTGAGACAACCTCTGGAAGCAATGTTTACATCAACAGAATGGCTTAACTCTGCGTGGGGGAAGAAAAGTGAGGGGAATGAAATAAGAAAAATAATTCTAAATGATAAATTTTGGACTACTGTGACCTATGCCATATTGAGCACGAGACCCTTGGTGCAAGTTTTATGTTTAGTGGATGCTGAGAAGAAACCAACCATGGGTTTTATTTATAATGCTATGGATGAGGCCAAGAAGTTGATTGCACACAATTTGGGAGGAGAGGAGGCAAGTTATAGAGATATTTGGAATATCATTGATGCTCGGTGGGAGGTACAATTACACCATCATCTACATGCAGCAGCATATTATCTTAATCCTCAATTTCAATATTCAGAGAGAAAATCTTCAAACCCAGAGGTGAAGCTTGGTCTGTATTATTGTATGGAACGACTAATACTGGAGCAGACAGATAGGGAGCTTGCAGATTTACAACTTGTTCTATTTCGAAATAAAGAGGTTTTTTCGGTCTGCATGCAGCAAAATCAACGATTGCCAAACGATCTACAGATATATTTATTTTGGTAAATGCAAGACACTTTATTAAGTTCTGCTTGAAAACAGTTGAATGATGGATCCAATTTGGTGATTCCACCCCTGAGTTACAGAGTTTTGCTGTAAGAGTTTTGGGCCTCACTGTTCTTCTTTTGGGTGTGAGCGAAACTGGAGTATATATAGTCAAGTGCAAACAAAGAGAAATCGGCTATCAACACTCAAAATGAATTCACTTGTATATATTATGCACAACAAGAGGTTAAGAGATAGGAAATTGAGGAATAAGGGGTTGAAGGATGATGAGGACTCGTTGGTGTGTGATGATGTGTCCTATGATAATGAGTGGTTCATAGATGATGAGACAGATTTGCTATTATCAGACTTACAGCTAGAGGATCTAAGTGTGGATGTCTTGAGGGGCGAAGCAGATCAAGTGGGCACATCCATTAGTATCACACCACACATATCCACTAGCTCTGCAGCACAACAATCAAGTAAAGGTATTTCACAACTTCTTATATGCTATTGCATTATATTTATATCAAGTGAGCAATTAACATGATAATGAATTAATGATCATTCTTATTGAACAGGGAAGAGAAAAATGAGTCATATTAAAGATGATGAAGATATGACATTCATAGATATAATTGGAGAAGTAGATTCCCTTGAAGACCCATTTAGTGATGGGATATGATTGGATTTTATATGTTTCTTCTTAATTGTATTTTGAGAGTTTTGATAGACTAGAATTTTGTGATTTTGTACTTTGGAACATGCTTTTATTGCATCTCTTTTCTTAATTTCCACTAATTCCACTTGTCATTTAGATGTTTTTATTGTATGATAGAATCTTGCTATTATTTACCTGCTAAAATCCTTAAATTCTCATTTACGCAATTCTGCGTCCGTGAGGCTTACGCCTCAGATCGCCTCGAGGCTTACGCCTTGCCTCACGGACGAAAACCGCCTCAAGGCTTATTTACGCAATTTTAAACCTTGATGGTAAGGGAAGGAGGTTTAGTGGAGTCTTAACGGAATCGGGAGGCTGTCTAATGATTATCAAGGATAGGTTGCAATGGGAACATAACAGTAAGAGGCTCTCAAGACGGGCATCAATGGGGCGAGAGAACTCATGTTAGGTGTTGGGGGCAAAGAAAATGACAAGGTGGTTGCTTGCGAACTAATATTAAGGTGATGACAAATAGGGCAAGGAGTGTCACAACCCAACTCGATAAGACCCGTGGACAAAACATGTTTTATCGTGTTGATTTGCGACAGAACAACCCAAAGATCAGAGTTTTGGGTAACTTTTCAGATTTTCTTCTTTCAATTAGCTTTAGAAAATAAACAACAGATCACATAGCTGCTAATAACTTCTAGTATATAGAAAATAACTTGTCCACAATTTTTTTGTTTCGTTTTCACCAAAGTGTATATACTTCAATTACTCTGTAATGCATCACTTAATGACTAGTTCTGACTGTTCAAAAATTAGAAAAAGAGATATCTATACAGGCTCATACATATTAGATCCCGACTCGGTTACTCAACAGGCTCTTTTTTTTTTTCAGACTCTAAAGCAGAATGCAGATAAATTGTGAGCCAACACAACTTAACGAGTCACACTCACCGATCTAAACTTTCAAATAAATCATTAAGCATTCATATGAGTTTTTACAATAGTTCATAATAATTACTATACAGAATAGAATACTGCTTGCAGTTATCAGTAACTTAAATAACATTGCAGGAAAGTAAATAAGCATGTCATATATTAAAAAGCATAAAATAACAAATTTTCTCAGACCCTTATACCTCCTATCAGAATAAAATTCAAAATTCTAACCCTTATGATTTTTGTGATGGCAAATTAGAAAACATGCCCTTATTACTCTCAATGTTCAGATAATAAAGTATGCATATAGCACCAGAACAGAACTTCATGTGCCTTTAACATTAGAATAAAACTTTCTTCACACACACGAGATCTTTTCAAAATCACACATTTAAAGCAGATAAACATATAATTAATTATATTGCATCAAAAGTTATAAATAAACTCATTTCAAAATTTAATAGAATGCCTTAACGATAGGCAACATAATATACTACTGATTAGAAATTCATTATTTTAGAATATAACCAAATTATTAGTAATTATTCCGAGCATTTTTATGAATCTTTAATTATACAATATTATTTTTAAGAATCAAGATTATTTTCTAGGTAAATAAAATGGCGCACTTATTAGATTATTCGATCGAAATTTTTCAGAAAAATATCTGTTTAGAATTTTTTTTTCTACAACATATAGAACAATACATGGTAAATGTTTAGCAATTACATAATTATCCTCGTTTTTACAATACAAAAATATAAATTTAATTAAGAAAATTTCAAAATCTTCGCATTTTTAAAACGGAGATGGGTAAAATTTCAACTATCTTGAACCAAACAACTTTAAAAAAGGGCTGACAACTATAAAATGGATTGAAGTTGCATAAAATTTACTTTCTCTTTCTAGAATTTCACTTCTCTCTCCTCTAGTCGGCTGCTCCAAAGGATTGAAATGACTTTGAATAATGAATAATGATGTTTTTAATATTAAATCTGGCCTAGCGCCGCAGCTCCTAATCTTGCGCGTCATAGCGCTACCCCCCAGCGCCGCATCCCTTAATTAAATTTACTAAAAGACAGAGAGCACAAAGTCGCGGCGTCGCCTACCCCAGTGTCGTGGCGTCACCTAATTAAATTTTCTAGATTTTTAAAACATCTACACAGGCCCCCGGACGTGCTTCAGAACACATGCATACCAAATATTCTCAGAAATATGAGAAGCATTCGAATGGAAAAATTTAGTGGATTACTTGATCGGGTCAGAATAGGTGGGTGGTATTTTGATTTCGGATGTGTTACAATTTTCCCATCCTAAAAAAATATCTTCTTTGATATTTTAGAACTTAGATGAATCAAAATAGACCAGGATACAACTGTTTGACCTAAGATTCCTTCTCCCAAGTAACTTTTCTTTTTAATGTGCTTCCACTATACTTTATGATGAGGACATCCGACCATAGAGAGTTTATCGGAGGCGGGGCCGACGATCTATGGCCACGATTGCATCGCTTTACTTTTGAATTATTATTTGTATTAGATTTAATATTATGTTTGCATTGAGTTTATTATTACTTATTTTTCATTTGTACTCTCACTTGAGGGAGTAGTCCTATGTAAGCCCTAAGGGAATGTTGGTCTTTTGTTTTACTTCACTGTATGATTGGCTATTTTAAGCCACCTCTTCATTTTTGAGGGTAATGATGAATATTATTACAAAATTTCTGCACTTGTACTTGGAAGAGTTGAGAGAGTTCTCTTGAGAGCGAAAACCCTAGGTTAGAGCGGCATAATACCCACCAACCGCAGGAAGCGTCCAGGTTCGTGGTCTCCCTCTTGCACCAATCCCTCCCCTCTCTTCTCCTTAAACCGCCGGCCATCATCTCTCATCGCCCCCTCTCGGTCGAACCCAACAACACCACCTCAACCTAAGCCGGCCACTTCCTCTTCCACTTCCAAGCCGCCGGCCCGAAGGCCCTCTTCCCTCCACCTAGCTGCCGGTCCCCAAGCTCTAACCCTAATCCTAGCCGCCACCCAAACCCCTAACCCTAATCCTAAGCCGCCGGCCCCAATCATCCCTCCCTTGCCTTTAAAATTCAAATCCCTAAATTGATTACTTTCCATATGTGATGAATCTAAATTAGGAGAGTTTTAATTTTAGATTTCAATTCAATTCGAATTTGAAATTCTTTCCTAAATCAAGAGGAGTTATATTGGGAAAGCCCCTCCAATCAAGGCCTTTTAAATTTAAAATTGATTTCAAAGGATATTTGCATTTAAGCCTCTTTCTTAATTGAGATTGGCTTTGATTAGTAAGCTCGTAATTCCCTCCCACATCCCTCCCCTTCTCCTTAGCCGCCGACATCCTCTCTCTTCCCCCTTCCTTTTTTGATCTTTCAAATTAATTTCCCTCCCAACTATTCCTCCTTCGAATTAATTTAAGATTTTCCAATTTTCTGAAATTAATCTCTGATTTACTAATTGAGGTCTTCCCTACCACACTTCAACAAAATCTGAAATTTTATGTTCTACTTCCTCCATTGTATGGCAGATCCTGAATAAGACCACGAATTTGTCTACGACGATCAAGGGAAAATTGATATCCTCAAATCTCCATTCTTCGACGTCAACTTAGAGATCGATTAAACCGTTGAAGACTACGTCAGAAGGATTATCTTCGCCCTCGCCGCCGCTATTGATGAACAACTCTCTCCCTCTCAGTGGCAAATTATTTCCAAATTCTGATAAAGTGGAATATCTCCTCCATGTCTTTGCCTTTCTAAGTTCTCCCTTTAAAATTATGGCATCATAAAGTTTGTGCAACTTATCTCCGCTTAGCCAAACATCGAGAGTGAGTGAGTGGATCCAAGTAGTGCCTAATCTAAATGTTAATGTAGGATTTCTTTTGAAAATCTCTCATGCTATGCTAAGCTTGATTGTAATTGATTATTCATGATTCTAATTCTTATCGTGTAATTTAGCCTAAGCTTAACTTTTATCTTGCTTGTTTTCAATATTTGTTTAAAATCGCTAAAATCTAATTTAAAGGCGTGTTATTTCAAACATTGCATATTTACCTATGCATGTTGCTTTATATCATTTTGGTATCAGAGCATGGTTGCATTTAGGTGCCTATTAGGAAAATTTTATTTCATATTTAAGCATTTAAATCGTATCCTGCACGCATTAAAATTTATTTTCCTGTTAGCATATTAATCTATTCCATACTTGCATAGTTCCAAGTCACCCTTAGACGTAGGATGGATCTGGAATAAATTCACAGGACCTTAGATCTGTTGGTAAGTCAAATGAACAGTATCAGCCAACAACTTAAGGAAAATCAATGTGACCTAGCTGAGCTCTGTCGCTAAACAACGGAATGATTTGACACGCTAGAACAAATTAGGAATCACCCTATACCTTACACACCTTCTTGGCCTCCTTCTAGATGAGGGGCACCCCTGTGCCCCTTATCGAGCTCCTTAGTACGTCTATGACTTTAATCACGATCCTGATACACCTATGTTAAAAAACATTAAGGTCGATGCCCCAACCTTTGATGGTACTCTCGATCCCCAGCTCTTTCTGGACTGGATCAAGGGTGTGGATAATTTCTTTAAATGGTACAACATATATGAGGCTAGAAAAGTTAGGTTTGCTGAAATGAATACCTCATCACTTATTGAGCTTCTATGAAGCACGAGATCAAACAGAAGTACTTACCTCTCTCATACTTCCCTAAGCTCCTTGATAGGTGGAATATGTTAACCCAAGGTAGTAAACCAGTAAAAGATTATATTACAGCCTTCGACGATTACCTGATTCGCTGTAAGGTGGAGACCTTTACTACCCTCGCCCAAATTCTGCCTATGTTTTGTACGGGGTTATGTGAGGACCTACACAATGAACTGTATGCCCGAAACGTCACTACCCTAGAAAGTGCCTACAACCTAGTGTTAGACCTTGAGGAAACCCGCCCCCAACACTCTAGTCGTCACCAAAACTTTAGACCTTTATATCGACCCTATAGTGGTTTGACCCTTCACCACTCCACTAGCTGACCAACTGCCGGAAACACTACTCGACCACCTTCTAGTTCTCCCACACCCCATCCTGACTTTAGAAGTAAGCCTCCCACCCCGGATACCCCTAGGTCCCACCAGGGACCAAGTGCTTTCGATGACAGGGGTATGAGCATATCTCCTCTCAGTGTTCTAGTCCTTACAAAGTCACTATTATTAAGGAGATCATTGAAGAAGAGCCTGAGCCCGAGGTTGGCCAGATTTACCAGGTTAAAGATGATGGTGAATTCTTTGAGGAGGATGACGACATTACTGTCATCCACTGTATGCAGAAAATTGACACCTCTACCATCTGCTTGGTGAGATGCACACTGTCACAACCTGTTGCCATTGATGACTGGCGTAGAACTTCAATCTTTCACACCTACACCAAAATCAAGGATAAAGACTATAAGTCATAGTGGATAGTGAAAGTTGCATCAATGCTGTCTCATCCAGCATTGTTTATGCTTAGTTTGTCTGCCGTTTCCCACCCAAATTCCTACAAGGTAGCTTGGGTTAACTTCACTGTTTTAGAAGTGAAGGAACGAAGCCTCATACCCATCTCCTTCGCTGACTATAAGGAGAACGTGTGGTGCGCTGGTGATGGATGTTGGAAAAATCATCCTAGGGCTTCCCTGGCTTTTTGATAATGATGTCCACATCTATGAGCGTTCAAACACCTGCATATTTGAGCATACGGGCAAGAAAATCAAGTTACTGTCGACGCAGCCTAGGGTTAAAGATGACCTCAAACTCAATCCAGTCAAGCCCAAGAAAGGGCTGAACCTTGTGACAACCAAGGTCCTGGATTCTGAAATAGCACGAGGTGCACCCCTGTACGCCTTGGCTGGCCGTGAGACTTCCACTGAGTCCAACGAGCCCATTCCTCAAGAGGTCCAACCCATACTGAGTGACTTTGTTGATGTCTTCCTTGATGATTTCCTCCTTGATGATTTCCCTGATCAATTAACCTCACTTAGAGTCATTCAACATGCTATAGATTTTGTCCCTGGAGCCTCCTTTCCCAATTTGCCCCATTATCGCATGAATCCCACGGAACATGCTTAGCTTAAGAAGCAGGTGGATGAATTATTACCGCGGGACTATATCAAAGAAAGTTTGAGCCCTCGTGCTGTACCAACCCTTCTTGCACCGAAGAAGGATGGTACTTAGAGAATGTGCGTTGATGGTACGACCATCAACATTGTTAAATATGGCTTTCCTATCCCGAGGTTAGACGTTATGCTTGACATGATGACCGAAGCTACTCTTTTCTCCAAGATCGACCTAGTGGGTACCACCAGATCCGGATCCGACCCGGTGATGAGTGAAAGACTGCCTTCAAGACCAAGGATGGTCTATATGAGTGGTTGGTCATGCCTTTTGAGTTGAGTAATGCCCCAAGTACATTTATGAGAGTTATGACCCAAGTGCTGCGCCCTATGTTGCACCGATACACCTATTTTTGAAGGCGTGCTGTATCTGATACTCCGATACACGGATACGCCTCCGATACTCCATCGATACGTGTCGGATACGCCAAAGAAGTATCCAATTAAAATACTATTTAATTTCAAAAGGACACGTGTATCCGATACACGTGTCCGTTGAAAAACAAACGTCGTATTTACTTTCGCGGCTGCAAGCAAAGCTCTCTCATTTTCGAGATGGATTTGAGTCTCTTGATGATATGAGAATATTAGAAATTATTAATCTTTCACTTGATGAGCCTGAATTAAAAGCTATGATATTTATTGAAGATGATATAGAAGTTCAAAGACAAACCACTGAAGAAGCTAATCATATCATTCCTACTATTAAATAGTTGAAACTTTATGTGCTAGACAATTTATGTTTATGCTTTTGTTGTACTAGACATTTAATGCTTACTTATATTTTGATATTATAAGCTACAAGGCTACAAATGATGTTGTTGTCATTTTTTTTTGTAATTTCAATTATATGCTTTAATTGCTTTCTTAATTTTTATGTATGATTTATAAATTATGATGTTGTGTCCGCGTCGTACCCGTATCCTGTATTTTTAAGAATTGACGTGTCCCGTATCCGTATCGTGTCGTATCCTTGTCGCCGTATCCGTATCGGTGCAACATATGCTGCGCCCTTTTATGGGTAAGTTTGTCATTGTATACTTCGATGACATTCTTATCTATAGTCAGTTTGTGAGTCAGCACTTATACCACCTAAGACGAGTTTATGAATTCTTAAGGAAGGAACAACTTTATGTCAATCATAAGAAATGCACCTTCCTTGTTGACCAAGTAGTTTTTCTAGGATATATTGTGTCTGCCCAAGGAGTTTATGCAGACCCTGAGAAGGTGAAAGCTATTGTAGAATGGCTAGTTCCCAAAACATTCGGGATGTTCGTAGCTTCCATGGTTTGACCACCTTCTATAGGAGATTCATTAGAAATTTTAGCACCATTGTATCTCCTATCACTGACTACCTTAAGAAAGGTGATTTTCACTAGACCCCAGCTGCCATCAAAGCCTTTGAGGAAATTAAAAAAAGAATGGTGGAAGCCCCAATGATGAGACTTTCTGACTTCTCCAAATTCTTTGAAGTTACCTGTGATGCTTCGGGGGTTGGAATTGGAGGAGTCATGTCCCAAGAAGGTCTCCCTGTTGCCTACTTTAGCGAAAAGCTAAATGACATATGGCAATACTATTCCACGTACGAAAAAAGTTCTACGTGGTGATCCAATCTCTTTGATATTGGCGACACTACTGGCTCCCGCAAGAGTTCGTTATCTTTTCAGATCACGAGGCTCTTCGTTATATCAACTCCCAGAAAAAGTTGAATGCACGTCACGGTCGATGGGTAGAATTCTTACAGGAATACACTTATACCCTTAGGCACAAGACATGATTTGAAAATAAGAATGTTGATGCTCTCAGTCGTCATATGATGACAACCATCGAAATGAGAGCAGAAGTCGTAGGGTTTGAGCGAGTCAAAGAGGATTACTTGGAATGCCCCGATTTCAAGAAGACTTACTCCCTTTTGTCCACAGGCAGCATGCGTCTTGTGGATGATTTTCTCCCTAACACTTCCTTACATGAATTCCTCGTATTGGAACTTCACGCCAGAGGCCTCACTGGACACTTGGGTTGTAATAAGACTATTGAAGCCGTAGAGTACCGCTTCTTCTGGCCTAGCCCGAAGAAGGATATGGGTAAAATGATCAGTAGGTGCATACTTGCCAACTGGCCAATCAACGTAAACAAAATACCGGTCTCTACACTCCTTTACCAGTTCCTAGCTGTTTGTGGCAGGATGTTAGCATGTACTTCATCCTAGGTTTGCCCAAAATTTTTCTTAGGAATGATGCCATATGTGTTGTAGTTGACTGCTTCTAAAAAATGACACATTTCTTTCCCTGTTTTAAAACATCTGATGCCTCCCATATTGCCAAACTGTACTTAATGAAGTAGTCAGATTATATGGTTTACCCAAGACCATTGTATCTGACAGGGATGTTAAGTTCACAAGCTATTTTTGGAAAACTCCCTGGATGAAAATGGGCACCAAACTTCAATTTTTCACAACCTTTCACCCTCAGACCGATGATCAAACATAAGTGGTTAATAGAAGCCTAAGAAATTTATTAAGATCCTTAGTAGGCGAACACGTTAATGATTGGGATTCCAAACTTCCCACGACTGAATTTGCCTACAATAATTCTGTAAATCGCACCATTAGTTTAAGTCCTGCTGAAATTGCATATTGGTACAAGCCTAGAAAACCTTTATATCTCATACCCATGTATAGGATTTTTGAGTTTACATTCTCATTCGCATCGCATTAACATGAATTGCATAAAGAAATTGCACGCTGAATTGAACAACAAAATATTAATTATAAACTTCATACTGATCTTAAATGAAGATTTAAAACATTTGAGGTTGGTGATTCAGTGATGGTGCGGATTCGTCCGTAATGGTTTCTGCAAGAAGCCATTAAGAAATTACATGCTAAAAGTACAAGACCATTCAAAATAATCAAGAAAATCAATGACAATGCTTACGTGGTGGATCTGCATGCAGAATTCAATATTAATTCCTCTTTTAACATTGAAGATTTAGTAGCCTATGAGGCTCCAAATTTAACCCACCAAATCCACTACAAACTGAGCATTGTGTGACCGCACCCTATGAGAACCTAAGCTTACCTTCACTCCCAAATGTTTCCAAAATACCTATGTCGGAGAAGGTTGACATGTTTCAAGTGATGACATCATTTCCATAAAAAAAAGGGTGGACGAAGGTATTTGATAAGGTGGAGAGGTAAGACAGAGCCAGAGGATACCTGGCTAGAGCGCGGGGAGCTTCTACAGATTGATCCAGATGCAGTAGAGATTTATGAGAGCACCTGGGATGCGTATTCGACGGATTCGAGCTCTTTTCCACCCCGGGAGAATGATGACGACATTCGACCATGGATAGTTTACCAGAGACGGGGCCGACGATCTACCGCCACGATTGCACCG
The DNA here is from genome assembly GCA_022539455.1 of Dendrobium nobile. Classification (NCBI taxonomy): domain Eukaryota; kingdom Viridiplantae; phylum Streptophyta; class Magnoliopsida; order Asparagales; family Orchidaceae; genus Dendrobium; species Dendrobium nobile. The sequence goes on from CM039727.1 coordinate 29,045,121, forward strand.
CTTTATTTTTGAATTATTATTTGTATTAGATTTATTATTATGTTTGCATTGAGTTTATGTAAGCCCTAAGGGCATGTTGGTCTTTTGTTATCCTTCATTGTATGATCGGCTAATTAAAGCCACCTCCTCATCTTTTGAGGGTAACGATGAATATTATTACAAAATTTCTGCACTTGTGCTTGGAAGAGTTGAGAGAGTTCTCTTGAGAGAGAAAACCCTAAGTAAGGGCAGCGTAATACCCACCAACCACAGGAAGCGTCCGAGTTCGTGGTCTCACTCTTCCACCAATCCCTCCCCTCTCTTCTCCTTAAACCACCGGCCATCATCTCCCATCCCCCCCACACCACCACCTCAATCTAGGCCGGCCACCTCCTCTTCCACCTCTAAGCTGCCGGCCCCAAGGCCCTCTTCCCTCCACCTAGCCGCCGGTCCCCAAACTCCAACCCTAATCCTAGCCGCCACCCAAAACCCTAACACTAATCCTAAGCTGCCGGCCCCAATCATCCCTCCCTTGCCTCCAAAATTCAAATCCCTAAATTGATTACTTTCCATATGTGATCAATCTAAATTAGGATAGTTTTAATTTTAGATTTCAATTCACTTCAAATTTGAAATTCTTTCCTAAATCAATAGGAGTTATATTTAGAAAGCCCCTCAAATTAAGACCTTTTAAATTTGAAATTAATTTCAAAGGATATTTGCATTAAAGCCTCTTTCTTAATTGAGATTGGCTTTGATTGGTAAGCCCTTAATTCCCTCCCACATCCCCTCCCCTTCTGCTTAGCCGCTGGCCCCCTCTCACTTCCCACTTCATTTTTTTGCTCTTTCAAATTAATTTCCCTCCAAACTATTCCTCCTCTGAATTAATTTCAGATTTTTCAATTTTCTGAAATTAATCTTAGATTTAGTAATTGATGTCTTCCCTACCACACTTTCACAAAATCTAAAGTTTTATGTTCTACTTCCTTCCTCCATCGTATGGCGGATCCTGAACAAGACCACAGATTTGTCTACGACGATCAAGGGCAAATTGATATCCTCAAATCTCCGTTCTTCAACTTCAACTTGGAGTTCGATCAAACCGCTGAAGACTACATTGAAAGGATTATCTTCTCCCTCGCCGACGCTATTGATGAACAACTCTCGCCCACTCAGTGGAAAATCGTTTTCAAATTCTGATAATGGTGAATCTCTCCTCCAAGTCTTTGCCTTTCTAAGTTCTCCCTTTAAAATTATGGCATCATAAAGGTTTTGCAACTTATCTCCGCTTAGCCAAACATTGAGAGTGTGAGTGAGTAGATCCAAGTAGTGCTTAATCTAAATGTTAATGTAGGTATTTCCTTTGAAAATCTCCCATGCTATGCTAAGCTTGGTTGGAATTGATTATTCATGATTCTAATTCTTATCGTGTAATTTGACCTAAGCTTAACTCTCAACTAGCTTGTTTTCAAGATTTGTTTAAAATCGCTAAAAGTTAAATCATGGATTAAAATTGCGCAATATGAGGCTCGCCTTTGCGCAATTCCAGTAAAAAGTGCATCGATGCTTACACCTCAAGTTTTTTTATGAGGCTTGCACCTCAACTTGGTTGAGGCCCGCCTCGCCTCACTGGCATGAGGCTTATGCCTCACGCTATATATATTAAAACTTACATAAATCTTGAAGTAAATGCCCGACATTGGACTCTATAGGAAAGGAGGAAGGGGAGAGAGCAGTTCATTATAATGATGATTCAAATGAAGAACCCCTTAGTGATGATAGTGATGATGACTTATGAGTTCTTATGTGATATGTCATTGCTATTTTTTTTTGGAAATTGGAATTATATGTTAATGAAAAGAATATTGGGATTTGGGAAAGATAGAATTTTGAGTTGAACTATATTACATGTTGTCTTATTATTGGGATATTTTTGTTTCATTTCATATCTTATGCTTTTTTATGTTTTATATTATTCACTCATTAGTACATAAAAAATTTATCATTTTATGTTTAGCAATATTTTGATTTTGAGGCTTACACCTCAAAACGCCTTGAGGCTTACGCCTCGCCTCACGAATGAAAAACGCCTCAATACCCGAATACGCAATTTTAAACATTGAGTTAAATTAATTATTGTTGTTCTAATTTAAAGGCGTGTCATTTCAAACATTGCATACATGTAGTTCTACATCACTTTAACCTTTGTGATTTATTTATTTCTTAACTTTCAAACATCATATGTAAGAATTGTCTTTGGTTCTTCTCTGTAATTGATTCGAATGTACCTCAACTTCTTCTGCAGATATTCGATTTTTAAAATCAGATACGCATTTCCTCATAAGCGACATGTGGAATACATTGTAAATATCAGACATAAGCGCTGGCAACAGCAACTTGCATGCAAAATTTTCAATCCTTTTAATTATTTCGAACAATCCAACGTACATTGGACTCAACTTTCATTCTTTCCCAAACCTATGGATGCCTTTCATCAGTCTGATTCTCACATATATGAAATCTCAAACCTGGAATTCCACAGCCCAGTGTTTAGTATCATAATATTATTTCTTTGTCGTGCACAACTTTTAATCTGTCCCTGACTAGAAGGATCTTTTCATTAGCATCATCAACTAAAACTATCCTAATCAAATTCTTTTTACCTGCTTTTGTCTAAGACGATGGGGTTATGCATTTCCAATCATACATAGCTTCATAAAGGACTATGCCTATGCTTGAATCGAAAACTGTTATTGTAGGAAAATTCGATTAGATGAAAATAATCTTTTCTAGCTATCACTAAAATTTAGAACACAACCTCTGAAGGTCTTTCAGTACCCGAATAGTGAGTTCCGATTGTTCGTCAATATGCTAATGAAAAATAGGTACTAAGAATGCCCAGGTTGTATTGAATACCTCTCACAAACCTAGAGATAAATCTGTCATCACTTTTAAAAATAATCACTTTTGATATTCCATGTAATCAGATAATTTTTCGGACATATAGTTATGTCAATCTGCTCACCAAATTAGAATGTCGGATCAGAATAAAATGAGCTGCCTTTGTCAGATGTTCTACCACAAACCAAATAGTATCATGCCGCAGCCTTGACCTGAGAAATCGCATAGCACAATCCATTGTTACTTCTCATTTTCACTTTGGAATATACAATGATTGTAGAAAATCTCTAAGTCGCTGATATTCTGCTTTCAGTAATTGATAGGACTCACAGTTTGAAATAAAATATGCCATATCCTTCTTTAATTCAGGCCATCAGTACAAATTTTTCAGATTAATGTACATTTTATTGCTTCATGGATGAATAATATAGCTTGAATAATGAACTTTTTGTAGGATTACTAATCTAAGATCTCGTGAACTAGGAACTCATTTTGTTTTGCAGAAGATAATTCTAGAATCAGATGATCGCAATTCAGATTTCTTACTAAACTTGATTTAATCAATTAGTTTCAGATATTATGTATCTAACTTCTGGGCTTCCTATATCATTTCTTGTAGAGATGGTTGTATAATCATCTCAGCTACAATATCGAAAACTTGCTCAACAGAAAAAAAATTCTCTAATTCTAACTTTTCCAAATCCTGAATCAGAAAATTTTTAGGATTAAACATCCTGGATATCTCAGAAGATTTCTTTCTCAGAGCGTCTGTTACCACATTGGCCTTAGCAGCCTGATATTGAATAGTCAAATCATAATCTTTATTCAGCTTAAGCTATCTTCTTTGCATCATATTTAGATTCTTCTTAGTGAATATTTACTTCAGACTTTGATGATCATTAAAAATCTCACACCTAATTTCATACATATAGTGTCTCTTGATTTTCAAAGTAAAAATAACAATAACAAACTCTAAATCGTGTGTTGGATAGTTTTTCTTATGTGGCTTCAACTGCCTAGAAGCATAAGTTATAACTTTTTTGTGCTGCATCAGAATACATTCCAGTCCTTTTAGTTAAACATTACTGAATACCTGAAATTCTTTTATACTAGATGGAAGAGCTAGAATTAGAGCATATGTGAGACAGTTCTTTAACTTTTAAAAGCTTGCCTCACAATTAGATTTCCAGAAAAAAGTAATTGATTTCTGAGTCATTCTTATCACATACATAGAAATCTAAGAGAACTATTTTATGAACTTTCTGTAGTAGCTGGCCATGCCTAAAAAGCTACGTACCTCAGATACAGTAGTAATTCTCGGCCAACTAACAATAGCCTGAACCTTCGGGGGATCTATAAAAATACCTATCTTGCTCATCACATGTCCCTAAAAAAAATACTCAACCGGAATTCATACTTGGAGAATTTAACATATAGCTTATGCTACCTCAATGTCTCTAGAATAATTTTTAGATGTATGGTATGATCTTCATAAATAGAATAAATCAGAATATTATTAATAAATACAATTACAAATTGGTCAAGATATTCCTTGAATATTCTATTCTTTAGATTCATGAAAACTGCAAGTGCATTAGTCATCTTAGAAAATAATCTTTGATAGTATTTAGATCTCAAATCAATCTTAGAAAGCATAGAAGATTCTGAAAGTTGATCAAACAGATCGTCAATTCTTGGCAAAGGGTATTTATTCTTAATAATGATCTTTGTTCAGTTCCCATAATACGCATGCATCATCTTGTCCTTTTTCACAAACAAAAAAGTGTTCCCTATAGAGATACACTAGGACAGACAAATTCCTTGTCAACTAACTCTTGAAGTTATACTTTCAACTCCTGAAGCTCTTTAGATGCTGTCCTATATGAAGCCTTAGATGTCGGAGCGATACCAAAAAATTATCAATACAAAACTCTATCTTTGTCCGTAGGCAAACTCACTAACTACTCAGGAAAGACATCAGAAAACTCATGTACTATTAGGGCATCAAAAGGAAATCCAGACTCTACGCCACTGACCCGAATTGATGCCAAAAATACCACACAACCTTTCTTCCACAACTTATATATTTTCACAACATAAATCAAACACGATATCTTCTATTACTCCCTAAAAAATAGTTCTTACTATCCAGAAATAGAGATTCTTTTCTTCAAACATCAATTCGGGTCTCATACCTGCTCAATCAGTTTTGGGTTGAACCCGAACCTGACCCGAAATCCGATTTTGACACTCCTACATACAGACCCACAAAACCTGCATAAAACACGTATACTTGTGCATACATACCAAACATTCCTAGACAATACAAAAGATTCAAATGGTCAAATTTAGTGGATTACCTTTAATCAGATCGGGTCAGATGTAATAACCCAAACCCCAAAAGAAGATTGACTCCTCGCCTAAAACCATGAAGATGAAATGAACGAAACAAACAAAGATGGATGAAACGAACGAAGCAGCCTAAGGAGTTTTGTTTGTCAGTCATTGCGTATATTGCGGTAATCAAAGGGAGGAAATTGAATCGGTGCTGTTTCGATTACCTGTATTCGCGGTAGCCGACTTGTGAGAATTTTGGATCATGTGAAACGGAAGATGGACGAGCTTGACATTACATAGAATCAAAGAAGTCGAGGGGGGGATTCCTCCTTATAAATTAAATAGGGGGACGGGGTAGATCGAGAGAAAGAGAGGCAGATCGAAAGAGAGGAGAAGAGCTCGTGTGTGGGGCGATCGAGTGAGTGAGGTAGAGAAGGCCGAGTGAGAGGTAAGATTTATTTTTTTATTAATATTATTAAGTAAATTAATATTTTAAAATAGAATATATATATATATATATATAATGTTATTAGAGTTTTGATAAAAGATAATTATAAGATTTTTTTAATAAATAGTAAAGTTGAAATTTAATATTAGAAACTACTAATAATTAAATTATGATTTTTTTATCAATATTTAAAATGATAAAGCAATTAGAATAACTTTTATGATTTATTTAATAAATTTAATACAAGAGCTATTCAGGTTTATTTAATAACTAATTAGAGAGAAAAAAAGGACAATTTATGATTTTAATTATAGGTGATAATATTATGAGTTAGAGATAAATTATAAAATACAATGTAATTATATTGGTATCAAGCTGTCGGCGACAGAATGGTCATAAAAGTAAATTGTTAAGGCATCCAACTTTCAGGTTAGTACTCATATTCCTAAATTACGGTAATTGTATTGCTTCTTCTAATTGCATTTAATTGTTATTGCAAATGATTTATTTTTCACATATCAAATGATTGATCATTTTGAGTTAGATGATAACTAATGTGTTATATTTTACATTACTTCATAAAATCAATGAATATTATATGAATGAAATTACTAGATAGATATGCTTGCATGTGCATGTTGAATGATGGAGCACACTTATGGTACTGGTTGGAGACATAATGTGTCCGCGCACATAAATAGAAAAAGTTATGAAAAAAAAAGAAGAAAATGAGTATTTTCATTGGTACTATTTTAGACAGTGTTTCATATGATGATTATATTATTTAGAAAGAATAAAGATATGACATATGTAGCATATAAATATACATAACGTTGATAGTCATGTTCGAATTGAATTTTAAATAGAATTATAATATGTTTAAATTAAACTTGCATATTACTCTGGATTCCTTATGTTATTGTAATTTAGAAGCATGATGTGCTCACTGAGTTCTTTTATGACTTACTCCTATATTTATAAATGAATGCAGGTGTTAGTTAAAAGCTTAAAAATAAGTAAAAGAGGAGAGAATATGTATCGTAGACGTGACGTTTCGAGAGAAAGATATTTATAACTAAATTTAAAATTTTGAGGCTTTAGTGGCTCTTTCTGCGTATTGGAAATAGTTAATTAATAATTGATTTTTTAATCAATTCTTTCGACCGTCTCTTACCGACTTATTAATTCGAACCTCCAGGATGGGTCGTGACATTAGAATATGTGGAATGATATACTGATTCCAGAGGTTTTACAAGGAGTCCTCGAGTGATTACCAAGAAGGATTTTTTGTTCTTAAAGAGAACTTCCTCTAGGTATTCTTGTAGGACTGATAGTTGAAATAGCTTCTAATAGGAGTTTTTATTGGTCTAGCCCAAGGCAAACAGCTTGGGGAATCTTCCACAATAGATGATTTGGGTGTTGTGAAGGCTACTGGAACATTTTTCCAAGTTGATAAACTAGTGATAACAACTATTTTTCACAGTTAAGAGGCATAGAAGTGTTTGTGTTTAGGGAGCATGCAGTGCTTACGACAACTAATGCATGCTTGCAAAGCGGAAACATAGGGGCCAACTATTCCAAGGTGTCAAAAACCTTCCGGTCAACAATCATCGACATTGATCGAGGTTCTTGAGTCATTCTTTTTCCTTTTTGATCGAGTTTTTGTAATATCTTCTCGACCCTTTTTATTAAGTTTTTTTAGAGCTTGAAAATATGCCGTCAAGGAGGAATCAGTAATATTTTGCTCAATATGTCATATTGGAGAAATTACAATGAGAAATTCAATGTTTGTGGCAACATCTTATGATTTATGAGCTGCAAGAGCAAGAGGCCGATTCCTTTAACTTGGATGACAATCCAAAAGATTGAGAAATGCAAAGCTCTTTCCATCAAATACTATAAGAATTATCGAAACAATACTAATGATTTTTAAGAAGGAAACCAATAAGATAATATCAAGCCTTTGGAGTGAAGGTAAATATTCCAAACTTTGAGGGAACATTGAATCTAGATGATTTCATAGATTGGTTTCACACTGTGAAACATATATTTGAATATAAAGAAATGCCAACAAATTAATCGGTCAAACGGATGGCCATCATGTTGAAGAAGAATGCCACTATTTGGTAGGATGATGCATGCATATTTTGGCTTATTTTCATTTTATTGTAATTTGAATATTATAGTTGTGTTTTATATTTTTTTATGATATCCAATGATGGAGAACATCCAATGATCTTGGTAGGTAGTGCTTGGGCATGACAAGCCTTGGGGATGCTAGCTTCTTGGGTCCTTTTGGTCTTTGGGCTGCTTGTTTGCTCTCGGGTTGGGCCTTGGCGGCTTTGGTTTTGAGCTGAAAATTTGAGATCTACTTGGTGCTAGCTCATTAATGCTTGAGCTGATGTTTAGCTCATTATTTGGAGTGATTGCACTATTTAGCTCATAAATTTAAAAATGTATTCTTCTTTTAGCTCATTATGTGGAGTTGGAGCTTGCCTCTTCCCCTTCTTTGTGTCCCCTCAGTTTCTCCCTGGTGCTGTTCCCGTGGCTGGTTCCCCTCCTTTCGCTGGGTGCTGGTTCCGGTCCCCTGTGTTGCCTGCTCGGTTTCTTCCCTGGCTGTTTTCCTGTGGTTGCCTCTACTTGGGTTCTGTGCTGTCTTTTCGGTTGCTGTTTTGTGTTGATTGCTATCCTTCCTCTTCCCCTTACCTGATTGGTTTGGTTGGAGGTGGAAGTTGGCTGGTTGACTCCCCTTTTTCTCTTATAAATAAGAGGTGTTTTTGTCATAAGGAGGTTGTTGATTAACTTGAGATAAATCTCTGAAAACCCAAGGGTTTCTTCTCTTTTCTTGGAAAAGCTTGAGAGCTTGTTCCAATTATCTCTTCCTCCTCTCTATTTCGTCTTGGCTTCTAATCTCTTCTTCTCTACATAAGTTCCACTCCACTTGTATCCTTATTCTTGAGCTTTTGGGAGATGTTTGTTGGCTGATTTGGAGACATTTGCCGGAGGAGTTTGGTTGGACGATTGAATCTAGTTGTTGTGGTGGACCCTTGGTTTGCAAGACCTAAGCATTTATCATATCTTACCTACTTTCGTTGCATGTGAGGAAACCGCTTGCCGGTTGTTCTGAGGATAGTACTTTTATTTTATAAAATTGTTTCGTTTGTTCGACTTCTTCGTTTGTTTGGTGTTTGTTTGGATGTTTGCACTCTAGATTAAATCGAGTTTGGTTTCTATTGTCCAAGTGTTCTCTATCTTGACTTGTCTTTCTAGTTTGCCTGCATCATGGGACCTCCTTAGAGAAACTTGAATAAGAAAGGCAAGAGCAACTTCATAACCTGGGAAAAGATGTAGAATTGCAATAGAAGTACATGCCCTCTTATTTTGTTAAGATGCCTTCCTTAAGCTCCAGAATTTTCAGCATTAAGGGTTGATAGTGTAGGAGTACAGTGCTGAATTTGAGTAGCTCATGTTGAAATGTTTCGTGTTGAAATACGAGAAGCATATATTTGCATGAATTCTTACACGAGAAGCATATATTTGCATGAATTCTTAGGTGTTTGTGACCGACAATCCTTAAAGTGGTGCAACTTTAGCAATATTGGACCCTTTTTTATGCCACCAAGTTTGTTATAAGGGTGGTGAGACAACAATAAACTTCTTGGTCAAGTTCTCTTAATATTTTGTCGACCTTCTCTCTCAACGTCTAATTATCTTATAGTTGTTTTGATGAGGGGAAAAAGAGGATTGTCACACCCATTTTGACCACTTCAAATCAACCCTTAGACCTCTACATCTTATAGAGGTTCCAATTAGACATATTTCTCACCAATAATTTTTTTAATTTGCTAATTAGAATCAAATGAGTAGAAAACTAGCCTACTTGGATCATTACAATATTTTTCACATTACATAATCATCCAATTCTCATAATACTCAATGAGTAAGGAAGATAAGAGATCTATCATAAACATTGACATGAAAGCATATAAAACTTTTAAAAAACTTTGTATATAATTAATCAGTACAAGAAGTTTTAATTTACATCATAATCATCTTTCTATTATGGTATATCCAGGATTGAAAGCTACTGGACAACTTCATCACATATCTCTGATTCTACTTGCTCCTTTGCCTTGCCCGAAATAACAATCATCCATAATATCTGATGAGCTAAATGCTCTGGGGATAAATAATTCTAATACAAAGTTCAAACATACAAGAAAGAAGCAATATGTTTGTTGGTCTTTTGAACAAACCTGAGCATTGTTGATTATAAATCTAGCTAGCTTAGTGCTGTAATAAAATTTAAATAAAGGCATGATTTGATATTAAATAAATGAAAAGACTTAATTTTCAAAAGAAGCTTGTGTATCTATAAGAAAATGAAATACATCTATCAATTGTCTAACCATTAATTGTACCATGCTTGTCAATTTCTTGTGTGAAATTATTTGTTTTACTTTCATTTTATAATCATTGTCTTAGTAATGTTATATGATGTATGTATAGGTTTTGATAGGTTTATATCATTAGGTCGTCACATATCCATCAGGTATAATGACTTTTAGTAAAGTTTGGTCTAATCAACATTGCATTTATTAATCGCCCCTTATGCAGGTCGGATCATCCCAACTTTTTAGCATTAAGACTTAAGAATTTCTTTTTATTTTCATACTGAGGCTTATTTTGCCCGTACCTCTATCTCTCCCTTCACAAATCATCATAGTCTTCCAACTTATTCCAAATGACACGATTTCATAGGCTTTCATTGATTTTTAACATCATGATCATAAACATTTAAAATTCCTTAGCACTTACATGCATTGATTATGAATCATGTATTGAGATGTATCAAAGTTAAATTGGTGATATATACAAAAATCTACGTTTTGATCCATAATTATGTCATTTCTTTAAGCAATTTTATGAGTTGAATTAATTAGATTTATCTTGAAATCATTTGAATATATGATCATATAAAATGCAATGAAATTTCTAATAACATTTGGTGTTATTCCCATGCTCCGTATGAAAATATTTGAATTAGGTTGCACATAATAATTAAATGAATTCAGTAATTGCAAGGATTTACAAATGATAGTCCTATTGTATCTTATATTCGAGATTAAGTATCTGACCAAAATTATTGGGTTTTCATTAGGACGGTTTTTTTAATCTCTCTGAAATCTCAGTCTTAAGCAATCAAAATAATAATGATTTTCTCAATTTACAATAATTTCCTAAATAATAATACAAATCTATAACAAATATTCTATAAATAATATTTTTACCTCAAATAGTTTCACCTCATTTAATCCTGGAAGTCTTCCTACTCGAATTCAAATTCAATTCGCAGAAGAAACTCCAAAAATCAAATTCGTACCAAAATTTCTCAAGTTGTCCTCCTCTCCTCCTTTTCTTCTTCCCTCTTTCTTTCTTTCTATTTCTCTTCTTTAGACTGTAGCACCCTAGTCTTTTCTGTTCTGCCTCTAGCTCTATGTTTAACAATGGGATAAGGATGGATTAGGATACGTAGCTTAGGTTATAGTTTATATAAGGTATTACACACACACACACATATATATATATATATATATATATATATATATATATATATATATATATATATATATATATACAGGTCACTGAATTTGGAGGTCGAAGTTTTTAACAGTAGAATATTTATTGCCACTGTAACATTAAAATAAAAATCTTTGGAAAATTATTTTCATAATTAGATTAATTCATAAATAATACTTCTACATATCAAATGATCAAAATGATTAATAGAATTTTATAAAAATTATTATTGATTATTTTTTGGAATGTGTAAAATATGAGGTATAATTTCAGGAGAAATTTTAGTCCTGCCTTTTCGGAATCATGGTTTATTACAAGGATAAGGTGTTGATTGGGTTTGAATTTCTTCGAATCACTTCAAGGAGGAATAGGACTTGTTAATATCATGTTAATTGGGTCTTAAGATCAGAAACTCAAGAAAAATTCTACTGGTTGCACCACTTTATTAAAATCAATCTCAAAGTATATAGTGAACCAAAGACTTGATCATTGTTCTTAATATTCCAGTCTAGTATTGCTTTTGATTTGCATTGATCATTTTTTGACTTTATTATGTTTGACATGCATTTAGACATTTGAGCAGGTTTTTCAGATGAAGCAACGGAGTTGGTCACTACCTTTATAGTTGGTTTCTTCTTTATTGCTCGAGTCCTATGTTTATGTATTTTTTCTGGTTTTCTCCTTTTATTACATAGCACATAACATGTTTTAAACTTGTGTATCTTTGATTCAGAAGTTTTGATGCTGTTTGTGGAGATGCATATTATCTCTCTCATCCACCCCATTTTATGCAGCTGCGGTGATGATGGTTGCATCAGGGGCTGGAAATGGGCAGAAGTCCGTATGGCTGCAGTTCAAGCGTCAAATAAAGGTGACTTAAACAATAAGAAAGAACGTACTATTGTACCTGGCATTTATAACAATTGAAATTATTAGTATATAACTATAGACTACAATTCACCTAATTGTATGTTTTTGTATTGTTATTTACCTACTCAACTGTGCCTACAACACAATTTTAAATTGTATTCCTTTCTATAGTATAATCTTCATACTATTTTCTGTCTCCAGGGTATTGTGCTTTTGGTTCAACTAAGCCTTCTGCTATGCTCAAAACTAGTTTAACAGTTTCATACTCTCAAACCATCAGCATAAGTGCCACACATCTATCATTCAACTTAGATATTCCTGATTTTTTTTAGCCTAGCATTCAAATTTAATAACATCATTGGCTTAATTATGGTTTTATAAGATTTAACTTTAAGCTTTTATGATAATCACGTATCATAGAAAGCTCCTAAGGCATTTCGAATATTCTGCCTTAATTTTAAAACTTACATTCTTATACATATTGTTTAGAAAGGGAAATGTCTAGAAAGCTAGAGTTGTTTATTCATTCAATGAGTACTTATACACAAAACTACGTAGATAATAATTAAAAGTAAGTAAATACAATACTTAAAAAGTACAAAAAAAAAACTCCAACTGTCTGCCACTTTGGGGCTTTCTTGATTGTGACAATTATCGCCATGTAAGAAATTCCAGACCTTTCTTTTTGCACATGAATTTGTGGGAGAGGTGTTTTCTTATTTGGACATGACATCTGTGACCTCTTCTTCCTTCCCAAGCTTTTCCATTGGCACTACAAGGTCTTTGAACCCCATTAGGCCCTTCGGCCTTTTAACACTCCCCACAAATTGGATGGTATATATCTACTATCTCTAGTTTACTTATAATATTTTTGAATTTGGAGTTGCAGAGTCCTTAGTGAATATATCAACAAGTTGGCTTTCAGTTTATAATTTCTCTTTTATGAAATATCTGTACCATTTCACAAATTTGGTTTGATCATATCATACTGTACAGGGTTGAGTAATATTGATGGTAAATTTGTTGTTGTAATATATTTTCATAAGCTATTCCCTCCTATTTTCATATCTCTTAAAATAATTTTAACTCACAGAAGCTCAAACATACCTTGAGCAACTGCTCTAAATTTATATTTAATGCTGGACCTTGAAACAACAAGTTGTTTCTTTTTTCTCTTTTTTTTTTCTGGTTAAAACCCGCGGAGGGGCCTACGCGTTAATATAAAAAAAGGTTACAGAGTCCTTAAGGGAAACCCTCAGCTCACTACTGCTCAAACGAGCTACAAAACAAAAGTAAAGAAAACCTACGAGCCAATAGTTTCCACTATCAAAAAATACAAGGAACCCTAGTAACATTCTACAGATGTTAAAGACCAGCATCCAAAAAAGAAAGACCAGTAAATAACCATGATGCTCAGTCTTTCTGCCAAAACATTTGAAGACCTGCTTCCTCAGCAAAAAAGAGAAACCACAAAAGGATGGCTACAAGCAAAAGGGGTATTAGTAGCACAGATAAGAGAACAAAAATAAGTAAATAAACAAAATATAAGATAGACCCAAGTGAAGCTAGTCTCAGAAAATAGATGATAAGAGCTCATAAAACAATCAATAAACTTAGCCTCATTAGGATTGTCCACATGCCACTCAATCCCACCAAAAGCAATCCAGCAGCAACTACTAGAGGTTTCACAGACAAAACAGAGATTAGCGCTAGAATTATACATGGCCTTCAAGATAGTCCCAACCATAGCAAGGAAGACAATCACAAAGTAACCAGCAAGATAATAACTCCCCACATACCCGAGCCAAAAATCCAAGTTACACCTAGGAGACCACCGAAAAATGTCCATGAACTGCAAACCCGAGAGTCTGGGAACAGCACAGAACCAGTAGACAGAACAACCATACAAAGACTGTAGTCCGACAAAATCACTCAACCCTCATGAAGCAGGAGAGCAACAAAGGGACAACCCCTCAGCATGGTTTAAAATTGCGCAATATGAGGCTCGCCTTGAGGCCCGCCTTGAGGCCCGCCTTTGTGCAATTCCAGTAAAAAATGCCTCGATGCTTACGCCTCGAGTTTTTTTTATGAGGCTTGCGCCTCAACTTGGTTGAGGCCCGCCTTGAGTCCCGCCTCGCCTCACTGACATGAGGCTTACGCCTCACGCTATATATATATATATATATATATATATATATATATATTAAAACTTACATAAATCTTGAAGTAAATGTCTGACATTGGACTCTATAGTAGAGGAGGAAGGAGAGAGAGCAGTTCATTATAATGATGATTCAAATGAAGAACCTCTTAGTGATGACAGTGTTGATGACTTATGAGTTCTTATGTGATATGTCATTGCTATTTGTTTTTGGAAATTGGAATTATATGTTAATTAAAAGAATATTGAGATTTAGGAAAGATAGAGTTTTGAGTTGAACTATATTTCATGTTGTCTTATTATTGGAATATTTTGATTTCAATTCATATCTTATGCTTTTTTATATTTTATATTATTCACTCATTAGTATATAAAAAATTTATCATTTTATGTTACGCAATCTTTTGATTTTGAGGCTTACGCCTCAAAACGCCTTGAGGCTTACGCCTCGCCTCACGAATGAAAAACGCCTCAATACCCGAATACGCAATTTTAAACATTGCCCCTCAGCATCCACACAGAAATCATCGCTCACATCTAAATTCGCATGAACAAAAACTTCCTGCGGGCTCTTTCCTCCCTTCTTTCTCATCCCCTCCGGAAATCCTGCGGGCTCTTTCCAACCTTTCTTCTCGGGCTTTTAACCTCTTTCGTCTCTCCGCAAGTGCAACTCCACCTGTATCCTTCTTCTCTAAGTGAAGCAACTTTAGGGTGTCTTTTTTATTTTATTTGGAGTCGTTTGTAAGAGTTTAAGTTGTTGAAATCATCGTTTGTAGTTTTAATTTCCGCTGCTTAGTCTTATTTAAGTTATCTCTTCTTTTTGAGGTATTTTGTGTCTTCTTTTTTATAGGAAGTCAATTAATTTTTTGTGATAAAAAAATATAGGGTCCCCTGTATTTTTTGATTGCATCATTTGGTATCAGAGCAAGTTAGGAAGTTCTAGGTTTGTGATTTGTCAATTTTTTTTTTAGTTTGTCAAGTCTTGTCAAAAATTGTCGTGAGTCTTTTTGTTAAGTCTAAGTTTAGGTTGAGTCTTTTGAGTCTTTCTTTGAGTCTTGTTTCAGTCGTAAAAAAAATGAAAAAAGACAAAAAAAATCAAAGAAAACAGGTCCGATGAATTTGAAGATCCTATGGATAGGTGGATTCCGACAAAGTCAACACATCCTTTGGAGTATGAGCTGTATAAGCTTCAATTGTGGATGCACGTACGGACAGAAAGGTACTTCAAGAAAAGGGAACGCTTACAAGATAAATTCTTAAGAGAGCGAGATGAGATCATGCCGAAATATGAAGATCTGATCAGTGAAATGGAAGCGCCGTCTTCACCTCCTCGAAACAAATCTAAAGCGAACTCATCGGGAGATGAGTTTCTCAAGATGGGGAGTTTGATGTAGACAAAGGGGGGGTCAACTTATGTCCAAGATAATACAAATTTTGGCTTCCCTTGAGTCTACTAGCTCAAATAAAATTGAGCTGAAATTTTAGCTCATTTATGAGCTGGTCTTTAGTTCACTTATTGAACTAAGGGTTAGCTCATTATTAGCTAACATTTTAGTTCATTTATTATCTTTTAATCAATGTAATTTTATGCTTTTTATGTTTGTATTCATGTTTGTCTCTTGGAATTCCAAACCGGCCTTTGGAATTCCAAGATTTCCTTTTCCCATGTGTGGCTCCTTGAATTCCACCATGGCCTTTAGTATTTTGTGCTTTTGCCCCCTTGGATTTCGGCCGGCTGCTGGTTTCCCGTGTCTGGGCTCTTTCCCGAGGCCGTGGCCCCTTGGAACCGCGCGGCCTCCTTGGCTCCCGCGGTTGCCCCTTCGGTTCCTTGGCTTAGGTGTGTTTTTTCGTGCAAAGCATTAGTGTTTCAATAAATTGTAATGTTTAGAATTCCTATGTGAATTTAATGTTAGTGTCTTTTGGTTTCCCCTTTCATACCTATATATATGGGGGATTTGTAATGTTTGAAGTAAGTTGAATGAAATGTTATTTTTGGAAAAGTTATAACCTGCGGGTTTGCTTTGAAAATCCTGTGGGCTCTTTCCACCCTTCTTTCTCATCCCCTCCGGAAATCCTGCGGGCTCTTTCTAACCTTTCTTCTCGGGCTTCTAACCTCTTTCGTCTCTCCGCAAGTGCCACTCCACCTGTATCATTCTTCTCTAACTGAAGCAACTTTAGGGTGTCTTTTTTATTTTATTTGGAGTCGTTTGTAAGAGTTTAAGTTGTTGAAATCATCGTTTGTAGTTTTAATTTCCGCTGCTTAGTCTTATTTAAGTTATCTCTTCTTTTTGAGGTTTTTTGTGTCTTATTTTTTATAGGAAGTCAATTAATTTTTTGTGATAAAAAAATATAGGGCCCCATGTATTTTTTGATTGCATCATTTGGTATCAGTGCAAGTTAGGAAGTCCTAGGTTTGTGATTGTCAAATTTTGTTTTAGTTTGTCAAGTCAAGTCTTGTCAAAATTTGTCGTGAGTCTTTTTGTTAAGTCTAAGTTTAGATTGAGTCTTTTGAGTCTTTCTTTGAGTCTTGTTTTAGTCGTAAAAAAAAATGAAAAAAAGACAAAAAAAATCAAAGAAAACAAGTCCGATGAAATTAAAGATCCTATGGATAGGTGGATTCCGACAAAGTCAACACATCCTTTGGAGTATGAGCTGTACAAGCTTCAATCGTGGATGCACATACGGACAGAAAGGTACTTCAAGAAAAAGCAACGCTTACAAGATAAAATCTTAAGAGATCGAGATGAGATCATGCAGAAATATGATGATCTGATCAGTGAAATGGAAGCGCCGTCTTCACCTCCTCGAAACAAATCTAAAGCGAACTCATCGGGAGATGAGTTTCTCAAGAAGGGGAGTCTGATGTAGACAAAGGGGGGGTCAACTCATGTCCAAAATAATACAAATTTTGGCTTCCCTTGAGTCTACTAGCTCAAATAAAATTGAGCTGAAATTTTAGCTCATTTATGAGATGGTCTTTAGTTCACTTATTGAACTAAGGGTTAGCTCATTATTAGCTAACATTTTAGTTCATTTATTTTCTTTTAATTAATGTAATTTTATGCTTTTTATGTTTGTATTCATGTTTGTCTCTTGGAATTCCAAACCGGCCTTTGGAATTCCAAGATTTCCTTTTCCCATGTGTGGCTCCTTGAATTCCACCACGGCCTTTAGTATTTTGTGCTTTTGACCCCTTGGATTTCGGCCGGCTGCTGGTTTCCCGTGTCTGGGCTCTTTCCCGAGGCCGTGGCCCCTTGGAACCGTGCGGCCTCCTTGGCTTCCGCGGTTGCCCCTTCGATTCCTTGGCTTAGGTGTGTTTTTTCGTGCAAAGCATTAGTGTTTTAATAAATTGTAATGTTTAGAATTCCTATGAGAATTTAATGTTAGTGTCTTTTGGTCTTCCCTTTCATACCTATATATCTGGGGATTTGTAATGTTTGAATTAAGTTGAATGAAATGTTATTTTTGGAAAAGTTATAACCTGCGGGTTTGCTTTGGAAATCCTGCGGGCTCTTTCCACCCTTCTTTCTCACCTCCTCTGGAATTCCTGCGGGCTCTTTCCAACCTTTTTTCTCGGGCTTCTAACCTCTTTCGTCTCTCCGCAAGTGTCACTCCACCTGTATCCTTCTTCTCTAAGTGAAGCAACTTTAGGGTGTCTTTTTTATTTTATTTGGAGTCGTTTGTAAGAGTTTAAGTTGTTGAAATCATCGTTTGTAGTTTTAATTTCCGCTGCTTAGTCTTATTTAAGTTATCTCTTTTTTTGAGGTATTTTGTCTTCTTTTTTATAGGAAGTCAATTAATTTTTTGTGATAAAAAAATATAGGGTCCCCTGTATTTTTTGATTGCATCAGTACCTTTCCAAAAAAACTTATTAATAATCTTGTGAATCCTATTACAAACAGTTTGAGTAGGAAACGTAGTCTGAAGCACATAAACAGGTAAAACACAAAGCACACTTTTAATTAAAATAACCCGACCACCAAAACTAAGAAAATTAGATTCCCACGATAAAAGTTTGTTATGAATAGAGGCAATAAGATCATCAAATAATAAGGTTTGTTTTTTACCTTTGAACAAGGGAACACCAAGATACTTGATAGGCAAGTTCGAGTGAGTAAAGCCAGTAACATCTTTAATAGCACGAATACGATCATTGGGAATCCTTTTAGAAGTAATAAAAGAACATTTATTTTTACTAAAAGAGAGGCCACTAACTAACTCAAAATAATTGAAAAAAGCCATGATTTTTTGAATTCTATTAATAATAGCATTAGTAAAAACAATGAAATCATCAGCAAAACATAAATGGGATAAATAAAAGCCTCCCATACTTCTATAATATAGGCTAGGATTAAGTTCAAATAAATTGGACATACCCCTAGACAGAAATTCAACCGCAATGATAAAGAGAGCAGGTGAAATAGGATCACCCTGCCTTAAACCATGGGAGGAGTTAAAAAAGCCGTGGTTAGAACCATTTAAAATAATAGAAAAATAAACATTTTCAACACAATTTTTAAGAAGGTTAATAAAGGTAGTGTTAAAACCAAAAAGGTCAAGCATAAAGTAAATGAAATTCCAACTAATGCTGTCATAAGCCTTCGCAATGTCAAGCTTCAAAATCATATTACCCCCTCTAACCTTGACATTTAAATCATGAGTTAATTCTTGAGCCAAAAGAATATTATCCGTAATAGCCGTACCTTTTACAAAGCCCATTTGAAAAGGAGAGATAATTTTAGGCAACATAGAAGATAAACGATTCGAAATAATCTTAGATATCAATTTATTAAAATTATACAAAGACTGATAGGCCTAAAATTACTCCACGTTTGAATAGAAGTACATTTAGGAATAAGCACAAGAAAAGTGGACATAAAGAATTTAGGAATAGGATTTCCCGTAAAAAAATCTAAAGAAGACGAAAAGATATCATCATAAATAATTAACCAACACTTTTGAAAGAAAAAAGTCGTGTAACCATCAGGACCCGCAACAGAATCACTATTCATACCAAAAACAGTATCTTTAACTTCCTCAAAGGAAGGAGGAGAAGAAAGGAAAACATTATCCTCATTAGAAATAAGGTTGAGAATAAAAGAGTGATCCATGGCCTGAATAGGATTAAAAATTTTATTAAAATGGTTTTTAAAATGACTAACAGCTAGATTAGCAATCTCAGTAGTATCATTAGAAAACGAACCATCCTCTCTTTGAATGTTGGTAATACTATTCTTAGCCCTTTTTCTCTTAGTAAAGGCATGAAAGTACTTAGTGTTACTGTCACCCTCAACCAAGTGCTTAGCAGCAGCTTTCTGCTTCCAAAAAACCTCTTCCTGAGCTTGAAAGTTAAAAAGATCAAGTTTAGATTGATTAAGCAATGAAAAATTAACATCAGAAGGATCAATTTGGCATAAGTTTTCATTGAAAGCCACACATTGCTCAGCTTGCAGAATATTAGTGAAAATATTTCTAAAAACATTACGATTGCACCAATTGAGAACTTGTTTCAATCTTTTAAGCTTGAACCAAAGCATTTTCATGCCAACAAAGGAGTTGTCAGGATGAAGGGGAGCTTGCCAATTATACTTAACAACCTCAAAGAAGGTGTTGTTAAGTAACCGCATATTCTGAAACTTGAATTGAGAAGGAGCATTAATATGTTTATTGTTAATGTTAAGAAACAAAGGAGAGTGATCCGACAAGGTTCTACTAAGATGCAGCACAGTAGTAGAATAAGCCACGAATCATTGAAAGAACACGATCAAGCCTTTGCCATAAGTGGCATTTATTCCAAGTGAAATTAGTACCAGCAAACCAAATATCAATCAAGTTGCAACATAAGATCATGTTATTAAAATCAGACATAGAACGATGAGAGGGAGGCGACCCTCTACTCCTCTCAGAAGGAGAAGTAATAACATTAAAGTCACATCCAACCATCCAAGGTAATTGACAGAGACTATTAAAATTCATAAGCTGGTCCCATAAAACTTTCCTAATATAAAGGGAAGAAGCAGCATACACAAAGGAGGCACAACACTGATAATTGAAATCCTCAATTTTACAATGTAAAACTTGAATAAAATCTCCAATAACATCAATTTTAATAGGATTTTTCCAAAAGACTCAAATTTTATTAGCAGTGTTCGAAACATCATTTTTAAAACCAAGAAAACGAGAGGTATTAGCTAATCTAGAAGCAGGGATAAGGGGTTCAAGCAAAACCAGAATAGAGATATGATGAGTACGACATAAATTTTTAACACGAATCTTAGAAGAAGGACATCCAATGCCCCTAACATTCCAAATAATAATACTAAACATAAAGACAGATTAATGAGAAACATTTGAACGAGTATTTCTAGGAGTGTTTCTAGCCGGTTGTAAAGAAACATGCTTAGGCTTGCGGCCCCTTTTACTCAGAAATTTAATAAAACTAGTATCATTGTCATCAGAGGCAAACATCTAGAAGCAGTCATGATCTCATCAGTATCAGTAAGATTATCACTGTTGTAATTAGAAGAAGAAAAAGCCTTACCAACATTGTGGAGATGAGGTTCATCATTTTCCATAAACCTACCATCATCCTCCCATATTTCAGAATCCTTTCTCTCCGCAACATTAAAGTTAGATGAAGATAAAGGATTGTGCTCCATAGCAACAAATTCTCCATCCTCTAAGATAGTAATATTCTTATCTTTATTACTGTCAACTAATTGAATAACACCATTAGTAACCGTTTCAGCATTCTGACCACAAAGAGGATCAGCAATCATAATATCATCAACCTCATTTATATTATGATTGAGAATACAAGAAGGAGAAGGATCAACATTATGCACAACAATAACAACATTTCCCTCACAGTCAATAGGACCAGCATTAATTAAATTATTAGTAAATTATTGACAAGAGCAACTCCTTGCTCAAGAGGAACAGAAGCAATAATTTCCTCAGGATGATCCGTCTGGGGTCCGACCAAGGGGCTCTCAGATAGAGATTTTCCTATAGGAGCAGTGTTAGACGATTGTTTCAAAGTGTTCTTATCAGTACGTAAATGGGGATTCTTGCGAAAACATTGATTCAAAGCATGCACATGCATCTTACAAAAAGAATAAAATATAGGCAAATTTTCAAAATCAACTTTTCGGAAATAGCCTTTCATTTCAGAATCAATCCAAATTTCAGTAGGATGTTTCTTAGAAACATCCAACTCAACTAAAACCCTAGCCACAGACGGACGAGATACAGACGCAGTCGCTTGATCAGTCTGTAAGGGACGACCAAAGTTGGATGCTAAACCAAATAAAATTTGATGATTAAAAAAATGCAGACGCAAATTAGGAAATGAAATCCGAACCTGAGCAATAGGCGATTCTTCTCTAACATCAAAATCTGGAGTCCATTTCAAAAGACGCATTTGACAAGCTTGAATGTAATATGAACGCCTAGCAAAGATCAGACTATAATCAAGGTCATTGGCTAACTGGATCGCAACATGCCTTTGATCTAGTAAACCCACATGGAAAGAACCAGTCAGCTTTAAGTTAACAAAAAACTTTCTGATAACATCAAGATCAAGATTAAGATTTGGCCTTCTCAAAACAAATTTACCAACTAAGGTTAAAGCATACGGAGCAGCAAGTAGATCCACAATCGAATCCTTAAAAAGTAGGGCCGGACAACCCTTAAAGAAAGAGTGAACAAACTTCAGTTTCTAAGAAGATGATGAAGAACCAGCAAGAGCTTCTTTGAAAGACCGAGTTTTCCCTTCAAAAGACGAAGGAACCAGGCCAGATGACGACGGGGTCGTCATCTTCCCACACGAAAAAACAACGAAAAACAATAAAATCAAAACACGATAGAGAACCAGAAGCTAAGATTAAGAAAACCAAACCGAACTCTCCAAGAAATTCCAGCCAGGAGGGCCAAAGACGCTCGCACAGGAGGAAGCCCTAAATCGCCCAGAAATCGCCTCAGTACAGAGCATAGAGACATGATGTAGATTTAGTATATGTTCATGTTTCTTTTTTCTCTATGTTATAAGGTTTCCTTCCAAAAGTATGTAATATTCTAAAATGTATCTCCTATCAACTGATGATCCCGTATAGCCAGCTTTAGTATAAACTTCAATTTATAGAACATTATGTTTTTTGTAGAAGATGCATTTCTTAGGGTTTGATTTAAGGTATCCGAGTACTCTGTAAGTAGCTTGAAGATGAGAATCTTTGGGTTTATGCATAATTGACTTATGAGACTTACGACAAAGGATCTGCCAGTATAGCTATGTGATACATATATTAATTTCCCAACTAGTCTATGATTTTTCATATGGCCACTTCAGCTCCTTCATTTGTGTTTAGTTTTTTACCTGGCTCAATTGGAGTTTTGCAAGGTTTATAATTAGTCATTTTTATTTGTCTAAGTAGGCTCATGACATACTTTATTGAGAGAGAGAGTTTTCTTGTTATGAATGAGCAACTTTTATACCTAGAAAGTATTTGAGTTTCCTCGCTTTTTAATTTCAAATTCTTTATGATTAAGTTTTTTTCTAAGCGACTCATTTTCTTTATTATCATTATATATAACAATTATATAATCACTATAGATAATGAGAATTGAATGATTTCTTTTAGTGGAGTGCTTTATGTAGAGTGTATAGTGTCATTGGCTTTATTTGTATCCTACTTTAGTTATATCTTTTGTAAATCCGCCTAGCTGTCTCTTGGGGATTGTTGAAGACCATATGGAGCCTTTATTTAATCTGCACACCTTTTCTGTGAAAGAGCCATCGAATCCTAGTGGATGGTCCATATTGACTTTTATTTCAAAATTTTCGTGCATTTCTTACATCATTGTTGTGTGGACAATCTAAGGTTAGCAACTAGAGAAATTAGATTGTGAATTATATTCAGTTTATAATAGGATCAATTATTTTCTGATAGTTAATTTTATGAGATAAGTATATTATTTGACTAATCATTCTTTCTATTATTTCAGTATTCCATCTACTATATATTTTTAGGAAAAAAATTCATTTTCATCCTATAATTTTTTTTCTTTTTGGTAGTTTAATGATTTCCTTTGTGTTTTTTTTCTAGTAATGCATCTTTCCAATTCTGAATAAATATGTTAGAGTTTGTGCTAATGGGGAATGGTGTAAGGTTATTTCGATTGATTGTTTTTTTTTTTTGAAGAAATGCAAATTGCATTAAAAAAGTGATGAGGGCATCAGATTTCGACATGTGTACCATCGCCGGGGACGACGATCGACGGCCCTGATTCAGAGTCTTTATCTGTGATGATTTAGCTTTCTTCTATTAGTTTATTTCTTGTCTTCCGTTTGTACCCCTATGAGGGATGTATCACTTATTGTAGCCCAAAGGGCATTTTAGACTTTATGCTTTTATTTTTCAGTCAGCCTATATATAAGGCTTGTATCATTGTATTTGGGATTATTGATGATTGAAATGAAATTTCCCTTGTTTTGTTCTCTTTGTGAGCTCAATGACGTAGAGATCTCTTAGTGAGTTCTCGTGTGTTCTCTTTGTGAGTTCACTTGAAAGCTATCTAAGATTGGAGTCCTCGATTCTTCATCTCCATCATAGAAGATTTCAAGTGAAGAAGAAAGGGATACGAGGATCGAGCTCCTTGTTGCCGCCGCCCCTAGCCCTGCTCGCCGACCACCCCAATTGCACCGGCCGGCCACCTTGCCGCCGGCCCTCCCTTCCACCGCCACCCGTCCACCTCCTCTGCCAACCAGCCCCCCCCCCTCACAAAATCTGATTTTCAAATTGCAATCTCCTTCCAAAATTTGAAAATCTATTTTTGGAAAGTTTTGGAATAAATCCCAATTTTAAGTTTAAGATTTTATTGGGAGTTTATTTCAGAAATTTTAAATCTAATTCTAATTTTGGCAACCCATTTTCCCTTCTTTTAATTCCCTCTCTCTCTCCCCAGCATTGCCGCCGGCCTCCATAATGGGAATTCCCATTAATTAGGCAATTAATGTCCCTCCCCTCCTTTTGTTTTGTTTGAAATTCAAATTAAGCCTAAATGTCCCCTCCCTCCACGTCATAAACAAAATAAAACTGAAGTTATTTCAGTTTTCCAAAATCTGCTCCTTTTTTTTGCTCTACCGCCGGCCCCCATTAAGGCTCAAATCCATTAGGATTTATTTAATGCCTTAATTACCTATTGATTGAAAATTTGAATCCTAATTTTACCTCTCAATTCTCCTCTAAACTGAAATTTGTTTTCAGTTTTCCATAAGCTCCTCAATCCCCCTCCCTCACTAACCCGTCGGCCTCCCTCTCCCTCTTGGAATTTCTTGGCGGCAACCTCCCTTTCTCCCCTCAAATAATGCATGGAGGTTCCCGAATGGAATTTCGGGTTTGAATACGACGATCACGGACGAGTAGACATCCTCCGGTCCACTTTCTTTGACGTCGGATTCGACTTCGACGACACCGTTGAGGAGTACTTGGCCCGGATCGTACCCACCTTGATAGAGACCGTCGACGATCATTTTTCAGTGTACACTTGGATCGTCGAAGGACGTCGCCTTGCAACACCTCCCCGACCCGCGCCAACCTCTTCCTCCCTACGGATCTACGGCACCTTCGCCCTAGGAGTGATCTCATCCATCGTGTGGTTCTTCTTCTCCCAACAAGCCTAGGAGTAGGTAAATGAGGGCGGCCTCAAGGTGAGACGATCGCTTTGTTAACTTTGGGATTCTAGTTGTTCTCCTCATTTGCTTTACATTTATTAAAGTCGTTATTTTCTTGGTCTTGCTAATTTAGTTGTAAGTGCTTGCCTAATCATAGTTAACAACTAAGAATTTCTAAAAGCAAGAATTGGGAACAAGATTAAGTTTGCAATTATCATACTTGAATAATCCTTTTGTTAAATTTCTAAAACTCAAATCCTGGATTTACATCATATTTGGTATCAGAGCCTGGCTAGCATGCTTTGCTCATGTTAGATGCATCCTAGGAAGTCCTCATTAGCTTGCCCTTTAACTTTTACATGCATAACATCGCGTAAAACATTTATTTCGCTACTTTCGTTTGCTGTCCAGTAAATTACAGCACTTTATTTTCTTTGTTTACATGCATGTTTAAGTTACCCAAGTGTTAGTTGAGTCACTTACCACCCACCTAGTCACTTAGCGCACTTGCTACACTTGTTTTCCTTGCTGTCCTGTGTTTTCCTGCACTGTTTAGTGGTTGGTAGGTGTCCAAAAGCCCTTGTCTAGTGGCTGTCCACACACCACAACCCACCCTAATCACCAACACCACTCACCCCACTGTGCTAGGTTGCTGTCCCCACTTTCCAGCGGCTGTTTGGTGACTGTAAGTGCTGATTCCTGCAGCATTACACTGCTGTCCCCCATCCCAAGCCTACCCGTATCAACCCTCAGCCTATCCCATGGATCCGCAGCACCTCCAAGCCACTCTAGACCTCATCTTGGGCCAATTAGGAACCGTTACTCAACAAATTCGCAACACCCAAACTGATCTGGCTGACTTTAGGCGCCACACGAGTGACCGTTTAGATAATATCGAGCGTAATGGGAATCCCACGATTTACACGCCTTCAAGACCTCACTCACCTTATGGCGAGGACACCCGACCCGATCATGAACCCCCTCGAGATCCCGGACGTTTTCAAGATCATTACCAACGCAACCCTAGACCACCTCAAGAGCCCGATGACAACACTTGGAGAGACAACGACACTCAATTACTGAAGAACATTAGGATCGACGCTCCGACCTATGACGGAACCCTTGACCCTCAAGTTTTCCTAGATTGACTGAAGTCAATGGATAGTTATTTCAAATGGTACAACATTTCTGAGGCGAGGAAAGTGAGGTTCGCCGAGATGAAGCTCATTGGTCGAGCCAACCTATACTGGACTAACTTAGAAAACATGCGCGAAGCTCGCGGTGAACACCCTATCAGCGATTGGAGAACCATGAAGCAAGAGCTTAGGAGAAAATACCTCCCACCTTCCTACTATCCCAAACTCCTAGATAAGTGGAATAGACTGACTCAAGGAAGCAAACCTGTTAAAGACTACATCTCTGCCTTCGATGATTTCTTGATTCGTTGCAACGGCGAGGAGTCTGCCACCCCAACCCAAATCCTATCCATGTTTAGAGCTGGCCTTAGGGAAGACCTGCGTACGGAACTCTTTGCTCGAGGTATAGATTCTTTAGAGGCAGCCTGTAGCCTTGTTCTCGACCTTGAAGATTCTAGAACCCACTCCCAAACTAGGCACTTTGACTCCCGCTCGAGCTCATATCGAACCTCGTCTGGACAACCTCAAACCCGACCCTCGGGATCGACTGCAAACCGAACCCCTGCTAGTTCGGCCCCACCTCGTACGGACCTCAAAGGTAAAGCTCCAGAGCGAGAGGCTTCCAAACCCAACTCAGGAACCAAATGCTATAGGTGTCATGGGTACGGACATATTGCTTCGCAATGTTCTAGCCCCTACAAAGTCACCATCATTGAAGAGGTGGACGAAGAGGAGGAAGAACCCGAGACTGATTTAGTTCACCAAGTGGGTGAGGAAGAAGACTCTTTTACTGAAGAAGAGCCCGTTACCTTACAAGTTGTTAGGTGCGCTTTGGCCCAACCTAAATTAAGCGACGACTGGCGTAGGACCTCAATTTTTCATACCTTTATTAAGATCGGAGAAAAGAGCTGCAAGGTTATCATAGATAGTGGAAGTTGTATCAACGCAGTCTCATCAGCTATGGTCTCCAAGCTCAATCTTAAGGTGACCCCGCACCCGAATCCGTATAAGGTTTCTTGGATCAATTCGACTACTATAGAAATTAAAGATCGAAGCCTTATTCCGATAGAATTTGTGGGATATCAAGACAAGATTTGGTGCGATGTTCTAACCATGGATGTAGGACAAATTATCCTGGGTCGCCCTTGGTTATTTGACAACGACGTACATATTTATGGGAGGACGAACACCTGTGTGTTCGAACATAATGGAAAGAAGATCAAGCTAATGCCCTCTCAACCGAAACCTCCCAAAACTGAAGCTAAACCTATCTCAGCCAAGCAAAGTAAAGGCCTCCAATTACTGACTGCGAAGGAGGTAGAAACTGAGATCACCCAAGGAACATCCATGTATGCCTTGGTGGCTAGAGAAGTAGAGGAGGACCAGAAAGAACCAATCCCCGACGCCGTTAAGCCCCTTCTTGAAAACTTTGCGGATGTTTTCCCAGACGATTTGCCTGACCAACTGCCACCCCTGCGAGACATACAACACACAATAGACTTGGTGCCAGGGGCATCCCTACCCAACCTTCCTCACTATCGTATGAACCCGACTGAACACTCTGAGCTTAAGAAACAAGTCGATGAACTCCTACAACGAGGATTCATCAAGGAGAGCCTCAGCCCCTGCGCTGTTCCTGCCCTTCTAACTCCCAAAAAGGACGGCTCGTGGCGAATGTGTGTTGATAGACGCGCTATCAACAAGATTACCGTCAAGTATAGATTTTCCATTCCTCGGCTAGATGACATGCTGGACATGATGACCGGGGCCACTCTATTTTCCAAGATAGATCTTAAGAGTGGGTATCATCAGATTAGAATCCGTCCCGGGGATGAATGGAAAACGGCATTCAAGACTAAAGATGGACTTTATGAGTGGACTGTTATGCCGTTTGGACTGAGCAACGCCCCTAGTACCTTTATGAGAGTTATGACTCAAGTTCTTAGGCCCTTTTTTAGGAAAGTTCGTAGTAGTTTACTTCGATGACATATTAATCTACAGCACTTCGGAGGGTCAACATCTCAATCACATAACTCAGGTCTGTGAAGTTTTGAGGAAAGAACAGCTATTCGCCAGCCCTGCTAAGTGCAAATTCCTCACCGATAGTGTGACCTTTCTTGGATTTATTATTTCAACTCAAGGGATATCTGCAGACCCTGAGAAGGTGCGAGCAATAAATGAGTGGCCAGAACCTAAGAATATCCGGGTTGTTAGAAGCTTTCATGGATTGGCTACCTTCTATCGGAGGTTTATTCGAAATTTCAGCACCATTGTGGCCCCCATAACTGATTGTCTTAAGAAAGGGGAGTTTCATTGGACGACTGCCGCTACTAGAGCGTTTGAGGATATTAAGAAAAGAATGGTAGAAGCACCTGTCATGTGTCTCCCCGATTTTTCTAAAGTATTCGAAGTAACCTGTGACGCTTCAGGAATCGGAATAGGTGGGGTTTTATCACAAGAAGGACATCCGGTAGCATACTTCAGTGAGAAACTCAATGACATACGATAGAGGTACTCTACCTATGATAAGGAGTTTTATGCAATCATTCAATCCCTTAGATACTGGAGACACTATTTGCTACCCCAGGAGTTTGTAATCTTTTCAGATCATGAGGCTTTGAGATACATCAACTCCCAAAAGAAGTTAAATGCCCGTCATGGTCGTTGGGTCGAGTTCTTACAGGAGTATTTGTATACTATCAGACATAAAGCCGGAACTGAGAATAAAGCGGCCGATGCTTTAAACCGTAGGATAATGGTCACAAGAGAAATGAGAACAGAAGTTGTCAGATTCGAACGCATAAAGGATGACTACCCCGAGTGTGCTGATTTTAAGGAAATATATGCGTTACTAATGGCGGGGGACAAACCATCCGTAGATGATTTCTTGTTAGAGGATGGCTACTTGTTCAAATCTCAGAAGTTGTGCATTCCCAACACTTCCCTGCGAGAGTTTCTTGTGTGGGAGCTACACGCAGGAGGATTAGCCGGACATTTTGGGCAGGCTAAAACCATTGCAGCCGTTGAGTATAGGTTTTTCTGGCCCAGCCTTAAGCGTGACGTCACTAGATTGATCAAACGTTGCCATACCTGTCAGCTAGCAAAACAAAGGAAACAGAATACAGGCCTATACACCCCGCTTCCCGTCCCAAACCGTCCTTGGGAAGATATCAGCATGGATTTTGTTTTAGGGCTCCCCAAGACCATTAGGAAGCATGACTCTATCTTTGTTGTAGTAGATCGTTTCTCTAAGATGGCCCATTTCCTCCCGTGTGCTAAAACCTTCGACGCTTCTAGAATTGCCAAGTTATATTTTAACGAGATTGTCCGACTCCATGGACTCCCAAAAACAATTGTGTCGGATAGGGACGTGAAATTTACGAGTTACTTCTGGAAAACTTTATGGGTTAGAATGGGCACTAAGCTGCAGTTTTCCACCGCCTTCCACCCACAAACGGATGGCCAAACCGAAGTTGTTAATAGGAGCCTTGGTAACCTCCTTAGGGCCTTGGTAGGTGAAAACATTAGGGATTGGGACTCCAAGCTACCCATTGCCGAGTTTGCCTACAATAACTCTGTCAACCGAACCACCGGTATGAGCCCCGCTGAGATTGTTTATGGACACCAACCTAAGCAGCCTATAGACTTAGTCCCCATGAGTCCTAAGATTAGAGTGTCTGAGTCTGCATCTGCATTTGCATCCCATATCCAGGAATTGCATCGAGAAATTAACAAAAGAATTATACAAAGTAATGAAAATTACAAATTAAATGCTGATCTCAAACGACGCTTCAAGGAGTTCAAAGTTGGAGACTATGTCATGGTTCGGATTCGTCCGGAGCGGTTCCCACCTGGGGCCGTTAAGAAACTGCATGCTAAAAGTGCGGGTCCTTTTAAAATAACTTCTAAAGTAAACAGTAATGCTTATGTTTTGGACCTTCCAGAAGGTTTCAACATGAATCCCACGTTTAACATTGAGGATCTAGTAGCCTTTGATGGGCCTGATTTTAACCCAAACAATCCTTTGAATATTGAGCCTTGTGAGTCCATACCTAGTGAGATCCCAGCCTTACCTCCACTCCCCAAAATTCCCACACTACCTAATAGGGAGAAGATTGACACTATACTAAGTGATGAGATCATTTCCACCAGGGACGGCGGACGCCACAGATACTTAGTGCGTTGGAGAGGAAAGCCGGAGACGGAGGACACTTGGTTAGAGCGGGATGAGATACAGCGACTGGACCCCGACATTCTGGAGCTGTACGAGAGTTCTCAGGACCCCTACTCGACAGGGTCGAGTTTTCTCCCACCCGGGGAGAGTGATGAGGGCATCAGATTTCGACATGTGTACCATCGCCGGGAACGATGATCGACGGCCCTGATTCAGAGTCTTTATCTGTGATGATTTAGCTTTCTTCTATTAGTTTATTTCTTGTCTTCCGTTTGTACCCCTATGAGGGATGTATCACTTATTGTAGCCCAAAGGGCATTTTAGACTTTATGCTTTTATTTTTCAGTCAGCCTATATATAAGGCTTGTATCATTGTATTTGGGATTATTGATGATTGAAATGAAATTTCCCTTGTTTTGTTCTCTTTGTGAGCTCAATGACGTAGAGATCTCTTAGTGAGTTCTCGTGTGTTCTCTTTGTGAGTTCACTTGAAAGCTATCCAAGATTGGAGTCCTCGATTCTTCATCTCCATCATAGAAGATTTCAAGTGAAGAAGAAAGGGATATGAGGATCGAGCCCCTTGTTGCCGCCGCCCCTAGCCCTGCTCGCCGACCACCCCAATTGCACCGGCCGGCCACCTTGCCGACGGCCCTCCTCCCTTCCACCGCCACCCGTCCACCTCCCTCCTCTGCCCCCCCCCCCCCCCCCCCCCCCCTCACAAAATCTGATTTTCAAATTGCAATCTCCTTCCAAAATTTGAAAATCTATTTTTGGAAAGTTTTGGAATAAATCCCAATTTTAAGTTTAAGATTTTATTGGGAGTTTATTTCAGAAATTTTAAATCTAATTCTAATTTTGGCAACCCATTTTCCCCTCTTTTAATTCCCTCTCTCTCTCCCCAGCATTGCCGCCGGCCTCCATAATGGGAATTCCCATTAATTAGGCAATTAATTTCCCTCCCCTCCTTTTGTTTTGTTTGAAATTCAAATTAAGCCTAAATGTCCCCTCCCTCCACGTCATAAACAAAATAAAACTGAAGTTATTTCAGTTTTCCAAAATCTGCTCCTTTTTTTTGCTCTACCGCCGGCCCCCATTAAGGCTCAAATCCATTAGGATTTATTTAATGCCTTAATTACCTATTGATTGGAAATTTGAATCCTAATTTTACCTCTCAATTCTCCCCTAAACTGAAATTTCTTTTCAGTTTTCCATAAGCTCCTCAATCCCCCTCCCTCACTAACCCGTCGGCCTCCCTCTCCCTCTTGGAATTTCTTGGCGGCAACCTCCCTTTCTCCCCTCAAATAATGCATGGAGGTTCCCGAATGGAATTTCGGGTTTGAATACGACGATCACGGACGAGTAGACATCCTCCGGTCCACTTTCTTTGACGTCGGATTCGACTTCGACGACACCGTTGAGGAGTACTTGGCCCGGATCGTACCCACCTTGATAGAGACCGTCGACGATCATTTTTCAGTGTACACTTGGATCGTCGAAGGACGTCGCCTTGCAACACCTCCACGACCCGCGCCAACCTCTTCCTCCCTACGGATCTACGGCACCTTCGCCCTAGGAGTGATCTCATCCATCGTGTGGTTCTTCTTCTCCCAACAAGCCTAGGAGTAGGTAAATGAGGGCGGCCTCAAGGTGAGACGATCGCTTTGTTAACTTTGGGATTCTAGTTGTTCTCCTCATTTGCTTTACATTTATTAAAGTCGTTATTTTCTTGGTCTTGCTAATTTAGTTGTAAGTGCTTGCCTAATCATAGTTAACAACTAAGAATTTCTAAAAGCAAGAATTGGGAACAAGATTAAGTTTGCAATTATCATACTTGAATAATCCTTTTGTTAAATTTCTAAAACTCAAATCCTGGATTTACATCAAAAAGAGAAGAAACAACTATTACAAACTAGAAAGAGAAAACAAGCCCTTTAAAACTATCATAATGAATACGCAATCTACTAAATTCCATTTTAAATCCATTGGGGTGATGGGGGCACCAAATATTAAAACAACCTTAAATGTTGGTTAGTATCCCAGAGTTCCCAAAAGATAAAAAATGAAACCTAGTAAAAATCCCACATTTCATTATAATAATTTCAAAAGGTAAAGAAGAACCTACGAGAAAATAAAAAAGACAACAAACTACAATAAGAAAAAGAACAACTAAAACAGCCTCCAAACTGTCAACATGACCGCCTTCAACATCCTTAGATGACAACGAGCTCCAATCATGAGTTGAAACCACTGGAGCCTCCATGCATCCAATAACAACCACCATCGAAGAACAAACCAAAGTCGATGAAGCAATGACACCGACACCCATCTCAAGAGTCCAATAACCGGCCTCAACAATATCAAAGCCATAAAAACTGATAATCACCACCACACACTTCATACTGGCAAGGGGAAAACTAGTAAAATTCAAACCCTTCAAGTCTTTAACCAATAAGACTTGTTTTTCAAAGAAGAAAGGAGAATCCATCTTAAGCCTTTAATAGATAAGCCCTCTCCAAAAGCAACCTCCAATACGTCTTTGAAGATCCAAACAATTTCCCATATACAAACCAAACAACAAAATAACTCCAGCTTCACCATAGTAATTCACCGAACTATTTCCTTTGGAAGATCCACTCAAAGCCATCAAAAAAACTGCATACCCAGTTGCAGACCGACTACTCCAAATTTTCACAAACTTGACCGATATCTCATCAACCATTTCTCCAATATCCTTGAAGAAATAAAAAAAACTGTTCCATAAAACTCCAAATTGTGTCGAATAAACCATCCAACAAGAACATTTCAGCATACCATTCTTCAACTGAAATGTCACCTTCCTTAAATGAAAACAGAGGAACACCACAACCTTAATCAACAAATCTTCAGAACAAACCATTTCGCATCTATAAGAACAAAATCAACAACAAATCTTCTTGAACAACCACCACTTCAAGAACCTCTCATTTGCAATCAACAATCCATAAAAATTTTCAGCTCCAAACACCAACTCAAGACAGTCATAAAAACCAACGAAGTTCAAGCAACAATCACCACGAACAATATCAAGATAAACTCCAGCAGAACATCCAACCCAAAAGAAAACTTCGGTCAAACATTTCACCATCAGAGACAATTACAAAATCTGCCCCCAATCGGAAGACTTATACCAAGAAATACAAAAGGCAATGTCGGATGAACAAGAACCCTCCAAAATCAACTTCAGATTTGTGAAATTACCACAATCAATCAAGGATCTAACAGCAAAAGAATAAAAACCACAATCGCAAATAATCTCTAAATCAGTCAGCCGGAGAAACAACATCTTTGCCAAAATCCACTTTGAATGAAAAGCTTCTTTACCAAAATACCACCAAGGACCTCCGTCGGCCATACCAGACCGACGGAGAACCACAGATCGCCAAGGTTCCGTCAAAATCGACAAGAACGCCAAGATCGTCTTCGCTCCGGACCAAGGACCTCCGTCAGCCACGCCGGGCTGACGGAGCACCTCCGTTTGCCAAAGGATCTCCAAAACCGCGAACTCCGCTCTTCTCCGAGACTACCAGAAGCTCGTTCATTGAAGATGATTGTTGGTGAGGGAGGAAAAACTCAACGACGAGCTGTAGCTGGGGTTGACGATGCCAATGGAGAAGGAACTCGATGTTGGTTGAGGAGCTGTGAGCAGTCTCTCTCTTCTAAACCCTCTAATCTCAATGTTTCCTTTTTGTTAATAGCCTTTGCAATCTTCATTGCAATGGAGTCCATCTGAGTTGTTAGCAAAATCTTTTTTTCCAAACTTCCACAAGCCAGGGGGACAAACACATTCTTCCATTTACTTTTATATCTCCCCTCGTCTTCCTCCTCCCAAATATCATCAAGCACCTATAAAAAAAGTTTGGGCATCACCTCAAACTTAAGGCTTTTTGTTTTTAAGTGCATCAAGCGGCTCCAAATCAAGCTTTTTTATTTTTAGAGATTCTAATGTATCTGTATATACTTTAACAAATCTAAGTTATTGGAAGCACAAACCTGCATTTCAAGGTCAAACTCTTTTGTCGTTTCATCGTCACATAATGTTGCAAACTGGTCTTCTTTACTATTGAACCTTATCTAACGAGGTCCTGGGCGATTTCGTCAACTCCTTCACACTCCACTGGACTTCAACACTTTTATTTAGCGAGATCTCATTGTGGCTTCCTTGCTTCTTTGCCTTGGAGGGCTTTGGCTATGAATAGAATGTCTTTGACACGCTGCTCTCCTAGTCTCAACCTTCTCTAATGAGTCCTGTTATAGCTTTCTCTCTTCACAAACCGCTAAATTCATCAATGCGTTTTCCCAGCAAGCACCCATGCATCTTACTCCTTCACATGCAACAATTGTCATCGATATCTTTCCAAACAAGCTTTTGCCTCAACTATGTTACTTATATGTTATCTGGGGTGTAGTTGGATGGAGAAAAGATGAAAGGGTGTGACTAGGGTGCGAGAGATGGAGGTTGTTGTGTTTCTGAGAGTTGAGATAAGAGGAAGTAGTGGTGAGGGCGGAAAGGCCTTTAAGTCTTTAGCATATGGGTGAGATGATGCACAAGTATGGGGCTTGTGTACAAGAGAAAGGGCAAAGGAGTGGAAGGCGAGGTGTAGGCGTAGTTTGATGGATTTTTCTTTTAAATTAGATAAATTATATAAAATAAAATTGGCATGTGTCGCCTTGCACCTTATCACTCATGCACGTTGATTGTTTTTTTATCTCACATTTAGTTAAATTATCGATTCATTCTTGTGTGATAACCCAGGCAATATGGATCTTTTCCGCCTATTTTTGACTTCCTGAATGTGTCGTTGTAATTAATTTTGTGAAATGAGTAATGTTTGAACAATTTGATTGTGATTAAGTTGTTTCGAACCTATATGTACGACGTCGTGTTCGTTGTCCATCGATTTCATCATATCTAACTGAATCAATCACAAGGATATTTATTGGTAATTTTGAAACTTTGAATTCACTGACGCAATATTTTGTGAGACAAGTGTCAATTATATGTGTTTCAATTGGTCACTATGTTTTAATCCTGAGTCACAGATAGAACTACCATCCTTTATAATTTTTGTCAATCTAGATTGAATCGATATTTGAAATAGGAGTAGAGGTCAATTAGGCTAACTTTATCTTGGCGTTTGTTAAATTTTAGTGCCATCTTCACCATTAAACTTAGCCTAACTTTGAGTATTATTTTTTTAATAGTTCATCAATCTCCATTAGGGGTGTCCATATTTGACACGACCCGAAAACCCAACTTGAACCCGACCCAAAAATTTCGGGTTTTGGTTCAACAATTCGACCCGTTTCAAAAATCGGGTCAGGTTCAGGTTGACCCTTTGACCCGAAATTGACCCTTTTTGACCCAAAAATTCATTTTTGACATGGCAACCTGAGATTGACCTGTTTTGACCCGTTTTGATCCGAAAATCAGATATTGACCCATTTTTGGACAAAAAAACTAGCAGTTTTTTGTTAGCACTGGGTCATTCAGGTCATGTCGGGTTGACCCGAACTTGAAGTGGGTTGGGTTCAGGTTCGGAAAACCGACCTGTTTGCAAAAATTGGTCGAATTCAGATTGACCTGAATAGTGCCAGTCGATTTCGTGTTCGACCCGAACCCGACCCGTGACTCAAAATTGACACCCCTAATCTCCATTCTTGGAACATGAAGTCTTTTATCTCTTGTAAGTTTTATTTTCCTTAACTTCTAGTCGTGTTATATTATCATTACCTTTTTTTTGCTGAATCAACAAAATAGATTTTTATACATTTCTGTTCTGTAAAAAAATTTTTGAGGGTAAGATTAAATTTTTGAGGGTAAGATTGAAGATATTAAAATTTTGACTGTACATGAGGAAGCTAATGCTATGCGGGAAAAAATTGCTAATTATATTAAAAATGATTCAAAATATGTGCTTAGAGTATCAATGAATAGCTCTTAATAGTAAAAATAGTTAGTGGTAGAATAAAAATGTGCAAGAAAATATCAATAATAAGAAGCTTTGTTATAAAATTAGTTTAAATGTAAATACATCGAACATTGGAAAAGATATAAAGAGGCCTGTAAGAAGCCTAAGAAGGCAATATGTGATTAAAAAATTTAGCTTTTAATGATTTATAATAGTGTTAGGCCGGTTCATCCTGAATCGACCCAGTCGGCCGGCTCAAGTATACAAGAGACAGAACATGTCCGCCTCCTTTGGAACTTGCCGCCCACAATAGTGGGCCCCACTTAGAGCAATTTGTGGAGACAGGATTGCCTAATATAATCCATTGATTTTGGATTGTTTCCATCACGTTCTTGTGTGTTTTTCTCGCTGTTTTTATTAATAATTGCTAGGGTTGCTTGCGAACTCAAGTATTTCCTATTAAATTGGTATCAGAGCGTTGTCTTGGGATCATTGGCGGCTGAAATCCAGAAATTTCAGCAAGGAAATTTCATTCGCAAGAAGATCCTCTTGCAAATCTTGGGAAGTAAGATGGCCGGAAAGAAGGTCGAAGTTTTGGAAGGTGAAATTGGGCAACTAAAATTAGATTTAGAGGGAAACTTTTTTGATTTTCAAAATCAAATTTCCTCCAACAACGAATGGTTGGAAGGAAAGTTTACTTTGATGGAAGAGATGTTGAAGAAATTACTAGAGGTGAAAACCAATCCGGTGACATCAAAAGCAAGGGAGACCACCGACGACCATGGGAGAGGAGGGAATCCAAACCCGTTTAGGGGAAGGGAAAATTCGAAGTGGAGATCCTTGAAGGAGAGGATGACATGCCGATATTGAAAGAAGAAGAGGGGAAGCAGATGAAGGGTACGTTATGATGGCCGGAGGGAGGATCGTGATAGCTGGGTAGCATCTCCTATTCAGAGAATTGGAGGATTTGGAGGATTCAGGGGCAGATGGGGTGACCCGAAGGTGAGGAAGCTGAAGATGCTCATCTTCAAGGGCGAGGATGACCATGGTTGGATCTATAAGGTGGAATGATATTTCTCCGTAAATGAGTTGACGGAGGAAGAGAAGCTGACAGCGGCTGGACTATGCTTGGAGGGAAAGGCACTGGCTTGGCACCAATGGCGGGACATAAGGCAAACCATCAAGAGCTGGAGGGAGTTGAAGGAGTGCTTATTGGAATGTTTCCGAATCGGTAGGGAATGAGACTTCTATGAGTAATTCTTTGCCTTAACACTGGAGGGGATCGTGGCAGATTACTATGACAGGTTCGAGTACTTAGCCAACAGATTGGATCAGCTCTTGGAGACGGTGCTGGAAGGGAACTCTATGAAAGGGCTTAAATAGGAGATACGAGTATCAGTTAGAGTGATGAGGCCAAGAGACCTGGGGGAGGCCATGGAGCTAGACCAGTTGGTGGAGGATCAGAAGCAGTTGGAGAGAGGGGCATGGGGGAGCAACTTGACAAGATGACTACCACAGTCTTGGATCCCAAGTGGTCAACGCGAGGGAGTCTGAAGGAAGTGCCAAGGGAGAGAACTAGAGGGGGAAATGGAAGTTTCAAAAGGCTGACGGAGAAGGAAGTACAAGAAAAAAGAGCGAAGAGGTTATGTTTTAGATGTGACGAGAAGTACATGCCGAGGCATAGGTGTAAGGACTGAACTCTTCATGTTCTCACCATCTGTGATGACGAGGAAGCTGAAGAGGGAGGTGGAATCGGGTTAGAGATGAAGGAAGAGGAGATGTTGCATTTGGATGTGGCAGAAGTCTCTCTAAACTTAGTAGTGGGATTCACCCCGAATCACACTATGAAGGTAAAGTGAGAGATAGCAGATAGGAGCTGGTAGCGTTGATAGATAGTGTGACAACCCACAATTTTATCTCCACCCAGATTATTGATTTACTGGGGGTGAAACTAGTGGATACAGGAGGCTACGGGGTGATGATAAGCATGAGAATGATAAAAATGGGTAGAGGAGTTTGTAGGGGAGTGGTGTTGGCCATTCAAGGGATACAAGTGAGGAAGGATTTTCTTCCCTTGGAATTGGGGAGTACGGATGTCTCTTGGAAATGAAATGCCTGGAAATCTTGGGTGAGACCAAGGTAAATTGGTAAGCACTGAGGATGGAACTGGTGGTGGGGGGAAGGAGAATGGTGATCCAGGGCGATGCCGGGTTGTCTAGGGCGGGATTATCTCTCAAATCCATGATCAGAGCCATACAGGAGGTGGGAGGTGGATATTTGATGGAATTACAACACTTGGAGAGGGTTAGTGTGGGGGAAGAGGGAGACATTCCTCTTGTAGTGCAACCAGTCATACAACAGTTCAGTGAGGTGTTCTAGCTACCTTATGGGTTACCACCACTCATAGAACAGGAGCATGCAATTCTTTTAAAGGAGGGGGTGTCACCAATTAGTGTACAACCTTACCATTACCCCCAAATTTAGAAGGATGAAATTGAGAAGCTGATTAGGGAGATGTTGGAGGCTGGGATCACCAAGTGTGAGTCCTTTCTCTAGTCCAGTATTACTATTCAAAAAGAAGGATGGGAGCTGGAGGTTTTGTGTGGATTACAGGGCGTTGAATAAAGAGACTGTACTGGATAAATTCCCTATTCCTTTGATTGACGAGCTGTTGGATGAACTATATGGAGAAGTGATATTCTCCAAACTGGATTTGAAGTCAGGATACCATCAGATTCGAATGAGGGAGGAAGATATCTCAAAGACAGTGTTCAGGACACACGAGGGGCATTATGAGTTTCTGGTTATGCCATTTAGGCTAACCAATGCCCCTGCTATTTTCCAATCACTGATGAACAAGGTGTTCAAACAGTATCTCCGAAAGTTTGTTGTGATATTTTTTTATGATATATTGGTGTGCAACAGAACTGAGGAGGAGCATTTGAAGCACTTGAAGTTGGTCTTTGGAGTTTTACAGGAACATCAGCTGAGGGCCAACCTAAAGAAGTGCTGTTTTGCCCAGACTGGTGTAGAGTACTTGGGTTATATCTTATCGAAGGAAGGGTTGTCGGCCGATCAATCAAAGTTGGAGGCTATGTTGAGATGGCTCTTACCTAAGAATCTGAAGGAGTTGAGAGGATTCTTAGGGTTGACGGGGTACTACAAGAGATTCGTAAAAGGGTACAATACTATAGCATGGTCATTGACAGAGTAGCTAAAGAAAGATTAATTCTTATGGGAAGAGGCAACCACAGTAGCATTTGAGAAACTAAAGAAGGCTATGACCACAATACTAGTCTTAGCTTTACTAGACGTCACTCAGGTCTTCATAGTGGAGACAGATGCATTAGGATACGGATTGGGGGCAGTAGTCATGTAGGATCGGTGACCATTGCCTACTTCAGCCAGGTGTTGGCAGTTAGAGCCAGGCTGAAATCAGTCTATGAGAGGGAGTTGATGGTCATCATTTTAGCCATCCAGAAGTGGCGACCCTTCCTGTTTGGTGGGCATTTCATTGTCAGAACAGATCATAAGAGCCAGAAATGCTTGTTGGAGCAACGGATGGTGACTGAGGAACATCAGAGGTGGCTGTCCAAATTGTTGGGGTATGATTTTGAAATCCAGTACAAACCAGGAGGGGAGAACAATGCGGCAAATGCCTTGTTCAGATGTATAGGGTAGCTACAGAGTACAAACAGTGCCAATGTCTGTTCCTTTGATGCTGGATTGGGAGGCCATTAGGGAGGAGAGCGCGAGGGATGAGGAGTTGGGGAAGATCATAATAGATTTACTGAGGGAAGGTGGTAGCTACCCAGGGTACTCAGTGGAGGGGGACATGCTGTTGTATCAAGGGAGGTTCGTGATGCCCAGGACTTTAATCCACATCCCAAACTTACTCCAGGAATTTCATGGAACTGCGGTGGGGGGCCATTCAAGGGTGCAGAAGACCTACAGGTTAGCTTCAGAGCTTTACTGGAAGGGAATGCATAGGGATGTAAAGGAGATGGTGGCCAGGTGTGAGATCTATCAGGAAACAAATACTGAGAGTTTAACAGATTATGAAGAAACAAGCTGATGAGCATAGGAAGGACATCTAGTTTGAAGTAGGAGAGAGGGTGTTCTTGAAGCTCTGACCATACAGACAGAAGACAGTCGCCAACAGGAGAAATGAGAAGCTCGCTCCAAGATACTTTGGACCTTATGTAATTTTGGAAAAGATTGGAACTGTAGTATATCCGCTGAAACTACCACCCATGGCGACTATTCATCCGGTTTTCCATGTGTCACAGCTGAGAAGAGCCATTGGAGATTATACAGCCAACTCGGAGTTACCTGCAACACTTACTGAGGATTTGGAGGTGATTCTGAAACCCTTAAAGTTGATGGTGGTTTGCCAGAAATAAGATGAAACTAAGAAAGTGCAAATCAAATGGAAGAATTTGCTTGATTATGATGTCATGTGGGAATCATACGAGAGGTGAAATAATAGTTACCTAGTTTTCACCTTGAGGACAAGGTGATTCTTTGGGAGGACGGTATTGTTAGGCCAGTTCAACCTGGATCGGCCCAGCGGCCGGCTCAAGTATACATGATCTGCCTCTTTTGGAACTTGCTTCCCATAATAGCGGGCCCACTTGGAGCAATTTGTGGAGAGGATTGGGCGGCTAGGGTGAGAGGGAAATTTTAAATTAGGGTGTAAGAACCAGAAATATTCAAGTAATTATGTGTAAATTAATTTATTTAGTGTTTAAATAATATCATAATTTAGTTTTAATAAGTTAGTTAGATAATTATTGAAGTAAATTAATTAAAACTTGATTAATTGGAAAGGGTGTATTTCCAAAGAGGCTTTTAGAGGGGGTCGGTTAGAGGATGGGGCCCTCTTTCCAATCTTGTTTACCGTGGATATCACGCTTTCTTGTGTATTGATTGGAGAAGAGGCATTAGAGAAGGGAATTCCGCAAGCCTCCTTCAGTGTTCGCTGGAGATAAAGAGTACTGCAAGCAAGATAGAGGAAGGAAGGTTGGCTTACTGAAGAAATTTCCTTGCCTTGTTCGGTCAGATGAAGACTCGGTATAGAGAATGGAAGAGTAGTGTTCGACAAAGTGTTGGAGGCACTGTAGCAGTATTCAACATAGTAGATTTTATGCAAAGTGTTTGCTAGTGGGCTGTAGATTCCTTCGGCTCACCGCATAAAGCAATTCGGTATAGAGCAAGTTGGTAAATTGCTGAAGGAAAGATTGCATGTGGCATTGTAGGAAAGAAAAACAGCAGTAACGGTAAGTGAAATGGAAGTTAATTAAATATGGTAAAACTGTAACAAAGATTTGGTTGTGATTAATGTGAAATTTTGTAATGACTTGTAAGGGGAGGAAGTGTACAAACTATTTAAGGAAACAGTGGATTGAAGGAAAGATAAGAGAGATGTTAGGTAATTATTTTCGTATTTTAATTGAGTGGTAATTTCTTTAAAAACAATGTTGACTTTTAAAATGAGTATATCAATTGTTATCTTGGATGTAGGAATTATCTGAATTTATGCAGAAAGAAGGTTTTGGGATAGTGTATCAAAGGCAAATATTTTGTGGTGTAGGTTTGGAAGAGACCAGTTGTCATGAAAGTAAGTTAAGCAAATTTAAGTTATTGATTTCTAGTATAATTATCATGTATTTTAAATGATTTGAGAAATTCAATGCATTATGAATATTTGCATAATAACTATGAGAATACAATGATGTGATTATATATAAGTAGTTGACATGTGATTAAGTCTGTTGTTGTTTTCTTTTGGATAATATGTTTGAAAGAAATTTCATTCTTTAAGTAATAATTGTCAAGTTCTTCTTGCATCACTTGTACTGCTAAATGAGAGGTGACAGTTATAAATTATGAAAATGTGAGAACTACTAAATATTTATTTAGTAAATATTGACTATTTTATGTTATATTATCTACATTATCAGGTGGGCCAAAGGGACACAATATGAAACCTGTATTATAGGTGGGGCAAAAGAGGCCCCAAAGGAAATAGATACCTACATAGCAGTTGGGGCAAAAGGGACCCCTAAAGAGGCAAAATTGACCTATATGAAATTCAATGGTGATAATGTCAGGTCGACCTAGACTCCATTGAATATGTTTATGAAAGTATAGCGAAATATTTTAAAAGA
The DNA here is from genome assembly GCA_022539455.1 of Dendrobium nobile. Lineage (NCBI taxonomy): Eukaryota > Viridiplantae > Streptophyta > Magnoliopsida > Asparagales > Orchidaceae > Dendrobium > Dendrobium nobile. The sequence continues at coordinate 29,087,497 of CM039727.1, forward strand.
CTAAATATTCAGCATCTACCTCAAATGACATAAATAACGATGTCCAATTTGATTTTTGTGATGTTTTTCAAATAATGATAAGTTGATCCAATTATTAGCTCAATGTTGTAATTCATTATATTATTATATTTTAATGGTTATTGAATTGGCATAGCTTATTGAGCCTCATAACTCACCAGTATTTTCTTGCTGGCTATTGTTATAGGAAAAAGAAAAGAAAAGATCGAAGATGATTAATTGCAAGTACTTAAATGTTTAATGTTAGTTTGTAAGATTAAGTTTAAGGTATGTGAACCTTTTAATGAAGTGTTACTTTATATTTCTGTAGTGACTCTGTAAGTATTTTATATTGAAATTTAATGTTATTAGTTACTTCCGTTTGATGAGATGTATGAGAACTGAACTGTTGGATGTTTTATAAAATTATCAATGTTCAAAAGTATCATATGATCCAAAAATGAAAAGTCTATGTTAGTAATACTTCTTGTACTGTTAAGGAGTACTATGAGGTGTTACATATAGATGTTTGAATTAGGAAATTATTGTATTAATAGTATGGCTTGTTTAGGGTTTTAGGGTAATGCATGATTATTGAGTTCTTTGGAGTTTCCTCTTGGTGGCTTGGGCTCTAGAACTTCTTCTAGAGATTAGGAGAGAACGATCCTCCTCTCGAATTGAGGATCAATTGTATCTTCGCTTTGTTCTCTTTGTGTTTGTTTGCTTTGGATTTCCCTAATATAATCCATTGATTTTGGATTGTTTCCATCACGTTCTTGTGTGTTTTTCTCACTATTTTTATCAATTATTGCTAGGGTTGCTTGCGAACTCTAGTATTTCCTGTTGGATTACTTGCGAACTCAAGTATTTCCTATCAAATAGATAAAATACTAAATAGGACGAAAGATGTATATATAAGTTAGCCAAACAAAAAGATAAGAGAAGTAAGGATTTAGTTCAATTGTAGTGCATTAAGGATGGAGAAAAAATGATTTTATTAGAAGAGGATATTCAATAAAGGTGGATGAGATATTTAATAAGATTTTCGATGAAGATTGTCAGGATACAATTCATATGATTGAGCTTAGCATCCTAAATAAAAATAAAGATTATTTTTATTGGCATATTATTAAAATTGAATTTGATAGTCTTTAAAGAAAATGAAGTGCGAAAAAGTTATTGGACCTGATGTTATTCCAATAAAGATGTGGAAATGCTTAAGAGATGGATGAATCTCTTGGCTTACACAATTTTTCATTATTATTTTGATGACTAAAAGATGTCAGATGAGTGAAAAATGAGTGTGTTGATTCTTTTCATTTTTTTAAATAAAGGTGATGCACACAAGTGTGTGAATTATATAGGAACTAAGTTAATGTGTCATACTTTAAAACTATGGGAGAGAGTTATTGAGCATATGTTACGACGTGATATTATTGTTTCTCAAAATTGATTTGAATTCATGCCGGGTCGGTCTATTATGGAAGCTATACATTTATTGAGAGATTTGATGTAGAAGTATTGAGAGAATAATTTGGATCTACATATAATATTTATTGATTTAGAAAAAGTATATGATAAAGTTCCAAGAGAAGTGCTATGAAAAATTCTAAAATAGATAGGGTTAATAATGCTTATATTCAAGTTATTAAGGATATGTATGCAGGAGCTATTACTTGTGTGAACACACAAGGTGATTCTATTATTTTCCTATTTTAGTTATATTACATCAAGGATCAGCATGAAGCCCATTTCTTTTTTGCTTTAGTCATAGATGTTCTTACTAGACATTTGCAAGAGGATATACACTAGTGTATGCTTTTTGCTGATGATATTCTTCTTGTTGATAAGACTAGAGAGGCAGTTGAAGGCAAACTTGAATTATGGAGGTCAACCTTAGAGTCTTAAGCTTTCATTTGAGTAGATATAAAACCAAATACATGGAGTGTAATTTTAGTAGTAATAGATCTAGTGGGGTATTGTGACTTTGGGGCGATGAAGTCATTAATAAGATTATATGTTTTAGATATCTCGGGTCTATTGTTCAAGAGTGATGGTGAAATAGATGGGGATATTATTAGTAGAATTCAAGTTAGATGGTTGAAGTGGAGGAATGCATTGGGCATTTGGGCCTGTTGTGTGATAGTAGAAAAGTACTCCTCAAATTTAAGGGAAAATTCTATAAAATGGTGGTGAGACTTGAAATGCTTTATGCGCAGAATTTTGTCCATTAAAAGAGAAGCATAAAATTAAGTTAAGTCTTGCAGAGATGAGGATGCTTTGGTGGATGAGTGGCTTTACTCTCAGAGACATCATGCGAAACGAGCATATACGTGAAAAGATTGTAGTAGCCCAAGTGGCAGATAAGATTAGAAAGAGTCACCTTAGATTGTTTGGTCGCATAAAACAGTGGCCTTCCAATCACCTAATTAGGAAAGTATATGTATTATATTTGGCTTATGTTAAGAAAGGTAAAGGTAGACCTAAGAAGATTGGTCAGAAAGAATTAGAAATGACCTTTCTTTGTTAAATTTAATTGAGAATTTGACTCTTAACAAAACAAGATGGAGAATAATGATTCATGTAGCCGACTCCATATAGTGTGATAAAGGTTTGTTGTTATTGTGTATCATTACATCTTTTGCACTCCATTGTACACAAGTAAACCACCTAAGGTCTATTTTTAATTACCTTACTTTCAATATTTGCTATTGCTGTAATTTCTTTAATTTAATCATTTATGACTCGTTCCTTTTTATTTTCATGTTACATCTGTCCAAACAACCTTTTGATTTTCTTGATGTTAGGATAAACATTTCAAAAACTTTTGAAATTACCTTGATCCAGCATTTAGTTTCATGTAGTTAGAACTCAATATTAATTTTTTAGCTCAACCAATCCCATCGAAACCCCTTTATGTTTAATGATTTTTCCACAAACAAAATGAGTGAAAAAGAAAATCATCATTTTCTTATACATATGTTTATGAACAAACAACCAAATGACCTTTGTAAGTTGTTGGCATGATTGCTTTAAATTTTGGAAACGTTTGTTTTGATGTATTAATGATAACTTACAAGAGTATGTCCGTGCCATGCTTTTCTCACCTTTTGATAGCATGTGTTCTTATAGCCAGTTCTCTCACTTTTCTTTGATGCTTTCTTAATGCTGAAGCTCCTATTTGCTTCTTAAAAGCATATTTGAATGAGAAAAAACTTCTTGATTCAAACCTTTGCCAAGGCTTTTTTTTCCTGTAATTAATTTGCCTTTCGGTACTTGTTTTGGCACGTGCTTTTTACTTAATTATGCTATACCATACATGTTACAGGCAAAAAGTTGAGTCCAATATTCGAGTTAGTGAACCCTCAGAAAGAGTAAGTTTTATTCATAAGGTTAAGGTGGTCTTATGCTTGCATGTCTGAAATGATATTCTTAATAATGTTTGTTACACTGCTTATCTGTTCTCATAGACGTGCTTTGCAATTTTGAATAATCAATATCTGCCTTAATTTTTTTTTGATAAGCTACTTAATTTACCAGGCAATTCCCTAAGGAGTCAGATAGACGTTTTATATCTGTTCGACCTAGCTTTAGTACTGCACCGTAACAAATAAATTTTAGAGCTTATAGTGTCAATATGTTAATGGGAACATTCAAAAAAAAAAAAAAGTTGATGGGAACATTCATTTCTTCACAAACTACCAGGCAGCCATAACATATGTTGTATACTCAGCAATCACAAATTTTTTAATCTAATTTATAGAAACTAATGTTAAGCATGTAAGAACTGGTATTCATGTCTGTATGCTCTTGCATGTTGTTATGCTCGTCTCTTCCATGTTTTTAATCCCATCATTCCCTAGCCTTAGATTTTCACCATTTTGTGTGCACAAGCATTGCGCCTACTGTGATCACCCCTTAAGCTCCATTTCACGAGCTTGATCTCGAACCTCATGGTTGGTTTCTTCCTCACTTTGCTCTATCAAGCTAACAATCTATAGCCAGAAACATAAAATGCTTTTTTTATTTATCATTTGATTTTGAATTTTTAATTGTAGTTATGTTGGTTAATTTAGTTAATCTTTAACTTCTAGCATACTTCTACGCATGCCCATGATGAATTGAAATACTAGGTATGATGGGTTGGACTCGTGAGATTTTCAACTGACAATGACTTTTTGTTGGTTGTACTCTGATTCTATTGTTAGGGATTTTTTTATTACTGTTGAAGCCTTCTTTTTGTCGGAATCATATCCACATCCATGGTTCCTATTTTCTTATAAATATGCTTTTGCGTTAGGTAAACAACCTATGGCTAGTTTGAAAAAATCTTTTTGATGAGCGAAGCATTCTTTTCCTTCTAGGATTTGTCTTCTATCAATTGTATGGTCTGAAGAATTGCAATATAGCTTTTGCCCTTTTTCAAGCTTGAGGCTTTTCAGCGACTTATTCTTCTTTCTTCCTTCAATTTTCTTTCTTCCTTTCCTTTTTATGTCTATTGGTTGAAAGTGCAATTGAATTTATTTATTTATTTTTTCGTATGATTTTTTGCTTTTGTATGCAATATTATTTGTATGTGGTTTTCTTGATAGGTTCCTGTTTTTCATTATTAGAAGGCCACACTATTCTGTATGAATTGGAGTTCATCATTTTCATTTTTCATAAAAAAATAATAAAAAAACCTTTTAAAGATTAATAACTTTCTTTCTCTTGAAAGTGTTGACCGACTGAATAACAAAAAAAAAAGAGAAAGATTTTTCGCCCGCTGGTGGTGAAGGTAACTTTCTCCCTTGCCGCACGCTGCTTCGGCCTATTCCCGCAAACCCGCTGAACTTAGGGATTTTTTTTATTATATAAAAAAGAAGACCCTTAAATGCTCACTTAGCGGGCGGAGATTAAAAACAATGTGACTGCGGTGTCGTTGGACACCTACTCGAAGCGCTCAAGTAGCGACTAGGGGAAGGATAGTCTCTCGGTTTTTTCCCCTAAACGGGGGAGATGCCGAGAGGTTGCTGAAATTCAGACTGAAGACACTGTGGACTTGAGCAAAATTTGAGCTTGCATGAGACCTAATTTGGACACGAAGGACTTGATTTGGACAACGAACTGAATATAAAATTGAGCCTAAATCAAACATTAATGAACTCAAATCTAAATGAAATCGAACATGAGTTTGGACTTGCAATAAATGACAATGAAATTGGACTCATACTTGAGTTGAATTTGAACATGATTCGATCATTTGGACTCAATTTGGACAAGGATTTGGACAAGGAGTTTGCAATTATATCCTGTTTACAAGCAATGAAGAATAGTAAGGATGTGTAATCTAGTCACAAATAGAGGCACAAGAATCCTCCAAGGAGCATTACAAGTCATATGCAAGATGACCCATTTCCTATTGAAAGTGAAAACCAAGTGATCATCAACAAGGAGTAAGGAGGATATTTAACTCGATTGCAATAAAAACTTTTTATAAATATACACAATGCAACACATTTGAAGCACATACAAGTCCCTATGAGGTCAAATGCGTCATACTTGCAAGGACGATAGATGGTCACATAATGTATACGTGTGTCCTACATGCACTATTGATATCTCCAACACAATCATTGTTGCCTGTAGATTGAGACGGCCAAAACTAGCACTTGATAGTGGAAAGCTCGTCCTTGCAAACTAACATCAAACCACCTGAGATTGGTGAAAGGTGGATGTGATGCAAGGACAATGGTTCTTCTACGAATATTTCCAAGAGATCGTAGTGGATACAATGAGTCCCTGTAAATGAACACAAGCTACTTGTGGATAACAACAGTGAGTGTATCGTAAGTACAACGAACCCTTGTGAACACAAGTACAGATGTGATGTAGGCAAGGGGGCGGTCAAATCATCTTGAAATTCTTCTTGGCCTTGAGATGTTTGCTGATCTCGGGTTGGGCCTTGGCTGCTTGGTGTTGAGCTCAAAATTTGGATCCTACTTGGTGTTAGCTCATTAATGTTTGAGCTGAAGTTTAGCTCAATAATTGGTGGAATAAATGCACTTCCTAGCTCATAAATTCAAAAAGGTATTCTCATTATTGTGGAGTGGACTTGTGTCTCTTCCCTTCCTTTGTCTTCTCGGTTTCTGCTGTCTGTTGTTGTTCCCGTGGTCACTCCCTCTCGGTTTTATCCCCTGACTGTTTTCCCGTGAAGCTCTGACCTGTTTCCTGTGTTGGCTCTTCGGGTCCCTTCTGGCTGGGCTTCCCGTGACTTCTGGCTGGGTTTCCCGTAGCTATTTCTCCCTGTTTTCTGTGCAGTATTGTGGGATGTATTTGGCTGTTTTTTGGGATGTCTTTTCAGCTGCTGTTTGTGTTGTCTTTTGACCTTCTAGTTCCCTCTTTTGATAGGATTAATTAGTAATTTTAGGGGTTGTTTGGCTGCCATCTTTATCCTATATATATATGAGATGTTTATGTAATAAAAAGAAGGATATAATGGGATTTTTGGAATAGAAAAACTGATGGTTTTTCTTGGAATAGTTTGCGAGCTATGTCCTTGACCTTCCTCTCTCCTTCTTCTAGGATAACTTGCGAGTTAGCCTTCTTCGTCTCGGCTTCTAATCCCCTTCTTCTCTACGCAAGTGACCACCCCACTTGTATCATTCTTCTTTATGAAATGCAACTTTAGGAGTTTATGTCGTCCAAGTTTGTATGCGTCGTTTGTAAAAGTCATTTCAATTTATCAAAAGTAATGTTTTGCTTTACCAATGTGATGTTGTGTTTTTTTATTTAAAGTTGTATGTTATATTGAGATATAAGAAGTGTTTAGGTTATGTTGGGGTATCCAATTTGTTGTGGAGGCTTAGTTTAGTATTTATTTTGTTTATAGCTTTTGCTTGAAAAAATTTGGAGCTTTTCCCAAATTTTTGTTTGCATCAAGATGTCACCTACGACAACGGTGATTAAAGATTTACGAGCACGTCGAGTACAAGGGCAACCCGATGTATGGAGAAGGACACCCCCTGACAGAAGGAAAGAGATGTTTGAACAAATTAGTACTAAACTTCCTGATGTTCCAAAGTTTTTTTTTGGTCCTATCCTTAAGAAGAAAACAGCTCTGGTATCAACAGACACCACAAATAATAAGTCTATTACACTAAAGACCACGAAAGGGATTGTTCTCAAGGCAGTGGTCACGAATCTCAAGAAAGACCTCCCCCGTGAATGAGAAAAGGGGAAGTCAACATCAGGACGATGAGGTGCCTCATGACATCTAGATATACCGCCACCGGATACGCAACATCCATACAAGCGGACAGAAGGCGTATATAAGCTCTCAATTGGAATGTTGTGTGCATTCAAATGGCACTTACCTGCACAACTAAAATATTTCAAAGTACCACTACACATGCACCGTAGTGTTTGTATACACATAGGTACACGAGGGGTATGTCCAATCAATGAAATTCTCAAACACCCGCATGGGCCCCGACGAGCGTGTTATTGGTACACACGTGACGTCTAGGGATGCTGTGCGGGTCAATAAGTGAATTCAGATTCAAATCTGATCCTTCTATGCGGATGAATAGGAGTCGACAAGGTTCGAACCATCAAATAAATATACAGTTGTGGCGACCGATATATTTATTTTAATACATTCATATTAGGCCTTCAAGGTCTAAATCTAGAGAATTCACTGACTAAGGCACAAAGCCTACGAAACCTGATCCCCTATCAACAAGTCGATAGGGTCGACAAGGTTGAAGACAAATATTTTCAAATAACCCCAAACACCCCGATGATGGCCGTGTTGACAAAAAATCTTAACCGAAGGGGTCCATTTTAAATAATTCAAAATGTCATCCCAAATACCAAAAACATCCAAAATCCAAGATCATTCCAAATTCAAATATTTAAAATTGAAATCCACCATCAAATGCTCAAAGCAAAATCAATTCACCCTGCGCAACAGTTTGCCAAGGTGAACAAATTAAAAAACTATTTCAGCTCTCAAAGAGCTAATGCCTAATCGAAAATATTACTATGATCAATTCTCAAACAATCTCCTGCCAATAAGGACGTGGTACGTGTCCTCTAACCGGCAATTTTGCCGCCAAATGACACTGCAGAATAAACGGTTATGATCCGGGGCCCTTTGAACCTAGTGATTTTGCCGCCAAATGGCACCACGAAATATCGGTTATGGCCAGAGCCAATATGTTCCTTAGTGGCATCAAATCCTTGAGATATGAATCAATAGGATCTGATCGATAGGGCATAAAGCTCTCTGTTAGCTAAGGTGGATTTCAAATTTGTCCCCTTAGACAAACATTCAACCCAGGTCTACAAGGTACCCTTAGATGAAGCAACCCATGGCTGCCGATAAGGATTCTTCTGTCACGTTGGGTTGACTACCTCCTCTGTCTAAGTAGACCAAGGATCATGATGGTCCGGGACGACGGAACCATGAGATCTTGATCGGGTCCATCATTCATTCCCCCACCATCCGCTTTAAGTGCAAGATGGTGAAATTTCTAATTTTAAATATCAAACTTTCCAAATATTTCAACCAAATCTTTCAAATATCCAAACTTTTCAAACCTATGCTGCTACTATATGATTGATATTGTGTATCTACGGATATAACGTATCGAATTGACGACTAGCCTTAATCGAAAGTTCTCTCTCATTATTGGGAGGGGTAATTAACTATAAGGGCGTGCGCCTATAGAAAACCAGAACTCAAATCATAAAGTCCTCGTAAAATGAGGGCGAACTCTCTGGGTAGTGTCTTATCTACAAACCCATCTGCCTTCTCAAAATTTACTTCGGAACTTATTATGTTAAAACCTCTTGCGAAAAGAAAAAAACAAACAAGCGGGCGGAGGCCGGGGCCGAATTTTCGGAGCCCACAGAAAGCCATGTGTATATTGCATCACTTGACATCATCTAAATTCACCTGTAAAATTTAGTGATTTGAATTGGAAACCTTAGACCTATGATGCACCGACACTTCTCCTCAAAGAGGCGTGCAGTGTCCGACACCGTGTCCGACACGACACTCGTCCGACACTCCTCCGACACGTGTTAGACAAGTCAAAAACATGTCCGATTAAAAAATATTAAATGCAAATTGGACACGCGTATCTCAAATATTTTATGAATTTTTTTTAAATATAATTTCTTGTATTTTGCGGGATTTAAACTAAATTTCTTATTTCCTATCCACAACACCAAATCAATGTCCGCACTTAATACCCAATCATCGAATATTCTCATTTTAATTTCTTTTTGGAAGTGAAGGTATTTTCATCTCCTCTCTCGGTGACTGATAAATGGCATCAACGCCTGACTCTCGACGCCAGAAATATGAATTGTTGTTTTTTGAAACTTACCAAAAAAAAGCTAATGTATATGCTCGGTACCGCTCAGTACATGCTTGGTACCACTAGGTACAATCTCGGTACTGCTAGGTACATGCTCGGTACCGCTCGGTACATGCTCAATACTGCTAGATATCTTTTCATACAAATAACTTACGAACTTTAAAAATAAGTAGAACTTCAAAATTATTTTTACCCTGGCAGGTCGAACCCCGCTAAGGGGTAGCTCCCCCTTGGACCCACGACAGACCGGTATATTGTTGTATTAATGTTATCTTATTATTGAGATATTTTGATTTCACTTCATATCAATTATAATTTATGTTGAAGGATAGTAGTTCAAATAGAGAATATCCATTATGATTTAGAAGGAATATAAATCTTCGTCTTCTATCAAGGAAAACCCCACTTTATATGACATGTGATAATAAGACGTGGGATGTTGCTGGAGATTGGTTCGAGTGCCTTGATGATATGAGATTATTGGAGGTTGCAAATCTTTCTCTAGATGAACCAGAGTTGGAAGCAATGATATCAATGATGATGATATTGAAGGCCAAAGATCAACATCTGAATCTAATTCTATCATTCCCTCTATTGAGTAGTTAGACCTTCATGTTGTATTAAATGGTTTTTTGCTTATATTTTTATGGTTGTACTAGACATTTTGTACTAAACATCTTTATGTTATAAGCTAAAAAAGTTATCATGAAATTGATTTATTATTGCTTGTCATTTTTTATATAATATTATCTTAATTTCTATATATTATATTAAAAAATTATTATGCCGTGTCCACGCCGCACCTGTGTCCTATATTTTTAAAAAATGCCGTGTCCCGTATCCGTGTCGTGTCGTGTTGTGTCTGTGTCGGTGCATCATAGCCTTATACATTACAACATCCTACATCAAATTTATATTGGAGTTTAAAAGTTAAATTACAATGTCGACTATATGGATTTAATAACAATGTTTCTTAATTGGTCATCCAAAATATGCAATTTAAATAAAATAAATTTAGATTTTTGACAATCTTAGCACAACTATAATGGAGCTAACTAAAATATTCTTAAATTTGATGAAATAATTTTGAGGTATTGTAAGCTTGGATAGAAAAATTAATGAATTCCTTGAAAGGTACAACATATATGGTTTCAAAAGAGTTGAATTTTTTATAACAAAATCAGTGGGATATCTTTATTATATGATGGAGTTATAGTGTTTATTTAGTAAGAGTTATTTGTAATATGGGGAGGAAGACATTGTTCTAGGGCAAACCCAAAATAACTTGTGCTAATCACAATCTACAAAGAAACTTCGGACTTGATATAAACTTAGGCTAATGCTCACCCTCAAGATAATGAATATATATCAATTGGCTCCAGCTTATTGTATAAATGAGGCTGAAGAGGACCTATAGCTTTGATAAAATGACAACTATTTATACTGAACTAGAAACATAAGGAGCAACAATCTTCTTGGAAAATATTGTATTTAAAAGTATAATATCTTAAGTAGAGAATGATATAGGTACAATAAGGATAGTCACAAAGCATTTCTAGAGAAAAAAGAAAAACACATAAGGCAAGATAAAGAAATCATGATGGCCAAGGATGAAAACCCAATGGATCAAAAGTACAAAACACTCATTTTAAAAATCTTGCTTGAAGTTTGATGAATACTGATGAGTGCTGATAAATTAATTTTCAATTTCTACCCCATTTAATAAATAGGATTTCAAACCTTCTATCCACTAAATTATGAATATTCTTAATGCTCTCGTCTAAATCATAAGGCTATCGACGAACATGTTCATTGATGTCTTCATAAGGCAAGATAAAGAAATCATGATGGCCAAGGATGAAAACCCAATGGATCAAAACTACAAAACACACTCATTTTAAAAATCTTGCTTGAAGTTTGTTGAATACTGAGTGCTGATAAATTATTTTTCAATTTCTACCCCATTTAATAAATAGGATTTCAAACCTTATATCCACTAAAGTATGAATGTTGTTAATGCTCTCATCTAAATCATAAGGCTATCGACGAACATGTTCATTGATGTCTTCATAAATTAGTGGGAGATGTGTTGGTCCAAGAATAAGGAGATTAGTGTCAATGATTTTGCTTGTAGATGAAGTAGTGAACTACACCGGGGGACAAGTAGGGGAGGCTAACATTGGTTCTATGTTCTATGTTTTGATCTAATATGATGAAGGATCAGCCACCATAGTGGATGGAGTTATGAATATTGGTATGTTACTCTTGCACCTTATGGTTAAATTTCCTTAGATTTAGATAGGCTTTGAAACATTTAGAGGACTCGTGTCCTAAAATTTTAATAGAAGAGCAATAGGATGAGATACTTTCAAATTCAACCCACTGTTAATATTCATAAGAGTCAATCAAGACCTTTTTCAAACTGAGAAGAGTAACATCCAATTCAACTATTATAACTCTAACAACAAAGTTATTAGAAAGACAAGAAGTAGCATTACACTTGCAAAGATTTGCCAAATATAACCCAAGGAATATAAAGTGGATTGATTGAAATAATGTAGATGAAATCGATGGAATGTAACCTAAATAGGAGTGATATGTCGTTCCACAAAAGAGTCAAGACAGGGAGACCATTTGAGCATTTGCATCAGATAGCCATTGACTTGGTAAGATTGTTGAGAGAAAGTCCTGACGTAATTTGCTTCTCAGGATAATCTTATAATGATGTAACGAGGGTTAATAAGTCCAATGAAACAATCACCAACAAGTTGTAAATCTGACATGAATTTACAAATGACCTTCATGTTGGTTAAGCCCAATATAAATTTACTTGCAATAGAATAAGAGAGTTATCTAACAAGCATAAAGATCTTATCTTCTATGAAAATAAGCGCATGCTTTTCTTGATATGTGGATGATTGCTTATGTTGAAGAGTATTTAAATTTGATTAAAAAATAAAGAGAAGTGGTCGGATGGAGGTGAATGCAATCCTCAAACATTCTAGCCACCAACAACATTTGCAAAGGTGCAAGAGGGGAAATCAACATGGGCGTAGTTATCAAAGTTATGATAGGAGGGGGAGCCTCCACAAAGAGGTGAGCCATTGAGATAGGTGGTGGTGATAGAGATCAAATTGGGCTTCATTTGAAACTCTAAGAGCCTCCAATGTGGGAGAATAAATTGGTGTAATCCATTGAAAAATCTTCAACGGTGGGAAGGTACTAGGTGAAGACTCTAAATTGAAATTTGGAATGATTGCCATGGCACCATTCGACATCAAAGTGATCGAGCATGATGCCATATGTAAGGAAGTGTAGAAATACATAGTGAGCAAGAAAAAAGCAAAAGGAAACAAGATGACCGTCCTAGTTATAGAAGGAATCAAGCTCAAAAACCCTAACTGGGCTCTTGTGAATGGGATGCTAATGCCATGAGTCATTAATGCTAGAGAGCGGATGGGAGCGCGCCGCTCCTTAAGACTGAGAGGCGGAGATGCAAACAAGTGGTTGATCGAAAATGAATGCAAGACGTTTGTGAGGCTCAAGATTGAGGAAGTTACACTTTTGGTGCATGCACGAGTAGTGAGGTGAGCGGCAAAGTTGGATGTGAGTGCGAGCAGAGGCAATGCTTGTCAAAACCATACATATGCACTGCTCTAGGATGCAAGGAGTCTGCCAATAAAATAAATTTCGATAGACATATCGACCAAAATGGTCCCTTGACTCTTAACGAAGGATCAAAATGGTCCCTGACTATTTAAAAGACTTATTTTAGTCCCTTGATTGTTTAAAAAGGAACCTAAATGATCCCATGTAAGGTCTAATTTGGCCATCATTGAAAATGTTAAGAGATCAAATTGATATTTTTATATAGTCGATGACTATTTTGGTCCTTCAAAAAAGTTACAGGACTAATTAGATCATTTTCTCAATTTCATCTTGTTTTATTGTTTCATGGAATAGAAGGTTGTTGGTAATATAGATGGTGGCATGGTTGTTCGTATGTTTTTTTTAACCATCTTTGCTACAAACAACTATTTCAACTTTGTTGCTTGGTTTTTGCTTATAAAAATTTTCTTTTAGTTATCGTAATAATTTTTATTAGATTAGAGAGAGTCACCTTAGATGATTTGGTCATATAAAATGGCGGCCTTCCGATGGCCCGGTTAGGAAAGTAGAGGTAAACTTAAAAAGACTTGGTTAGAAAATAACAGAAATGATCTTTCTTTATTAGATTTAAACGATAATTTGACTTTTAACAGGACACAATGGAGAAAAATGATTCATATAGCCGACCCCACGTAGTGGGACAAAAGATTGATGTTGTTGTTGTTATTGTATCGTATGAATTTTTATATTAATTAATTATCAAAAAAATTCTCACAGCTTTTTATGGTTCTAAGTCTTATTTGATGCCGTCTGCATTAAAATCCTTTTTGTACATGATGTGAACCTATTTTCTTTCATAATTGAAGGATTATATGGAATTCTACCCCTTAACGTAGTCACTATGTACTACCGTAAGTTCACATGATTAAGGTGTGGAGAACAAAAGTTTTGCTCAAATTCTTTAGGCATGTGAAATTGTTGACCTGCTTCAATATTAGTGAAATCACTGTGGTGAGATCTTTTTTATGTAAACCATCCATCTTATCTATATTTGGGCAATAGGGTGGTTGAGTAAAAGATCGCTGGTGATCTTATTATGCGTTCCAAAGTTGACCCACCCCAATACGACAAAAATGACGAGAAAAGATTGCAACGTTGTACAAATGCTGTTTGAAATGCATCGACAAGAAGTCAAAATCACCAGAATAACAACTATTTATAAAATGGACAAGGCTTGCACATTGGGAGCAGCAAAAAAAACTTAAATAGACACTTATATTGCTTTAGTTTGACACAATGAAAATCAAACAATTCACTCGTGCGCAAAGGTGTTGTAATATATATATATTATATATATTATATATATATATATATATATATAGACACACAACAACAACAACAACAACAACATCATCAGTCTTTATCCCACTACATGGGTTGGCTACATGAATACTTTTTCTCCTTTGTGTCATGTTAAGGTCAAATTCTCATTTTAATTCTAATAAAAGACAGTTTCTAATTTTTTCTGACTAGGTATTTTTATGTCTACCTCTATCTTTCTTAACATACATCAAATCTAATATATTTACTTTCATAACCGGGTCTTCGGAAGGTTGACGTTTTATGTGACCAAACCATCTAAGGCGACTCTCCCTAATCTTATCTGACACTGGAGCTACTCCAACCTTATCACATATATGCTTGTTTTGCATCCTATCTCTAAGAGTAAAACCACTCATCCACCTGAGCATCATCATCTCTGCAACACTTAACTTAATATTATGCTTCTCTTTTAATGGCCAACATTCTGTACCATAAATCATTGCAGGTGTCATAACCATTTTATTGAATTTTCCCTTAAGTTTGACGGGCACTTTTTTATCACACAACAAGCTCAATGCATTCCTCCACTTCAACCATCCATCTTGAATCCTACTAATAATTTCACTGTCTTTTTCACTATTACTTTGAACAATAAACCCGATATATTTAAAACATGTACTTTTATTAATGACTTGATCGCTGAAAGCCACAATCCCTCCACTAGATCTATTACTACTAAAATTACAGTCCATGTATTGGATTTTAGATCTACTCAAATGAAAGCCTGTAGACTCTAAAGTTGACCTTCATAATTCAAGTTTACTTTCAACTCTCTCTTTAGTCTTATCAACAAGAAGAATATCATCAACAAAAAACATACACCAGGGTACATCCTCTCTTGTAAATGTCTAGTAAGAATATCCATGACTAAAGAAAAAAATATATGGGCTTAAAGTTGATCCTTGATGTAATCCAACTGAAATAGGAAAATAGTTGGTCAAACAACCTTGTGTTTGAACACAACAACTTCTGCATACATATCAAGATAATGACTTAAATATAAACTTTGTTAACCCCTAAATGACTCAATTTGTGTCTGATTTTAGTCGATTTAGGTTTGACGAGGCTTAATTGAGTTGATCGAGTTCGATCAAACCCAATTGGGTTTAAATCGGCTCGATCGGAGTCGGGTCGACCCGAAAATTGTGTTATCAACCACCAAAACTCTGTTTAGCAAAGCCAGGGCGCAAATTTTTGGATACCACAATCCATTGTAGGTTGGTCTGCAATTTTGGTGTAGCCCTCGTTTTATTTCTTGATTTGTTTCCATTAATAATTTTTATTTCTAATCTTAAAATATTTCTGAATTTTGGATGTTTGGCTTATGTGGTGTTTGCTTATTGAATCCCAACATCTACTTTTAATTTATTTTTCATTTTTGGTTTGAGTCCTTGCCTTGAATTTAGGCTTCAATTGGTCTCTTATGGGGCTTTCTTACTCAGATGGTCATCGATACTTATTTTTCAAATGTTTATACAAAAAATTTCAGGAGCCCAAAGGCTCTCTTTATGAAATCCTACGGTCATATCTTTATCATAAGGGCTATAGAACTCTCTTTGGCAAGCATTAAGCCGTCGAACTACCGACTCTATAATAAGCTTCTACGTGCTATATTCTCTTCGCCTAACACATGCCTTCTACCGTAAATTCAATTTTTCTTATTTTCTTTTGTTTGTATGCCAGTCTATGGCCTATCTAACCAGTTCTGCTTTTTCAGAGGTCCATGGGGCGCGCTTTCCCCAATTCCAGAAAACAATGCCATCGCAGTTGACAAAGAGGTTAATGATTTCTTAAATTGTGTTTCTATGTGGCAGCTGCTTGTTTATTTTATCTGCACTATCACTTATTTTGGTTGATTCTTTCTCTTAAATTTTAGATGAGGCTGTATATACTACATAGTTGGGATAATTGGCTGCACTTAGATTTACTAATTTGTTCTGACAAAGCAAATTGTGTATATATATATATATATATATATATATATAATATATATATTATATATATAATTTATATATATGATAATATATATAATATATATATATATTTATATATATTTTTTTTTTTCAGGAAACTGTTGTAGTAAAAGACCGCTTGATCATTGGGGACTAATATTACTTTTGTTAACAGGATGGATCTATTTTTTCAGCTGCTGGAGATTCTTGTGCTTATTGGTGGGATATGGTACGTATACTTTTGAGGTGATTCAAGTTTTTAAATCAAATTTCTTTAAAGATATTATAGTTATTGGTTTACATCAGCTTTTAGTTAATTATACGTTAACTAGATTCATATAACAATACGTTAGCTAATTAATTACAAGCTTTTTTCAGCTTCATTGCTACTTATTAATGACTAAAATGTTTTTTCTTGTATGTTGATTATTATCCACTATATTTTATGTTTTTGTTTTTCCATGAATTAAGGAGATTCTATCAAGTTTTCATCACCTTTGCTGAAAAGCTCTGTTTTCTGTTAATATTGGTGGCTTTACTGTTAATGTGATTGTACTCCAAACATCATCATCAATATCCTATCCCAACTATTTGGTTTAGTTTTATGAATCCTTATTTTACATTCATTCCTGTTGAGTGCTACATGGGTTGTTATTTTATTTCACATAAATGAGTTTGAACTAGTTTAGCATTATTAAGTTTATTCTTCCCAATTTTTTTTCTAATCCTTTTGTTTTAATTTTATCTTTGTTTTTTTGTGCATAACATGCTCATTCACCTTTTCATTTTTAATTATCTTTTTTTCCCCTCAGTTGGTGCTTCTTCCACAATTTTTCTAATATATGATGATATGCCAGATTGTCTTTAGTTTTTCACAAATTCATGATCGATGTTAAGGGACTCATCTATCACATTTAACTTATGTTCTCAATGACTTATTATCCAATAATTAGACCTATGAAACAAGAAGATCTAATTTTAGTTTTTAAACTAGTCAATTCGGTCTCTTTTTTTATTTTATTATATGGTGGTTGTGACATTTCTCCATTTTAACCCCCAATTTTGACTCTAGACATCTAAAATTATATCCCCATTCTTATATAACAAAAAGCTTAATTCTTTACGGAACTTTATTTTATCACGCTGGTTACATGAATTATATTTGTGATTTTTTCCTACTTGTTGATATTGCTTTTTAAGGAGACAGGCAAAAGGAAAATAGTCTTCAAGGGCCACTCAGATTACCTCCATTCTGTTGTTATACGTAAATCCAGCAATCAGGTAATGTTATAAATTTATGATGTCACTTTTAGATGCGAAGTCAACTTTTCATCTGTCTAAAATAAGTGTTATGAAATAATTTGTTATTTTATATAATCCATTTTTTCTAAGTAGTTTTAGATTTATTTTGCTTTATGTTTTGTAAGAGGTGTAGCATCAATGCCTATGGTTTCGTTGACCAACCTTGTCGTGGAAACAATATCCACCTTAAGCATGTGGGAGCTTAGTCCTACCAGTTATGGTCAAAATAGCATGGCACTGGTGATGGTTATGAAGGGCAGTGTAAAAAAAAACCAAAAGCCAGATAACTATGTTGAATTGTTTTACAAAACTTATGCAAGTGCAAACATCATATTACGCCTTTGGCTAGGAAAGGAGTTTTGAATGGAACTGCCCTCTTGACTGTTCTTGGAGATTGGTGAAGAATTTGGGGAAATAATTGAAAAGGGGTCGTTTCTCTCATGGAAAACATATCAATCTCTGTTAAACATGGTTGCTTTTCTGGGTTTTAAGCTAAAGACATTTTAGAATAATATATACTGAACTATTTGATGGGTTAAAAAAAATTCTTGCCTTTGGCTCTATTGAGAGTTTTTTTACTGTGTTTTCAGGTCAAATTTATTGAAAGTAGATTATATTGTAGATATGACATCAACAAGAGATTTTCCTCCCATTTTGTGAAAATTTTATGACCTGATTTCAGGTTTCCTATATGTATAAGCCCGTATGGTTAATTACTTGTCTTGATAATGAGAGAGAACTTTTGATTAAGGCTAGTCATTGTAAGATAAAACGATTAGCGTATAGTAGCATCTAATTTAGCAGAGTTGAAAAATGTCTCACCTTGAACGAAAACGAAAAAACAAGTAGTTTTTTTTTGGGGGGGGATTCTGGTCTATTTAGTCAGCAAAGATAATTGAGCCAACCAAACTGAAGGTATCGGTAACCATTTGTTGCTTCGTCCAAGAGCTTCTTATAGACTTAGGATGGATGATGATTTAAGAGGACGAGTTTTAAGTCTACCTTACCTAAAAAACGGATTTATATCATATCAAGTGCACTTTATGATTTATCACACAAGTTTTTACCATTTGGGGAAGTTGTGGGCTTTGAATGTTTACGACGAAATATCCCTGCTAGAGGGCCATGGTCATAATAATTTACCAATGTTGTCATTTGATCGCACAACCATCAAATAGAAGACATGTATCATATCCTTATTGAAGATAGATTGTTTGAGAATGAGTCGTAGCTATATGCTTGATAAGTTTGCTCCTTATAAGGTGAGAATATTCTTAATTTAGCATATGCAACAAATAGTTAGTGAGGATAGATTGATTTTACTCTTAATGAGGTTTATATATATATATATATATATAATATATATATATATATATATATATATATATATATATATATATATATATATATATATATTGTTGGATTTTATTTGAATTCAAGTCCAAAATAGTTTATATAAGGATTTGAGGGCATTTTAAAAAAGGCCACCCACAGTTGCAATTTTTTTTGCTAGCACAACTACCGTTGGGGTATCTAATTATTTTTAACCGTAGTGACTTTGCCAAATTGTTTATAGAGGATCAGGTTCAATATCAGTTCATTTTATTTCATGTCGACGCAACATTCTCTAACAATATATTTAAACATTTAGTACACTTAATTAGAACATGTGGACAAACATTAGTTTTTTAAAGGAAAATTTAAAATTTTAAAATAATTTTAAACTTTATAGAGTAATTGCACAATTTTAAAAAATGAGAGAAGTTTTTTAAGTTCAACTCGTTCTTAACCCATACTGACTTGGACCTCTATTTTAAAAATTTTATGTATGGGTTGGAACACGCCCTGATATATTTGTTTTTTTTTAAAGGACGAAAATGATCCAATGACTATTTATGAAGGACCAAAATGATCCTAAGTATACTAAATGATCATTTTGGTCTCTCATGTTTTTAAAATTGATTCAAAATCATTCTATGGTGGGACAATTTTAGTTCCTCTTTAAGGAATTGAGGGATCAAAATGATCCTTTAATATTGTTGGAGACTATTTTGACATTTCATAAAGAATCAATGAACTATTTTTGTCATTTTCTCTTTATTATAGGACACGCACATTTTTTAGCGCATTTATACGAAACTCTTCTGTATGTTTAGCTAACTTATACATATATCTTTTGTCCTCATTAATATATAATATATTATATAAATTATTAAAAACTAAAATTTTGCATCACAAATTGCTTTCTTAAACTCCTTACGGGCCTCTTTATATCTTACCAAATTATCATAATTTTTATATGTAAATCAATTTTAATAACATTCATATTTTTTATTTTCTTCTGCATATTTTGATTCTAACACTAATTATTTTTACTATTAACAGCTTTTTCCTTTGATACTCTGAGCATCTTTTGCAACATTCTTAATATCAATAGCTATATTTTCTCATATATTATTAGCTTTTTCATGCACAAATATAATCTTAAGATCTAGAATCTTACTCTTAAAAATATTGTCCCCAATCTAATCCTAGAACAATGATTTATTTTATTTTTTATTTTCAGTCCCTTCATCTTAAAGTCCAAAACTAATAAGAGATGTTGGGTACATAAACTTTCACTCATAATAACTTTAAAATTTTTGCAATCTAAATGATTTTTTTTTTCTTATAAAAAATAATCAATTTGAGTTACTTTATCCATTCTTTTAAGTGATGCGATGCTAATCTCTTTTCTTAAATAAGGTATTAGTAATTATAAAATCATAAATTAAAAAAAAATCTAATATGATCTTACCACCTTTATTAATCGTTCCAAACTCATAGCCAACATGAATGCTTATAAAATAATCTACCTCTCTACCAATATGTCCATTTAAACCTCCTTCAAACTCTTATCTATAATCATACCTACACCATTTTTAGTACGACTCCTACTATAATATCATAGTTTTAGTTCTAAACTATCAATTTCCTTAGCATTCTCTCCAACCCATTTAGTTTCCTGAATGTAAAGAATATTTATCTTCCTATGAATTATAATATATATTAATTCCATGAATTTGTCTGTATGAGAATTTATATTACAAGTTTCTATCCTAATTTTAGTTTCATGGAGTAGTTTTTTTGCCCACATGCGTTCATGATGTGGGAACTCTTGCCTATTTAATACTGCACTAGAGCGCCGATGCAGTGACCCTTGCAGAGTTGTCGATGTATTTAGGTCATATAACGCGTCACTTCTAGAGAACGCCCTAACATTAATACAATGTATTAAATTATTCATGTCATGATTATTCGATAAGTTTTACGCTAACTGCTGAGTACCTAATGTAACCCTTCACTTTTCTTATCCAGGACATAGGACCTGGCAATTACAGTGTTAATTTTTTATTATGAAACATTTCATTTTATTTATTTATTTATTATTTATTATTATTTAATTTAATAAATTAATTAAGAGGGTGTGTTTATATTCTCGCACAATTCTTAATTTTTGAATGTCTTAAAATGTTAGTCGTCCTCGTGTTTGCGTCCAAATTTTTTGTTTAGCATGCATGAGGCAACCTAATCAATATGAGGTTTGTTTTTAGATATTTTTGACATTCTAAATGTATCGAGACGGTCCATTTTGTGAACAAGAAACAATCATTAAACTTTCGCGTTACATTATGTTAGTAGTCTATTTTTTCATTGTGATCTATGATGCACCGATACTTCTTAATGAGTTATGCAGTATCTGATACGTATTTGACACGACATGTATTAGACATGCCTTCGATGCGTATTGGACATGCTGAAGATATGTCTGATTATTGACATCCGTGTCTGGCACATCACTTAAATATTTAATGAATTTCTTATATTTTAAAATTTTATTTATGAAGAAATAAAGCATAAATTTTTATTTCCTCTTAACAATCTCAAATCACTTGCCCGCACTCAATATCTTATTCCCCGAACATGCCATTTTCATTTCTATCTATAGATTACAGCTATGGTTTCACAACAACACCCGATGTCATCGCAACATCGACATCAAACATCGTCACAACATCAATGTTTCAAAAATCATTTGAAATCAAAGTTTTATTATAACAATTTCTACACCTACAATCACGCCCCCTGCGTTGTCTCGACATCTCATCTTTGGACCAACATCGACTCAACTTAGATGACTGACATTGGCTCAACATCGATGATCAATGTTGTTGGCGTATATTTTTGTATCGAGCCTTAATCAGCCTCAATCGAGCCAATTCGAGCCCGGCTGGGCTCCATTGTGCTCGATCAACTTGATTGTGCTGGATCAACTCGATCTAGCATCGGCGAACTAAAATTAACTCAAATTGAACCCGAATTTAATCAAATTAAAATTAAATCAATCGAATTAACCCAAAATCAAACCCAATCAAGCCTTGTTGAATTATATTCGATGCAATTCATTGACTCAATCAGACCCAATCGGACCCAAACCTACCCAAATTAGTTTGAGTCGAGTCCAATTTCGGTTCAATTTTAACCCAAATCAATCAATTTAACTTGTTGGCATTTCCTAATCATTTTTCCTTATTAGGAAATTTGATCCCATGGTCAGGATTCAAAGATTGAATGCCAAAGTAGCATCTCGTCTGATTTTTGCGGCTGTAGCAGGATATCATGGCAGAAGATCGCCTTGAGTAGAGGGATCTCTCGTTTTGAGTGTAGAGGGTGTCACGACCCGGCCCGGTGAGCTCACATAGGCGAGGCAGGAACAAAAGTCGGACGATAGGCTAAAATTTTCTAATCACTAAATCTATCTCCATAATAATTGAAAGAGCCTCTAAAACATCAAATTGAAAACACTTAAACATAAAATCAGGCATAACCATAAAATTACCTTTGCTCAGACGTTCCTCTTCTACGATATACATTGCCACTCCTATTCATTTTTGATTATCTTAAATTTCCCTGAAAAATGTTAACAACTAACATTAAGCTAAAGCTCAGTAAGTAATACACAATTCTAAACTACAGTAAACAAGACAACTGTGTAATATGTTGGATGTCAATTTCATATGAACATAACATAAAATGATTTCATACTAACATAACATTAAACATATCATAACATGAAGCCATATTTTTCATTTTATTTCCATATTCATATCATTATACTTAGCTTTCTCTTTTCGTATATAATACAACCGTCACAGGAGCCACCGTCTAGTACCATAAAGGTACTCCTTTATAATTTCTTTTTCCATATCCTTTACCATTTTATCGTGCACGAGTACAGCGTCCCCAGCTAGTACCATCTGGGGGTAAACTCCATCTAATCAGCATGCACATTCAATCATTCAATATAACATTCACATCATATCATATCTTTTGATTTCATAAATTTCATAATCTCTATCATATAATGTCATAAAATATAAAATGAAATTTGCATGATCAACCATTTGATAAAGTAAAGAAGCATGATTGGTCTATCAAATTATGTAACATGTGAGAAACAAGAAACATCACTGTAATTAAAGAACTATGCATACTTATAGAAGTTTGGAAATTGATTTATCCTTCTTGTCCTTTCTTCCTTCGATGTTACCACAATTAATCACCTATAAGTATAAGTTTTATTTGAAAATCTACAAAATAATTTAAAACAAAATCTTCGTTTTCTAAATTATTCTAAATTATCCGAAAATAATTAAACCAATGTTATTAACATAAACGAATGTCATTAACATAAATCTTTAATCTATTATTATCCTAAACTTTAATTAACATTAAGTTAATTATTTTTGGATAATCTAGAATAATTTAGAAAAAAAAGATTTTGTTTTAAATTATTTTGTAGATTTTCAAATGAAATTTATACTTATAGGTAATTAATCGTGGTGACATCGAAGGAAGAAGGGCTAGCAAGATAAATTAATTTCCAAACTTCTGTAAGTATGCATAGTTTTTTTAATTATAGTGATATTTCTTGTTTCTCACATGTTACATGATTTGATAGACCAATCATACTTCTTTACTTTTATCAAATGATTGATCATGCAAATTTCATTTTATATTTTATGACATTATATGATAGAGATTATGAAATTTATGAAATCAAAAGATATGATATGATGTGAATGTTATATTGAATGTGCATGCTGATTAGATGGAGTTCATCCCCTGATGGTACTAGCTGGGGACGCTGTACTCGTGCACGATAAAATGATAAAGGATATGGAAAAGGAAATGGTAAAGGAGTACCTTTATGAATCTTGACGGTGGCTCATGTGACGATTGTATTATATACGAAAAGAGAAAGCTAAGTATAATGATATGAACATGGAAATGAAATGAAAAATATGTCTTCAGGTTATGATATGTTTAATGTTATGTTAGTATGAAATCATTTTATGTTATGTTCATATGAAATTGACATCTAGCATATTACACAGTTGCCTTGTTTACTGTAGTTTAGAATTATGTCTTACTTACTGAGCTTTAGCTTAATGTTAGTTGTTAACATTTTTCAGGTAAATTTAAGATAATAAAAAATGAATAGAATGGGTGGCAATGTATACCGTAGAAGAGGAACGTCTGAGCAAAGGTAATTTTATGGTTATGCCTGATTTTATGTTTAAGTGTTTTCAATTTGATATTTTAGAGGCTCTTTCAATTATTATGGAGATAGATTTAGTTATTATAAAATTTTAGCCTATCGTCCGACTTTTGTTCCCTCCTCGCCTATGCAAGCTCACCGGGCCGGATCGTGACAAAAGTGGTATCAAAGCAAAGGGTTTAAGATTATTGATCAATAAGAAAGAGCCAATAGGATGATTCTCTAGGTTAGTTAAGGTATAGGGTATATGTTATAGATGTCTAATTCTATTTCTTCAGTTATATCTCAGAGCTATGGATCCTGAACAGAATGCCACAGATGGCATTAATATGGAGGAAGGGAGAGAGCTACCAGACGTAGCAGAATTTCAGAGGAACAACACTATGGAGTCATTCGCTCAGATGATGGAAGCGATGACTCAGATGATTAGGACTTCCCAAAATCAGAATAGTGGCAGTGGAGGCCGACCTATGGATAAGAACCTGAAGCTGTTTCAGGATATGAAGCCTCACTGTTCTCAAGTGGTGGGCCTATAGAGGCTGAGGACTGGCTAATGTGGATTGAGAAGATACTGAAGGGTATGTCTTGCCCAGAGGATTGGAGAGTGACATTGGCTGCTTATTCCTTTGATGGTGAGGCTGAAAGGTGGTGGAGCAGTCAGTTAGAAGAAACATTTGGAGGAAGACCAAGCAGCCAAGTCTCCTGCGAAGAATTCGTGAATGTATTCAGAGGCTGGTATGTGCCTATGACAGCCAGAAGACATATGCAGGATAAGTTTAACAGATTGGTTCAGGGAGATCGTTCTGTTACTCAGTATGAGGCCGAGTTCACTAAACTTTCCAGGTATGCCCCTCATCTGATTCCCAATGCTGAAGAGAAGTGTCACCGCTTCCTGAATGGATTAAAGGACATAATAAGGCAGTCTCTCGTATCTTTTGGAATTGAAGATTATCCCACTTTGGTGGAAAGAGACAGAAGGATCGAGATGGACATGCAGGCAACTCAGAGGAGAAGGGACCAACATAAAAGGAAGAGTTTTGATGAGGATATACAAAGTAATCAAACAGGAGGATCAGATGAGAAGAAGTCCAAGTTTAGTTCTAGTGGAGGCAGTGGTGCAACTGTAAGTAAAGTCACGGAACCTTATGCTAAGTTTGGAAGATTACATAAAGGTGAATGTCTTATTGGTTCCAACACTTGCTATTGGTGTCATCAGCCTAGACACATAGCAAAATATTGTCCTGCTTTGGCTCAGAAGACTTCAGGAGAAATGAGATCAGTTGAAGCACCTTCACTGAAGAATTATGGAAAACCCAAGATGATAGAACCATCAGTTGCAGGTTCAGTACAAAATCAGTCCAGGCAGAATGTTAGATCATGAGTTTACACTTTGACTCAGCAAGAGCCCGATGAATCTGTAGATGCTGACAATGACAATTGAGATGGCTTTATAGTTTATTTTTAGTGACTTGCAATGAAAAACCTAATGTTTTGGTGTTTTAAATTTAGTAGTTTATCTTGTAATGTTATGTCGGATATTTTGGAATTGATTAGACTATTTTGCTATGATATTTCAGATGTTTAGTTTGTTCTGTTCCAATGTTGAAGTTTATGTTATTGAAATGAACACTAATGATTGAATCGTAATTAGAAGCTATTTGTAAATTTCGAGGATGAAATTTTTATTAGGAGGGGAGAATTGTAAAACCAGAAAATGCCGTTTTAGACCTCGCACGCTTTTCAAAGCGCTGCGACGAGATTTAAGCAAAAATTTTAATGTTAATGGAATTTAATAGAAATAATTTTAGAAAATCTTACGCAAAATTCTGATCGTTTTGATATATATAACCCATATCCAATTTTGCTTATTTTTATAATTAAAATTTTCGGAATCTTCATAATACCGGTTTTGCCCCTAATCAATTTAATTGCTGGAATTATTTAAGGGTATAATGGTCATTTGCAAAACCCTTTCTCCCTAATATAGCAAAACCGAGCCCTCCCTTCTCATTTCACGCATGAACGAGCGGAACCAAGCGGACGGTCGGGCGGACGGTGGCTTCCGCGAGGGCGTTTCGGCGGCGATCTTCCGGGGAGAAATTTAGTTCAAATCGAAGGGGACGATGAGAGGATTGCTCATGTATGATTATTTTGAAATGAATCCCCTCTCAATCTCTAGTATTTTGGAAAAGAAAATTTTAGGGTTTTTCCAAATTCTCATTTTTCTTCCAAATTTCTTTTAGGAATGAATAGTGAAGGATTAGGAGAACTTTTTAACGATGAAAATGAAATTTTTGGAGGAATTTTTGGAGATTTAAAAATTAGGGGTTTTCTCTTTAATTGAAAATTTTTTGAAATATCTTTGTAAATATGGTTTCTAAGGGTTCTAAGAGGGTTTCTAAGGGTATAAATTGAATTTTTCGCACAAAAAGATATTCCCTAATTTTTAAATCTCCAAAAATTCCTCAAAAAATTTCATTTTCATCATTAAAAAGTTCTCATAATCCTTCATTATTCATTCCTAAAAGAAATTTGGAAGAAAAATGAGAATTTGGAAAAACCCTAAAATTTTCTTTTCCAAAATACTAGAGATTGAGAGGGGATTCATTTCAAAATAATCATACATGAGCAATCCTCTCATCGTCCCCTTCGATTTGAACTAAATTTCTCCCCAGAAGATCGCCGCCGAAACGCCCTCGCGGAAGCCACCGTCCGCCCGACCGTCCGCTTGGTTCCGCTCATTCACGCGTGAAATGAGAAGGGATGGCTCGGTTTTGGTATATTAGGGAGAAAGGGTTTTGCAAATGACCATTATACCCTTACTTAAATAATTCTGGCAATTAAATTGATTAGGGGCAAAACCGGTATTATGAAGATTCCGAAAATTTTTATTCCAAAAATAAGCAAAATTGAGTATGGGTTATATATATCAAAAAGATCAGAATTTTGCGTAGGATTTTCTAAAATTATTTCTATAAAATTCCGTTAACATTAAAATTTTCGCTTAAATCTCGTCGCGGCGCTTTGAAAAGCATGCGAGGTCTAAAACGGCATTTTCAGGTTTTACAGAGGGAGTAGGAGGCAAAGAGCAGGGTCAATTTTTCGACCTTATGCACTTCATGTATCCAAACCAAGACTAGCAAGAGAAGGTGGAGGCAGAAGTCTTCTACGTGGTTCATGCGGTCGACTTCGTCCAGGTCTTGAGCCATTTGCTTGCTTGCTTGCTTGTTGCGTGTGGTCCTTCCAGCTGAGAGAGAGAGCATGAGCAAGAAGGCGAGTTGAGTAGCCTCATACGTGTTTCCAGTCTGATAGGTACCACTTGAATATTCCAAGTGATTCTTATCGGATCTTCGCCAAAACACAAATATTCCACTGTTTTGAATAGAAAACAGTCACCAAACAATGGAAAAAACTGTGAGAATAGGGAGAAAACGTTTGGAAAACAATAGCAAACAATTGTATTCCACTAGAAGACGATCAAAATCAAAGCAAGATACAATGTTCTTCAATTCGAGAGGAAGAACAACTCTCCCACAATCTCCGGCAACGCCGAGAGCCCAAGCAAGAAAACCTAGAACACAAAACTCTTTTTCCAAAATCCAGATGAAAACCTAATTTTTCCTCATAACTCCCTAATAATACAATCTAATTCAAATTAAAAGCAAAAGGACTACTCTACCCTTCCTTCTCCCTCCAAAAATACTTAATCCATGTTTGAATTGCACGTGGACCCCACTCCCTGGCTCCCTCTCTCTTCCGCCTGGCTTGTTGTCCGCCTTCGGTAGAACTGGACCGGCTGGGCCGGTCCAGGTTGAGCCGGTCCAAGCTGGACCGGCGTAACATTACCCCCCTCCCAAAGTACCACCTTGTCCTCAAGGTGGAAGGTCGGAAACTGCTCTGCAATCCTCTCCAGTGGCTCCCATGTGGCCTCATAGTCTGGAAGGCCGCTCCACCTAATCTTCACTTCCTTTTCCCCCTTCGCATTGATGCGCACTCCTTCTACTTCTATAGGCTCCAGTGTCACTTCCATGTCCTCCCTCAATGTGCTGGGCAACTCTGGGCTTACTGCATGCTCCCCCACCACTTTCCTCAACTGTGAGACATGAAAAACGGGGTGTATTCTGGCTGTTGGAGGAAGCCTCAATCTATATGCCACCTCCCCGATTTTCTCCTCCACTTCAAAAGGGCCAAAATATCTCGCTGCGAGTTTCTCATTTCTCCTTTGGGCCATAGTCCTCTGTCGGTATGGTCGGAGCTTCAAATAGACCTTGTCCCCGACTCCAAACTGTATATCTCTCCTTTTGCTGTCGGCCTGCTTCTTCATAATCTGTTGGGCTCTAAGTAAGTGCCTCTTGAGCTCGGCCAACACCTGATCTCTTTCCTTCAAATGCTGATCCACTGCAGATACTGGAGTGCTCTGATACCAATTTGATAGGTACCACTTGAATATTCCAAGTGATTCTTATCGGATCTTCGCCAAAACACAAATATTCCACTGTTTTGAATAGAAAACAGCCACCAAACAATGGAAAAAACTGTGAGAATAGGGAGAAAACGTTTGGAAAACAATAGCAAACAATTGTATTCCACTAGAAGACGATCAAAATCAAAGCAAGATACAATGTTCTTCAATTCGAGAGGAAGAACAACTCTCCCACAATCTCCGGCAACGCCGAGAGCCCAAGCAAGAAAACCTAGAACACAAAACTCTTTTTCCAAAATCCAGATGAAAACCTAATTTTTCCTCATAACTCCCTAATAATACAATCTAATTCAAATTAAAAGCAAAAGGACTACTCTACCCTTCCTTCTCCCTCCAAAAATACTTAATCCATGTTTGAATTGCACGTGGACCCCACTCCCTGGCTCCCTCTCTCTTCCGCCTGGCTTGTTGTCCGCCTTCGGTAGAACTGGACCGGCTGGGCCGGTCCAGGTTGAGCCGGTCCAAGCTGGACCGGCGTAACACAGTCCTAATGTGCGGCTCTTGTAGGCGTACGGTGAAGGCCCTGCCCACGTGTGACCTAGTTGAACAAGAGGACGGGATGGTCATTCGAAGCCTCTCGTCCATTCCAAGGGAGTCGAGCAAAGATTGTTGCCTCCATTTGTCTCCATCTTCAAAGGTCAGTGAAGATAACAGCTTTCTTTTCCTTCTTCCTTCGACTCCGACGAACTTAGGACAGCAAAATCGACATCGTAAGCGCTCCAAACAGCCCAGACGACACTTGGGGACATCATGACAGCAAACCCAAGCTTCTTCCTCTTCCATTCAGCAAAAATAGTGACATCGGTGAGGTGTTGGTGACAAACTAGCAGCTCTGAGCATTTTGGACAACAACGACGATGTTTGGAACACTTGGACAGTGGTTCACCTCCTTCCACCGTTTTCTTGCCTTTGCAAGGCGAGTGGAGTGGTTGGCGCCATGACAACCCGACGTGGTAAAATCTCTCAAAACTAAACAAACTTAGGCCTCCAAGCCCTTTGTTTGTGTATGACGCTCCCCATGCCGTAGGTCCTTAGAAAACCTCTCATTTAAATTTCAAAAGTAATTTTAGTATATAGATAATTGTCATATGGATTTTCAAATAACAGTGAAAGTCTTTAAAGATGTATCTAATTGTGTCATAGGTAACATTGATTTTATGCAGAAGGAAGGTTACGAGGTAAATGATTAGAAATTTATTGTATGCAATTTAATTAAATTTAATTAAATTATAAATTATAGAAATTATAGAATTGGAGAGGTGATTGTAGGTAACTTACAAGCGTAGAAGAGTAAGAAATAAAGAATTTGAGGAGACAGCTTGTCAAGAAGGTAAATTATATAAATTCTAATTTACAAATGCAAAAATAAGTACTTCTAGATAGATATATGATATCACTTGCTTTAACTGAATTGTTGAATGCAGTATGAAGATACTAATAATGAAAATGAGTATACTTCCAAGTTTTCATGTATGATTGACCACTTGCATATTTGTATTATTGATGTTTAAAATAAGATTTATGATGATTATTTTAATGTTTTTCTAGTTGATCATAAATTGAAAGGAGTTCATTAAATTTTATGACGCCAACACTTCCTGTTATGTAAGCATTAAGTGACAGATTTTAATGGAATTCTGTGCATGGCGAATCAAGTATAAATTATGAATATGTGAAGTGTATGAATTATCAATTTAAAGTAAAGTTTGACTATAAAATGATATATTACTTATAATTGCAGGTGGGGCAAAATGATTCTCATGTATGACATTGCATTATAAGTGCGGCAAAAAAGGTCTAAAAAACATGATATACCTGCATAACTGTTGGCTCAAGAAAAATGGCACGAGTGCGTGAATCCTGCTTTGCAACCTTAGGATTCCATTTCCCTTAAGTCAGATTGAAATTAACCAGATTTCCCCTGAGAGTAGTGTCAGGGTTTAAAGATCTGGGGTTCTTACTTCCCATGAGCGCAAGCACTCATAGTTAATTACCCCTCTTACTATGTAAGAGAGAACTCTCGATTAAGGATGAATAAATTTTAGATATTTTTAGTCTCAAATGGTGGGAAGATGGAGGTAAACCCGATCAAGATCCCATGGTTCCGTCGTCCCGGGTATACCATAGATTTCAATCTACCAACACTAACAATCATTGACCGTAGTGTCCAGGGAATCTGATTAGCAGCCATAGGTTGCCTCCTCTCAGGGATCCCGAGTAGACTGAAGTGGTTGAGTGTGAATTTTAGTTTGATTTAATTTGGGTTAAGGCTTATTACTTCCTTAGAAGTTGCCCGTTAGTTTATTTAGTTTGGGGCTTACGACTCCACTTAGGAGTTGCCCGAGGAGTTTGTTTAGTTTGGGGCTTACGGCTCCAATTAGGAGTTGCCCAATGATGGGTCTTACAACCTAACTCTATAGTAAGGCTGCCCGAGAATTTCAGTTGGATAGGTCTTATGGCTTCCTTAGAAGTTGCCTAACGGTGGGTTTTACGACCTAGCCATGTAAGCTAAGCGGCCCGAGTTGTGGGTCTTACAACCAAGCCATATAGACTAGGATGCCCGAGAATTTTAATTATTTGGGCAGGACTTATGGCTTCCCTTAGGAACTAGCCTGAAAAGCGGGTCTTATAACTTAATCGCTCAGACTAAGATGCCCATAGGTTTAAATTTTGATTGTTTAGGGTTTAGGATCATTACTATTTATTTAGCAAATTTCCTAAAATGTGGGGCTTACGACTTCAGTAAGAAGTTGCCCGAAAGCGGGTCTTACAACCTAATCCTATAGAATAGGATGCCCAGGTGAGGGGTTTAGGTTTGTGTTATCACCTAAACATTTCCCTCAAATGTCGGACTTACGTCTTCTATTAGAAGTGGCCGAGGGTTTTAATTGGAGGTTAGGAGTTAGGTAAATTTTTACCTAAAACATTCCTCTAAGGTAGGGCTTACGACTTTCCTACGAAAGTTGCCGGAAAGCGGGTCTTACAACCAAGTTCCTATAAACAAGGCTGCCCATAAGTTTGAATTTTGTTTAAGTTAAATATTTATTGTTTGACACTGTTGAGGTCAATAATATTGTTGTTTCTGCTTAAGTATCTCAAGCTTCTAAGTATAAGTTGGTCCATTCACTTAAATGCTATGGTGAGGATTTTGTTAATAGTTTGAACTTTCTTTATATATATATATAAATCCATTTTTCTGCTTTGTAGAAAAATGGTAGTCTAATACATTGCCAAACTATTAAACAATAATTTTATATTCATTTAAAGCATCAGATTTATATGCAATATGATTTGTAGATGATAGTTTCAAAGACTTCGACTCTTGGCTTCTCGGATAGGTCGAAGTGACATTAATTTTTTTTATTTTTTTGTAAATCATACAAAACTATGATACTTCTTGCACCAACCTTGTTTACAAATACGATAAGTGTGTGTATATATCTTGTTCATTCGCACAGGTAAGATCATGTGCTATTTGTGTATCAAAAACCAATTGATAGAAGACTTGGTATTATATATTTTTCCTATTGTTGTTGCCTTATGAAATATATAATCTGCAATGAGCCGATATTTCAATTAAAATAATGACTACTTCTTCAATTTGTAGGAGACAGAAGTTAATGGCTATACATTTACACTTGACTTTCTTAGTATTGGTGCTCCAATTAGAAGAAGGAAGGTTGTGCTAATCTTTCTAATGCATATTATCAAATATGATACCAATGTTTTTATAATACTTTTTTTTAGCTGCTTGTGAGATCTTGTGTTTCCACTAAAGGATTATAGCCAGGGGATGTTGGCATCTTGGTGGAAGATATAATTTGATAACGTTTATAGTATCTTTGCTTAATTTTCGTCATTCGAAGTGTTGTTACCTAAAAATTTTGAGATACCTTTTTGCTGCTTTACAAAGATATTTATGATTATTTATGTGAGATTTCATGAGATATTCTATTTATGATAGTCTTAGTTGTGTTAATAGTGGATGAATAGTGCTAGCATGTCTGTTGACATTCTTAAATCATAATGAAAAAATTATTTACAGATTTTTTTTTTTAAAATTAATTGATTAATTCTAATCAATTAATTTTAATTAACCAACTAAGTTTAATTAAATAATATCTTAGAAATCAATTGTGCGAGCTCTTCATTTCCTCTTATAAATTTTGGCTTATTTTAGATTTTATTAAATTAGATAAGAGCCGTGTTTAATTATTAAAACAGAAGTTCATATATATTCTGTTTTAATCATTCAAACATAAGGAAATCAAAGTTGTCAGATTTATCAATTCCATTAAATGAAACCAATTTAAATTTCTTGAATTTTGATAAATCATTCGATTGGCAGGAACTCAATTCCATCACTCTCCAACTTTTAGAAAAGTTTCAAAAAATTCGCGGAGGAATTTCGGCAGCCTTCCGGCGTCTCCTCCCCACCGAGGGAGAAATCGGGAAGGCATTTGCCGTAGTTTCTTCTCGCCCGGATCAAAGATCGACGGCGCGAGGTCTTCGATAGTTAAACCATCATACCCGGATCGAAGATCGACGGCGTATGGTCTTCAAAATTTATAACCATCATACCCGGATCAAAGATCGACGGCGTATGGTCTTCAATTTAAATTCTTCCCGATCAGATTTAAAATCGACGATTCGAGATCTTGTACTGATTTTATAAAAATTTGATTTATAAAATTTGTTTTAAAAATCTGATTTATAAAAGAAAATCTGATTCGAAATCAGATTCATAGAACTTGATTGATTTTTTTTTTTATCTGCTTTTGAATGAGATAAAGAGGAATATCCATCATTGCAAGTTGACAGTTGCAGCCAATTAGTCAAGGCTTTTAATATTTACTTATAAAATGGACAGGTTCATGGCAGAAAGTGCAATAATTATGATCTTTGTTTGTTTGGGTGGAGAATATATTCATTGAAGGCGGAAGTGCAGGCTCAACGACATGCAGAATGCATTTAGGCTTAGATTCAGCCGTGAGAGAAGAAGTCGAGTGAAGATTAGTGGCGGGATTAGGAGTTCGCAAAGGGTCGAATGCTTATCTGTGCAGGATTCGGCGGATGTGAGAGAGAAAACGGCTGCAGGCGAAGGGCGGTGAAGGCTTCGCAATAGAATTGCAAAATAAGAGATGAATTTTACCTTCAAGATTGGTTTCGCAATTGAAGGCAGACTCTCGATCGACGGCGAGTTTGCAATGGGAGGCTGCGTCAACTTTGTCCGGCGTTCAATTGGATTTGATTAACACAGAATCAGAGGGAAAGAAAAATGGATCCTTTTTTTTTTTTTTTCAAGTTTCTGCTCTCCTTTTATTGCTGAATAACCGTTCTGAATCAAAGAACGGCATCGTTTGACGAAGTGGGGCCGGCTCGAGAGCGTGAAGAGATGCAACTCTTTAATTTTGAAATCTAATCTTCTTCTTCTTTTTTCAAAAGACTTCAGTTATTAACACTATTGGTCATAGTTTAAAAGGAGCCTGAAGATGAGATTAAATTATTAAATAAATTATGCTCCATATTTATTTTCGATAGTGATTTTTTTTTTTTTTTACAACTTCCGTCTTCTTTCTCTCTTTGAGTGGAGAGATTTTTATTGAGACCAAATTTGTAACAGTTAGGAAGACATATGATCTGCCTCCTGTTTAGCCTCTATTGCCTTCTTAACTTGTTGTGATTTATGCTTTATTTGGTAAGGAAAGAATGGTAGAAAGTTTGCTTTTTTTTATTTTAATTGTTGGACTGCTGTGAATTTGAGCATCAAACAAGCTACTTTGAAGGAGATTTCATACTAAAAATACGTTATTGACATTAAGCAATTCCCCTCAAATTTCTCTGTGAGAATTTTCTTAATACCCATGAACAACTAGATTAAACAAAAGTACGAATAGCTGGAAGTTCTTTATCACAAATCTCTGCATTCAGAAGCTTACATGTATAATAAGCAATGAGCATTTGAATTCCTTCTCTCCAGAATCTATCATCCCATGAAATCATTAACATCTATCAAAGGAGTATAAAAGTATATATTTTTGTTTTGAACATAGGTCCAACAATAACAAACAAATACAACATTTTCATATAAACAAGTTTCTTGAGTTCTCTTCTAGCAGTTAACATGACAATCACTTTAACATTCTTGTCTAAAACTTTGATCTTATAATAATAAGATCATTTGATTTAGCTTTAGATCGATATATTTGTTCGAAAGAATCATAAACATTTTTTGTTAATCAACAAATTGCCTCCCAACGAATTTGTTGTGTGACTTTCACACAGTAGATTCGTTGCAATCTTTGATCATGTGATTTCAATCCTTTAGATATGTTGATGAAAAATAGCTCAACCCTTAGGTTTATGAGCTCAAGAGATTTCAGAGGTTCGACCATTAGGCTTATTGAACCTTGTGGACTTAGCTCGACCCTTAGGTTTATGAGCATTAAAGATTTTAAAGTTCGGCCTTTAGGCTTATTGAACCAATGGGTTTTAGCTCGACCCTTAGGTTTATGAGCAAGTAAGATTTCAAAGGTTCGGCCCTTAGGCTTATTGAACCTCATGGGTTTAGCTCGACCCTTAGGTTTATGAGTATATAGATTTTCAAAGTTCGGCCCTTAGGCTTATTGAACATTGTGGATTTAGCTCGACCCTTAGGTTTATGAGCATAAAAGATTTGCAAAGTTCGATCATTAGGCTTGTTGAACTTCGTAGATTTAGCTCGACCCTTAGGTTTATGAGCATAGAAGATTTGCAAAGTTCGGCCCTTAGGCTTGTTGAACTTTATGGATTTAGCTCGACCCTTAGGTTTATGAGCATATAAGATTTCGGAGGTTTGGCCTTTAGGCTTATTGAACCTCGTGGGTTTAGCTCGACCCTTAGGTTTATGAGCATATAAGATTTGCAAAGTTCGGCCATTGGGCTTATTGAACTTTATGGATTTAGCTCGACCCTTAGGTTTATGAGCATATAAGATTTTCATAACTTCTTTATTTTTATTTGATAAAAGGGATAAAATTACCTCTCGGCTTTTTAGGAGGGGATTGAATTTATCTTACGCATTATAAGAGATAATATAAAAATTGCCTCCTGTCTTTCAGGAGGAGAGTGAATTTTATTTCTCTCATTACAGGACAATATAAAAATTGCCTCCTGTCTTTCAGGAGGGGAGTGAATTTTATTTCTCCCATTATAGGAGAATATAACAATTACCTCCTGTCTTTCAGGAGGAGAGTGAATTTTATTTCTCCCATTATAGGAGAATATAAAAATTACCTCCTGTCTTTCAGGAGGGGAGTGAATTTTATTTCTCCCATTATAGGAGAATATAAAAATTACCTCCTGTCTTTCAGGAGGGGAGTAAATATTATTTTGCTCCTTATAGATGAGATATAAAAAATTGCCTCCTGTCTTTCAGGAGGAAATTTGGAAGACTTCTGCCTAGTATGCAGATTTTTATACATAACATTCTTTTATGTATGATATTTCTTTAGATATTGACCATTAATTGGTGGCATAGGTCTTTGACCATTTAGGTCCATGAGTTGATAGGCACCTCCTTCATACACTATTTCAATGATGAAGGGTCCTTCCCATATTGGATCAAATTTACCGCCAAGGCGACGGTGAGGGATTATAGGTCTTCGGCGAACCAGAACAAGCTCACCTTCTTTGAAGCTTCTAGGACGAACCATTCTATCATGGGCCCTAGTCATTCTTGTTTTGTAGGATTCTAGACTTTGCTGAGCTTGGAGTCGAACTTCATCAAGGGCTTCAAGTTCTTCAAGTCGTAGAAGATCATTTTCTTCTTTGGTTAATTCGTATTGAATAGCAATACGAAGAGATGGCAACTCGACCTCGAGGGGTAATATTGCCTCGGTTCCAAAAACTAGTGAGTATGGGGTGGCCTGCGTTGCAGTTTTGTAAGTGGTACGATATGCCCAGAGAGCTTCTGTCAATTTATCGTGCCACTCTCTCTTATTTTTAGAGAGAATTTTCTTGAGCAGTTTAACCAAAGTTTTGTTAAATGCTTCAGCCAAACCATTGGCTCTTGGGTTATATATCGATGAATAACGCCAGTCTATCTTATGACGTTCTATAAATCGATAAATTTTGCTACTTTTAAAGGCGGTGCCATTATCTGATATAATTCGACGAGGTACTCCAAAACGATAGACAATGTTATCTCGGAAGAATTTCATCACATTGTCCGATTTAACTTCTTTTAGGGGAATTGCTTCAGCCCATTTTGAAAAATAGTCAGTAGCAGCTAGGATGAACCGATGTCCTAAAGAAGATGGTGGTTCTATAGGACCTATTATATCGGTACCCCAGCTTTCAAATGGCCATGACGCTACTGTAGGGTGTAGCGGATTAGGAGGTCGATGCAGGATATCTCCATGCACTTGACATTGATGGCACTTTTTAGCATGGTCGATGCAATCTTGAACCATACTTGGCCAATAGTATCCCATACGTTTGATTTTGATTTTCATTTTTGGTCCAGATTGGTGCGCACCACATAATCCTTCATGAACTTCACTTATAACTTTTTGGGATTCATCGGGACCCAAACATCGTAGCCACATTTGATCAAATGATCTACGATATAATGTATCATTCACGAAAGCATATCTTAATGCTCTTCGTGATATTTGAGAAGCTGTGGATTTATTTTCAGGTAATCTCCCTTCTTTGAAATATCTGATAAATGGATCTCTCCAATCTTTTTCATCAGATATGGCTAGACTTTCTTGCGTTTCTTTTCCTTCATCATTTTGTATGATTGCTGGAGTTAACGCATGCCTGTTTTGAATAGTTATGAGAATTGGATCCTTATGCGGATTTGCTAGTTCCTTAGCTAGCTTTGCCAGCGCATCGGCTTTACCATTTTCACTACGTGTAATTCTTGTGAGAGTTACCTTAGGAATTTGTCGTAGGAGTTTTAGAGCATACTCATGATAAGAGATTAATTCAGGCTTATTGATTTTAAAATCGCCTATTATTTGTTTGATTATGAGTTGAGAATCTCCATATATATGGATCTTCTCAATCTTCATATTAATTGCCAACTCAAGGCCCGCAATTAAGGCTTCGTATTCAGCCTCATTATTAGTGCGAGGCTCTGTTAAGCTATAGGAATATCGGAGTATTCCTTTTTGCGGTGTAATAAATATAAGGCCGATGCCTACTTGGATTGTTGGAAATTTAGGTGGCTTGGATGGTTTTAATGATGAAGCTCCATCGAAATAGAGCTCCCATTCTCGCAGATTTTCTTTTTCTTCCACTTCAAGTGTTTGCTCATCTGGCAATTCATCGTTGAGTGGAGAACCTGCAGGTAGAGGATGGGCTGCTAGAAAATCAGCTAGAGCCTGTCCTTTCACCGCTTTTTGTGGCATATATGTTATGTCAAATTGCATTAGCAAGACAGCCCATTTAGCTAGACGTCCAGTGAGAGTGGGTCTAGTCATTAGAAATTTTAATGGATCAACTTTAGATATTAAAGTGATTTTATGGGATAACATATAATGCCGTAGTTTTTGAGTGGCAAAGATCAATGCTAGGCATTGCTTTTCAATTGGTGAATATTTAGATTCTGCTCCTATTAATCGTCGACTGATATAATAAAGGGCATTTTCTTTGCCATCTTCATTTGTTTGTGCTAGCAATGCTCCGAGTGATTCTTCAAGAGCAGCTGTATATAGGATTAGGGGTTTCCCTGAGATTGGGGCAGCAAGGATTGGAGGATTCAATAGATATTGTTTTATACTATTAAATGCCTCTTGACAAGCATCATCCCACACGAAAGGAGTATCTTTCTTCATCAATCGTGAAAAGGGTTGACATCTACCCGAGAGATTAGATATAAATCTTCGGATATATGCCAATCTTCCTTGTAAAGAACGAAGTTGTCTTAGAGTTTTTGGAGGTGGCATTTCCACTATTGCTTGAATTTTATCAGGATCAATTTCAATCCCTCTATGACGTACAATAAATCCGAGAAATTTACCGGATGACACACCAAAAGCGCATTTAAGCGGATTCATTTTCAAATTGAATTTGCGAATTCTTTCGAATACAATTTTGAGATCATTTACATGTTCATGTTGATTTTTGCTTTTTACAACCAAATCATCCACATAACATTCTACATGCTTATGGATAAGATCATCAAAGATTCGAGTCATCGCTCTTTGGTAAGTAGCTCCAGCATTCTTCAAACCGAATGGCATTACTTTGTAGCAATATATGCCAATGGGAGTTCGAAATGACGTATGTTTTTCATCCTCTGGATCCATTTTGATTTGATTATAACCCGATGATCCATCCATGAATGAGAACATGTCATGATTCGAAGTGTTATCGACCATAAGTTCTGCATTGGGCAGTGGAAAATCATCTTTTGGGCATGCTTTGTTCAAATCCCGGTAGTCTATACAGACACGAATTTGACCATTCTTCTTCTTCACTGGAACGATATTAGCGATCCAGTTAGCATACTTCTCTTCTCGAATAAAACCAGCTTCAATAAGCTTCTTGGTTTCAGCAATAACTTGTTCTTCAATTTCAAGTCGCATTCGCCTGGGTGCTTGCTTAACAGGCGGTATTTTTGTATCGATAGAGAGTTTATGCACTGCCACCTCTGGTGATAAACCAGGCATTTCAGTGTAGTTCCATGCGAAACAGTCTTTATATTCGAGAAGTAACATTCTTAGCTCCTCTGCCTTGTCTTGCGAGAGATCATAGCTGATGAATGTAGGTTTTGGATCTTCTTCAGTACCCAAGTTTATTTCTTTGAGTTCGTCTACAGTAGCTTGGCCACCTTCTTCGAATTCTTTTGGAGCTTCTTTTAGATCTATTATTAGATCTTCAATTTGATTTTCAGACTCTGATAGTCTCTCCTCCTTGTCTGTAACATTATAGGAGGTTGCATATGTAAGATGTGGATGTTGAGGGCACTCCAGATAATGATAGGATGATGCTCGTGTGAGGTGTGAATGTCGAGCATATCCAAGTCCCCAGGTTGTAGATAAACCGTTTCCATTAGGCTTTTGTGCTTGCTCGTTATGCCAAAGCTTTCTGAAGTAAGAGGCTCGCTTACGAGTTTGCACGAAGAAGATTCTTTTTTCTATCAATTTTCTCATAATGGGGGAAGGGTATTGAGGAATGATTATCCACATATCTTCTTCATCACATTCATCTTCATTTTCTATTTCATGAGTAATGTGATGCGGTATTACTCTTGATTTATAGAAAATAGATCCACGCTCGTTGAGACCTCTTTTGGGAGGGACATAAAAAGTTTTTAACATTTCTATGTTTGTATTTGGTGAGGTAGTCAATGTTTTGGAATGTGCAGCCGGCATGGGCACTATTTTGATGATATCAGTAGATATCTGTTCTTCAGACACCCTTATCATTGAAATTGATACTTTTTGCAATTTCTTAGATATGGAACTGGGTCCTGGGTCCCCTTCTTCCTGAGATTCTGTAGTACCCTTGGGCTGATACACAAATTCTTCTTCTCCTTCGATGGTCGGTTTACTTGAACATCGTACCTTATTCGTGTGATTAGCTTCGTAATTAAAAGGGACAGTTGATAGTTCATTCTTTCTTTTTCCTATGATTAAGGGTTTGAAAGTTGTAGAGATATCATCCTCTTCGGAATCACTACCGAGATGAGGCACTGAGATAATTTGTTTCAATTGATTCTTGTTTTTATCTTTTAACTTTTTCTTGTCCAGTGTAAGAGACTGAATTTTTGGAAGCTCATTGCCTTTTGGCTTTTGAGCTATAAAGTACTTGGCGTCATCGTAGATTTTGACTTCGTGCACCAAGAATGGTTGTTCATCACCATCAATGCGATATTCTTCATTATCTCGAATGTATTTCATACATTGATGAAGTGTTGAAGGCACTATACCATACTCGTGGAGCCATGGTCTTCCAAGAAGTGCTTTGTATGATGTGTTGGCATCAATGATATGAAATGTTGCCTCTGTATTAAGTTCCCCAAAGTTCAAAGGTAAGACTAAAGATCCCAGGGTTCTTTGCCCTTGTTCGTTGAATCCTTGCAAAAACACTGTGCTTTTGTTCAAATATTGTACATCAAGGGCCAATCCTTTGAGCGTTTTGAGACTCATTAGATTAACAGAAGAACCTGGATCAATCAAAATTCTATTTATTTCAATATTGTTACTCTCCGCTGTAACATATAATGGTCGATTATGATCTACAGTTCCCAGGAGCATATCACTATCACAGAAAGTGATTATAGCAGTATTCTGTGCATGTAAAGCTTCTTTCAAATTTTGCTCAGCAAAGAATGCCTCATATTGCTCAGGATTTTGCAAAGCTTTGATGAGTGTTTCCCGAAGATTTTTAGACATCAGAAGGGCATCGTAGACACTCAGCAATGCAGGTAGTTTACGGAGATGGGATAATATGTTATAATCCACATTTGCACTTGCCACCTTGAGTTTATGAGGCTCTTGTGGAATAACAGTTTCATTGAGTTGGATATTCTTCTCATTATCCTTCGTTTTCTTTTGAGGTGGAGGAACCTGCTTTCCGCTTCTCAGCTGAATTTGTGTCACCTCTGAAGATGATCTAGCTTCAGCTTGAGAATTCTTTGAGATTTTCGGATCATCAACTTCCTCGGAGTCTGAGCCACTTCCGAGTTTTGGACATTTTTCTTTAGGCATGTTCTTTCCCTTATGATCACTTTCTTCATCGGGAAAATATAAATCTTCATCTGAGTCGGTGAAAGGTGCTGGTGTACGATGTACTTCCTTAGAAGGCATTTTGGTGTCAGCTTTATAGATAGCAAGAGGTGCATTGCGTCCTCTTGCAGCCCTTCCACCTCGTTGATTTATGACTCGGCAAGTCTCAATTGGAATACTCTCTTCCTTTTCTGACTCCGGGTCAAGAAACAAATCAGCCATATACTCCTCTAACTTGACAGGACGCCTTAGAGGTTGCTGATATTCATCGATGGAGTCGATGTATTTTTGTATTACAGTATTCCGTTTTGTTAATTTCTTCTTCTTTTCTTTCTGAGATTTTGATCTAGACTTATTTTTTTCTTTTTGATCTTTAAAATATTTCAAAGGTTTCTTCTTGCTTGAACTGGGCCCTCCTGCCACTGGGTTCTTTGAAGGAAGGAGTCTTGGATCAACTTCCAATTCTAATGCACTTTTTCGACGAATGCCTTCAATAGCCAGTAGGATATTCATCATTTGCTTAGTTTTCTTTGAAATAAAGGTCTCCCAACCACCTTCATCTTCCTGGGGTGCTTTCCCTTTCTCATTCTCAGTGCTTTGATAGGGTGTAGAGGAGATAACATTGGTTTTCTCCCTCTTAGGATTGACAAGAACACTATTAGAAAGTGTAAGTTCACCATTCTGATAATTTCTTTCAACCCAATCTTTGAAAATGAAACAATCTTCGATTGGGTGACTTATGATCCTATGATACGGA
The DNA here is from genome assembly GCA_022539455.1 of Dendrobium nobile. Lineage (NCBI taxonomy): Eukaryota > Viridiplantae > Streptophyta > Magnoliopsida > Asparagales > Orchidaceae > Dendrobium > Dendrobium nobile. Next base: position 29,129,671 of record CM039727.1, read on the forward strand.
CAGAAATTTGGATCATCTGTCATGCCAGCCTGTTCTGGTCGGCGAGATTCTGGCAATTGAAGGCCGATTTTTAGGGCTTGCCTAAAAATCTTTCCCGTACACTCCTTTTTGAAAGAATACGACTTGTTAATTTTCTCCTGTAAAGTAGGAGGTCTTTGTCTTTCTCTTGTTTGTTTCAATATCTTTGGTGGATTCGTTGAATCTTCTTTTTCTTTTTTCTCTGAGGAAGATGGGAATGTGGTATTCACCTCACTTCTTTTTGGGTCAAAGATCTTGATTTGTTTCCCTTTCCCTGGTGGATTATTGTTGTAGTTGAAACCAGTACTTCTAGGCCTGGGCAACCTTTCAAATTTGGCTACACGATCAAGTAACTCCTGAAACGTATTGATTGTAGCCATCGCTAGATATGGAGCCATATAATCATCTATGTTTCCCAATAATAACTCAACAGCATGTTTCTCAGTGAGTTGTTGCTCACATTTCATGCTGAGATTTCTCCACCTGGTTATATATTTGGTGACTGATTCCTCTCTTTTTCTTTTCTCAAGAGCGAGGTCAGCAATAGTCACCTTCTTTGTTGCACTGGCAAATCTTTTAATGAACATCGTCTCTAATTCGGCGAATGTTCTTACTGAGTCGTTGGGTAACTCAGCATACCATTCAAAGGCTGTACCTGTTAAACTACTAACGAATTGACGTAGTAATAGAGCATCATTGCCTCCTGTATTTCCACATGTAGCTTTGAATTGTGCCAGATGTTGACGAGGATTTGCAGTACCATCAAACAAATTGAATTTTGGCACTATATACCCCTTTGGATATTTTTCTTGGTCATATTCCACCGGATATGGACGACCTTTCCCAACCAAAGCTTCAGCAGTTTCAGAAGCAATAACTGCTTTCACTTTTTGGCTGATAAGGTTTTCAATTTGAGCTTTGCTGACCATTTCACCTTCTTTAGGGGTAATAAGTATTGGCTCCTCTAACTCCTCAAATTTTTTGTCAGGAGTGAGCACTACATCAGGAATAATTTGAACATTTCCTTGAGTATTTGCTACAGGTGGTTGGTTAGTTGTAGCCATCATGCCCAGTTGTCCAAACAACTGTTTCATCATATTACTCATTTCATCAAGACGAGTATTTAAATGATGGATTTCTAAATCTTTCCTTTGTTGCATAGATTGCATTTCCGATTGTAACTTCTTTAGAACTTCTTCAGCTTCTATCTTCTCAGCTTCCTCTGATTGTGGAATTCTATTCACAGATGCTGCTTGTTCTTGGTCATCTCGTAGTTGTTCTTCATTTTGCAAATTCAATGCTGCACTTCTACGAGTATGCCGCTGATTAGCTCGATCAGGTATATGATCAACCATCCGGACAACTTCAACGTCCATGGGACCAATACCCTCTTTTATTTCATCATCATCATCATAATAATTATTATCTTCTTCCAACTCATGATCTTCTCCAAGTTGGGATCGCCGCTTCCAGTGTATGACTGGAGAGTCGGGGGATTCTTTATAGACCTGACAGCTTTCTTCTTTTGTTTTAATCACATCAACAGAAGTCTCCTTATTAGGGGATAACTTCTGGACATGAGATTTAAGTCGCTCTTTATAAATTTCATTATCACGATCATCCTTCTGAGCTCGAGAATATGTGGGTCTTTTGGGAGCCCAAACTTGCTGTCTTCTTGGAGTTATATAACGATGACCACCAGTATTGGAATGTACCCTTGAATGGGCAGATCTATGATACCAGTGTTGGGGCCTTCGTTCATCATATCTTCTGTTATAGTCTCTTATATGTAAATTATCAGAAGGCTCTCCCAACTGCTTTCTTCCATAATACGGGTATCGACCCATATTAGGATAGAATTCTCTTGGCTTTTGGTAGTATAGAGGACGTTTAAACTCCTCTCTATAAGATCTTATTGAGAATTTATTATTTTGAGGATGAATCATATTTGAGGAAATTACTTCAGTAACAGATTTCCTCAGTCTTCGTTGTAAATTTCTATCTTTGACAGCCTTCAATATTTTGTATATCTTGGAAGAGGCAGATTCTTCCTTCTTGGGTGGTTGTGGCTGTTGACGTGAAGTCTCCCAGAAAGACTTCTTCAAATGACCCTTATCATCATTCTTTTTTACCCATTTTAACGGCTCAAAGCCGTTATTAACTGGTATATTCGCCTCTAACTGCGGTGATGATTCTTGAAGGGTTTCAGGCACCCAGCCATTAGCTCGTAAGCGAGCATTAGCCTTTCTTCTGGTTTTCCTGGAGAGTTTAGTACTTGCTTCAGGAACTTCAACATTGTATTCTTCAGGCACTTCATCCTGAATTATATTCTGACTAGTTGTATTCACACCAACAGATTGCAGCTTGGGATCAGAAATTTTCTTTTGAATTACTGGAGCAGCAGTAGGTATCATTGAGAGCCTTGAAAATACAGAGACCCTTTTGGGAGCCTTCTCATCAACAGCTTCAGAAGTAGGCTTCTTAGCGATACCTTTGGCAGTAGGTACGCTAACAGGATTCTCGGGAAGGAACTGTTCGAACTGCATGACTTCGGAAATAGTTCCGAATTGAATAGTTGCTCCAGCATAGCCTGTGTTCAGAACAGCTTGAGGGAATTGCACCCTGGTTCCCTCGCCCAGTTTCACAGTCATGAAGGATTTTGCAGGCGTCATGTTATCAACCTGTTAACAGAACTTACAGGGATTAGAGTCAACCTGAATTCTGCTGAAAAGAAAACACTCAACCGTGTTGAAAGAATATCTATATTTATTTTTAAATATTTCATTATTTGAGACTAAATAAGAATAATCTTTTCATCCAAAGATGGAGAGAAAAGTAATCCCCAGCGGAGTCGCCAGAAATCTGTTGGCTCAAGAAAAATGGCACGAGTGCGTGAATCCTGCTTTGCAACCTTAGGATTCCATTTCCCTTAAGTCAGATTGAAATTAACCAGATTTCCCCTGAGAGTAGTGTCAGGGTTTAAAGATCTGGGGTTCTTACTTCCCATGAGCGCAAGCACTCATAGTTAATTACCCCTCTTACTATGTAAGAGAGAACTCTCGATTAAGGATGAATAAATTTTAGATATTTTTAGTCTCAAATGGTGGGAAGATGGAGGTAAACCCGATCAAGATCCCATGGTTCCGTCGTCCCGGGTATACCATAGATTTCAATCTACCAACACTAACAATCATTGACCGTAGTGTCCAGGGAATCTGATTAGCAGCCATAGGTTGCCTCCTCTCAGGGATCCCGAGTAGACTGAAGTGGTTGAGTGTGAATTTTAGTTTGATTTAATTTGGGTTAAGGCTTATTACTTCCTTAGAAGTTGCCCGTTAGTTTATTTAGTTTGGGGCTTACGACTCCACTTAGGAGTTGCCCGAGGAGTTTGTTTAGTTTGGGGCTTACGGCTCCAATTAGGAGTTGCCCAATGATGGGTCTTACAACCTAACTCTATAGTAAGGCTGCCCGAGAATTTCAGTTGGATAGGTCTTATGGCTTCCTTAGAAGTTGCCTAACGGTGGGTTTTACGACCTAGCCATGTAAGCTAAGCGGCCCGAGTTGTGGGTCTTACAACCAAGCCATATAGACTAGGATGCCCGAGAATTTTAATTATTTGGGCAGGACTTATGGCTTCCCTTAGGAACTAGCCTGAAAAGCGGGTCTTATAACTTAATCGCTCAGACTAAGATGCCCATAGGTTTAAATTTTGATTGTTTAGGGTTTAGGATCATTACTATTTATTTAGCAAATTTCCTAAAATGTGGGGCTTACGACTTCAGTAAGAAGTTGCCCGAAAGCGGGTCTTACAACCTAATCCTATAGAATAGGATGCCCAGGTGAGGGGTTTAGGTTTGTGTTATCACCTAAACATTTCCCTCAAATGTCGGACTTACGTCTTCTATTAGAAGTGGCCGAGGGTTTTAATTGGAGGTTAGGAGTTAGGTAAATTTTTACCTAAAACATTCCTCTAAGGTAGGGCTTACGACTTTCCTACGAAAGTTGCCGGAAAGCGGGTCTTACAACCAAGTTCCTATAAACAAGGCTGCCCATAAGTTTGAATTTTGTTTAAGTTAAATATTTATTGTTTGACACTGTTGAGGTCAATAATATTGTTGTTTCTGCTTAAGTATCTCAAGCTTCTAAGTATAAGTTGGTCCATTCACTTAAATGCTATGGTGAGGATTTTGTTAATAGTTTGAACTTTCTTTATATATATATATAAATCCATTTTTCTGCTTTGTAGAAAAATGGTAGTCTAATACATTGCCAAACTATTAAACAATAATTTTATATTCATTTAAAGCATCAGATTTATATGCAATATGATTTGTAGATGATAGTTTCAAAGACTTCGACTCTTGGCTTCTCGGATAGGTCGAAGTGACATTAATTTTTTTTATTTTTTTTGTAAATCATACAAAACTATGATACTTCTTGCACCAACCTTGTTTACAAATACGATAAGTGTGTGTATATATCTTGTTCATTCGCACAGGTAAGATCATGTGCTATTTGTGTATCAAAAACCAATTGATAGAAGACTTGGTATTATATATTTTTCCTATTGTTGTTGCCTTATGAAATATATAATCTGCAATGAGCCGATATTTCAATTAAAATAATGACTACTTCTTCAATTTGTAGGAGACAGAAGTTAATGGCTATACATTTACACTTGACTTTCTTAGTATTGGTGCTCCAATTAGAAGAAGGAAGGTTGTGCTAATCTTTCTAATGCATATTATCAAATATGATACCAATGTTTTTATAATACTTTTTTTTAGCTGCTTGTGAGATCTTGTGTTTCCACTAAAGGATTATAGCCAGGGGATGTTGGCATCTTGGTGGAAGATATAATTTGATAACGTTTATAGTATCTTTGCTTAATTTTCGTCATTCGAAGTGTTGTTACCTAAAAATTTTGAGATACCTTTTTGCTGCTTTACAAAGATATTTATGATTATTTATGTGAGATTTCATGAGATATTCTATTTATGATAGTCTTAGTTGTGTTAATAGTGGATGAATAGTGCTAGCATGTCTGTTGACATTCTTAAATCATAATGAAAAAATTATTTTCAGATTTTTTTTTTTTAAAATTAATTGATTAATTCTAATCAATTAATTTTAATTAACCAACTAAGTTTAATTAAATAATATCTTAGAAATCAATTGTGCGAGCTCTTCATTTCCTCTTATAAATTTTGGCTTATTTTAGATTTTATTAAATTAGATAAGAGCCGTGTTTAATTATTAAAACAGAAGTTCATATATATTCTGTTTTAATCATTCAAACATAAGGAAATCAAAGTTGTCAGATTTATCAATTCCATTAAATGAAACCAATTTAAATTTCTTGAATTTTGATAAATCATTCGATTGGCAGGAACTCAATTCCATCACTCTCCAACTTTTAGAAAAGTTTCAAAAAATTCGCGGAGGAATTTCGGCAGCCTTCCGGCGTCTCCTCCCCACCGAGGGAGAAATCGGGAAGGCATTTGCCGTAGTTTCTTCTCGCCCGGATCAAAGATCGACGGCGCGAGGTCTTCGATAGTTAAACCATCATACCCGGATCGAAGATCGACGGCGTATGGTCTTCAAAATTTATAACCATCATACCCGGATCAAAGATCGACGGCGTATGGTCTTCAATTTAAATTCTTCCCGATCAGATTTAAAATCGACGATTCGAGATCTTGTACTGATTTTATAAAAATTTGATTTATAAAATTTGTTTTAAAAATCTGATTTATAAAAGAAAATCTGATTCGAAATCAGATTCATAGAACTTGATTGATTTTTTTTTTTATCTGCTTTTGAATGAGATAAAGAGGAATATCCATCATTGCAAGTTGACAGTTGCAGCCAATTAGTCAAGGCTTTTAATATTTACTTATAAAATGGACAGGTTCATGGCAGAAAGTGCAATAATTATGATCTTTGTTTGTTTGGGTGGAGAATATATTCATTGAAGGCGGAAGTGCAGGCTCAACGACATGCAGAATGCATTTAGGCTTAGATTCAGCCGTGAGAGAAGAAGTCGAGTGAAGATTAGTGGCGGGATTAGGAGTTCGCAAAGGGTCGAATGCTTATCTGTGCAGGATTCGGCGGATGTGAGAGAGAAAACGGCTGCAGGCGAAGGGCGGTGAAGGCTTCGCAATAGAATTGCAAAATAAGAGATGAATTTTACCTTCAAGATTGGTTTCGCAATTGAAGGCAGACTCTCGATCGACGGCGAGTTTGCAATGGGAGGCTGCGTCAACTTTGTCCGGCGTTCAATTGGATTTGATTAACACAGAATCAGAGGGAAAGAAAAATGGATCCTTTTTTTTTTTTTTCAAGTTTCTGCTCTCCTTTTATTGCTGAATAACCGTTCTGAATCAAAGAACGGCATCGTTTGACGAAGTGGGGCCGGCTCGAGAGCGTGAAGAGATGCAACTCTTTAATTTTGAAATCTAATCTTCTTCTTCTTTTTTCAAAAGACTTCAGTTATTAACACTATTGGTCATAGTTTAAAAGGAGCCTGAAGATGAGATTAAATTATTAAATAAATTATGCTCCATATTTATTTTCGATAGTGATTTTTTTTTTTTTTACAACTTCCGTCTTCTTTCTCTCTTTGAGTGGAGAGATTTTTATTGAGACCAAATTTGTAACAGTTAGGAAGACATATGATCTGCCTCCTGTTTAGCCTCTATTGCCTTCTTAACTTGTTGTGATTTATGCTTTATTTGGTAAGGAAAGAATGGTAGAAAGTTTGCTTTTTTTTATTTTAATTGTTGGACTGCTGTGAATTTGAGCATCAAACAAGCTACTTTGAAGGAGATTTCATACTAAAAATACGTTATTGACATTAAGCAATTCCCCTCAAATTTCTCTGTGAGAATTTTCTTAATACCCATGAACAACTAGATTAAACAAAAGTACGAATAGCTGGAAGTTCTTTATCACAAATCTCTGCATTCAGAAGCTTACATGTATAATAAGCAATGAGCATTTGAATTCCTTCTCTCCAGAATCTATCATCCCATGAAATCATTAACATCTATCAAAGGAGTATAAAAGTATATATTTTTGTTTTGAACATAGGTCCAACAATAACAAACAAATACAACATTTTCATATAAACAAGTTTCTTGAGTTCTCTTCTAGCAGTTAACATGACAATCACTTTAACATTCTTGTCTAAAACTTTGATCTTATAATAATAAGATCATTTGATTTAGCTTTAGATCGATATATTTGTTCGAAAGAATCATAAACATTTTTTGTTAATCAACAATAACAGGTGGGTCAAAAAGAACTCCTAAAGAGGCAAAAAGGAACTCAATATAATTCAATTGCGATAATGCTAAATTTACCTGGGCTCCATTAAATATTCTTATAAAAGTTATCCAAATATTTAAAATAATAAAATTCATATTCATTATATACTTTAGAAGAAGTAAAGATTGATGCCAAAGGTAAATTTTATGTTATTTTATAAATAACGTTAAGTTTATTTTATTTATGTTTTTAATGTTGTGAATTTTATAATAATGCAAGTTATTTGCTATTATAATTGCATAACTCATTGAGTCTCATAGCTCACCAATTAGTTCATATTAGCTGTTATATTACAGGTAAAGAAAAGGAAAAGGTCATTGCAGAATAAGTTGTAATGTTATCTCATTGTATATGCTAGTGTTTAGCTCTGTTTATAAGTATACAGCTGAGGTATATAGACAGTTCGTTGGTTACTATTTGAGATTTTTATTAATGTCTCTATAAGTATGTGTTTGATGTAATTTTGAATTATTAGATAGTTCAATTTATGTAGTAAATGAAATCTTATTGGATTTTTTATATCGAATTCCAAATAATGAAAAGTATCATATGATAGATGTGGAAAAAATATTATGTTTATGCATGTGAGACTCTACAATACTGTTAAAAGGAATTGTGGGGTGTTACAGGTATTCTGCATAGCCTTCATGGTTAGATATCTTGACCTCAAGCCAAGTCGTAAGTCCTATCCTTTAAATAAAAACACCCTTGCCTACTCTTCATATACATTTAAGACTGGACTACATAGTTTTAAAAGCATTTAGATGGATTAGCTAGTAGCTCTTTCCGGGCAGAATTATAAATCCAGAGGTCAGACTGGCTGTGTGTCATGTGACGTATAGTTTATAAGTCCCTTTGCACTCCGTTAGGATTAAGTTCGAGACATTACCCCTTAGTATTTCTTACCTTAATTCTAGGATCTGAGGCAGATGTTGATCTCAATCACTTCATTAGCCCTCACCTTCCGGACATTTCCTCCTACACCTTTTATTGAAATAAAAGCCCCAACATTCTAAATGAAAATGATCAGCTTAAAAAAAAATTTGATTCTAAATCATAAAAGCCAACATAGGATATCTTGAGTACTTCTGAGTTTTTCTCAGAATCAAGTACTCTTACAGTTCATTTCTTTGACTCTCATTCCAAAAATCAAATCAAAGTTTGATCCCCTCTTGAAATTCCTAAAGATCAAATCTTTAAACAACAATTTCATAAATTTCAAAATGAAACATATAATAAATATTTTGATGTTTTTTTCAAAAAAAAAATCATTAGTCTAATCAAAATTTTTCTCAAATAATAAATATTTGAAATTTAATTAACTATAAGAGCTTGCCCCATAGGGGCATCTGTACCCCAGAATAAAATAAATCACTTCAACCAAATAGTATCTCTTATGGGGCATCTGTATGCCAGAATAAAATAAATTACATTCAACCAAATAGTGAATGCAGAAAAATCTATGTTTAAAATTCAAATTTTAAATTTTGTTATTGAGTCCATAGGGAAATGATATTTTTGACCTTTGGGATAATATATCTTTTTCTATGTTGTGCTCGATCACAAAATATGTAATCTATTGAGGATGACAAAATTTCTTCAACAAATGCCTGACTCTTGATAACATTATTGTCTCGACACTTGAAACACAATACCATCATCGAACTCTTGAAATCCTAATATTGATAATTTTAAGCACAAATCCTAGTTAAATGATTTGTTATTTCTCAATTATTATTAATATTTATCTTACTCAATTTCTTTAAATTAATTTTAAGATATAAAAGTTATATGTTAGGTCGGCCCAGGAGGGGCCAGCTGGACCGGTCCTCTTCTCCTCCAAGCGGAACAGGAAGGGGGGGGGGGGGGAACCATGTTGGGCCCAAGCATGAGTAAAAGCTAGTATTGGAGGGAAATTTTGAATGGGAATGACTTTTTTGGTATTTTGTAATTCTCCTTTGTGGTTAATTAGGTGCTTAGGAGGGAATTAGGGATTATCTTGAATTTGAATGTAATTTGAGATCTAGGGTTTGCGCTTGGGCTCTAGGCTATGACTAGAGATTTGGAGGGCTGTTTCTTCCCCTCGAATTGGAGAAACTCGTATCTTTCTTTACTTTCTCATTATTTGATTGAATGGGAGTTTGCTTGTGTTTCCTCTCCAAAAATTTGAATTTCTACTTGGTTTCCGGCTGGTTTCTTCTTGAAAACTTGTTGTTTTCCCCCAATTTTTGTTAGGTTTGCTTGCGAACTCAAGTATTACCCTTAGGGTTACTTGCAAACTCGAGTATTTCCTATCAAATTGGTATCAGAGCGTTGTCTTGGGACCTTTGGAGGCTGAAATCCTGAAATTTCAGCAAGGTATTTCCATCCGTAAGAAGATCTTTCGTAAAACTTGGGAAGAAAAATGGCCGGAAGGAAGGTTGAGGTGTTGGAAGGAGAAATATGTCAACTAAAAATCGAATTTGAGGAAAAAACCGCTGAATTTCAGAACCAATTTGCTTCCATCCATGAAACGATGGATGAGAGTTTCGTCGCTTTGGAAGAGATGATGAAGAAGATGCTTGAAAGCAAACAAAATCCGGCAATATCAGAAACTACCGGCGGCCATGGAAGGGGAAGAAATTCAAACCCGTTTAGGGGGAGGGAAAATCCGGAAGTGGAGGTTCTTGAGGGAGAAGATGGAATGCCTCCCCTAGAACCTCTTTCTAGGGAGGAGATGAGTATGGGATATGACCGATGAGGTGTTGATTTCGTCGGGAGAGGAAGAATTTCATCGCCGAGGTGTTGATTTTGAAAGAAAAATAGGGGAATACGATGAAGGGTTCGGGTATAATTGTCGGAGGGAAGATCATGACAGTTGGGGAGCACCTCCTTTTCGAGGAATGGGAGGTTATGGAGGATTCAGGAGAAACGGGGGAGACCCAAGGGCGAGGAAGTTGAAGATGCTCGTCTTTGAGGGCGAAGACGGCCATGGTTGGATCTACAAGGTGGAACGATACTTCGCCGTTAACGGGCTGACGGAGGAGGAGAAGCTGACTGCGGCAAGATTATGTTTGGAGGGGAAGGCACTTGCATGGTACTAATGGCGTGAAAGGAGGGAGCCCATCCGCTCTTGGAAGGAGTTCAAAGAAAGCTTACCAGAACGTTTCTGAGCCGATATGGGAGGAGACTTCTATGAGCAATTCTTTGCCTTAACTCAGGAGGGGACCGTGGCTGACTACCGCGGCCGGTTCGAGTACTTGGCTAGCAGATTAGATCATATCTCAGAGATAACTTTGGAGGAAAACTTTATGAAAGGGCTTAAACCGGATATACGGGCAGCAATTAGAGTTTTGGAGCCAAGGAACCTGGGGAAAGTCATGTAGCTGGCACAATTGGTGGAAGAACAGAGGAAGATGGAGAGAGTGGCTAGAAGCAGCTATTCATGGGGCTTACACCGGATGACTACCAACATTTTACCTTCCAAGGGATCAGTACCGAGGAGTTAGAAGGATGTGCCTAAGGAGAAAATTGGAGGGGGAAACGAGGGAAACTTCAAAAGGCTAACTGAGAAGGAGATACAGGAGAAGAGGGCCAAGGGGTTCTGTTTTAAGTGTGATTAGAAGTACATGCCAGGGCATAGGTGCTAAGATCAAACTCTTCAGGTTCTCATCGTCTATGATGATGATGAAGTTGAAGAGGGAGGTGGAAGTGGGTTAGAGACGGAGTGTGAAAGCTGTACGATTATCTGATTTCTGTACGGCTATTTGAATAACTGCTTTTAATGTGTTTTCTGATGTGAATTTCTGAAGATTTTGATTGGTGAGTGTAGTCTTGCTGAGCTGTTAGCTCATCCTTGTTTTCTGCGTGGTTTTCAGGTTCTGAGAAAGAGAAGGAAGTTTTGGATTAGAAGTTCTGTGTCTGATCTGTTATTAGGTATTTTGTACTTTTAATTTTTGTACAGTCATGGCTTTTCTGTTCTGTTTTGTTCTTTCTGTCTGTAAGCAATGAACTGTATTGTACTTGATTATTTTGATGAAAGAAATATAGATGAAATGTTTTATATATTTGGAAGTCTATAGCAGCTCTATGTTTCTGTTTGTTTTTACATTTGGAAGAAAGTTCTGAAGCAAGTCCCAAAACTAGATCCTGGATTTCAAGTTTCAAGTTCCGTCGTGACCCGATGCGAGCGGAATGCGTTCCGGTCGAGTTGGGTCGTGACAAACTTTAGTGGTATCAGAGCACTAGTTTTGGAACTTGGATTGTAAGACAGAGCTATAGGAATTGTTCTGTAAGTCTGTCGGGGTAGTTCTGGATTTTTATGATGTTGTTTTATGTGCATAGTTTTCTGTGTGATTATGGATCTGCCAGACCCAGATATGACTGATGGGCAGAGTGCTAGTCAGGTAGCTCCTGTGAATAGTACTGTCCCAGTGGTTGGTTCTGATACAATTTCTCAGTTTGCTACGTTGGTTGCTCAGATGATGAGCGAGACTCAGAGTAGGGCATCTACTGTTAGATCTGAAGATGTAGATAGACATCTACAGATGTTTTTGAGATTGAAACCTCCGAGGTTTGAGGGCACTGTTGAGCCCAGAGCAGCTGAGGATTGGTTATGAAGGTTGGAGAAGACTTTTGACGGTATGCAGTGTCCTTCGGACAGGAAGGTACAGTTAGTTGTTTTTCTGTTAGATAGTGAAGCTGAACGCTGGTGGACGGGCCAGCAGGAGGAGAAATTTTAAGGCAAGCTGAATTCTCTGATTACTTGGGAAGAATTTTCTGAGGTATTTCGATCGTGGTTTGTACCTCCTTCTGCAAGACAGCAAATGCAGGATACTTTTCTGAGGTTAGTTCAGGGGAGCAGGACAATTATGCAGTACGAGGCAGAGTTTACTGCTTTGGCACGATATGCTCCACAGTTGGTGAGTACTTCTGCTGAGAAGTGCTACAGATTTCTGAGGGGACTACGAGATAGTCTAAGGCACCCCCTGGTACCATTTCACATTTTTGATTTCTCTGAGCTTGTGGAGAGAGCTCGTCTGATAGAGAATGATCTGATGGCTACTCAACAGCGGTGGACTGCTAGTAGGAAGAGGTTCAGTGGTGATGCTTCTGGTAGTGGTTTTTTTAGACTTGGCAAGAAGAGATTTGCTTCTGGAGATTCTAGGAGGAGTGGACAGTATGTGTCCACTACAGTTTCTGGTAGTGGTAGTACTACTAGTTCTGGATCAATCAGTGGTGCACCTGTGTGCCAAACTTGTGGACGACGACATTTTGGCCAGTGCTACAGGATGACTGGTCAGTGTTTCCGATGTGGTCAGACAGGACATCGGATTGCAGAATGTCCACAAGCTAGATTTGATCGACAAGTTGAGTCCAGATCTGATAGTTTTGTTAGACCAGCAGGAAGGCCGAGGATAGTTCCTCCACGTACTGTTTCTGAAGGATCCTCTGGTAGAGTTGGTGGTTCAGGTTCTGTGACGAGGAGACCACCTAGTGGTGATCAGAGGGAGTCTGGTAGTTTTGCAGCTCCAGCTCCAGTTCAGCCACGTGTATATAGTTTAAATCAGCAAGAGGCTCGTGATGCTCCGGATGTGGTGACAGGTACGATTTATATTTCTGATCATCCCTGTCGTGTTTTGTTTGATTCTGGAGCCAATCACTCATTTCTTTCCGAGCGTTGTTTTGATGCTTTGCATCTGGATACTGTTTTGCCACCGGTTTCACTTTCTGTTCTTATGTAGGCTAGAAATAATTTGATTGCTCGTAAGTTTTGATTCTGTGAGATTGAAATTTCTGGCAAGAAATGGAAGTCGAGTTTGATTTTGTTGTCGTTTTCTTCGTATGATATGATTTTGGGCATGAATTGACTGAGTCTGTATGAGGCTCAGATTGACTGTTTGAAGAAGCAAGTGAGCTTGCTTATGGAGGGTGAGAGATGTGTATTCCAAGGATTAAGAGGCATTCCCTCCTGTTTGATTTCTGTGTTGGAAGTTAGAAGAATGTGGAAGAAGGGTTGTATGGTATTTTTGGCCTCAGTACGGGATATGAACATGGATGCGGGTTCTGTTTCTGATATCTTAGTGGTACGAGAGTTTTCAGATGTATTTCCTGAGGAGTTGGTTGGTTTGCCTCCGGATAGAGATGTTGAGTTCTATATTGATGTATTTCCGGGTACAGCTCCGATATCTAAAGCTCCGTACAGGATGACACCGAAGGAACTTTCAGAGTTGAAAGTTCAGCTTCAGAAGTTGGTTGATAGAGGATTTGTTCGTCCTAGTGTTTCTCTTTGGGGAGCACCTGTTCTGTTTGTAAAGAAGAAGGACGGGACAATGCGCATGTGTGTTGATTACAGAGATTTGAATAAAGTCACAATCAAGAATAAGTATCCGTTGCCACGGATTGATGATTTGTTTGATCAGTTAGCTAAATCTTCTGTATTTTCAAAGATTGATTTGAGATTTGGATACTATCAGGTGAAGGTAAGGGAAGCTGATGTGATGAAGACAGCTTTCAGTACTCGGTACAGGCACTATGAGTTTTTGGTTATGCATTTTGGGGTAACTAATACACCTGCTATTTTTATGGATTTGATGAACAGAGTGTTCAAGGAGTATCTGGATCAGTTTGTGATCATCTTTATAGACGATATTCTGGTATATTCTGCTTCTGAAAAAGACCATGCCGGACATTTGAGGATTGTGTTGGAGACTTTGAGGCAGCATCAGTTGTATGCTAAATTCTCCAAATGAGTACACTATAGGAAGGGAAGCACACCAGTTTCTTCAGTTTAGCAGCACTTGGAGAAAAGGGACAAGGTGTTGGAGGAGTTGAAGAAACATCTGATGAGGGCACAACAAATCATGAAAAAACAGTCGGACTCACATAGGAGGGACATGTAGTTTGAGGTAGGAGAGAAGGTGTTCCTAAAGTTACGCCCTTACAGACAGAAGAAAATTGCTAGAATGAGGAATGAGAAACTGACACCATGGTTTAAAATTGCGCAATATGAGGCTCACCTTAAGGCCCGCCTTTGTGCAATTCTAGTAAAAAACGCCTCAATGCTTACGCCTTGAATTTTTTTATGAGGCTTGCGCCTCAACTTGGTTGAGGCCCGCCTTGAGGCCCGCTTCGCCTCACGCTATATATATTAAAACATACATAAATCTAGAAGTAAATGCCCGACATTGGACTCTATAGAGAGGACGAAAGGGAGAAAACAGTTCACCATAATGATGATTCAAATGAAGAACCCCTTAGTGATGACAGTGCTGATGACTTATGAGTTCTTATGTGTGATATGTCATTGCTATTTATTTTTGGAAATTGGAATTATATGTTAATGAAAAGAATACTGGGATTTGGGAAAGATAGAATTTTGAGTTGAACTATATTTCATGTTGTCTTATTATTGAGATATTTTTGATTTCACTTCATATCTTATATTTTTTTATGTTTTATATTATTCACTCATTAATATATAAAAAATTTATCATTTTATGTTTACGCAATCTTTTGATTTTGAGGCTTACGCCTCAAAACGCCTTGAGGCTTACGCCTCGCCTCACGAATGAAAAACGCCTCAATACCCGAATACGCAATTTTAAACATTGACTGACACAGAGATACTTCAGCCCCTATGAGGTTTTGGATAGGATTGGGGCAGTGGTGTACCGACTGAAGTTAACTCCACCAGCTACCAGACACCCAGTCTTCCATGTGTCTCAGTTAAGGAGAGCTCTAGGTGAGCATGCCGTTAGTGCAGAGCTACCGTCTACATTAACGGAAGATTTGGAAGTAATGTTAGAACCACTGGAGCTGGTGGGAGTCAGGTCAGACAAAAAAGGCAACAATGAAGTGCTGATTAGATGGAGAAGCCTCCCCGATTTTGATGCTACTTGGGAGCCATTTGAAAGAATGAAAGATCAATTCCCTTCGTTTCACCTTGAGGACAAGGTGAGTCTTTGGGAGGGGAGTAATGTTAGGCCGGCCCAGGAGGGGCAGGTTGGACCGGTCCAGCTTGGAACGGTCCTCTTCTACTCCATGCGGAATAGGAAGGGGGGCCGGAACCCATGGTGGGCCCAAGCATGAGTTAAAGCTAGTATTGGAGAAAATTTTTGAATGGGAAGGGTTGTTTTGGTATCTTGTAATTTTCCTTTGTGGTTAATTAGGTGCTTAGGAGGGAATTAGGGATTATCCTTAATTTGAATGTAATTTGAGATCTAGGGTTTGTGCTTGGGCTCTAGGCTACGGCTAGAGATTTGGAGGGCTGTTTCTTCCCCTCGAATTGGAGAAACTTGTATCTTTCTTTGCTTTCTCATTATTTGATTGAATAGGAGTTTACTTGTGTTTCCTCTCCAAAAATCTGAATTTCTGCTTGGTTTCTGACTGGTTTCTTCTTGAAAACAGCAGATTTCTTGCTGTTTTCCCCCAATTTTGGTTAGGTTTGCTTGCGAACTCAAGTATTACCCTTAAGGTTACTTGCGAACTCGAGTATTTCCGATCATTATATTGAGTATTACCCATGCCTCTGTCTTAAATTTTTAACAATTGACGTGCCTGTGTCTATTTGTGCATCACAGGGAAAGACCTACCCTTTATGGAGTTGTGCATTACATCAGTGTTGTTAAGCTATATGTTTTCATATTAGGAATATCCAACACATGTGGTTCTTTCCATTCATATTGATTTAAATCAATCAAATTGTTTTTGTTGCGATATTTAGATTTAAGTACACCACATTCATGCTCTTCTAAAGTAATTGCTAATTATGCTGATTCTCATTTTGTGACCCCAGTCCTGGAAATAGCGTCTACATCAGCAGTTGGGTTTCTTCCTAATATTATATTCAAAAGAACTATCATGAAGATCTTACATACTTTTTTCTTGGCCTACTGTAGATTATTACTGGTTCTGAAGATGGCACTGCGAGGGTATGGGGTAAGCATACTCTTTTGTGTGCACTTCTTATTGATAAATTTTTGTTTTACTTTAGAAGGATGAAGTTGTGTATGTCTTTGAGAATCTAACTAATATGTGATACTTGGTTAGTATTTACTTCATCATAAAGATGCCATTTTTGAGAATGTTCACAACCAAATACCATATTAGTTGCTATGTAGTATATATTCTAAACTGATTGAGATAAGTATAGAAATTATGAGCAGATTTCATCTCCATTTAATGAGTATCATAGACTCATGAATCAGTAATTGCAGCATTTGAGTTCTGAATTAGAGTTCATTTTGTTTATAATTGCCCTAGATTACTCGATCTGTTTGACTCTATGATCTATGTTGTATAGGATTTAAAACTTGAAACGATAAAATGTTTTCTGCTGATGTTTGTAGAACTAAGTGCAGTGGAATATACCCGTTGTCAGTTGCATGACTTCTGAATTGAATTGACGGCAGCCTTTTAACTGCTTTTGCTCAGGCCTTATCTTCATTCAATCACTTTAAATACATGCTTATTTATTTTCTTCGAAGAGCTGTTGGCTCTTCGCTATCTGTTAAAAAATTCATTTGTCTTGAAAATTCAGTTGTATTCATGCTTATACAGACTACCATAAATGTATTTCTTTTGTTTCAAATCTTATAATGCATCCATAACCACATGCATGTAGACTGCAGAAGCGGAAGATGTGCTCAAGTTATATATCCTCAGAAGTGCAGCAAGTTGAAGGAATCTTCCTGGATCAGTTCCGTTGCACTTGATAATAGTGAAAGTTGGTTGGTAATTTCTTTTGCATCACTCTCTTAAAATGTTGCAATTAAGATCTTTAGTTTTTATAAACAAATGCTTTCGCACTGTTAACGACCTTCTTTTCTCTCTTTTCAACATATGAAATGATTATTATCATATCATTGACCGTGCTTGAATGGATTGTGCACTCGTTGGGAAAAACTTTAGGAATTCTGGTAGGCCGGATTTGAGCATTCACACTGCCAAAAAAATGTCATTGACGGAAAAATTTGTGCACCAAATTATTTGAATATTTTCTTCCAGCTTGGAAGTATACAGATTTATGACTTAAAATTGAGCTATTAAAATTAATTACAATAAAGTAGCACACACGAATTCGTGAGGTGACATCCTATGAGCACATGGATTAATGAAGTGGCACACAAGGAGCAAATCTAGCCATAATATTGGGAGGGTAAGCGTATTTGTTGATATCTCCCCTTAAACATATGTTGGTTAGTCAAGAAGCATAAATTTGCTTACAAGAAACTTATGTCTTTGCTTGGTCAATGCCTTTGTACATATGTTTGAGATCTAAAGGTTTTTAGATATCTGAGGAAAGAGATGATATGAGTATCAGGAGCTTCTTGAATTGAGTGACTATCAACTTTAATATGCATGAAACTCTCATGCTATATCAATTGGTAGTTATTTGGATGACACTTAGGGTCTGTTGAGACAGCCTTCTCACTGTTTTCCTTTTTAAATAGCAATTATAATTTCGTTTGGCTACTATTTGTTTGTTGTTTTCTTCTCACTTTTCAAAAAAAAATTGGTGGAAAGCTATTTTTTTGCAATCAGGATATCAAAGTTACTGATGTAAAACCACGTGCAAAGGAGTTTGTTTAAGAAATTTTAAGAATAGTTGACAATGAAATATCAATTAATAACTTATTGAAATAACAAGCAAATTCATCAAAGAACCTTAGTCTTCAACTAGCTTAGGCGAAGAAGTACACATAGATTAACCAAAACTCCTAGGTAACCAAAGATAGTAGCAATACCAAAAGCTATTAATCAACAATCTGCAACTTAATAATGAGAATTCTTGGGGATGGATCACTCAACTACAATAGGCTTAGCGGAAGAAGGTCTTTAGTATACCTAACGACGTCACGAGGATGGTAGCAACCCCAACGGCCTGGAACCACGGAAAGGTTGACGGTGGCGAGGATGGCGGGAGTGATTGACTATCGATGCTCCAATCGTTGTTTGGAAGTCGACGGTCGATGACGCTTGTAAGCGTAGGGACAACTCGATCCAAATAATCCCCAACGGTGGCGTCGTCTTCAAATCCTACATCGAAGAACGGAGATCGTAGGATGTTGAGATTTCCATCGACGTCGAACACAAGTCCCCACTCAAATTCGGGATCCGCCATGCATGCTTGACGTTGGAGAATATTCCAATGAGAAGGGAGGAAATATGTAGTGGTGAGGGAGAGCACTTGTAGATTGTGAAGAAAGAAGGGGAAGAAGAAGAGGAGAGGGGCGGCGGGATTCCCAAGGGGAGAGGGAGAGGCCGGCGGGTGCAAGGGGGATGGGCTAGGGTTTGGAGAAAATTAGGTTTAGTGGAGTATTTAGGGGATTAATCAAAATCTGAATTTTAATTTCGGTTTTGATTAGATTGGGAGGGAAATGACTTGAATTTTGAATTTCAAATCATAGGTATTAATGTATTAAATGGTGGAATTAAAGAGGGGAGCCAAGAGGGGAGGCCGGCGGTTATGAAGAGAGAGGGAGGAGTTTTAAATAAATCCTGAAATTAATTTCAGAATTTGAAATTTGGGAGGGAGATTTATTTGAAATTAATTTTAATTTCAAATAGGGGAGGGGTTTAATGTGGCAATTAATGAAGGGGGGAAGCCATGAGAGGCCGGCGGGTTCAAGAGGGAGAGGGGAGGAGGAGGGAGCAAGTTACGAACCTTCCAAATTTGCTTGTTTGCATTAGAAGGCTTGATTTTGCAATCCACTTCAATTTGAATTTCAAATTGATTTGAATTTGAAAACTTTCCTAATTTGGCTTTGCCAAATTTGGAAATTTTAGAACTCAATCAATTTTGAATTTTCAAAATTCGAACAAGTGGGGGATGGGGGAGGAGACCGGTGGTGGAGAGGCTTGGGAACGGGTGGAGGAGGTGGGGTAGTTGGCGGCCAAGAGAGGCCTAGGGCCGGCGGGTTGGGGGGGGGGGAAGGGGGTCGGAATGATGGGGATAGACCACGAGTCACGGACTCTTCAAATGACTGGTGGGTATTGCTTTTCGCCCTCATCTTGGGCTCTCGTTCTCCGCTCTAGTGCACCACAAGAAGAAGAAGAAGAAGATAACAAACAAGATTTTCATTCCAAATATTCATTAGCCCATTACAAAAGAAATGACCCATATATATAGGTCTCGACAAACAAGAAGAAATAAAGACCAAATTGCCCTTAGGGCCCCAACATGACTCAACTCAACATAAGGGTACAATAGGAAGACATAAAGAAAATAAAATGCATAAACAACTATAAATGTAAACTCTGAATCGTGGTCATCGATCTGCGATGCTTCCGGCGTTACACATTTTTGAACCTTTGATCGATGTCCTCATCAGTTACTTTCCCTAAAACTGTACAACAAACTTTATAAAATACAGTAGTCATTCCAAACAGACCCTTACAAAGTCAACATGGAGAGTAAGATTTTCTTTAGGAAACATGAGTTTAGATAGTAGTCCACATACATATCATATTTCAAAGAAAATAACCAGAATGATTCCCAAATAAAGGACTATTTTGGTCCTTCAAGACATTAAAAAAGGAATCAAAATAGTCTAAAAAAATAGGAATCAAAATAGTCTCATAGTGGGACAATTTTGGTTTCACTTTAAGGAGTTAAGGGACCAAAATGGCCATTTAATATAGTTGATGACTATTTTGATATTTCATAAAAAGTCAATGAATTATTTTGATCTTTTTCTCAATATTTAAACACTCTTCACACAAGGTTTTTTTTTTTACTCTTCTATGAGATCAAATAATCACCAAGGAGTATGCACCATGTTGTGACGAATAGGCAAGTATCATGATGCCCGGCCTAATCTATATCAATTTATCCCACCAAATGAAGAGAACTATGTGGAAAGAATAAACCAAAACTCAGTGTTCTAGTAAGATATTGAATAATTCGACGAATGACAACTATATGTAAGTGATGCGAATTTTGCATAAATTGAATTGTTGTACTACAAAGTAAATATCTGGTCAAGTAATACTCAATTGGTTTAGACTACCAACCAATTCTCTTTACATTGTGGGACTTGTGTGAAGATCATCTTCTTCACTATGGTCCTTTGTGTTTGCTTCTAATGAAGTATCCATAGGGAAGATTTATTTTGAAAACCTATCGAAGTAATTAGATTTCATGTACATTTATGTTTCTTTAGGAATGTGCTAAGTGAATTAGTTTGTACTTCCAATTTTAAGAAGTGAGGACCTCAAGATTCTTCATATAAAAGGTGATCTAAAGTTGTTGTAGATGATTAATTTGGGCCAAACATATCCCATCCATAGCTTCGTTCCAACAATTATGTTTACCATAATAATAGCTTATTTCCAACAATTAAGAGCAAGTGGCTTGCCATTACAACCTTGTGCATTACAACAACAACATGCCTTTATGACCTACCATTACAACCACATGCACTACAACAACAACATGCCTTTATCCCACTGTGGGGTCTCGACTATATGAATCATTTTTCTTCATTATGTCCTATTAAAAGTCAAATTCTCATTTAAATCTAATAAAAATATTATTTTTAATATTTTCTAACCAAGTCTTTTTAGGTTTACTTTTATCTTTCTTAATATATGTCAGATCTAATACAGCTACTCTCTTAATAGGGTCATCAGAAGGCCAACAATTTATGCATTCAAATCAACTAAGACGACTCTCTCTAATCTTATCTGCCATTAGGGCTGCTCCAACTTTTTCATGTATATAATTGTTTCACATTCTATCTCTAAGTGTAAAACCATTCATCCACCTAAGCATCTTTATCTCTACAACAATTATCTTAAGTTTATGCTTCTCTTTTAATAGCCAACATTTTGTGCCATAAAGCATTGTAGCCTCACCACAATCTTAGAATTTTTTTCCTCAAGTTTGAGGGATACTTTTCTATCACACAACAAGTCCGGTGCACTCCTCCACTTCAACCATTCAACTTGAATTCTGCTAATAACATCCACACCTATTTCAACTTTGCTTGGAACAATAGACCCGATATATTTAAAGCATATGATAAAGTTCCAAGAGAAGTGCTTTGGAGAGTTCTTGAAAAGAAAGGAGTCAATAATGCTTATATTCAAATCATTAAAGATATGTATGCAGGAGCTATTACTTGTGTTCAAACACAAGGAGGTTTGACCAAGTATTTCCCTATTTCGGTTGGGTTACATCAAGGATCAGCCTTAAGCCCATATCTTTTTGCTTTAGTCATGGATGTTCTGATGTTATCAAATATTTCTGTATTTTTATTTTTATTCGAACAATAGTATGTTTTATGTTCTTTTCGTTTTTTAGCTATCTAATGATGAAAAAACATCCAATAAACATGGTAGGTTGTGCATGGGGCTTGGTAGACCTTTGGTTTGCTGGCTCGGTTGGTCCTTGGCTGCTGCTGGTTCACGGGTTGGCTGTTTTGGGGCCTATGGTGATGTATGGAGAAGGTTGGAGTTAAGCTCATTCTCTTAGTTGCTTGAGCTGATGTCTAGTAGCTCATTAATGTTCTAAAGGTAAGCTCATAAAGTTGGATTCAATTTTGGAGTGGACTTGTCCCTTCTCCTTCCCCTTTCTTCTTGTCTCTTGGGAAACCGTGGCTTGTTTTTGTGCTGGCTAAATTCCGTGCCTTGGATTCCACGGTTGGCTGCTGTTTTCGAGCATTGTCTCCTTGGTTCCCACAGTGGTTGTTGGTTTTCCGAGCTGGGGGTTTTCCCGTGGCTTTTGATGCCTTGGTTCCGTGCGGTTCCTTTGGTTCCCGTGGTTGCTCCTTCGGTTCCTGAGCTGGGCTATTTTCCGTAAAAAGCAAATAGGGAAATTCCATGATTTGATGCTTAGGTTCTTGTGGAAATTAATTAAAGTGGCTGTTGGTATTCTTCTATCTTGCCTATAAATATGAGATGTTTTTGTAAAGAAGAGTAGTTGATTATTGTGAGCAAATTTGCCATTGACCTGCGGGTTATTGGAAAAGCTTGCTAGCTTGTTCCATTCTTCTTCTCATCCCCTCTGGAAATCTTGCGAGCTCTTTCCACCCTTCGTATTGGCTTCTAACCTCTTTCGTCTCTCCGCAAGTTCCACTCCATCTGTATCCTTCTTCTTGAGCTTTGGTGGTGATTGTTGGCTGACTTGGAAGCATCTGTTGGAAGAATTGGACGATCTTGCTGTGGTGGACCATCGGTTTGCTAGCCTTATGCACTTATCTTATTTAACCTGCAATTCGATGCATGTGAGGAACCCGCTCTGACGGTTGTCTGAAGATAGTGTTGTTTTTATTTTCTTTGTTTCTTAAAAGTCTCTTCGTGTTTTCTTGTTAGATTTCGAGTGTTTTAGTTGATTACTTATATTTTAATAGAGTCTGGTCTGAGTTCTATCCATTGTTCTCTTTGTTTCAGTTTTCTTACTCTTGTGCTTACATCATGTTCTCACTAGACATTTGCAAGAGGATGTACCTTGGTGTATGCTTTTTGCTGATGATATTCTTCTTGTTGATAAGACTAGAGAGGGAGTTGAAGGTAAACTTGAATTGTGGAGGTCAACCTTTGAGTCTAAAGGTTTTCGCTTGAGTAGATCTAAAACGGAATATATGGAGTGTAATTTTAGTAGTAATAGACCTAGTGAGGGGATTGTGACTTTGAGCGATCAAGTCAGTAATAAGAGTACACGCTTTAGATATCTTGGATCTATTGTTCAGAGTGATTGTGAAATAGATGGGGATATTATCAGCAGAATTCAAGTTGGATGGTTGAAGTGGAGGAATGCATCGGGCTTGTTATGTGATAGAAATGTACCCCTCAAACTTAAGGGAAAATTCTATAAGATGGTAGTGAGGCCTGTAATGCTTTATGGTGCCGAATGTTGGCCATTAAAAGAGAAGCATAATACTAAGTTAAGTGTGGCCGAGATGAGGATGCTCAGGTGGATGAGTGGCTTCACCCTTAGAGATAGGATGTGAAATGAGCATATATACGTGAAAAGGTTGGAGTAGCTCCAGTAGAAGATAAGATTAGAGAGAGTCGCCTTAGATGGTTTGGTCACCTAAAAGACGGCCTTCCAATGACCCGATTAGGAGAGTAGAGGTATTAGATTTGACTTGTGTTAAGAAAGGTAGGGGTAGACCTAAAAAGACTTGGTTAGAAAATATTAGGAATGACCTTTCTTTATTAGATTTAAATGAGAATTTGACTTTTAAGAGGACACAATGAAGAAAAATGATTCATGTAGCTGACCCCACGTAGTGGGATAAAGGCTTGATGTTGTTGTTGTTGTTGTATGCTTTTTAATGAATTGATTACCCAGTGTCACATTCCCACCACTAAATCTGTTATCACTAAAATTATACTTCATGTATTCAATTTTAGATCTACTCAAACGAAAACCTTTAAACTCTAAAGTTGACCTCCATAATTTAAGTTTTTCATCAATTCCCCACATGCACAGAAAGTGAAAAAAAAACATAATATTAGGATGCCTAGAAGGCTGTGCATCTAAATTGTGCAAGTATTTTATATTTTTAGAGGGATATAAAAAAGTCATAGAATGATCACTGCTTGCTTTGAAGCAAGCTTGTCACTCATAGCGTCCTAAGATCTAATGATATATCATTCTATCTTTTCTGGTGGAATGACACATCATTGCTTGAAAAGAAATTAATTATTTTTTTTTAAATTTTAAGAGTTGTAGTGTTTGAATAAGAGAGAAAAGTTTATTGAATTGAGAGAAACAAACTTGCTAAGGGTTTTACTTGGGACTTTGTAAAATTTATCTAATTGGGTAAGGTGAATTTAAGATGAAGGCTTCTAAAGTGGCTTGTGGTTAAACCACTTATTTTGGCTTAGTGATGAAAATTTAGAATGTGTTTAGATGATGAAATACCTCCTTAATTTGGTTCGATAAGTAGGCATTAACTTTGAGGCTGAAGGGGAGAGATTTTATAATTAATTTGAGTCAAATAGAAATGCTATGACTTTTTAGCCTAGAGATTTTGCCCTCATTTTGCAAGGAATTTATGATCTGAGTTCTGGTTTCCTATAGGCGCAAGCCCCTATAGTTAATTACCCCTCCCGATAAAGAGAGAGAACTTTCGATTAAGGCTAGTCGTCAATCAGATACTTATATTACACGTGGTATTTGGCATATAGTAGCAGCAATGGATATTTGGAAATTTGGAATTTGAAGGGTTTGGATGGGAAATTTAATATTTAAAATTGGAAATTGCACCATCTTGCACTTAAAGTAGATGGTGGGGGAATGGATAATAGACCCGATCAAGATCTTATGGTTCCGTCGTCCCGGGCCATCGTGGTCCCCGGTCTACTTAGTTAGAGGAGGTAGTCGACCCAACCTGACAGAAGGATCCTTGTCGGCAGCCATGGGTTGTTTGATCTAAGGGGACCTTGTAGACCTAGGGTGAATGTTTGTCTAAATGGATAAATTTGAATCCACCTTAGCTGACAGAGGGATTTGTGCCCTATCAATCATATCATATTGATTCATATCTCAAAGATTTGATGTCACTAAGGAACGTATTGGCTCTGGCCATAATCGGTATTTTGTGGTGCCATTTGGCGGCAAAACCACTCGGTTCAGAGGGCCCCGTGTCATAACCGTTTATCCTGCGGTGCCATTTTGCGGCGAAACCGCTGGTTAGAGGACACGTACCACGTCCTTACTGACAGGAGATTATTTGAGAATGGATCTTAGTAATATTTTCAACTAGGCATTAGTTCTATGTGAGCTCAAGTAAATTTTAATTTGTTTACCCCGGCAAATTGTTGCAGAGGATGGATGAAAATTTGCTATAAGTATGGATGGATAAGTTCAATTTTAAATATTTTTGGGATTTTTGGATTTTGAATGGACTTTTGGGAGGCATTTGAAAATATTTTTGAACCCCTCCGGTTGAGATCTGCATTCAACACGGCCATCATCAGGGTATTTAGGGACATTTTCATTCAAAGTTTGAATCTTGTCAACCCTATCAACTTGCCAATAGGGGATCGGGTTTCCTAGACTTTGTGCCCTTAATAGTGAATTCTCTTGATTATAGGCCTTAAAGGCCTAATATGAATGTATTAAAACAAATACACTGGTCATCGTAACCTTATATTTGTTTAATGGTTCAAACCTTGTTAACTCCTATTGATTCGTATAGAAGGATTGGGTTCGAACTTGAAATTCACCAATCATTAAAAAAGCGGACGAGGCGTTCGCATTTAGTCGCACCTCGAGTCGAGGCGGAAGTCATGCATATCGGGGCTTACACCTCGAACCATCCAGCGAAGCCTACAATTTTTTCGCATGAGGCATACGCATTAGAGTGTAACGCCTCGAGGCAGTATGAGGCACCACATCGAAATTTTTTCTTCGATATATATGTAAATACAACGCAACTGATTCGTGTTGGTGTATTCGCGTATAGGATTAGGGCTTTCTATGAGAATTGAAAGACGAACTAGAGGCGAAGCCGTGAGGGAAAGAGACGAAGTCGTGAGGGAAGGAGACGAAGCCATGAGTGTAGGAGACGAAGTCCGAAGGAGACAACGCAAGGAAAGAAATGAAGTCGAAGTTGTGAGTGCAGGAAATGTTCAGGCATTGGTTAGGTCGGAAGAGCAGGTACGTGGTGTTGTGTCCTTGACTTTGACGTGCAGTAACGAAAACTTGAATAACTCTTAAATCGGCTTTCTTTCATTCGTCCGCTCAGTACATGCTCGGTACCGAGCAGGTTCAAGCTTGGTATCGCTCAGTACATGCTCGGTACTTAGCGGTACATGCTCGGTACCGAGCAAGTACCGCTCGGTACCGAGCAAGTATATGCTCGGTACTTAGCGGTACATGCTCGGTACCGAGCAAGTACACGCTCGGTACCGAGCCAGTACCGCTCGGTACCGAGCAGTACATGCTCGGTACGCTCGGTATTGAGCATATACAACAAGCACAATTTCAAAATTACTCTTATAATATAATTTTGTTCCGGGGGCGCTGTCCCCGGAAACCCCTGCAGACTGGTATATTTTTTGTATTCATGCTTTTTTATTATTTGTAGTACAAGTAATTGTTAAAATATGTCCTATTGTTAGCATGACTAGTGGCCCAAGAAGGAAATATCCTACATGGAAATATGGAACTCAAGTTGAAGTGTCAGGCGAAAGTGCAAAGAAGGGAAATGTTTATATGAAATGTAATTTCTATGAGAAACGCATAACTGGTGGCATCAAGAGATTGAAAGATCATCTAGCCTGCACTCATGTCAATATGGGACCATGTGCAAAAGTTCCTGATGAGGTGAAAAAGGAATGTACAAATTATTTAAAGAAGTTTGTCATCACAAAGGAGGTCACACAAAGAATATGGAAGAGATAATAGGAAACTCTTCTTACTATGGATCACAGCATGAAGGTTCCAGTACTAGAAGACATCTAATTTCTTCTGACAGAGGCAGTCAGGGGCCCATGGATAGATTTATGCTAAATATTGATAACGAGAAAAACATAAATACTCAGGATATTCAACCTCCTACAGCTACAAAAGAACTCAGGAACAGAGTTTGTTTGGATATCGCCAGATTCATATATGAAAATGAGATTCCATTTAATGTTGTTAGGAGTCCGTCGTGGATCAATATGTTACGATCTGTTGGAAACTATGGAAGAGGATTACAACTTCCAAGCATGTATGAGCTGAGGACTTGGATGCTGAATGAGGAGGTTAAGACAACTTCAAAAATGGTGGATGATGTTAAGAAGACTTGGAATTAGATAAGAGTGACAATAATGTCAGATGGTTGGTCAGATATTCGACATACAAGTATTATTAATTTCTTGGTCAACAATCCATATGGAATAGTTTTTCTCAAATCAGTAGATGTTTCAAGCTTTGTAAAGGATGCACAATTATTGTTTGAAATGTTGGATGAAGTTGTGGAGGAAGTGGGAGATGCCTTAGTAGTACATGTTGTTACTGATAATGCAAATGCATACAAAGCTGCTGAAAGAATGTTAATGGAGAAGAGGCCTCACCTTTATTGGACTCCTTGTGCTGCACATTGTATTGACTTGATGCTTGAGAGGTTCGGACAATTGACTAAACATAAATCAGTCATATTGAAGGCCAAATTTGTTAGTAAGTTTATATACAATCATTTTTGGGTACTCAGCTTGATGAAAAAATTCACTGACAAGGAAATTATTAGACCTGCTGTTACCTGCTGTTACAAGATTTGCTCTGCATATTTAAGTTTGCAGAGATTCAAGAAGTTAAGACAACCTTTGGAAGCAATGTTGCTTCTAAAGAGTGGGATAAAAGTTCAAGGGCCAAAAAACAAGAAGGAAAATAAGTTAAAAAGATTATTATGAAAGACGATTCATTTTGGCGCAGTACAAATTATGCTTTGAAGACAACATGATCATTAGTAAAGGTGCTTAGAATGGTTGATGGTGAGAGGGCCCCAGCTATGAGATTTATTTATGAAGCAATGAATATGGCTAAAGAAGACATTGCAAAAGAATTGGGAAGTCAAAAAAGTGCCTACAAAGAAATATGGGATATTATAGATGAAAAGTGGGATCGACAATTACATCAACACTTACATGCTGCTGCATACTATTTAAATCCCCAATTTCATTATGATAAGGATTTTCATGTTGACAAAGAGGTGAAAATTGGTTTGTATGCATGTATGGACAGACTCATTTCTGAAGAAGACTATCTCAAAGTCAATGATCAACTTGAGGATTTTCATTTGAATAAGGGGATGTTTAGATTTAGAGCAACACAAGCATGCTACTAAACACGATCTCCTGGTATGTTTATATTTTAGTATTTATAATTTTAATGTTAATATTTATATTCAAGTCTTCTACTTCAACCAATATTCATAAAATAATGTTTGTCTCATGTAGAACGTTGGTGGACTCAGTTTGGACATAATGTTCCTGAATTGAAAGCTTTTGCAATTAAAGTTCTTAGCCTAACGTGTTCGGCTTCTGCATGCGAGCGTAATTAGAGTATCTTCAATCAAATTCATACAAAGAGAAAAAATCGATTGGCGGCAGATCTAATGAACAAACTAGTTTATGTTATGTTTAACAAAAAACTGAAAGATAGACATCTCAAATTGCAAAATCAAGGAAATATTGAGAATGAAATTGACCATTTGCTTGTTGATGAGTTACAATCTGATGATGAATGGGCTACTCCTAAGAATGCTGATGTATCTGAAGTTAAAGCAGAAGGAGAAAGCCATGTTAATGACAAAGACAATAAAGCAACTACCCAAGTATATAAAAGAAAGAAACAAAGTGAGATTGGAGCTTCAAAAAAAATTAAAGGTATTCTTAAATATAATGAATTATTTTGTATGTTACTATTGTTTTATTTTAGAGCTAATGAAATATTAACTAATATAGGAGATAAATGAAAAAAATATTATAAATGAAGAAGAGTTGGAGGATGACTTTGACATTAATTATGAAGATTCTTCTAAAGACAATCAAAGTGATGATGAGCCTGCTTTGGGTCTTGATCCTAAGGGGATGTTTTATTTTTAAGTGAGTTTATTTTAAATCTTATAATCCAGTAATATTATCTTAAAACAAATCTTCAAATTCATAGTTGACATAATATTTTGTTATTTTTTGTCATTATTTATAATTTTAAATTAATTTATTTTAATCGTTTTGAGGCTTACACCTCGCCTCGCTTAGAAAAAACATCTCGATTTCCGATTTTGCCTTTTAAAACCTTGGAATTCACTTATCAGCCCGCGCAGCATCCCTAGACGTCACGTGTGTACCAATAACACGCTCGTCGAGGCCCATGCGGGTGTTTGGGGGCATTTTTATAAAAACCCTATCGACTCCTTTTTATCTGCTTAGGAGGATCGGGTTCGAATTTAATAATCCGCACAGCACCCCTAGACATCACGTTTGTACCAATAACACGCTCGTCGTGGCCTATACGGGTTTTATGATTGCTTTTACCCCTTTTAGTGTACCTATGTGTATACAAACTATGGTGTACGTGCGGGGGTATTTTGAAATATTTGTGAACGCCTTTTGTCCGCTTGCATGGATACTGCGAATCTGGTGGCATGAAGTAGCAGCTTCTGGATCAGTTATTTGCTGCTTTGTACAGGTAGACTGTCGTGCACTACTTACATGATTTGCGCAGGTAGATTGTAGTGCACTAACTAATATCCTGCTTTTTGTCATAGGAGCTTGCACTTGTCGTAGTACTTCAATATTTGCACACAGACAATATGTTGGATGCACGACTACTATTCATCAAGAAACTTGTAAGCCTCTAGAATCTTATCCAACTCAATGTGCAGAACATAGTTGAATTGAGATTCACTCAATCTTGATTTGATCTGATTTTCTCTTTCCAGAACTCATATAGAAATCAATAAGTGATTTATCAATTATGTCATCTTCTTTGTTTTCTATTGTTGGCTTGAAGAACTAATCATTTCTACCTTGGATGATTGTATCCTTACCAATGCCTTACACTTTGAAGTCAGTGACCACTATCTTGAATCAATAACTTATCATTTTCACCGTATTATCGAATTCTGTCATATTTAATGTGGAATGGATCTTTGGTATCAGCTTATGATCATCATCATATAATGTGTTATCATCCACTTTGATTTGTCAATATGTTACTGTGTCTATATTACAGGATAATCATTATAGATCTTTTGTATTTATCCGTAGATAGCACGCCATATGTACGACAAGTCTCCTTTCATAATTCGTAGGCATTTACATTCGTTGTAGTCATTCAATATTTATAAAGAACTACTGTATTCATTTGTAAGCTAGCTCCACATCCATAGCAGACTGTTGTATGCATCTATAAGCAAGTGCAGTCCTTTGATTATTTGTGGGACACTATGTTTCTTGTATATGATTTCTTGGTGTCATTGAGAATTTGTATGTTAGCTTGTGCTAGTTGTAGGAGAGTCATATTTCGACTTGAACTCAGTATGCAATCTTCAAACATTTCTTCTTTGCATTACCACTCTCTTTCTTTACATATGCATATAGGAGATATTATCGTTTGCATATGATTGACCAAATATTGTGGCTTGCCATTGAATTGCATTTGGAGTTTCTTGATCAGCACAAGCTTTGTGTTCATTTATATCCACTTGAATGATTATGATTCGCTTAGATCTTAATTACTCATTCATCGATCCGAGGTTTGGTTCCACATACTCCATTCCAGTTCAAGTTCCTTAGAGCTTATATTCATTCAAGTCTAGCTCTTTGTGATCCACATCGTTCAAGTTATTTGCACTGTACAAATCAATTTCATTGTAGTTATCCCGAGTTAACAATATCAAGTCATTATTCTTTCAAGTTCAAATCAAAGTCTTCTGCAGTGTCTTTGCAAGTGCCTTATTATTCAAATCTTTGTTCATATCATTTGATTTTCAAATAAAATGCAAGTTCAAGTTCATTGGATGCTTAAATCAAGTTTGAGTACAAGTGCATCCCTTGTTCTTGTCAGCTTCGGTCCACATTCAAGTTCAAGCTTAGTCTAAGTCCAAGATAGTCCATGGTTCTGTTGTTCAAGTTTAAGTCCCAAATAAAGGTCCTATGTGGTCTTTGAGTTTAAATTCAAGTATAGATTGAGTTCATTTAATGTTCAAGCTCAAGTCCAATTTCATTATTTTTGTTCAAGTCCTTGTCCTTTTTGGACAAAAATTCGGCAGCCTTCCGGCGTCTCCCCCGTTTAGGGGAAAAATCAAGAGGCAACATTTCCCCTCAACGTTACGTAAGCGCTTCAGGTAGATGTCAAAATGACAGCGCGGTTGCAAATTATTGTTAAAATCCCCGCCCGCTACGTGAGCGTTTAAGGGTTTGGAGCACAAGTTAAAAAGAGCACAAATTTTCCCCTTCTGCACTACATGAGTGTTCAGGGGTACTTATATTAAATGATATATTTTTTTAATCCCCCTCGCCGCAAGCGTCGCACCGGTTTCCCTCCCTACAACGCTACTTGAGCGCGTAGGGGGTTTGTCGGCTTGTTGCTAGCATTGAAGAAGGATTTTGGGTCGTTGCGAGCGCCGTGCCGGTTTCCCTCCCTACAACGTTGCGTGAGCACATAGGGGGTTTGCCAGCCCGTTGCAAGCCACGAGAAAAGAATTTTTTTAAAAATAATAATAATATTATTATTAAAATAATAGAAACTATATTATTATTATTAAAACTATATTATTATTATTATGAAAATAATAATAATATAGTTATAATAATAATATTAACATTAAATGCACTTAGCATCAAAACATTGAAGTGAGGGAGAGAGAGAGACACCTCGAGCTGATTTGGGTTTTAAGTAAATGAATATATGAGGAGGTGATGGGTTGAGTGGATTGAGTCGGCTGAGTTGGGACTGAGTTTTCGAGTGAGTTGAGTGAGTGAGCTTGGGGATTAAAGGGGCTGCTCGGTTCGGCTATGAGAGGGTATCGGGTAGGGTGGCTGTGGAGTGCGGCTAAGGTAAGGGAAATGCCACCACCCTCTCTCTCTCTCTCTCTCTCTCTCTCTCTCTCTCTCTCTCTCTCTCTCTCTCTCTCGGCTTGGGTGAGAAGGCTTAAGAGGGGCGGCAAGGGTTAGAGAAGATGGAGTCCGGGTCTGGAGTAGAGAAGGGAGATCGGAGGTCAGGATTGGCTATGGCTTCGACTCACAGGGAAGGAGGAGCTAGGAGCTGCGAATGGAAGCCTCGGCTGTGGGAGAGGGAGGTAGGAGGTCAGAGGGTTGTGGCTTGGAATCAGGAGGAGATCGACGGGACGGCTGGGGGATTTCGCGTGTGTGGAGATGTCGGGAATAGAAGAGAGGATTTTTGTCACCGAGAGCTTCACAAGTTTCTCGTTTTAAAAGCATCGGGGGCCATTTGATCGAGACGAGAGCGGGATCCCTGCAGAAATCGCGGAGAAGAGACCGATTCGGCGCCGATTTCAACAGGATTTCGGCACGATTCATGGATCCAATGAATTAGAGTAGGTATGCATTTCGTTTCATTCCTTTTGGGTGTTATATAGAGGTCAACATTCAATGAAATTCCTGAAACTTTGGCAAGCTTCAAATGACCGTGCTTGAAGGGAAAAATGACTCCTAAGCAAGTTTCTTTCTTCTTCTTCTTTTCTTTTTTTTTTTCTTTTTTTTTTGTTGAGAATGTTTTGTATTCTTTAAAATATGCTCTATCATTTCTATAGTCTTAAGCAGGTTTTAGAATTAATTTTAGCATAATCTAATGACCTTCGAAGTGTATGAAATGATTTTGAATTTTGTTTTTTATGAATTTTCCAAATTTAAAGCAACTAATCATGTTTATTTTAATTCTCTAAGTCTCACAACAACAATAACAACATAAGGCTTTTATCCCACTCTATGGTGTTGGCTACATGAATCCTTTTTCAATTCTCATTTAAATTTAATTAAGAAAATGTCATTTCTAATACTTTCTAACCTAGTCTTTAGGTCAACCTCTTTCTTTACATATGCCGGATCTAATACATCTAGTATCCTAACCAGATGATTGGAAGGCCGGTGTTTTATATGAATAAGCCATCTAAGGCGACTCTCTTTAATCTTATTTGTCACTGGAGCTACTTCAATCTTTTCATGTATATACTTGTAAGTCTTACCAAATGCAAAAAATGAACTTGATTAGCTTTACCTATTGTGTGAAATGAAACATAAACCTTTGAGGGTCTACGAAAAATACTACAAGTATAGAATAGCTATTTAATGTGAAGTATACAAAATCAGGACCTCAAAATTGAACTATACAATTAATTACAATAAAGTAGCACACAAGGATTGGTGAGGCGGTATCCTATAAGCACATAGGTCAACAAGGTGGTACGAAATGAGCGAATCTAGCCATAATACAGGGACGGTAATTGTATATGTTGAAATTCCTATTTTACTTCCCTATCCGCACCCCACCTATTTTAGAAGAAAATATTTTACAAAACTCTCTAAGATGTCATCCAGACACACTCCACAAATTCCTTTTGGGCGTAATTTACCTTTTTGAGCAGATATATTATATCGTGTTTTTCCATTAAAGAATCAGTGCTTCAAGTTTTTTTATGTTTATGTGATCATAAGTTAAAAATAGAGTAAACTATCCTGTCTTTTGTTCTCTGCTAAGTGCAGAATATATTATGATACTGAGCATTCCGTTCTTCTCAGGTCTGTGGAACAGGTAGAGGTTTATCAGCTTGGAGCCTACTTTCATACGAGTGTATTTTCAGCTTTGATAGCCATGCCCCAATTCAAGATCTATTGTTTCATGATAATCAAGTAAGTTGCTAATGATGATCCGTCCTTTTTGTTATATTTCTAGTTCAAACCAATGCTTATTGAAGAAACAAATAAGATATCAAATTAATCTAAGGTGTTCTTCCCAGTTGATTTTACTTTTGTTTAATTTTACTTCTACAACAACAACAACAACAACAAGCCTTTGTCCTACTATGTGGGGTCGGCTACATGAATCCTTTTTCGCCATTGTGTCCGGTTAAAAGTCAAATTCTCATTTAAGTCTAATAAAGAAAGATCATTTCTAATATTTTCTAACCAAGTCTTTTTAGGTCTACCTCTACCTTTCTTAACATAAGTCAAATCTAATACCTTAACTTTCCTAACCGGGTCATCGGAAGGCCTCCGTTTAATGTGACCAAACCATCTAAGGCGACTCTCTCTAATCTTATCTTCCACTGGAGCTACTCCAACCTTTTCACATATATGCTCATTTCGTATCCTATCTCTAAGGGTCAAGGCACTCATCCACCTAAGCATCCTCATCTTTGCAACACTTAACTTAGTATTATGCTTCTCTTTTAATGGCCAACATTCGGCACCATAAAACATTGCAGGTCTCACCACCATCTTATAGAATTTTCCCTTAAGTTTGAGGGGGCCTTTTCTATCGCACAATAAGTCTGATGCATTCCTCCACTTCAACCACCCAACTTGAATTCTGCTGATAATATCCCCATCAATTTCACCATCGCTTTGAACAAGATATTTAAAACGTGTACTCTTATTAATGACTTAATCGCCTAAAGTCACAATCCTCTCACTAGGTCTATTGCTACTAAAATTATACTGCATATATTCATTTTTAGATTTACTCAAGCAAAAACCTTTGGACTCTAATGTTGACCTCCATAATTCAAGTTTACCTTCAACTCCCTCTCTATTCTTATGAACAAGAAGAATATCATCAGCAAAAAGCATACTCCAAAGTACATCGTCTTGTAAATGTTTAGTGAGAACTTAATTTTACTTATGAATCCATGATGCAGGCAAAGGGGGGGTCAAATCAAACCCAAAAATATTTGGTTTTTGACTTCCCTTGAGCTTACTAGCTCAATCAATAAATTTTGAGCTTGAATTTAGCTCATTTATGAGCTGGTTTTTAGTTCATTTATTGAACTAAAGGTTAGCTCATTATTAGCTAGGTTTTAGCTCATTAGTTATCTTAATTATGTAAGTATTTATAGTATTTATGTCTTAAATGTAAGTTTGTCCCTTGAGATTCCAAAATGGCTTTTGGAATCCCTAGGTTAGTTGTTTCCCGTGCCTTGGCTCCTTGGCTTCCACGGGTTGGCTGTTTCTGTGCCTTGGCTCCTTCTCACGGTGGGCTGCTGGTTTTCCGAGCTGGGGGCCTTTTCATGTCTGTTGATGCCTCGGTTCTGTGCGGGCCTCTTTGGTTCCCGTGGCTGCTTCTTCGGTTCCCTGGCTGGGCTATTCTTCCTTGAGAAGCTGGGGGCTTTTCCATGGTTTGTGGTGCTTGGATTCCTGTGGGAATTCAATTTATTGGCTGTTTGTATTCCTCTTTCATACCTATAAATATGAGGGGTTTTGTAATGTTTTAAAGAGAGATATATAAATTTTTAGAAAAGAAATCCTTGGGATTTTCTTAGAGGAGCTTGCGAGCTTTGTCCACCTTCTTCCACTTCTTTGAGGAGACTTGCGAGTTATTCTCCACCTTTCTTCACGGGCTTCTAATCTCTTTCGTCTCTCTGCAAGTTTACACCCCACCTGTATCCTTCTTCTCTTGGAAAGCAAGTTTAGGGTGTCTTGTTTGTAAGTCGTTTTAATTGTAAGAGTCTTAGTTTTGTTGGAACCGAGTTAGTTTGTAAGTCTTTATTTTAAAAGTGTCTTCTTATTTGAAATGTAAGAGTTTGTTCTCTCTTATAAGTTAGTTAGCCATTCGTTTGTTTTTATGATAAAAAATTTGGGCCCCTTCCCAAATTTTTGATTACATCATTTTTTGTATCAGAGCAAGTTAGGAAGTCCTAGGTTTTGGTTTGTCAAGTCAATTCTTGTTGAGAGTCTTGTGAGTCTAAGTTTTTTTTTTAGGTTGTTGAGTCTAAGTTTGTTAGGTTGAGTTTTTCTTTGAGTGTTGTTTTTTGAGTCATTTAAAAAATGGAAAAAGACGAAAAGATGGCTTCATTCAAGGAGGAAATCAATTCAGATAATCCTGATGTCCCTCTTCCGTTGGACAGATAGATTCCTACAGAAGGTGATTCAACTGATCCGCTTCAAGACCATTTATACAAGCTTCAATATCACATGTTCTTATGTGATCAAAAATTTGAGAAGTGAAAGACATATCTACAAAGGCAGTTCGAGAAAGAGCAGGAAGAAATTTTGAAGAAATTTGAAGATAAGATCAAAGAGTTGGATGCTCCGTCTTCACCCCCTCAAAAAAACAAAAGCTAACTCATCGGGAGATGAGTTCTCAAGAAGGGGAGTTTGATGTAGGCAAAGGGGGGGTCAAATCAAACCCAAAAATATTTGATTTTTTACTTCCCTTGAGCTTACTAGCTCAATAAATTTTGAGCTAGAATTTAGCTCATTTATGAGCTGGTTTTTAGTTCATTTATTGAACTAAAGGTTAGCTCATTATTAGCTAGGTTTTAGCTCATTAGTTATCTTAATTATGTATGTTTTATTTATAGTATTTATGTCTTAAATGTAAGTTTGTCCCTTGGGGTTTCAAAATGGCTTATGGAATCCCTAGGTTAGTTGTTTCCCGTGCCTTGGCTCCTTGGCTTCCACGTGTTGGCTGTTTCCGTGCCTTGGGTCCTTGGTTCTCACGGTGGGCTGCTGGTTTTCCAAGCTGGGGGCCTTTCCGTGTTTGTTGGCGCCTTGGTTCTGTGCGGGCCTCTTTGGTTCCCATGGCTGCTTCTTCGGTTCCTTGGCTGGGCTGTTTTTCCGTGAAAAGCTGGGGGCTTTTCCGTGGTTTGTGGTGCTTGGATTCCTGTGGGAATTCAATTTATTGGCTGTTTGTATTCCCCTTTCATACCTATAAATATGAGGGGTTTTGTAATGTTTTAAAGAGAGATATATGAATTTTTAGAAAAGAAATCCTTGGGATTTTCTTAGAGGAGCTTGCGAGCTTTGTCTGCCTTCTTCCACCTCTTTGAGGAGATTTGCGAGTTCTTCTCCACCTTTCTTCTCGGGCTTCTAATCTCTTTCGTCTCTCCGCAAGTTTACACCCTACCTTTATCCTTCTTCTCTTGGAAAGCAAGTTTAGGGTGTCTTGTTTGTAAGTCGTTTTAATTGTAAGAGTCTTAGTTTTGTTGGAATCAAGTTAGTTTGTAAGTCTTTATTTTAAAAGTTTCTTCTTATTTGAAATGTAAGAGTTTGTTCTCTCTTATAAGTTAGTTAGCTATTCGTTTGTTTTTGTGATAAAAAATTTGGGCCCCTTCCCAAATTTTTTATTACATCAATCCATTAATTTAGGTATTGTGCTTTTGGAACCATGTGAATGAAATCCATCAATATCCTCCAAAGGGAAAAATATCATCCATGAGAGAACAACTTAATAAATTTGAATTTATGAAAAAAATTTATTACCATAAATCATAATTAATGCTATTTAATTACGAGAAGTCAAATAGGTGTTGTCATTTATTTTATTCAAAGGTATTGGAAAAGCCAATTATTTTGCATACGAAATATATATTGGATATCTTTATCTCTGATTTGTCTTGAATTTTATAGGAGATGATTTAGGCTAAATTATGAGGTAAAGATTTTTCGTTTTAAGCATGTTTTATTGTGTAAAATTCATTTTAGTTTATATATATATATATATATATATTCTTTTTAATTTTGAAGTTTACGAAAGAAATAATTGAAATTGGAGGGCAATTATATTAGGAATTATGGTTGTAATTTAAAAAGTTATTAAAGCTTAGTTTTATCTAGATTAAAGGAGTTAATATGTTTAGTTATTTATAAACTTATATGTATGTATGTAATAACATTGGATACTATTAACATGCTTAATATGAAAAAAAAATATTACGTATATGATAGGAAACACTTGAAGATCTCAAGTGAAACCTAGCAATCTTGACAAAATCAATGAGAATGCTTAACAAGTAGAGGAAACATCAAAGAAAAACAGCTCACTTTATTGAGAAAAATCAACTAACGGAAGAGAAACAGACAAGATAAAAGTGATCCTCAATTCGAGAGGAGGATCAATCTCTGCCGATTCTCTAGACGCCGCTAGAGCCCAAAGGAAATCTAAGCCTAAGAGTTCTCAAAATTCAGCCAAATTCAAGATGCCCTTACCCTAAGAAAACCAACTATTTAATGCATATAATCCAAAAGGAAATCTCTAAACAGTCCCTACATTCAAATTTCCCTCCTAACTCCCCCAAAAATCCTTCCCAAAAAGCTCCCTTGGACCTGGCGGTTCCTAGCGGCATACAAAAGAGGCAGAAGAGTTCCGCCTTTGTCCGCCTGAGCCGGTCCCATGTGGACCAGTCTAATAATACTCCCCTTCGAAAATGTCAGCTTTTCCTCAAGGTGGAACGAAGGAAACTACTACTGAAGCACTTGATCAATAACACTAGACTGAAAAATGGGCTGATACTGGGATGAATGATTCCTGCTTCCAGCATCTCCCTAATCAATCTCTCGATCTCATCCTTCTGAATTTGAAGATGACGATACGGATGAACACTAATATGTGAAGCTACTTCCTTCAAGATAATAGCATGCTCATGTCCCCGCGGAGAAGGCAACCCCTGCGACGGCTGAGAAATCTCACTGAGCTGCTGAATCAATGGTTGTATTGAAAGAGGATTGTCCCCGCCCCCCTCCATTATGATCCCCTTTAATCTATGTAGTTCCATCAGATAACCTTCCCCCACCTCTTTATGCTCATTACCTTGGTTTTAAGTGATATCGTGGCTTTGGTGAGCCCTGTGTCTCTTCTGATCGCTACCCTTCTTCCATCCACCATCAGCTCCATTATCAATGCTCCCCAGTTGACCTTGGTATCCCTCAAGGTTTGCAGCCACTTTATTCTTAGGATGATATCAGTGCTCCCTAACTCCAACGGGAGAATATCATCCCTCACCTGAACCCTTTGTATGGTTAACACTACTCCCTTGCATATCCCCTAACATGTCTCTACCTTTCTTGTAAACATCATCACTCCATAACACCCTGTATCCACCAATGTCACCCCCAATTGGTCCACGATTTGGTTGGAGATGAAATTATTGTTAGTTCTACTATCAATCAACACCACTACCTCCCCGTCTGTTATTTTCCCCTTCATTTTCATGGTATGATTCGGAATGAATTCCACCATTGAATTCAGGGAGATCATCACGCCCAGATGCATCTTATCATCCATCTCTCTCTCTCCCATCCTCTCACCTCCCTCCTCAGTTTCCTCGTCATCACAGATGATGAGAACCTGAAGAGTTCGTTCCCTACACTTATGCCATGGAGTATACTTCTAATTACATTTGAAGCATAGTCCCTTCACCCTCTTCTCCTGCATCTCTCTGTTTGTTAGTCTTTTGAAGTTTCCCCCACTTCTCATGTTGGATTCTCCCTGGGAGTCTCATTAATTTTGCCTTATGTAGGCCCCTTGTGTGCTAGAAAAGTGGTCGTCGTTCTGTAAGAGCCCCCTAAATTATTGTTCCTGGATCCCCTCTCATGATACCTCTGATTTTCCACCAACTGTGCTAAATCCATGGCCTCTCTCAAGTCACGGGGCTTTAATACTTTTAGTGCAGCTCTAATCTCTGATTTGAGCCCTTTCAGGAAGTTCCCCTCCAATGTCGTCTCCGAGAATCGCTCAACTCTACTGGCTAGATGCTCAAACTGCTCTCGGTAATCTGCCACTGATCTGTCTTGTACCAACACAATTAATTGCTCATAGAAGTCTCATCCCCTGTCGGTTTGGAAATATTCTAATAAACATTCCTTGAATTCTCTCCAACTCTGGATGGGTCTCCTCTGATCCCTCCACTGGTACTACGATAGCGCCTTCCCCTCCAAACATAAGCCTGTTGCAGTCAACTTCTCCTCCTCTGTCAGCCCATTGACGGTGTAGTACCTCTCCACCTTGTAAATCCACCCATGTGCGTCCTCCACTTAAAAAATGGGCATCTTCAGCTTCCTCACCTTCTGATCTCCCTTGTTTCCCCTTATTACTCCATAATTCTCTCTCTCCCATGTGCTCAGCCACCCCCCCCCCCAAGTCCCCCAATCTTCCCCCTTACGTTCATACACAAGCCCTTCTTCGCTTTCCCCCCTCTTTTCTTCAAAATCAATACCCCTTCTCCCGTATTCCCCTTTTTTTCCCGACCAGCACCCCTTGAGTCTTGCCCCCATACCTGTTGAGGTGAAAAATGAATGTACAGATTATTTAAAGAAATTTGCCACCATAAAGGAGATCACAAAAAAAAATATGGAAGAGATGATAGGAAACTCTAATTACTTTGGATCACAGCATGAAGGTTCCAATAGTTGAAGCCATCTAGTTTCTTCTAACCGAGGTACTCAGGGTCCTATGGATAGATTTATGATAAATATTGATGACGAGGATAACATAAATACTCAGGATCTTCAGCCTCCTACAGCTACAAAAGAACTCAGGAACAGAGTTTGTTTGGATATCGCTAAATTCATCTATGAAAATGGGATTCCATTTAATGTTTTTAGGAGTCCGTCATGGATCAATATGTTACGATCCATTGGAAGCTATGGAAGAGGATTACAACTTCCAAGCATGTATGAGCTGAGGACTTGGATGCTGAATGAGAAGGTTAAGACAACTTAAAAAATGGTGGATAATATTAAGAAGACTTGGATTGAGACAGGAGTGACAATAATGTCAGATGGTTGGTCAGATATTCGACACAGAAGTATCATTAATTTCTTGGTCAACAATCCATATGGAATAGTTTTTCTCAAATCAGTAGATGCTTCAAGCATTGTAATAAGACTACCTCAAAGTGAATGATCAATTTGAGGAATTTCATTTGAAGAAGGGAATGTTTGAATTTAGAGCAGCACAAGCATGCTACAAAACACGATCTCCTCGATGTTTATAGTTTGTGTATTTATAATTTTAATGTTAATATTTATGTTCAAGTCTTCAACTTCAACAAATATTCATAAAATACTATGTTTGTCTTCACGTAGAACGTTAGTGGGCTCAGTTTGGAGATGATGTTCCTGAATTGAAAGCTTTTGCAGTTAAAATTCTTAGCATAACGTATTCGGCTTCTGCATGCGAGCGTAATTGGAGCATCTTCAATCAAATTCATACAAAGAGAAGAAATCGATTGACGGCAGATCGAATGAACAAACTAGTTTATGTTATGTTTAATAAAAAATTGAAAGATAGACATTTCAAATTGCAGAATCAAGGAAATATTGAGAATAAAATTGACCTTTTGCTTGTTGATGAGTTACAATCTGATGATGATTGGGTTACTCCTAAAAATGCTGATGTTTCTAAAGTTGAAGCAGAAGGAGAAACTCATGTCAATGAAGAAGACAATGAAGCAACTACCAAAGTATATAAAAAAAAGAAACAAAGTGAGTTTGGAGTTTCAAGAAAATTCAAAGGTATTCTTAAATATAATGAGTTATTTTGTATGTTACTATTGCTTCATTTTAGAGCTAATGAAATATTAACTGATATAAGAAATAAAGGAAAAAATATTATAGAAGAAGAAGAGTTTGAGGATGATTTTGACATTAATTATGAAGATTCTTTTGAAGACAATCAAAGTGATGATGAGTCTGTTTTGGGTCTTAATCCTAAGGGGGTGTTTTAATTTTAAGTGAGTTTATTCTAAATCTTGTATTGCAGTAATATTATCTTAAAACCAATCTTCAAATTCATAGTTGACATAATATTTTGTTATTTTTTGTCATTATTTATAATTTTAAATTAATTTATTTAATCGTTTTAAGGCTTACGCCTCGATCTGCCTCGAGGCTTACGCCTCGTCTCGCTTAGAAAAAACGTTTCGATTCCCGATTTCGCCTTTTAAAACCTTGCTCCATATATTAAGATTGAGTATCTTAGAACAAACATTATATCATCCTCCAAACATACTTCTTCACACTCATCACCTCAAAACCTTGATATTTTCTACACAAGTTAAGAAAAAGATAAGTTTCCTCAACTTATACCAATTTCCTTATTTAACATGAACCTTCCTCAAAATAACTTCAAAATAACAACTAACCCCAAAAAGATTTCTCAGAAAAGTCTTCAGGTCTTCCAAATCTAAACCAAACTCTATTTGTCGATGAAAATTTGAAAAATCAGAATCTTACTTAAAGAATTGAGCTCCAGGTTTCATTTTCCCTTCTTTTCCTTGTGGTGCAACTCTTATGCGTCCGTCACTGCTTAAAGGTTGAGAAAATAAAGAATGGGAGTGAAATGAAATAAGATAATGCTTAGGATTTTAATGTGTGTGTATATATGAATTTATTTATCATCGTATTTTATTTGTCAAGGGTAATATTATTATTTGTTAGTTTTTTATGATAAATTATTGGTTTTATCTTATAGGATGCTCAATTAGAAATAGAGGTTTAAAAGGGGTGTTTGTTTCATACTTCATTAATCTATGTTCCATGCATAGATATCTTTCCTATTTTCCACACCAAGTTATCTACACTGTGCTCTTCTTCATCTCAAATGATCTTCCTCTTTGTCCAATTGAACAAAGACGAGAAATTCATTGACCCATCCATTATAATGCTCCAGCATTTCTTATTAAAGGGTATATAGTGTCAGCACATGTCAAATATAGACATGCATTTGACATACCTCTTATATGTGTCGAACTTGATAGCAATGTGTTGATTAAAATAATATTAAAAATAAAATAGATTGCTTTTTCGATACACATGCCCTAAATAACATAATAAAATAAAATAAAAAACTAATTTTAAATATTTATTATTTATATTTCATTATTTAATTACTAAAATACTTTTCCTCTCCCTTGCACTCATGCAACCATCTTTCGACCCCCTATCCCCTTTCTCTCACTTGCAGCAAGGATTTTGGAGTTACCTCTCTAGTCGAATGCATGTCACCCTCTTGTTGATGTTGTCTTACTTCTCGATGCCCTCTCCACTCTCCCTTGATGTCAAAGCTCGTGTTTCATCTCCCGTCTTGACATTGTTTCCTCCCTCGATTCCAAACCTTGCGGTTAGGGTTTTGTCTGCTATCGCTCCCCCTCACTTCATGTGGTCGCAACGCATCTATAGTGACTCAATGAGTACCCTTTTTTTTCTTAAAAGAGTTAATTCTATTTGTGAAAGCATTGTCTCAAGGATGGTTTTAAGCATGTTTTAAGGTTTGAAAGTTTTAGTTAGATTTGGTCAATTTTTAATCTATTTTGGCTAAAATCGATCCTAATAGGTTCAATTTTTCTCTCAACTAATTTCATGAATATTGATCGAAATTGATTTTGTTTGACATTGTTTAGCTGAAGATTTTCATCATAAATTTGAACTAAATTTACTAGATTTTAATGTATTTATATCTTGGTTTTATGAGAAAGGCTTGTCAAGCTTAAGTATAATTTTTCTGTGATGGGGACATTAGAGCTTGGAGGGTTATCATTGTAGAGGCTGGAGATCTATAACCTTGATTGAGTCTTTATATTTTTAATTTTCTTGTGTAGGAGATTTATGTGGTGTTATTTATTTTTTTATAGGTTTACCCTCACGTGAGCGTTCGGGGGGGGGGCAACTCATGTGCCTAAGTTTTGGGTTGATCTGGGCTTCTTGGCTTGGGGTTAGCTGCTCGATTTTTTACTATTTTGTGGATAAAAAGAGGATGTTATGGACAGATTTTTGGAACAAAATCTGATGGTTTTTCTTCTTGGAAAAGCTTGCGAGCTTCTTCCATTTATCTTCTTCTTGGGAAAGTTTGCGAGCTTGTCCTCTC
Organism: Dendrobium nobile; assembly: GCA_022539455.1. Classification (NCBI taxonomy): domain Eukaryota; kingdom Viridiplantae; phylum Streptophyta; class Magnoliopsida; order Asparagales; family Orchidaceae; genus Dendrobium; species Dendrobium nobile. Next base: position 29,173,268 of record CM039727.1, read on the forward strand.
TACGACTTCGTCTCGGGCTTCTTATCTCTTTCTTCTCTCCGCAAGTGACCACCCCATTTGTATCTTTCTTCTCGACAAATGGAAAGCATTTTTAGGTGTTCTAGGTACTAAGTTTGTATGCGTTGTCTTTCTATTATAAAAGAGAAGTTGTTTCTCATGTAATTGTTGTATTTTGTTATTTTGTGGTATTTTGGAAGGTATCCTAGTTTGTATGTAATTTTGGCAATCTAATTGATTGCATCAATTTGGTATCAGAGCATGTTAATAAATTCCTAGGTTATTTGTGTCTTTTTTTAAGTGTTTAAAAAAAATGGAAAACCATAAAAGAATTGAATCAGTTGTTGGAGAAAGTGAGTCAAAAAATCTTGAAGTCCCAATTTCAATGGACAGATGGATTCCATTGCAAAGAAGTTCAACTGATCCACTACAAAATGAATTATACAAGCTTCAAATGAAGATGGATGTGTACAGAGAAATACATGAAGAAAAAGAAACTTTTGCAAGACCAATTCAAGCAAGAAAGAGAAATTATTCTAAAGAAGTATGCGGCCAAGATTCGAGAAGTAGATTCGGATCCTTCATCTCATCGGGAAAAATTTAATGCATCCTCATCTGGAGATGGGCTCTTTCAACCGGGGAAGAATCTGATGTAGGCAAGGGGGAGGGGAAGGGCAACTCATGTGCCTAAGTTTTGGGTTGATCTGGGCTTCTCGGTTTGGGCTTGGCTGCTCGATTTTGTACTGTTTTGTGAGGAGCTGCTTGGCTCCAGCTCATTAATGCTGAGCTTATTCTTTTTTTTTAGCTCATAAATTGAAGTTAATTTGGTTCATTCCCCCTTTCCCTCCCCTCTCTGTGGCCCTTCGGTTTCCCCCCTGGCTCCTCTTCCCGTGGTTGGTTCTTCTCCCCTGGTTCCTGTCCCGTGGCTTCTCCTCTCCCCTGGCTTCATGTTCTGGTTCCCTGTGGGCTCCTGTTCCGGTTCCCTGTGTGGCTCATTCCTATCCCCAGGTGGTCCCTTTGACTGTTGTTGTTGGAGCCACCTGCTAGCCTTCTTTATTCCCTATTTTGATTGGTTTGGTTGGAGGTATTTTGGGCAGTTTAGCTGCCCCTTTTCTCCTATATATATGTAATGTTTTGTAAGCATAAAAAAGAGTTTTATGGGCTGATTTTTGGAAAAAAAACCTGAGGGTTTTTGTTGTATAAGCTTGCGAGCTTGATCAATTTCTCTTCTTCTTGGGAAAGCTTGCGAGCTTGTCCTCTCTTCGACTTCGTCTCAGGCTTCTTATCTCTTTCTTCTCTCCGCAAGTGTCCACCTCATATGTATCTTTCTTCTCAATGATTGCAAGCAAGTTTAAGAGTTTTATTTCATAAGTTTGTAATGTCATGTTATGTTTAAAAGTGTTTAAAGTATTGTGTGTCATTTATTTCAAATTATAAGGAATGTTTTTGTTTCTTTTTGCGACCTGGGGTTCTTCTACTAGTTTTGCGATCTTTTGATTGCATCAATGTGTGAAGTCCTTTGGAGAAAGGCAAAGAAATACCCAACAACATATGAGCTCTTAGTTGGTATCATCTTCCCTCTCTATCTCTTTCTTCTCCTTCCCTTGCCGCCCAAACAGACTCCCACCACTGTAGCAACCTGTTACACTCAACTAGTAGCCACCTCCCTCCCTTCCCCTCTAACAGCCTCCACCTTCTCCCCAACACCCTTGACCCTTGGGCTTCCCAATTCTATAATTAATTCACATTAATTGAGCATCTATCTCAATTAATTTTGACATTTGGAGATCCACAACCGCTTTAACTTTTCCCTTTCCCCGGCAAGCCACATCAACCCTTTATCTTCCCAAGCAGCTAACTCCACCTCTTCATCTCCCAAGCTGACTTTTTCTTTCCCAAGCCATCTATTTCCTTCCCAAGCAAGCCACATCAGTGCTTTCTCTTCCCAAAACAACCAGCCCCCACCTCTGCACTTCTTAAGCTGACTTCTTCCTTTACAAGCCGCTAAAATCGGTCAAGTCATTTTTCCCCTCCTCCCCATGCAACCGGCCTAGCTTTCCCCTCAAAATCCTAAAATCGTAAACCTCTCCACTTCCAAACTCTCATCTAGCTGAAACTTTCTTTTCGCTCCCCACTATTCTACATCTCCAAGGAAACCTAGCTTCTACTAATACAACAAGGACATTGATTCAACAAAGAGCAAGGGTTTCATGGGCAAGCCATTGAGGAACTAGCCATTATTTCATCAAGGACTTTATTCCTCTCATTCATGAGTAAGTATCAAATCCTCCCATTGTTCTTCATCTAACTAAATATTGGTTTTCTCATTTTATCTATAGTAGCATCATCTCATATGTGTTGATTAATCCGTCAAGTTCTACTTAAATTTGAGCAAACATAAACTCTAGTGACTAGTCCCTTAATTAAATGTTGGATTTGTGCCAACCATGTTAGCTAGTCTAAATAGATTCGCCTTTTGTTAGTTTTTAGCATTTATTTGTTTGTTTCTTGCTATCACATGATCTAAAAGTTCATATTTTCTTATTGTTCTTAATGTTTTATAAAGTTTATTTTGTTGTCTTTGATGTTATCTTAACATAAATTTTTATTTGCATGACTTATTTCACTTAGGCTTCGTTTGGGACGACTTTTTTACTGCTTTCTAAAATGGAGTTTTAGTACAAATTTTTTTATTTTTGTACTAAAACTCCGTTTTAGAAAGCAATAAAAAAGCCGTCCCAAACGAAGCCTTAGTCCTGCATCATTCTGGTTTTATGAGAAATTGATGCAGTCATAATTTCTATATTTTCATTTTTCATATATTGAACGTTAGTATTTTATTTAGTTTTTGTCACAACCCTGCCCCGGTAAGCTAGCATAGGCGAGGCGGGAACAGAGGTCGGACAGGAAGAAATAAGCCTTCATAGCATAACATTAAAAGATCTAACATAAATCAAACATCTTGAACTATATAATGAAAGAGCCACTAAACTAAATCCAAGTAAAACTTTCTTTTTTCATTCATCTTTCAAAAGAAACATGTACATAGAGATTTCTTCCAAAAGAATGGATCCAAACAAATCTAACTCTCTTAAAAAATTTTACATACATCCATCTATAATCAAAATAACAAAACTCAAAAGAACCTGCGGCCTGTCGTCTCCCTACGACGGTAAGTGCGCGGTGGTTGGTCTGTCATTATCTAATCGCAGGATCTCTTGATTTCCCACAACATGTGTGAGTCATAACTCAATAGGCAAATGCTTTTTCAATTAAATTTAGAGAAAACAGGGCGAGGGAAATAACATGTATGTCAATACTTTGTGTAGGAACATTAAACAAATCATAAAAATTAAGATGCCTCTAGGTCGACCATTAAGCCTCTTTCTTCAGTTAAGCTTGCAATCAATCACTATACACAATACATGAATTGTTTTCATAAATCATAAGATGTTTTATATGCATATAATATAATATATATCTTATAATCACCCGTCTCAGAAGTATCTTTTGTACTGATCAGGTACATTTTGTTTGGCCAAACCCTTTACCATTTGGTTCAAGAGAACCCCTTTACCCTTTAGCTGAAAAGTGCCCCTTTATCAAAGATACCTCCACATCAACATGCACATATATTTATTCTTTAATTATTCATAAAAATATCCTTATTCATGTGTATGGTCAATTGTCTCCTAATGTGCTACATGATTTCATGATAGCATGAGGAAAGAAATGAGCTATGTACATTCTTTATTCATCACTTTAGAAAGAAACAAATGCATTATATACTATCACATAAGAGATGTACTTGCAATGTAAGATAACTCATGAGTAAGAACTTATGTATGATATTAAGTAGAAGCTCAATTGTCTCTAAACCATTTCCAAATGAGTTCATAGAATGAGGCAACCATACAAACATATGCATGACATTTAGAGCATAATAAGATATAAAAGCAGTACGATTGGAAGAATGCTAAAAATTTTCACTACAGTATAAAACATGCTATGGTAGAAAGAATTGCAATTTTCTTCTAAATTTAAAAGTGTCACATTTACCTACCTCAATACAATGTGCTCCGCCAATTATCCTTACGAACTCTTCCTTTCCACGCATTCAATACCACAATGAAACACACGCATCAAGTAAAAATCACTAATCCCACATAAACTTTCTAAACCCTTATGCTATGGTAATAAAGGACCCCTCCCTAATTCATGTTCATGCTTCTCATCTAAACCCCTTAAATCATATTTTATTTTTTTTATAGAAAAGTCACTTTCCTAAATTTCCATTTAAGCAAAAACCATTCCCTACACTCAATTAGTATTTTTAAATTAAATTTTATTTTCGGAATTTTTAAATACCAAAAATAGGAAAATTGGTTTTTTATGTAAGAGTCCTAAATTTGCTTCTAAAAGTCTTCCCGAACCTAATGGAAACCTTCAAGCTCAAAAATTCTATGATTAGGGAAAAATCCTAATTTCCAAACCTAAATTTCTTCACAAAAATGCATTATTTCTATTATGGGACTCCTAATGTCATTTAAAAACTATCCTACAAAATCAATTTGAAAGAAAAAAAAATTTGAGGAAATCTTAATTTTTTTTAAATCCACATTTTTAGAGAAAATATTTTATTCTTAGGTTTAAAAGCATCCCTTAACTCTTCCCTCAACTTATCTCAAAGGAAAATTTAGTTTTCTCAAAGCCCTAATTTCCTTCCCTTAATGAAAACTCAAGGAAAAAGAAAGGAAACACTTGCAAACCACTTACCTTAACCTTCTCTTAGATTTCTCCTTCAATCCTCCTCGAAATCGCCGCCGGAAACCACCTCCAAAAGCTTTGGTTCTGCCTTTTACCCGACGCCCCCCTTTCTCTCGCTCGGTTCGGCCGCAAGACGGAATAGGGGACCGAAATATTTCGGTCCCCTTTTTAGAGTGGGAGCCTCATTCTATTTGCCTAAAGTTCAAACTACCATCACTTAAACCATTTGTGTTTTAACACTCCTTAAGGGCATTATAGGCATTTTCGAACTTACGCGAATTTTAATTCTTAAATTATGTGAAATTACATATGGGTTCTTTATTGTGTTTCGTTCAAAATTTTGCGCTCTATTTTATAAAATTATTTGCGTCGAATTCCGATGACTTTGAAAATTTTACTTAAAACTTGTTGCGACGCATTGAAAAATGTGCGAGGTCTAAAACGGCATTTCTGCGGGTTTTACAATTCTCCCTCCCTTATAAAAATTTCGTCCTCGAAATTTAAGACAAGTGTTAACGAATCATGCCTTAATCAAATAGGTGTGGGTAGCTTTTCCTCATCTCTGATTCCTTCTCCCATGTAGCATCTTTCTCAAATCCATGCTTCCAAAGAACTTTAACATAAGGAATCTCTCTGCTTCGTAACTGCTTAACATCATAATCTATGATCTTCTTAGGTTCATCTACAAATGTGAGATCTGGTTGAATATCTATTGCTTCAGTACTGATCTTTTGTGCTTCATCTGCAATGTATTTCCTCAAAGGAGTGATGTGGAATACATTATGTACTCCACTCATATGAGATGGCAAAACCAATCTGTACGCCACACTTCCAACTCTCTCTGATATTTCAAATGGGCCAACATACCTTGGACTCAATTTCCCCACTTTGCCAAATCTCTTTACACCCTTCATATGACTTACTTTGAGGAATACAAACTCTCCAACATCAAACTCAACAGATCTATGTTTGGCATCGTAGTACTTCTTTTGTCTGTCTTGCACAGCCTTCAATCTGTCACGGATCAGTTTTATCTTTTCAGTAGCATCATCTACTAAGTCAGCTCCAATGATCTTTCTTTCTCCTATTTCAGCCCAACATAAAGGAGTTCGACACTTTCTTCCATATAAAGCTTGGTATACCATGAAGTCTAACAATCTCATTAACATATACATTTGCTAACTTCTCAACAGCATCAGATTGCTTGGTAGGTAAAAAGTGTGCCGATTTAATCAACATATCTATTATCACCCATATAGCATCATGACCATTTCTAGACCTGGGTAAACCAACTACAAAATCTATGGCTATGTCTTCCCACTTCCATTCCGGTATAGGTAAAGGCTGCAATAAACCTCCTGGCTTTTGATGTTCTGTCTTAACCATTTGACAAATTGTATACTTATCCACTATTTCTGCTACACTTTTCTTCATCCATGGCCACCAAAAGTATTCCTTCAAATCTTGGTACATCTTGTTACTACCAAGGTGAATGGTATAACTTGAATAGTGAGCTTCTTGAAGAATGTCCTTCCTTAAGTCTCCAACATCAGGGATGCAAATTCTGCCTCTATACCATAGTAGATTATCCTCATCAAGCTCAAACTCTTCCACATGACGTACCTTCACCATATTTAAGATTTTACAAAATTCTGCATCTTGTGGCAAATCTTCTCTTATCCTGTCTTTTAATGTGGACTGAATGATCATCTAATTTAAGGCCACAAACTCTGCATCATTGAGCTGAACTATAGAAATCTCCAACTTCTCCAAATCTCTTATCAACTCATGCTATTGTGTAATCATCCAACTGGCACTATTGGAAGTCTTCCTGCTCAAGGCATCTACTATTACAGTTGCTCTGCCTGGATGATATTGGATATCCAAATCATAGTCCTTTATAAGCTCTAACCATCTTCTCTGTCTCAAATTCAACTCTTTCTGTGTGAAGATATATTTCAAACTTTGGTGATCAGTAAAAACTTCGCACTTCACCCCATACAAGTAATGTCTCCAAATCTTTAGGGCAAAGACCACTGCAACTAACTCCAGATCTGGGTTGGATAGTTTCTTTCATGGTTCTTCAGTTGTCTAGAAGCATAAGCAACGACCATTTCATTTTGCATCAGTACACAACTCAACCCTTTGTGTCAGGCATCACTATAAAGCTGAAATCCATCTATCCCTGAAGGAATAGTAAGCACTGGAGTCGTCATCAAACACTGTTTCAATCTTTGAAAAGTCTCTTCACATTGATCTGACCATTCAAATTTCACTGCCTTTTGGGTCAATCTAGATAATGGCATTGCTATCCGAGAAAATCTCTCAACAAATCTTATGTAGTAACCAACTAAACCCAAAAAGCTCATGATCTCCGCACGGTAGCTGGTCGAGGCCAATCTGCTATAGCTTGTATTTTGTGCTGATCCACAGAAATCTCCCCATTACTGATCACATGCCCTAGAAAATTCACTCTTCATCCAAAATTCACATTTGGAGAACTTTGCATACAGTTCATTTCCTTTCAATGCATGTAACACCATCCTTAAGTGATTTGCACGTATCTCTTTATTTGGGGAATAAACCAGAATATCATCTATGAATACTATCACGAATAGATTCATAAATGACTTAAAGATTCTATTCATGAGGTCCATAAATACTGCAAGGGCATTTGTAAGACCGAATGGCATCACCACAAATTCGTAATGTCCATATCTAGTATTGAATGTTGTCTTTGTTATATCCTCTTCTCTGATCTTAAGCTGATAGTATCATGATCTCAAGTCTATCTTGGAAAACACAAAGGCACTCTCCAACTATTCAAACAAATCATCAATTCTCGGAAGAGGGTATTTATTCTTTATAGTCAGCTTGTTCAATTCTCTGTAGTCTATACAAAGCCTTAAACTTCCTTCCTTCTTCTTCACAAAAAGCACAGGAGCACCCCAAGGAGAAGTGTTAGGCCTGATGAATCACTTATTAAGCAATTCTTGCAATTAATCTTTCAACTCCTTCAACTCTTTTATCGCCATCTGATAAGGGGCTTTAGCAACCGGATCTGCTCCACTAACCAGCTCAATAGTAAAATCAATCTCCCTGCTTGGAGAAGCTAGGTAAATCATCTGCAAACACTTCTGAATATTCTTGCACAACAGGTATCTCCTCTAATCTCTTCTCTTCTTTCTTCTCCTCAACATAGGCTAAAAAGCCTTCATAACCCTTCTTCAAAAATTTGTATGACCCTAAGGATGAGACTATCATGAAAGTTATACCTCTTTCCAATCATTAAAAAAGCGGACGAGGCGTCCGCATTGAGTCGCGCCTCAAGTCGAGGCGGAAGTCATGCGTATCGGGGCTTACGCCTCGAACCATCCAGCGAAGCCTACGATTTTTTCGCATGAGGCGTACGCATTAGAGCGTAACGCCTCGAGGCAGTATGAGGCACCGCCTCGAAATTTTTTCTTCGGTATATATGTAAATACGACACAGCCAATTCGTGTTCGTGTATTCGCGCATAGGATTAGGGCTTCATGTGACAATTAAAAGGCGAACTAGAGGCGAAGCCGTGAGGGAAAGAGACAAAGCTGTGAGGGAAGGAGACGAAGACGTGAGTGTAGGAGACGAAGTTGGAAGGAGACGACACAGGGAAAGAAACGAAGCCGAAGTTGTGAGTGCAGGAAACGTTCAGGCATCGATTAGGTCGGAAGAGCAGGTACGCGGTGTTGTGGCATTGACTTTGACGTGCAGTAATGAAAGCTTGAATAACTCCTTATTCGACTTTCTTTCATTCGTCCGATCAATACATGCTCGGTACCGAGAAGGTACAAGCTCGGTACCGCTCAGTACATGCTAGGTACCGCTCAATACCGAGTGTACCGAGCAAGTACAGGCTCGGTACTGAGCGGTACATGCTCAGTACTGAGTATTATATGCTCAGTACTGAGCGGTACATGCTCGGTACTGAGTATTATATGCTCGGTACTGAGCGGTACATGCTCGGTACTGAGTAGTACATGCTCGGTACTGAGTATTATATGCTCGGTTCTGAGTATTATATGCTCGGTACTGAGCGGTACATGCTCGGTACTGAGTATTATATGCTCGATACTGAGCGGTACATGTTCGGTACTGAGTGATACATGCTCGGTACACTCGGTATTGAACCCTGCCAGGGGGCAGCGCCCCCTTGGATCCCCGGCAGACTGGTATATTTTTTTATACATGTTGTTTTATTATTAGTGATGTAAATAATTGTTAAAATATGTCATATTGTTAGCAATGACTAGTGGCACAATAAGGAAAGATCCTGCATGGAAATATGGAATTCAAGTTGAAGTGTCAGGCGAAGGTGCAAAGAAGGGATATGTTTACATGAAATGTAATTTCTGTGAGAAACGCATAACTGGTGGCGTCAAGAGATTGAAGGATCATCTAGCCTGCACTCATGTCAATGTGGGACCATGTGCAAAAGTTCCTGATGAGGTGAAAAAGGAATGTACAAATTATTTAAAGAAGTTTGCCACCACAAAGGAGGTCACACAAAGAAATATGGAAGAGATGATAGGAAACTCTTCTTACTATGGATCACAACATGAAGGTTCCAGTACTGGAAGCCATCTAGTTTCTTCTGATCGAGGCAGTCGGGGGCCCATGGATCGATTTATGCTAAATATTGATAACGATGAAAACATAAATACTCAGGATATTCAGCCTCCAATAACTACAAAAGAACTCAGGAACAGAGTTTGTTTGGATATCGTCAGATTCATCTATGAAAATGGGATTCCATTTAATGTTGTTAGGAGTCCGTCGTGGATCAATATGTTACGATCTTTTGGAAGCTATGGAAGAGGATTACAACTTCCAAGCATGTATGAGCTGAGGACTTGGATGCTGAATGAGGAGGTTAAGACAACTTCAAAAATGGTGGATGATATTAAGAAGACTTGGATTGAGACAGGAGTGACAATAATGTCAGATGGTTGGTCAGATATTCGACATAGAAGTATTATTAATTTCTTGATCAACAATCCATATGGAACAGTTTTTCTCAAATCAATAGATGCTTCAAGCTTTGTAAAGGATGCACAATTATTGTTTGAAATGTTGGATGAAGTTGTGGAGGAAGCGGGAGATGCCTTAGTAGTACAGGTTGTTACTGATAATGCAAGTGCATACAAAGCTGCAGGAAGAGTGTTAATGGAGAAGAGACCTCACCTTTACTGGACTCCTTGTGCTTCACATTGTATTGACTTGATGCTTGAGAGGTTGGGACAGTTGCCTCAACATAAATCAGCCATATTGAAGGCCAAATTCGTCAGTAAGTTTATATACAATCATTCTTGGGTATTCAGCTTGATGAGAAAATTCACTGACAAGAAAATTATTAGACCTGCTGTTACAAGATTTCCTACTGCATATTTAACATTGCAGAGATTCAAGGAGTTAAGACAACCTTTGGAAGCAATGTTTGCTTCTGAAGAGTGGGATAAAAGTTCATGGGCCAAAAAACAAGAAGGAAAACATGTTAAAAAGATTGTTATGAAAGACGATTCATTTTGGCGCAGTACAAATTATGCTTTGAAGACAACAGGACCATTAGTAAAGGTGCTTAGAATGGTTGATGGTGAGAGGGCCCCGGCTATGGGATTTATTTATGAAGCAATGAATAGGGCTAAAGAAGACATTGTAAAAGAATTGGGAGGTTAAGAAAGTGCCTACAAAGAAATATGGGATATTATAGATGAAAAGTGGGATCGACAATTACACCAACACTTACATGCTGCTGCATATTATTTAAATCCCTAATTTCATTATGATAAGGATTTTCATGTTGACAAAGAGGTGAAAACTGGTTTGTATGCATGTATGGACAGACTTATTTCTGAAGAAGACTACCTCAAAGTGAATGATCAACTTGAGGATTTTCATTTGAAGAAGGGAATGTTTGGATTTAGAGCAGCACAAGCATGCTACAAAACACGATCTCCTGGTATGTTTATAGTTTGAGTATTTATAATTTTAATGTTAATATTTATATTCAAGTCTTTTACTTCAACCAATATTCATAAAATATTATGTTTATCTTCATATAGAACGTTGGTGGGCTCAGTTTGGAGATGATGTTCCTGAATTGAAAGCTTTTGCAGTTAAAGTTCTTAGCCTAACATGTTTGGCTTCTACATGCGAGCGTAATTGGAGTATCTTCAATCAAATTCATACAAAGAGAAGAAATCAATTGGCGGCAGATCGAATGAATAAACTAGTTTATGTTATGTTTAACAAAAAACTAAAATATAGACATCTCAAATTGCAAAATCAAGGAAATATTGAGAATGAAATCGACCCTTTGCTTGTTGATGAGTTACAATCTGATGATGAATGGGTTACTCCTAAAAATGCTGATGTATCTGAAGTTGAAGCAGAAGGAGAAAGTAATGTCAATGAAGAAGACAATCAAGCGACTACCCAAATATATAAAAGAAAGAAACAAAGTGAGATTGGAGCTTCAAAAAAATTTAAAGGTATTCTTAAATATAATGAATTATTTTGTATGTTACTATTGTTTCATTTTAGACCTAATGAAATATTAACTGATATAGGAGATAAAGGAAAAAATATTATAGATGAAGAAGAGTTGGAGGATGACTTTGACATTAATTATGAAGATTCTTCTGAAGACAATCAAAGTGATGATGAGCCTGCTTTGGGTCTTGATCCTAAGGGAATGTTTTATTTTTAAGTGAGTTTATTTTAAATCTTGTATTCCAGTAATATTTATCTTAAAACAAATCTTCAAATTCATAGTTTACATAATATTTTGTTATTTTTTGTCATTATTTATGATTTTAAATTAATTTTTTTAAATCATTTTGAGGCTTACGCCTCGATCCGCCTCGAGGCTTACGCCTCGCCTCGCTTAGAAAAAACGCCTCGATTCCCGATTTCGCCTTTTAAAATCTTGCCTCTTTCCCCTATGAATTTAAATTCTTTCTCCCCTTGCATACAAAATTTAAGTTCTTTCTTATTACAATCTATGGTCACAAAGTGGCAAGACAATCAATCCATACTTAGGATTGTATCAAATTCTGCTAATGGCAATATAATAAGATCCGCTTCTAAGTTCTTGTCACCAATAGTCAACTCCACATGACACTTCTGATTAGTTTCCATATGTGTTCCATTTGGCATCAACACTGACAACGGCTTCATCATAAGTGTGGAAGACAAGTGGGTAGATCTAACAAATTCTTCTGAAACGAATGAGTGTGATGCTCCAGTATCAAATAACACTCTAACAAGTTTGTTATACACAAAGATTGTCCCTGATAACATATATAACATAACATTCATTCCATTCATATAATATAGGAAATTCAATGACTTAATTAAATCTCATACATGTGACTACATCAGGAGAATCCTTAGCCTCTTGTTTTGACAATCCATAAACTCTTGGTTGAACCGGTGGACGAGCTTGGCCTTGTGATGGGGTATATTCAGTAGACTCTATAGTTCTTGGCCTGTCAGCTGTCCTTTGAGGAAGAGTGTTACCTGTTCTGGCCTCAGTAGTAGGTTTTTGTCCTAAGAGAGGACAAGACTTTGTCATATGCCCTGGTTGATGACACCAGTAGCATGTATTAGTGCTAGAGAGGCACTCTCCCTTATGAGTTCTCCCACACTTATTGCATATAGCTATAGAAGTGCTAATCTCTGAAATGTTGGATTTAAGCTTCTTCCAATGGGGGACTGAGTAGCCTTTGATCTATCATCATTCTTTCTCTTATGGAAATCTCTCCTCCTCTGAGTACTCTGTAAATCCAGCTCAATCCTTCGTGCTCTCTCAACTAAAGTAGAGTAATGTTCAATACCCAAAGGAACCAATGGTTGTCTAATGCTATCCCTCAAGCCACAAAGGAAGCGGTGGCATTTCTCTTCTGCATTAGGAATTAAATGAGAGACATACCTAGAAAGCATGGTGAATTCAGCCTCATATTGCGTAATGGTTCTGTCACCCTGCACCGTCTCATAAATTTGTCTTGCATTGACCTCCTAGCAGTCATCGGTACATACCAATCTCTAAACACCTTGACAAACTCCTCCCATGTTACTTGGCTGCTAGGTCTTCCTCCAAAAGTTTCTTCTAATTGACTTCTCCACCATCTTTCTGCTTCCCCATTGAAGGCATATGCAGCTAAGGTAATCCTTCTATCCTGAGGGCATAGTATTCCTTCCAATATCTTCTCAACCTTCATCAACCAATGCTCCGCCTCTATGGGTCCACCTCCTACGAATGTTGGAGGCTTCATATCTTGAAATAACTTTAAATTCTTGTCCATCACAGTGCTTCCACTGCCTTCTTCTTGAGTCTGAGTACTCTTTATCATCTGTGTCATAGCCGCCATCATTTGTGTGAAAAGAATCCAATGTAGCATTAATGTTACTGCTTTAAGGCTCCGCTACTGATGGCAAATCTCTCGTGACCTCTCCAGTATTGTCATCAGTGGCATCAAGTTCAGGTTCCTCAGCCCTGAGATATAAAGCAACAAAGAAATCTAAGTAATCTATAGCACATGCATCCTATACCTACACTAACTTATAGGATCATCCTATTGGCTCTTTCATATTGATCAGCATGTTAAAAAAAATTGCTCTGATATCACTCTTGTCACAACCCGGCTTGGTAAGCTCGCATAGGCGAGGCGGGAACAGAGGTCGGACAGGATAAAATAAGCCTTCATAGGATAACATCAACTATCTAACATAAACCAACTATCAGTAAATCCAATTAAAACTTCCATTTTTCATTCATCTTTCAAAAGAAACATGTACATGGAGGTTTCTTCAAAAAAAAAAGGATCCAAACAAATTTAACTCTCTAAAAAAATTTACATACATCCATCTATAATCAAAATAACAAAACTCAAAAGAATCTGCCGCCCGTCATCTCCCTACGACGGTAAGTGCGCGGTGGTTGGTCTACCATTATCTAATCGCAAAACTCCTGAAAATTTCCCACAGCATGGGTGAGTCATAACTCAATAGGCAAATGCTTTTTCAATTAAATTTCGAGAAAATAGGGCGAGGGAAATAACATGTATGTCAATACTTTGTGTAGGAACATTAAACAAATCATAAAAATTAAGTAACATGCCTCTAGGTCTACCATTAAGCCTCTTTCTTCAGTTAAGCTTGCAACCAATCACTATACACTGTACATGAATTGTTTTTATAAATCATAAGATGTTTTATATGCATATAATGTAATATATATCTTATAATCACCCGTCTCGGAAGTATCTTTTGTACTAATCAGGTACATTTTGTTTGGCCAAACCTTTTACCATTTGGTTCAAGAGAATCTCTTTACCCTTTAGCTCAAAAGAGCCCTTTTATCAAAGATACCTCCGCATGAACATTCACATACATTCATTCTTTAATTATTCATAAAAAGATCCTAATTCATGCATATAGTCAATTGTTTTCTAATGTGCTACAAGATTTTATGATAGCATGAGGAAAGAAATGAGCTAAGTATATTCTTTATTCATCACTTTAGAAAGAAACAAGTGCATTATATACTATCACATAAGAGATGTACTTGCAATGTAAGATAACTCATTAGTAAGAACTTATGTATGATATTAAGTATAAGCTCAATTGTCTTTAAACCATTTCCAAATGACTTCATAGAATGAGGCAACCATAGAAACATGTGCATGACATTTAGAGCATAATAAGATATAAAAGTAGTACGATTGGAAGAATGCTAAAAAATTTCACAACAGGATAAAACATGCTATGGTGGAAAGAATTGAAATTTTCTTCTAAATTTAAAACTGTCACATTTACCTACCTCAATACAATGTGCTCCGCAAATTATCCTTACGAACTCTTCCTTTCCACGCATTCAATACCTAAATGAAACACACGCATCAAATAAAAATCACTAATCCCACATAAATTCTCTAAACACGTATGCTATGATAATAAAGGACCCCTCCCTAATTCATGTTCATGCTTCTCATCTAAACCCCTTAAATCATATTTTATTTTTTTTATAGAAGAGTCACATTTGTAAATTTCTATTTAAGCACACACCATTCCCTACACTCAATTAGTATTTTTATTTTCGGAAGTTTTAAATATAAAAAATAGGAAAAATTGTTTTTGATGTAAGAGTCCTAAATTTGCTTCTAAAAGTTTTCCAGAACCTATTGGAAACCTTCAAGCTCAAAAATTCTATGATTAGGGAAAAATCCTAATTTCCAAACCTAAAATTTCTTCACAAAAATGCATTATTTCTATTATGGGGCTCCTAATGTCATTTAAAAACTATCCTACAAAACCAATTTGACAGAAAAGAAAATTTGAGGAAACCCTAATTTTTTTGAATCCACATTTTTAGAGAAAACATTTCATTTTTAGGTTTAAAAACATCCCTTAACTCTTCCCTCAACTTATCTCAAAGGAAAATTTAGTTTACTCAAAACCCTAATTTCCTTCCCTTAATGAAAACTCAAGGAAAAAGAAAGGAAATACTTACAAACCACTTACCTTAACCTTCTCTTAGATTTCTCCTTCAATCCTCCTCGAATTCGCCGCCGGAAATCACCTCCTAATGCTTTGATTCCGCCTCCTACCCGACGCCCCCCTTTCTCTCGCTCGGTTCGGCCGCAAGACAGAATAGGGGACCGAAGTATTTCGGTCCCTTATTTAGAGTGGGAGCCTCATTCCATTTGCCTAAAGTCCAAACTACCCTCACTTAAACCATTTGTGTTTTAACACTCCTTAAGTGCATTATATGCATTTTCGAACTTACGTGAATTTTAATTCTTAAATTATGTGAAATTACATATGGGTTCTATATATCGTTTCGCTCAGAATTTTGCGCTCTATTTTATAAAATTATTTGCGTTGAATTCCAACTACTTTGAAAAATTTACTTAAAACTCTTCGCGATGCATCGAAAAGCGTTCGAGGTCTAAAATGACATTTCTGTGGATTTTACAGTTTTTATATATTTTTAGCTATCCAATGATGGAAGGCATCCAATGATCATGGTAGGTTGTGCTTGGGCTTTGGTAGACCTTTGGTTTGCTAGCTTGTTTGGTCCCTTGGGTTGCTGCTGGTTCTCGGGTTGGCTTATGGTTCTCGGTTTGAGCTTATGATGATGTTGGGAGGTGGTGGTTTATTAGAGTTGAGCTTTATTTTCTTAAGTTGCTAGGTCATTAATGTTGAGCTGAAGTTTAGTTCAATTATTGGGAGATTTATTGAGCTTCCTAGCTCATTATTCCAAAAAGGTATGCTTTAAATCAAGGATTCCATTTGGAGTGGACTTGCCTCTTCTCCTTCCCCTTTTCTTCTCATTTCCCTGTGCTGGGTGATTTCCCGTGCCTTGCCCCTTTGGTTCTCGTGGCTGGCTGTTCGGTTCTGGGGCTGGCTGCTTGGTTTCGTACTGGGCTGCTCGGTTCCGCGGTTCTCTGCTTGGTTTCGTGGGTTTTTTGCTTGGTTCCCGTGAGTCCCTCCTCTGTTTTGCTGTGCCGTTTGGGAATTGTTGAAGTGTTTGTTGACCTTTCTTTTCCCTAAATCTTATTGGCTTATTTGGAGGTGATATGGTTGTTTGGTTCTCCTCTCTTGCCTATATATAGTATATGATTTTTAAGGCAAAGGTTGTTGAATTTGGTTGAGCTTTGTCTCTTAAAAAACCTGAGGGCTTTCTTCTTCTTGGAAAAGCTTGAGAGCTTTGTCCACTTCCTCTCCTCTATTTCGTCTGGGCTTCTTACCTCTTTCTTCTCTACGCAAGTTCTACTCAATTTGTATCATTCTTCTTGAGCTTTGGAGGTGTTTGTTGGCTGATTTGGGAGCATTTGCTGGAGGAGTTTGGTTGGACGTTTGGACTATCTTGCTATGGTGGACCATCGGTTTGCTAGCCCTAAGCACATACTTTACTTAACCTACATTTCGTTGCATGTGAGGAAACCGTTCTGTCGGTTGTTCTGAGAATAGCATCTTTTTATATTTATTTTGTTTCTTTTGATCTCTCTTCTCGTTTATTCGTCTGTTTTTGATGTCATAGATGATTGCTACTATTTGAATCGAGTTTGATTATAGTTTTGCCCATCGTTCTCCTTATCTGACTTTTCAATCTAGTTTGCTTGCATCAGAAATTTAACTAGGTTTAAATCTTAAACTTATGTTAATGTTAGAATTAAATGTCTTAATCATTTCTTTGTTGTTCTTAGTATTATGTTTATTAAATTTATATGCTTTATTTTTAACTTTAAACATATCAAAATTATAATATATTATTCAATGTGTATATGTGTCCTATATTTTTAATAATAGGTGAATCCCAGTTTTTCATCGTGTCATGTCATGTATGTGTCTATGAATACGAGCTCTATCATGTGTGTGTGCATCCATGTCTTTAGTAGCCTCACTTCAGGCAAGCAACGAGTAATCTGAAATTTAAAAACTGGCTAGGTTCTTACACCATCTTGTTTTGAGCTCCTGTTCATATATTTGGCATTTATTCAAACATTATTAAGCTTTTCTTTTGATATTAGTTGAATATAAGGGATTAGAAGCAAGGTGAAATATTATTCTTAGCTCAGCAGAATCTTTGATCAAATGGTACGTAGAAGCCCTGGCGTCAAGCCCATTATTGGCTTAAAGTAGAGAAATGAATACCAGATCCGACAAAAAAATTTGGGTTTGTCTCCTGATCAGTTTGGCAATGGGTATTTTCGGTAAGATATAATTGAATTGACCAAATTTTAGTAAACAAAATGGCTTATTTAGCAAGTTTTCCGTCAAGAAGGGTCTGTCAATTTTTCTGGCTAGTTATGGCTTGAAATAACTATGGCATGGCTCTTCATAGTTTGTTTCTTGTTGTAAATCTCAAGGAAACTTATTCTAGTGCGTCAGATTGAGTGCGGTCTTTTTTTATTATTTAAAATTGCTAATAAGAAATACTATTCATTATAAAATAGTTTATGATTGTTACCCTTTTTTTGGATTTTTAATCGATTTGGTTGAGGCTTAGCTTGTTATTATTTCTATATGCCACATTAAATTCTCTTATGTATCAGAATTTTGGCTTTTCTGGATTGGATATTATTTTGTTTTATCTACTCTAAACATAGGTGGCCTGTCTCGCTGTTTATTTTTAAAGCTGGAACCTTCGTTCTTTTTTGCACTTTTTGAGCAAACTAACGTATGCGATATCGTTTTGTTGACTTTCTCTGTTCTGTCCAGATTCTGGCAGTTGGTGCTGAACCTGTGCTGAGATGTTTCAACATTAATGGAAAAATTCTTTCACAAATCCAATGCGCTCCTTCTTCGGCATTTTCAATTTCTGTGCATCCTTCAGGGGTATGTTTCATTTATCTTTCATTCATGTGGCCTTGAAAGCTTTCGAGTTGTGGAATTTTTCTTCCATTGCATTGCATCATTGATTCATTTACTTCATTGCATTGCGTTGAATTGCATTCCATAGTTGCAGTTTTTGTTCGCTTCTTAAATGTGTTTTGTGTCATTAGATTTAATTAAGTATTTTGGAGCTTAGATATGGCATGATGAGGAGCAACTGTTCATTAAATTTTTTACGAAATTAGCTTTTTATGAATAAAAATTCTGATGGACGTTAGTTTCTCTAAACTGAAAATGAAGATAGTCATGCAATCTCTAATCTACCTACTTTAAAGAGTTGTTGGGGTTCTCTAATAAATCTGAAACTGATTTTATCACGTCTCACAAAGTTGCATCTTATTTGAGCCTACTTTTCTCAATGGAGAGTTTTACGAAGGATATTCAAAGTATAGCGCCTTGATATGCATTTTTTATATTTGACATATTTTAAATTGGCAAAATCATATGATTAGATGATATTATTGCATCTTACTAAGTGCTTTAGGAAATCATATGATTAGAGGACACTGTTGAGAATTAGATGTGTAAATTTTATAAAAAATTTATTAATAGTTATGTTGAGCATGACTGAAATAATGATGTCAAGATAAATGCGCAACAAAATAATTGATTTAAAATTTAGAAATAATTATATTTAAGCAATGGTTGAAGTGACATCTATCAAAGATAATACAAAGTACAAATAGACTTTAGATCATTTTGACATGGTTAGTTGTTTAGACTTGTAGATAAAATTAATATATGAGGCTAATGAAGAGAGCGAGACTTTGGATAACATGGTTAGGTTTTCAGAATAATTTATGAGAATAAGTTAAATAATCTCATCCAATACTCAACATGAATAATTAAAAATGAGGATTCATCAAGATGGTATGGTTGGAATGAGGCTATTGATTATGATGAGGATTCATATTATAGATAAAATTAGAGTAGGAGACTAAGGAATAAAGAGTAGGTTAGGATAACATGAATAGTTTTAAATGATTTATGAAGAATATATTTAAACAATTTAAGCATCACTTAATTGGAATGACTTAAAAGTGAGGATACAGCATACATATGCCCGATATAGTTGTGATAAACCATCAAATTAAGGGTCTATGGGACTACATCAATATTTTATAAAATTAATTGTGAAGTTACTGTGGAGAAAGCAATTTCATTATTATGTTTGCTAAAAGTAATTTTTCACCAAAGAAATTTCTAAAAAAATTATGAAAAGCTGCAAGAAATAGCAACCAAATAAAATTATAATTGCTATATGAAAAATAAAACAGCTAGAAAGTTGTCCCAAACAGATCCTAAATAAGCACTTTTTTTGGAAATTAATTCCAAAATTTTTCTTTGTGGATCTTAGGTCACAGCAATCGGTGGTTATGGTGGACTGGTGGATGTCATCTCAGAATTTGGCAGCCATTTGTGCATATTTTGTTGTAAAAATGCGGGATCTTTTTAAACTCTGCAGAGAAGGCTTTCACTGTACACAATTCTTCGTAAACGGCTGCTTCCATTCCACCAGACGGCTTTGCTAATCGGTCTCAAAGACCCGTATGAATCATGCAGACCAAAACTAAGTTTTCCTCGCCTTTCGTAAGCAAAGGATGACAGCATTATTCTCTCTCAGCTGAAAATAAGCGAAAGAGAGAAGGTTTTTGGATTCCTTGATGTTGATAAGCTGTGATGTTATCTTATTCAATGATGTCACTTATTTAAGAGGGCCATTTGGGATTTTTTTAATTTATTTTTTTTATCTTATTTATTTTTTGATATAAAATGAAAATATATTTATGCTGATAAATATAGGCTATTTTTATTTTTAATTTTTTTTATTGAATCTCTCATAAAAAATTGAAGGTGTTGGTATTTTGGGTTGGGGTGTTAGTGAACAGATTTAGAAGTTCTCATCATTGGTGAAGGGACGGAGGAATGTTGAGCATGATGTATAAAATCAAGTGGTTGAAATTATACTAAAATAATATTGAACCTTTATTATATTATATATTATGTGTGGTCAATTACATCATTATTTTTTATGTTGTGTTCTATTAGAAGTAAACATTGTCATTGTAAGGTCCCAAGTATTAGATGAAAAAAGCGGAGGGTTGCGTTAGATAGTCGACAATCAACGAAAAATTTGTTGAATAATCATGACATGAATCTTTTAAAAAATTGTGTTAATGTTAGGGTATACCTTGGAAGTGACATGCTGTATGGTTTAAATACAGTTATAAGTGTGCAAGGGTCGTTGCATTGATACCCGAGTGCAGTGTTCAATAGGCAAGGATTTTCATATCAAAGATGGATGTGGGCAAAGAAGTTAGTTTATGAAATTAAATTTAGGATATGAATTTAGAACATAGGTTTCCTTATAGTAAATTTAATGAAATTAATAGATATTATGATTCATATGAAGATAAATATTATGTTCATTCATGAAATTAAATGGGTTGGAGAGAATGTTAAGAAGATTGATAGTTTAAGATATAAACTATGATACTCGGAAAGGAATCATATTAGAAATAATATATGTATGATTATAGATAAGAGTTTGAAGGATAATGTTATAAAAAGTAATAGAATCGGAGATAAAATTATAGTTTTAAAGATTGTTGTTGATGTTAAGATTGTTAATATTATAAGTGTTTATGTTCCTCAAGTATATTTGGATGTGTCTAAGATTAAAATTTTGGAATGATTTAGAAGAATTAATATAAAAGATATCTTTTGAAGAATAAGTTTTTATTGGATGAGATTTAAATAGGCATGTTGGTTTAGAGATAGATGATTTTAAAAGTATTCATGGTGGTCATGGGTTTGTAATGACAAATGAATGTGATAACACAATATCTTATTTAAGAAAAAAAATGAGTATCTTATCACTTATAAAAATGGATATAGTAAAACACAGATTGATTATTTTATTATAAGAAAATTAGATCGTTTAGATTGCAAATATTGTAAAGCTATTCTGAGTTAAATTTTATGTACCCTACATTGATTATTAGTTTTTAACTTTAAGATAAATGGGCATGAAATAAAAAAAATAAAGTAAAATGATGTTCTATGATTAGATGGGCGTATTTAAAAAATATTAACAAAAGTATTTTTTATAGTAAGATTTTGTGCTTGAGGATGTTAATGTTACGTGAAAAAAAGTGACTAGTAATATTAAGAATATTGCAAATGATGTGCTTTGAGTTTCGAAGGGAAAAATTCCTAATAATAAAAATAGTTTGTGGTGGAATTTGAATGTGCAAGAAAAGATAAAAAAATAAGAAGATTTGTTATAAAAATTGATTTAGATATAAAAATTCTGATAATTAGGAAAGTTATAAAGAGTCTCGTTAGGATTTTAAGAAAGTTGTTTGTGATGCAAAGAACTTAGTTTTTAATGCTTTATATAATAGATTAAATATTAAGGGAGAAAGATATATGTATAAGTTAGCAAAATAAAGATATATGAATAGTAAGGATTTAGTACATGTGAAGTGTATTAAGTATGAAGATCAAAAAGTATTTTTTTAAAAAAATATTCAACAAAGGTGCATGAGATATTTTGCATAACTTTTTAATGAAGAATGTAAAAATATGATTGACTTTAGTGACTTTAGCATCTTAAATGAAAATAAAGATTATTATTTTTATCGGTGTATTAATAAAGCTGAAGTTAGAGAGGCTTTATAGAAAATGGTGGAAAAGCTGTTGAACATGATGATAGTCCAATGGAGATGCGGAAATACTTAGGAGATTAAAGAATTTTTTGTCTTACTAAACTTTTTAATACTGTGTTGAAGACTAAAAAGAGGCCATATGAGTGGAGAATGAGCGTGCTAATTCCTATTTTTATGAATAAAGGTGATGCACAGGGGTGTGCGAATTATAGAGGAATTAAGCTAATGTGTCATACTTTAAAACTATGGGAGCAAGTTATGAAGCATAGGTTACGGCATGATACTAATGTTTCTCCAAATCAGTTTGGATTCATGTCGGTTAAGTCTACTATGGAAGCCATACATTTATTGAGATGTTTGATGGTGAAATATAAATAGAATAAGGAGGATCTTCATATGATATTTATTAAATTAGAGAGAGTTTATGATAAAGTTCCAAGATAAGTGTTATGGAGAGTTCTTGAAAAGAAAGAAGTTAATAACATTATTGATATGTATGCATAAGCTATTACTTGTGTTCAAACACAAGGGGGTTTGACTAAAGTATTTTCCTATTTTGGTTGAATTACATCAATGATCAACCTTAAGCCCATATCTTTTTGCTTTAGTCATGGATGTTCTCACTAGACATTTGTAAGAGGATGTACCTTGGTGTATGCTTGTTGCTGATAATATTCTTCTTGTGGATAAGACTATAGAGGGAATTGAAGGTAAACTTGAATTATGTAGGTCAACCTTAGAGTCTAAAGGTTTTCGCTTAAGTAGATCTAAAACTAAATATATAGAGTGTAATTTTAGTAGCAATAGACCTAATGAGGAGATTGTGACTTCAGGCGATCATGTCATTAATAAGAGTACACGTTTTAGATATTGTGGATCAATTGTTTAGAGTGATTGTGAAATAGATGGAGATATTATCAGTCGAATTCAAGTTGGATGGTTGAAGTGGAGGAATGCATCGGGCTTGTTGTGTAATAGAATGACCCCCTCAAACTTAAGGGAAAATTCTATAAGATGGTGGTGAGACCTGCAATGCTTTATGGTGTCGAATGTTGGCCATTAAAAGAGAAGCATAATACTAAGTGTTGCAGATATGAGGATGCTTAGGTGGATGAGTGGCTTTATCCTTAGAGATAGGATACGAAATGAGCATATACGTGAAAAGGTTGGTGTAGCTCCGGTGCAAGATACTATTAGATAGAGTCGCCTTAGATGGTTTGGTCACATTAAACAGAGGCCTTTCGATGACTCGATTAGGATAGTTGAGGTATTATATTTGACTTATGTTAAGAAAGTTAAAGGTAGACCTAAAAAGACTTTGTTAGAAAATATTAAAAATGATCTTTCTTTATTAGATTTAAATGAGAAATTGACTTTTAACATGACACAATGACGAAAAAGGATTCATGTAAGCAACCTCACGTAGTGGGACAAAGGATTGATGTTGTTGTTGTTGTTCTATTGGAAGTATATATTTTGAAAATAATAAAAATATATAAAATTTAATTCAAGTATTTAAAAAAAATATATTTTGTTAAAAAAAATTGAAATACTTTTAAAATATTAATAAAAAATAATTTAGTAGCTTGTATGGATTAGGATTTTATTTAAACAATTATATTGATTATGAGCATGGTAAAAGGTCATTTATAAACTCATAGATTAAGGAAGCAGTATCAGTTACAGTGAAGAGCATGTAGCTTGAGTTAAAATGTTTTGTTAAAATTAGATTAATGTTGGTCAAATTGATTATTCTATTAAAGTCGAATGATATTAATTACATGATTTAAAAAAATGTTATATCAAATAGAGCGCTCAGAAAATTTGTGTCAAAACATTTTTTTTATGAAAATATGAAATGAAAACACAAAAACATATACTTTTTAAATGAAAATTAAAAAAATAGATAAAATAAAGCCATAGAATAAGAGAACATTGCAAAGGTAAGTACTATAAAATTACATTCAATTCTTATAACTCACATACGCACATGTGATCGATACATAATGAAGTTGGAAAAGCAAAATCAAACATTTCATTTTCACTGCATCAAAGGTACATTACTTTCCATTGAAAACAAGACATTATGCAGTTCAAATTGTATATAGAAATATATACTGATCCAATTAACTTTCCTCAGTTGCTTTTACCATTCATTTGTAGGTGAACTTTCATGATATAGTCCATAGCTTTCCTGTCTATATCAGGCTCAGCATACCAGTTAGGCCTGTCTTCATCACTTTTTCTGACCTTCTCTGGCCGACATGACCGTGGCTCCACCCCTTCTGTATCATTCTGAATCCTCCCCTTGAAGCCAAAGAAACCAAGGAAGGTCTTCCCTGCCATTTAATCTTTTAGTCACACTTGCCTTCTTTTTCTTCTCCTTTGGAAAAAACTAATTGGAAGGGCTGAATTTATAGAGGTACAATTAGTATTTTCCCAACATCTTCCTAGAGTTTTAGACTTAGAAGTCTAAAGCATTCTACTTTTGACTTTCACAAATGTTTAGGCTCATATATTTCTCAACAACTTCCTAGAATTTGTTGAAAGTCAGTCAAAAAGTTCAGTAGATTCTTTGTTGAACAAGCTGTAGGAAGTCATTGGTTTAATAGACTTGACTTGCTTGGATGTAAATTTTAATTTTTCTTCTTTTAGTGCCAATTTTTTAAACCCCGAACCTTTTTTTTTTTTTTGGTACTTTTCAATGGGGCTGAAGTTGGACGGTTTTGGAGAGGTGGGGGCACAATTTTGGGGAGGTTTTAGTCAGTGGGGGTGCTGAAAATTGGAGTTACCGAGGCGAGGAAGGAAAGGCTCAACTTCTTTGAAAGTAGTCATTTAAGACTTTATCTGGGATGATTTTTTACTTCTTAAAATAATTTTTAGTTAAAAATTTTAATTTTTGTACTAAAATATTACTTTAAGAAGTAATAAAAAAGTCATCCCAAACGAAACATAAAACTTATATATCATCAGTGTTATCATCATCATTAGTTGCCCTCCATTTAATACTTGTTTAGAGTTGGATGAAGTCTGCAATCTAATTTACAAATCTTTATGCAAAATCGGTCATGATGTTTTCTTTTGCTTATCATTGAATTGAGATAAAGCTCAGGCTCAATTAATAAGTCAAGCTTAAGCACAAACTAGGATCGGCTTGAGCTCGCTCAATTTGACTCATTTGCACGATTAATATACCTTATCGTCTAAAAGAGCCATTTCAATTAGGGCGAATTTTAGATAGAAGCATGTAAATAGTGACAATTAACAAAAGGAGCATGTTTAACTAAAAATTTAAGGAGCGAATAAGCCCAATAGATAAGCGTATTGACTAGAGAGAGGAGAGAGGAGAGAGGAGAGAGGGACTGAAAGAGTGGGTGGGGAGAGAGAGAGTGTAGGCGAGGGAAGAGAGAGAGAGAGTGTGGAAAGACCTATCTTATACATTAAGAAATGATTTATATATTTGATTTTTTTACTAAATTTTTTCATTAAAAGATTAAACATATAAAATTTTAAAATATTGTATTTAAATATTATTTTAAATATAAAAAGTAAAAAAATTTATATTATATTAAAATAATATATTTAAACAAAAAATTTATAAAATATTATTAAAAATAGTTGAAATATAAATTAAATATTTAAACAATAGTTAAACTTGTAGTTACATATTTAAAATAAACTAAAATTTATATTTAAAATATTATTTTTTCTAAAAATATATTATCACTGTTATTTAAATATTAAATTTTGAATATCAAAAAATTATTTTAAATAGTAATTTTAATATTATCCTTTTTTAAATATATTTTATATTTTTAACTTTTTATATAGAATAAATTTTTAAAATTACTATTTAATTTAATTTTTAGATATTATAATATTACATAAATAATTTAAATATTTAATAATAAATTGTATTATTTAAATGTAATTATGCTTGTATGTTTAAATTTAATTATTTATCTTTTAATAAATTATATTTTTAATTTTTATAAACATTTTCTTTAAAAAATAATTTTGAAGTATAAAAATTATATTATATTTAAACAAAAATATATAATATAAATATTTTTTAGTTTTATATTAAATATTTATTTTAATATTTATTATATATTAAATATTAGTTAAAATATATTTTAAGTTATTATGAATTATTTAATTATTTTTAAATATTTAATTACTGTTTATATAATAATTGAAATAATTATTAAATATTTAACGAAACCCTAAGTCATTCCACTCTCTCTCTCTCTTCCCCCCCTACACACTCTCTCTCCCCACCCACTCTTTCACTCCCTCCCTCCTCTCTCCTCTCTCTAGTCAATACGCTTATCTATTGGGCGTATTTGCTCCTTAAATTTTTAGTTAAACCTGCTTCTTTTATTAATTGTCACTATTTACATGCTCCTATCTAAAATTCGCCCTTTCAATTATTTATTTACTATTATTATTTCTCTCTCTCTTTATGCGTGTCTATATTCACATTCATATTCCTACAATGCTCAATTTGGTTAGTAATTTAAAAGATTTTCACATTCATTCAAATAGCCTATAATGTACTCTACTTATATTATATTAATTCTAAGTTTATTATGTTCTAAACTTCTTTTTCATTGTTCACGTGAAGGTCCAACCTATTATGAGATTTTCATCTACAAATAATATATATGAAGTACATCAGATGATCCTGTGACTGTTAGCGTTTTTATAAGCATTAAAAAAATATATACCGACAAAATGTTGATCTTCATATCTGAAGGGATCATTAAAAATTGGAATGTAAAATATATTTACCTACACAACATCAATTTCTATTACAAGTAAATTACAGCAAATATGCAATGTTAAATGTAATTAAACTCTTAGAAAAATAAAGCAACATGATCTAAAGGAACATGATCTAAAGGACTTTTTCTTTTTTTTTTTTTAAGGGCGATTAAAATAAATTCATACACATATCATATACACAAGAGTCGAATTCAAGACATCTTGAATAATAGTCTCCAAACCAATAGACTAAGGCTTCGTTTGGGATGGCTTTTTTACTGCTTTCTAAAACGGAGTTTTAGTACAAATTTTTTTATTTTTGTGTTAAAACTCCGTTTTAGAAAGCAATAAAAAAGCCGTCCCAAACGAAGCCTAAGGCTTCATTTGGGACAGTTTTCTTACTGCTTCTTAAAGTAGATTTTTGTAATGAAAAACTATTTTAAGAATTAGTAAAAAAGTTGTCCCAAACAAAATCTAAATTGAGTTGCATAAAGAAAAATCTACGACTAAGTAATTTTATAAGAAATATGCAAACACCAATTGCACAGCCAACCAATTAGAAGCATAAGCAGCAGGATGATATTCAAGAAGAATATCCTCATGGAGAAAGCTATTACTGGCACATTAATAAATTATAATTATCCAATACAAGAAATGAATTAAGAAATGCATACCTCTTTGTAGTGTTTTTAGCAATGACTTTTCATCAAGCCTGTCAAACTTGACTAACGCTTTAGAATGTTATGAAGACTGGCTTTCAAATAGCCCAATAACCCCGTCTAGATCTCTTCTATAAAGTTTCCAACGCAGTGCCATATCACTCAAGCTTTTGATTATTTGGTATTTTTTAAAAGACATTTTTAAGAAATATTGATTCAGAAAATAGAGTTTTTTAATGGAGAAGCATATATAAAAAGCTTTCTCAAAACAGCAGAAAAATGAAAAAAAAAAAAGAGTTACTAAGAACATGATTTGATAAACCAAACAGTAAAAAAGAAATAAACTTATCATTTTAAAATGGAATAAGCATCAAAACTTCCAATCAAACGAAGCCTCAATCCATCTGCCAGTCTGCCATAAAAAGTACCAACTATCAAAGCATAAATCCAATTAGCTAATCTAGTTTAAACAGCTGAACCAATACTAGTCGGCCACGTGCAAAGTCTGTTATGTAAAACATTATACATTCTCATCTGTACTAATGAAAGCATCAAGGAAATAAGACGATCTCTGTTTTACTGTATCACTTCCTTCTTTCTCCTCTTCTCGGGATCCTGTGATTCCACATGGTATCAGAGGATGGTCGATCTCACGGACCATCCATGGCGACCGAGGCTTCGCCGGCGGCTTCGCCACAACCGGAGAACTCGCCGATAAGAATTTTCTTTACCCTACTCTCAAATTCATTCTCTCTAATCTCAAATCCCTGGTTCCCCACCATCTGTCTCCGGACAACTATCCGGTCTGGCGCAATCAAATCTTCAAACTGTTCAAGTCCAATGGCTTATCACAGTTTATTGATCTGCCCTCAGTCTCTGCGTCTTCCTCAGCCGATCAAGATTCTTCCGATCTTGATCCCCATTCCTCCAAATGGCTCATCACCGACCAAAATCTCGCCGCCGCTATCTGCTCAACAATCTCCGCCCCAGTCATTCTGTTCGTAATGCATTTGGAATCTAACCATGATATCTGGGCGGCATTGCAAACCCGGTTCCAATCTTCCAACAGGTCCAAGGTAATCCAGCTCAAGAATAAGCTTCACAACATATCAATGCGGAATCTGTCTATGCAGGAGTACCTGACGGACATCAAGAAAATAGTTGATCAGATCACATTTGCCGGATCTACCTTGGACACCGAAGTCATCATCATTTACATCTTGAACGGTCTGCCCCCCTCTTACCAGTCGTTCAAGACTTCCATCCGGCACTTGCAATCTCCATTGACTCTCGACAACTTCTACGCAATGCTTATCACGGAAGAACTTCATCTGCGTGTGGACACTCAACGCCTCTCTGCTCAACCAGACAGCAATACTGCTCTCTACACCTCACGGGGCAGAGGTCGCCGCGGGCGTGGCTGTACGCAATCTTTCTCCACTCAACAGTCAAGAACAACGCCTAAATCTTCTCTGACTTGCCAAATTTGCACTAAACGTTGCCACTCGGCGGACGTCTGCTAGCACAGACACAATGCCAACTACATCATGCCTACTTCTCAAGCCAACTCCGGTCAGGCTCTTCTTGCTTCCTCCGATACGACCTCCACCGACTGGTATCTCGACTCGGGTGCGTCATCTCACACGACTTATGGATCGAACAACCTCAGTCACGCTTCATCCTACCAAGGCTCGGATCAAATCACTATCATGGATGGAAGGACTGTTCCGATTGCTCATTCCGGCACCGGAATTCTTCCTACCCCGGATCGTATGTTATCGTTGTCTAACCTCTTACATATACCTTCTATCTCTTACAATCTAATTTCTATTTCTAAACTTGTCTGAGACAATAATATCTCTATTACAATCGACCCTAATGGCTTTGTTTGTAAGGACCTGCAGACGCACAAAACACTACTTCAAGGACCGTGTAAGGAGGGCCTCTACCCGATCTTTATCAAGAATCAAGAACCGGCTACACAAGCTCTCTCCGCCATCTGCACAACTTCACCAAATTGCATGAAAGACTGGGTCATCCCCACAGAAGCATTCTTACCACGATCTCACACAATAACTCGTCATTACATATTAAATTTCACTCTTCAAACTGTAGTTCTTGTAATTCCTGTAAAAGTCACAAGCTCGTTTTTCCCATTTATGTTCACAAGACATGTACTCCTCTCGCTCTACTTCACTCCGATGTATGGGGTCCTGCCCCGGCTCCCTCACATCAGGGGCTTCTCTATTACCTGCTCATTATAGGCGATTATTCTCGGTTTAGCTGGATCTTTCCGTTTACATTTAAATCCGATGTCTCGAAAATTCTTACTAACTTTACATTCATTGAACGACAAATGAACAGGAATGTCCAATCCATACGCACCGACGGTGGCCGAGAATACGTTAATTATGAGCTCAACAACTTTCTTAAGCACAAAGGTATTCAGCATCAGCTATCCTGCCCCTACACCCCCGAGTAAAACTGTCTTGCGGAACGCAAGCACCGTCACATAATTGAAACTTCGAGAACAATGTTTCACACGGCATCCATGCCCATTACATTTTGGCCGGACACAGTGGTCACCGCAGTCTACTTAATTAATCGAATGTCCACACCGACCATAAAACATATCGCCCCTGTCCAACTTATGTTTCAAACCAAGCCAGACTACACGCACCTTCGCACGTTCGGCTGCGAATGCTTCCCACTCCTGCCAAGTCACTCTCACAACAAACTACATTTGAACTCTGTATCTTGTACGTTTCTTGGCTACGCTGATAATTACAAAGGCTACATGTGTTTGAACAACAACAATAAAACAATCATCATCTCTAGAAACGTGAAGTTTGTTGAAACGTCCTTCCTATTCAAACTTCAGCATCCACCACCTCCAACTACTTCTCCCGCACTGCCTGCCTCTATGCTTATACCGCTAACCGCACCCGCTAAATCGAGAGCCACCACTGTGTCTTATATCACGAAACCAACTACTCTTACTGTCACTAGCTCTCCGCCCGCTGTGCCAACACATCAGCCTCATCCGTCAGCCCCCACCCCTGTCTCTTCGCCTCATATTCTGGCTCGGCATCCCATGACCACCCGGTCTCAAACAGGCACTCTCAAGCCAGTTCGTTGACTCAACCTACTCCACCACGAGTCTACCTCTCCAGACCCAACAAGCTACACTGAGGCCAACAAATCATTTGAATGGCGACAAGCCATGGCCGCCGAGTTCTTCGCTTTACAGAAGCAAGGCACATGGACCCTAGTACCGTCCCCTCCCAATACTCTAGTTATTGGCTACAAATGGACATACCAACGCAAATTTCACTCAGACGTCTCGGTCGCCCATTTTAAGGCTCGTCTCGTGGCACTTGGCAATCAGCAAGAGTTCGGCTATGATTATGTCGAGACATTCAGTCCAGTAACCAAACTACCCACTATAAGCGTACTCTTCACTTTGGCACTTTACCACGGCTGGAAAATTCATCAACTCGACATAGATAACACGTTTCTACACGGCACTCTCGATGATACCGTCTACATGCGGCAACCCAAAGGATTTGAGGACTCGCTTCATCCTCACCACGTCTGCCTCCTACGAAAAGCAATCTATGGTCTCCGTCAAGCTCCTCGACAATGGTACACTACATTCTCCAATTACCTCACCAAGCTCGGATTTCACCACAGCAAATCCGACCCATCACTGCTTACATTCCGTAAGGATAGCGCCCACATCTTCTTGCTTGTCTACATCGACGACATCTTGGTCACCGGCAACGATGAGGCAGCTATCTCCGAAACCTCAACAAGCTCCACACAGAATTCTCCCTCAAACATCTCGGTCACGCCAACATTTCCTTGGAATTAAAATTCAACACACCGTAGATACGTATTTCCTTTCTCAACAATCTTATGCTAACTCCATTATTCAATAATCTAACCTCCTAAAATGCAATCTTGTAGCCAATCCCTCAAGTACAAAGCAACCAACTGACATCCCACTCGATCCAAACTGGTATGATCCATCGCTGTACAGGCAACTCACAGGAGCCCTTCAATACCTCACCATCACTCGCCCGGACATCGCTATGCCATCAACAACCTGTCTCAACATATGCACGATCCACAGCCCACTCATCTCCTCATGCTCAAACAGCTCCTCCGCTACATAAAAGGCACGGCTCACTTCGGATTGCCTATTACCAAATCAGACCTGTGTCTTAGTACATACTTCGATGCTGACTGGGCCAGCGACCCAGTCACCCGCAAATGCACATCCGGATATTACACGTTTCTCGGCAACACCCTGATCTCGTGGGCCGTCAAGAAGCAAACTACCATATCCCGCTCCTCCACTGAGTCCGAATACAGGGCCCTCGCAGCAGCCACAGCCGACACCATTTGGCTCAAGCGCCTGCTTACCGATTTTCAGGCTCCCCACGATCAGCCCATCGATCTCTGCTGCGACAATACCTCCGTCATTGCTCTCGCCAATAACCCCGTCTTCCACGCTAGAACAAAACACATAGAGATCGATCACCGGTTCCTTCGCGAGAACATCATCAACAACCATATCCGGCTTCTTCCTATCAAAACAGTCGACCAGATCGTCAATCTTCTCACCAAGCCGTTATCCACCACTAGATTCAAACTCCTACGAAGCAAACTAACGATCTCTCCAGATCCGTTCGTTTGTGGGGGGATATCAGAGCATAAATCCAGTTAGCTAATCTAGTTTAAACAGCTGAACCAATACTAGTCGGCCACGTGTAAAGTCTGTTATGTAAAACATTATATATTCTCATCTGTACTAATGAAAGCATCAAGGAAACAAGACGATCTCTGTTTTACTGTATCACTTCCTTCTTTCTCCTCTTCTCGAAATGCTGTGATTCCACACCAACATAACTTGATTAACATCTTTTATAGAAGATTTCCAAGCCCACGTCCTGAAAGTAGTTGTCAAGGAACTTACAAAGTTGAAAATAATTGTTCTTTAGGAAATAAATGGACAAATATATGTTGAGTCTAGTAATTAGGTTGTTAAGCCTAAGTGAATGTCCCAAGGCTACCAAGAGGGGGGGTGAATTGGTAGTTTAAAAAACAAAGTTAAAATTTAAGACCCCTTTTTAAAAATTATTGAACTGAAATAAAATCTCTTTTAAATTTTGTAGAAAAAGGTTTTTCAACCACAGACTTTTTAAAACTGAAATAGAAAGTGCGGAAATATAAAAACAGTAAAGTAAATGACACCAGATTTATAGTGGTTCGGTCTATAACCAGACCTACATCCACTCCCCAGAGGCACCCTCTGAGTATTGCACTAATACCAATAGTGACTCTCCTTTTGCACCCACAGCAAGGCGGAGAAGCCTTTACAACACACTCTTTTCAGCACTCCCCGGTGCGGCAGAGAACCGTCCGTCCTTTTACACAATATCCAGTGTTGGCAGAGAACCGTCCATCCTTTCACACTATCCCCAGTGTGGGCAGAGAACCCTTCGTCCTTTCACACTCTCCTAGTGTGGGCAGAGAACCCTTCGTCCTTTCACACTCTCCTAGTGTGGGCAGTCCTTTCACACTCTCCTAGTGTGGGCAGAGAACCCTTTGTCCTTTCACACTCTCCTAGTGTGGGCAGAGAACCCTTCGTCCTTTCACACTCTCCAAGTGTCGGCAGAGAACCGGATCTCCTTGACAGATCTTCTCACAAGAATCTAGAAGGAAGAAAGAAAAGAGTGAAGTAATCTCAATTCATAAGTATAGACTCTTACCTTTGAAATTCAAGTGAAGCCTTCTTGCTTCAGTGGTAGGAATCCTCCCTTGAATGCTCTCTTCAACTCTCTCCTTGGCTATTCTCTCAAGAGGCACGAAGATCAAATGACAAAAAGATTGGGTGGCAGTCTAATTTAGACTATTTATACAAAAGACAAGAAAAACCACCCAAAAACTGCAAGTATTCAATTCTGTACGCAGTGGATCGTCCTGTACGATCGTGGATCGTCCTGGACGATTCTACTTAAACGATCTGAAACGACCCTATTTGAATATGTGTACGAAATGTCTTCGTACAGCTGATCGTCCTGTACAAACTAGGTTCGTCCAGTACGAACGGTTATTACAAGGTCGATTCTAGAAACTGCTGAAAACTGTCCTAAGTCGGTTAATCGTTTGGACGAAAATTGATTCGTCTGGACGAAATTTTTACAGAGGACTGATCGTCCTGTACGATACATTATTTCGTCAGGACGAAAAATTTCCCGAGGACTGATCGTCCTGGATGATAATTTATTTCCGTTTGGACGAAAATTTTCCAGAGACCCAATCGTCCTGGACGATAATTAATTTTGTCTGAACGAAAATTTTCCAGAGAGCCTATCGTACTGGACGATAATTTATTTCGTCCTGGACGAATAGGACTTAAAAAATTTCAAGCAAGTTCCTATTCGTTCCATATGCTCTAAAGGAGATAACTGTCTGATCGTCCAGTATGAACTGAAGATCGTCCTGTACGATCAGTATAAGTTCTACATGATCTCCTTATGTGTGAATGTTTTTATTTTCTCAAAATACAATCACTCCCTTCCAATTTGATTTCTAAGAAAAGTGCAAGCTTCAAATTTTACAAAGTATCTCATGCTGAATTTAATTTGAAGTTTTCGTAGTCTGGAGTTCGTTTTTCCTGAAATGTCAGTACACACAAGAGCAAATACAATTCTTCCAAAATTGTTAGGAGATAACTACACATTTGAACAATAATGTTTGAAATCATCAAAACTTTATAAGTTGCAAAAATGAAAAGCATGCAAATAGCAACTATTTTAACAATATAAACAACCTAGAAAATAAAATCACAGCTATTTTGACTACTACAATCAAAACTCCAGTAATTTCGCCTTGCACTTACTTGCAATTAGGTTGTGGCTTATTTGAATAAAACTGATTACTGAACCCAAACAACTTTAGTCAATCAGTTTGGCTCATAAATTATTGGGATAAATATTAAAATTTAGCTTTGATTTTACTCTATTTCAAAACTCAGCATGGTTATTACCTTTGTTGCGGGCTAGAATATATGCGACGATAGCGTTAGAATATTATGTCTTAGCATTGTACGTATATACAGCTCACACATAGAAAACACAAGATTTTTTTACGTTGAAAACCCTGGAAAGGGGAATAACCACGGGGCCTGACCGAGTTGAAAATGATTCCACTATACATCGAGTAGATTATAGTGGGCTGACTCACCCTCGAGGGTGATCAGGTTACAAATATCAACCATATGGTTGAAGTCGAGGGTAGATAAAAATTCGATGTCATTTGGAAGTCTGGCGGATCTTTGGGGTTACTTGGAAATTCGTGCGTTAGTTGGTAGTCTAACGGTGGTTTTGTGGAACTTCGGTGTAAGGCAGTGATTCGATAAAACTCTGGCATCAGGCAGTGGTCCGACAGAACTCTGTTGTTGTGCAGTGGTTCGATAGAGCTCTGGCGTCGGGCAGTGGTCCGACGGAACTCCCGACGTCTGATGGTAGTTCGGCGGAACTCCGGACGTCAATTGGTGGTCCGGCAGAACTCCGGGTGTTAGGTGGTGTCCTAGCAAAACTTCGGGCGTCATATGGTGATCCGACGGAACTACCGGCATCAGGTGGTAGTCCGGCAGTACTCCCGATGTTAGGTGGTGGACCGGTGGAATTCTCAGCATCAGGTGGTGGTCCAGCGGAACTCTAGGAGTTAGGTGGTGGTCCAGCAAAACTCCGGACGTCAGATGGTGGTCCAGCAAAACTTCGGGTGGTGGTTGAGGAGGCAAGAGCGATCTTCAATCTCTCACTTATTTCTTTAGGCTTAGGGGTACCTTTTCAAGAATATAGATGGCTCTATTTATAGATTTTCTAGAGTGGCATGGCCTGTAAATAGGAGGAAGATCAACAGTGCTTTAAGCCCTTGATTTGGGCCCATTTAGACTCGGATTGAGTCGAATTTGATGTCGTTGGGTTCTTATTTTTTGAGACGTTCAGTTGGCTGAAATCATAGTTTGAATGGTCCCACTTTTAATTTCGGAAGTTTCCAACCTGATTTTGCCTCGACCCAGCTCTGACAGCCTGTGCCTCTTCTTTCATCTCCCACAACTAACCCCAAAGCAACACAAGCCTGATTTCCCTCTATCGACCTAGCCATCCGAACCTTCCTCTTCTGATCCCAACAATCCCGACGTCGTTATAGCCGATCTCGACTCCATCTTCCCCACTATAGCCCATCGCCCCGACATGTAGAACCGAAGTCTCCACCGTCTCCCTCCCTTCTGTCACCGCTTGCCCTAAACCCGTCGAACCAAATCCGACCTGCAAACCCTTCAAACCCCAGTCGCACAACCTCACTCCACACCCGATCTCTTCTTCCTCCTGCTCTAATATCCTATAGCTCCCTCACCTCTTAGCCTAAACTATTTGCCTCTTATTTCTTATTCTAGCCAAAATCTTCTTTAACCCATTACTGTTGCATAGACACTCACAGTCCTCATAGATTCAATTAGCCCGCCTTTCAACCCATTTAGCATTAAAAAAAATACAAGATTTAAATGGAAAATTTCATTCCTTTTATTATTATTATTATTGGCATTGGTTATTAATGATAATTACTATGACTAGTGTTACCATTAGTTCTACTAACTATATTGTTAATTACTCATGTTATTAATATCGATCGTTAATTTTATTATATATATATGGCCTGAATTCAGAGCGGACCAACCTTCAGGTCTGTCGCTCAGTTGAGAGCTATGAAACAAGTTTGCTGTAGTTCAAAACTAGAATTGGCACAATATCGTGAAGTGACCGCCTAGCGAAGAGCAAAGCTAAAGATCTTCCAATTGAGGATATTAACAATGTGTGTGTGTGTGTGTTTACATATATATATATATATATATATATATATATATATATATATATATATATATATATATATATATATATATATATATATGGGTGTATGTATTTATTCACATAAAAACATGCATACACACAAAAATGGAGGGAAAATTTAAAAAAGAAAAGGAAAAAAAAAATATGTGTATATAAAAAAAAGAAAGAAAAAAAAAAGCGAGGAAAAGGATAAAGAAAAAAAGAGAGAAAATTCAAAAACAAAAGAAAAAGAAATGGGAGGATGAATTTTGTGTCATTTTCAACGTCATCGTCACACCTAACGAAAGGTATAACACTTTCTAAACTCTGCGTTCTCGCTTTCGACGCTTGCAACACACCAAACAACCACCTATGCGAGCTTTTCTTAGTGCGGTGGGAGGAAGCTCTTTGCGGTGCTCGAGATGAGGTGGGTGATCCTCAAAAATCTTGTTTCCGACGTTCACAGTGCTGGGTGGGACCACCTATACACTTCTTTTTTTGGAAGAAAAATTAAAAAAAAAAGTGTATATAAAAAAAAGAAAGAAAGAAAAGCGAGGAAAATGAGAAAAAAAGGGAGAAAATTCAAAAACAAAAGAAAAAGAAATGGGAGGATGAATTTTGTGTCATTTTCAACGTCGTCGTCACACCTAACACCTAACGAAAGGTATAACACTTTCTAAACTCTGATTTCTCGCTTTTGACGCTTGCAACGCACCAAACAACCACCTATGCGAGCTTTTTTTAGTGCAGTGGGAGGAAGCTCATTGCGGTGCTCGAGATGAGGTGGGTGATCCTCAAAAATCTTGTTTCCGACGTTCACAGTGCTGGGTGGGACCACCTATACACATTTTTCTTAGTGTGGTAGAAGGGAACTTGGTGCAGCACTTCCAACGAGGCAGATGAGCCTTGTGCGAGCTTTTCTTAGCACAGGGGGATGCAAGATTTTAAGTACATGTACACTCTCTCATAGCATGGCGGGGAAAAGAACTGTGTTTTCAAACATGTACTTTCAAAGACTCATGCACGCATTTCTTGACATGGTGGATGAAGACTTCGGCCATGGTGTCACCCGACACCGATCATGCACGTCTTTCTTCACATAGCGGGCAAGATAAGGCTCCTGTATTTTCTCCTAAATGGGGGAGACGCCGGGAGGCTGCCAAAATTCAGGGTAAAAGCACACAAAAACTTGAACAATTATAGGGGACTTGACATTAAACAAGCATCAACGAATTGAGCTTGAACTAAATAGAACCACAGAGAAACGAACTTAAATAAATGCATAAAATGAATTTCTAATTCTCCAAATGACAAACAATTAATCACAAATGAATGAATATGGATCCAATGGTGGACAAAGAATCTACAGATACGACTTGCTTACAAACAGTGGCTTGCGGCAATTAAAATGCCAATACCTCACTCATAAAAAATGACCAATATGAACGGTCTTACAAGAAACAATGAGGGGAAAGATGGTGTCACTAAAAGCCATAATGTATTCATAAACAGGACCTAAAAGCTAGTACACAATCAATACTACTTGAATGCAAAATAAATGCATTGAATCCTAGTGGGCCATAATAATCAAAATGCAATATGAGATGTCCATAAGCGGAATGTGAAGAGTACATAATAAATGCATTAAGAACTACATCATCAACAATAATTTAACATCAGGCAGGTGCAATAATCTCCCTATGAGCAGGTGGGGTCAATATGTAATGAGCTTGACGATCTAACACATATGTGATGCGTATAATATATTGTCTACAATCCAAGGAAACAAGTTGTGAGGGGCGCGGATACCTGCAAGCAACAATAAAAGATTAGAAACACTCATAATAACATCACTCACAATCAACATTAGAAGATACTACAGTGGACGTGACTCATCTACAATTAATAATAATAGATATATTGCAATGATGACTAGTTTCCTATGTACACAAATATGCACACAACATACCATTTGCAAGCAAGGATAATATGTTTGCAGTACATACAAGTCCCTATGAGCCACTACAAAAAATTCCTTATTCATACAATAGTCTACATATGGAAGATAGCGAGCAACAATGAGCAACACACAACGAGTATAGTAGTTTCCCTACACTCTTCAAACAACATATAAGGATAAATCAGGGGCGAATGCGTTTCAACCAATAGCCAATAGTAGCGTGCAGGCAAACATATCACCCTCCTACCCAAAATTGGAAGACCGATGTGCAGTGAACATAGCAACTCACTTGCCAGGATATTTGAAGAGATTGGAGGTTAATATAGCTTGACGGTAGCCTACAAGCTACCATAAAGAACATACAATGAATGTGACAATTCACATATAAGCATCTATGAAAAAGTTAAAATAAGCATAACCTGCCTACAAAAAAATTGCTAGAAGCTTATGAGTGTTCATGGGTGACACCATGAGAAATGCCAGCAAACATAATAATTCATCAAGCAATGTACAAACTAATGTACCAATCTATGATGAGCATTAAAAGTTGATACATAACTAGGCACAATAATCCCTTGCATACAATAATGGCCAGCAAATACATTAATCTACTACAAGCGGAGGCGGATGATATGTAGTGAATGCAATTGTTCATGGGTGATTATAGAAGACCTATCATATACCCAAAGCACTATCCACAAGCAAAATGCAAAATGACTGCATCAAAAGCAAATGCCTACGGGCCGCTGTAGAAGACCATCGTGCACTCAACATGTCACCTAAGAGCCAATGCGGAAGGGTTACAACAAATGCAAGCTCGTACAAGCTTCCATAGAAGATCCATCATACATCCAAAAAAAAAAATGCCCCCATACATTCACTATAAATATGTAAACATGCAAACATAAAGAAATGCAGGTGCAGTCATATACACGCATGGGCCCCATCGAGCGTGTTATGGCTATACACGTAATGCCTAGGGGCGGGTTAGATAATAAACTCAAGTTCAAGCTCGAGTCTTCTATGTAGGTAAATAGGAGTCGACACGGTTCAAACCATCAAATAAATATACGATCGCAATATCGACTGGGATATTTATTTTATACATTCATGTTAGGCCTTCAAGATCTATATTAAGAGAAATTCATTAATAAAAGCATACAACTGACTTGAACCCGATTCTATGTCGGCAATTAATAGGGTCGACATGATTCAGTCAATAAATTGTAACTCCCTATAATTACCCTGATGATGGCCTTATTGATAGAAAATCTCAACCAAAGAGGTCAATTCCAAATATTCAAAATACCACCTAAAAGCCCATAAAAATTCAAAAATTTCAAAATAAAAAATATTTAAAAATGAAATTAACCAACAAAACACTTAAAGCAAAATCCATCCATCATCCAAAATAATTTTTCGAGGTAAACAAATTTGAAAATACACTTCAGCTCACAAAGAGCTAGTGTGTAGTCTAGAATATCAATAGGATTCATTCTCAAATAGTCTCTTTCCAATAAGGACATGGCACGTGTCCTCTAACTGATAATTTTGACACTAAATGACACCGCAAGTAAACGATTATGAGTGAGGTCCTCTGAACTGGGTAGTTTGCCGTCAAATGACACCACTAAATTATGGTCATGTCCAGAGCCCGTATGCTCCCAATTGGCTTCAAATTTGAATCAATAGGATGCAATCGATAAGGTGCAAAAGCACTCTATTAGCTAAGGTGGATTCAAATTTATTCCCTTAGGCAAATATATATCCCAGGTCTATAAAGTACCCTTGAACGACGTAAGTCATGGCTGCCGACAAGGATCTTTCTATCAGTTTGGGTCGATACCTCCTCTTACTAAGTATACCGGGACCATGATGGCCCAAGATCATGGAACCATGGGATCTTGATCGGGCTCATCATCATTCCCCCCACCATCTGCTTTAAGCGCGCAGTGATACATTTCAATTTTTAATATTTAAGTCTGTTGCTACTATATGTCATATAATGTGTATCTATTGAACGACTGACCTTTATCAAAAGTTCTCTCTCGTTATCAGGAGAGGTAATTAACTAAAGGAGCTTCTGCCTATAGGAAACTCATACTCAGATCATAAAGTACTCACAAAATGAGAAATAAATCTCTGTGTAGTGTCTTATTTCAAACCTGGTCTGCCTTATGAAAATTTACCCCAGAACTTAAAATGTTAAAACTCCCCAAAGAGTAGGGGAGGCCAGAGCGCAAATTTTTGAAGCCCACGATGAATAAATAAGTTTATCAATTAAAGTATTTACAATAATGATCATATTAATGAAATATTAGTATTATTCACATAAAATCATATTTAACAACATGAAATTTACTTTTTTACAACTTGGTAAGAAAATAAATATTTTTTAATTGAATTAAATGGTGCCATAAAAACAATCAAATTACATTTCAAAGGATGCCTCAAAATTCATTATAAATATAATAATTTAGCATTATGTAAATATATTAAGTTCAGAAGGCGAAGCAAAAATAAAATGAATATGAAGTATTTAAAAATCAATACCTAAAACTAAAAAAAAAAAAAATCACTATTGCAACTACTTAAAAAACTCACAACTATCATTGTTCTCCAGAAAAAGTGAAGGCAGCATGCGATTTGTAATGTTTGCAATACCATTGTTGAAATATTATACATGCTAACAATATTTCTTAAAAAAGAAACATTAAAATATATATCAATAGTAAAATCTCAGGATCTTCAATCGATATCTTGCAAGGTGCTTGTGACAATAAAATGAACATGTACCATGAGAATGATATCATTTGGCTAGACAAATTATTCTATTAGATATTTTAAATTTTGTATTTAATTTTTTTCAAAAATATGGAAGATTATGCAGTTAATTATGTCAAAAGCTTTATAGAAGGCAGACAATACAAAAAATAGATAGACAATTGTTATTAAGAAATTCAAAATTATA
Source organism: Dendrobium nobile (assembly GCA_022539455.1). Classification (NCBI taxonomy): domain Eukaryota; kingdom Viridiplantae; phylum Streptophyta; class Magnoliopsida; order Asparagales; family Orchidaceae; genus Dendrobium; species Dendrobium nobile. The sequence goes on from CM039727.1 coordinate 29,214,400, forward strand.
AAATCAAATTAACTTGTATTTTTTCCTCTTGCTTATTAGATATAACAATACTTGATCAAATACAATTATTTTATTGGCAATGAAGCCATATAGCTCAATATTACTGACTCAATTCATCTAGGCACAAACCATGAAACCAACATGTGAACATTTTCAATGGCCAATGAATAAATTTTCAATTTTATTTTTCTGAAGCCTACAATTAATTGATGTAGGAGCCTACATGGAAGATAATATCTAAACTAAATTAGAGAATATAAAATTGTAATGATCAATTATAAAGCATAGATTTAGCACTAAATGTAACTTACATTTAAGAACAATCACGAATTCGATTCTACATAGGAAACGAGACATAACTAAAATGAACATACACAAGTTATAATTTATGAATTAGAATGTCATTCAAATTTAAAAAAGTATGATGATATCAGATACATACATTTAAATGGTGGAAAATTTGAAACTTAAAAAAGATGGCATTAAATTTAACTCAATCTAACACATTTGTTCACATATATAAAGGTGAATAAATATAGAATGCTTGTGCAAAAAGTATCAATCATACATAAAATATAATCTATAACAAATTGAGCCAATAATGGTAAATTGTACAACATCAACAACAATATGAAGAAAAAAAAAAGGAATGGAATACAATGGAACAGCAAAAAAAAAACAATTACTTTCTTGTGTTGCTTTGTGTAAAATGATGCCCATGTGAGCTTGGCAGGCTATAGGAGATTGTGAAAGTGCCTTGCATTTTGATCCTAATAAGAGGAAAACCTAGAAATAAGAGATTTGACAGATAAAGAAAACTAAAATAATTTATATTAACCAAAATGGCTTATGAATGCACAAATAAGTTTACCTGTGAGCCGACTTGAACAAATCTGATACTTTTAACAACGTAAATGTTAGCTCCTTAAAACGACAATTCCATTATGTAAACAAAAAAAAAAATAGCATGAGTAGAGGAAATATCCCTTCAATAGAGATAGAAAAAACAAAGTTAACACCAATTAATGGCTTCTTGATATGTAAGTCTAATAGATAACTCTCAAGTTTTTGTAGTTGGTTTAAAATATATAACACTCAAGTTTCAAACATTTGGTCTTGTTATTTGGCATCTTCATGCCTTTACATGGAGCAAAACTATTTGGAGCTTTATTTAATCAAGCTTGCCTATAATATATAAGAAAAAGAATGCATCTACTAATTAAATATTCTAACTGTTGATAACTTATAACATAGAATTAATTAAATTGTACTTTGAATTAAGGAAGTGTGCAAATCAACGAAGGGAAGTGTTGTGTCTTTGCGCAAAAATTTCATATAATACCTTATAAATGATTAACTCTAAAAACAATTAATCAAATGTAATGCATATAATAAAAGGTTAACGTTTTTAAATATGTGATAAATATTAACTATATAATATGCAAGGCCAATTGAAATAAGTTTCTTCTTTAGAACTACTATTGATCTTAAAGATTTTTGTGATTCCTTCTTCACAAATATTAATTCCTTCCTTTAACTTTCTTATCAAAAATATATTATTGCAATGTATCACTAACTGGAAAGCATTTTTCTAAGGCTTATAAGCCAAATTAAGAATTAGCACCATCTACGCTACAACTCTAATATCACTCAAACAACACCAAAATAATTGGGTAGATAACTTAAACAATAGATTACATTGTATGCACTTGAAATACCAGAAATCAAGTCTTAAACTTACAAGGAGGCATTTCCCTTTGCTTGAACTCTCCCTATAGTTGCTAATATCAAAATTTATAAGAACATAAATTTTTAGAAGCTCGAGAGTAGCAATGCCATAAAGCTTCGTTTGGGACGGCTTTCTTTCTTTTTTTTTTTCTTTTTTTTTGAATAAAATTTTTATTGAATAACAAAAAGGGATACAAAGTCAAAAACACAACAACAAGGGAAACAAGCAGCCAGAAAGGATGAAGCAGGGCAAAAAGAAATAACTAAAGAGGTGGGGGGACTCAGGAACGGAGGCCCCCAACACCAGCCTAGTGGCCAAGCACGGACCATCCATAGGTAGCAGAAATCGAAAACCAGCCAAGGTACCCAGGTTGCCAGTCAGCAAAGCCACAAAGGGGCAGTAAGGGCCTCCACATCATCGTCCATAACACCATCAAAATCCATGACAATAGATCAAAGAGCCAAATCTAAATAAACTAATGATGATAGCCAACCAAAACCATCCCAAAAGCAACAGAATTCAGTGCTTCCTTCCTCGCCTTCTAACTCTGCCACCCCTCGCATATCTACCATGACCGGCAGAGCAAACAACAATTTCATCCTCACTCTCATAAAAATCATCGTCCCCACTGGAAGGATAAGAGGAGAAATACTCCTCTAAAATTAACCAATCTGATTTAAGCAAAACAGAATTTTTGCCAGTCATAGCCACACAATCTTGCATTTCGAATTTAGACAACATAGAAATAGGAATATCAATAAAATTAGCATTGGTCGCCAAGCCTTCGACAGACCGTGATACCGATTTATCCATCTCCAAATTAACCAAAGGGCTAGCCACCATAGTTCCAGTTGGTACAAAACTAGGTGAGTCAAATGAACCAGATTGCTCAACAGCCATAGCATGCTCAACATTTCCAGGCAAATCACACGGGGCAGACTCCTTACCCACATCATCTAAAATAGGTAAGGAAATAACTACACCACCCGAACGACCATCATCATTAGCATAATCCCAAGTGCCCTGAACAGCAGGTAAAACCCCAATCAGAACACCCTCAGAAACTTCCCCAGTACCTACAAGATTAGCTATAGGTGAACCAACGACCACATTCGCTTCATTCAATTCGTTATCCATAGAAAGTATCGGAACCATAGGGGAAGGGGGACAAAATTCATTTAATTCAACATTAGCTATAGGAGCCACACCAGTAGACAAATTAAGAACTGTTAGATTAGAACAATGAAGAACAGGGGCCCTAAGGTCATTCAAATCATTACCCAAAATAGGGATAGCAGCCGGGACAGACATAGGGGGAGGCTGACAATTTCCAGTAACATGACCAATACATTTGCATGAAGCACAAAAAGGGGGAAAATCATCAAAGGAAACTTCATATAAATACCCTAAATTCTTAGAGCCTAACCACATCCGGCTGGGATAGAATTTAGTAATTTCAAGCTCCACAAGAACACGCGCCACAGAGGGGCGAGAACCCACAGAGGTAGCCTCATCTATTTTCAATGGTTTACCAAAAATTGTTCGCAAAGCATGAAGAATACGAGGGGTAAAAAGATGAGGAGCAGAAGCGAAAAAGAAACTCAAACCGGGATCACAGGCGACTCAACTCCAACATCCAAACTAGGCAACCATTTCGTGAGCTTCATGTAGCAATTAAAGCCTAGGTAAGAACGGTGACAAAATACCCTACAGTAATCCAAATCATTCTCAAGTTTAATCAGAATGTGCGTAGGATCAAGTAAAGTTACTGAAAATTCACCCTTTAGTTTAAGGTTAAAGAAAAACTTGTGGATTGAGTCAAGAGAAGGTCTTTTAGTAGGAAAGAAACCAACTAGGGAAAATTGACAAGGGATAGCCAGAGCATCGATTTCCAGATCAGAAATCCAAAGGGAAGGAAAACCCTGAAAGGTAGAGCAACGCAGATCCAGAAATGACGAAACAGATTTCGAACCAGCTAACGCCTCCAAAAACGAGCACGAATGAGACGAGCCCCCTAAAAACTAGGGTCGCTCAGACGAACGGGTGTCATACCAGCGAACGCTGGAGGGAGAAACCAAAACAAAAACACCAGGAAAACTAAAAGCCTAAACAAAAGCCAGACAACGATAATAAAACTTCCCTGAGAATCGCAGACCTTAGGTGGGGGAAGAACCCCAGCGCAGCGGGGAGGACCCTGGCAGAACAAAGACGGAACCCTAGCAGAGCCAAAAAAAAAAATTTAAGAATGTTATTTGGGACGGCTTTCTTGCTGTTGTACTAGAAAACTGTTTTAAGAATAAGAAAGCTGTCCCAAATGAAGCCTAAGTCGCAATAGCATATAGATTAATTCCATCCTTACCCTTTTATAAAAAAATGTTTTATCACAATATATCACAAAGTAGAAATCAATTTTGGTGTAGTTTTAATTTTAAAAATTTAAAAATAAATAAATAAATTGATTTAAAAGTTGTTTCAGGTATTAAGAAAATTAATTTGATTTATTTAAAAATATTAAATAAGAAAAGAAGCCAAATTTATATTTTTTTTAAATTGAAAGAAAAAAAATTCCAAACAGCCCCTTAATTTTGGGATGCTCATACACTAATATTTTGTTATTCTAATCCATCCATGCTTCTTTAGTCACTAATTAGAATGCATGGACATGAGATCCACATTGACAGAACAAATTTCGATAAAAGCTTAACCCTTATGAGAAAAAAAATATTTTTAAAAAATAATAACTTTTTAAAGTTAAAAATAACTATAGTTTAAATTAATACAGTTAAGATTAATAGCTGTTTATTATACCAAAATTTGTTGATATGAATAAAGGAGCAATCTCACAAATCTTTTATTTTTCTTTTATTGAATTACTTTCTCATAACAAAATAACACATCATTTCAAAAATATAATTAATCAAACTATTTAAGAAAACATAATTAACAAAAATAAAATCACTTTGAAAATAAGCTATGACAAGTATATTATAGATGTTTCTGACTAGATCACTTATACATAACTCTCTTGGGTCTATTGATTGGGACATTTGGCTATCAAAAAAGAAATATTGGTTCAAGAATTGGGCATATGATGTGTGTGAATTTGTCTTAATTGATTTTAAAAATCCCAAAAAATAATTAAATCACTGATGAATTACATTTATAATAATTTTTTCATATATATATATATATATATATATATATATATATATATATATATATATATATATATATATATATATATATATATATTGCAGTTTGATAGAATTCAAGTTATTTTAAGAAAACTAACGGCGGGGCCTACATATTAATACTGGTAAAAAATTACATTTCCTTAAAGGATATGAAGCAAGCAAAAAAGAATAATATTTGAATTAAAATTTGAGGGCTTGGGATCTTATCTATTATAGGAAGAGAAAAACAAAGCAAATGAAAAAGAAATCCAAAAAAAGAGAGTTGCCAACATCAGTAAGCATCCAAGTCAGTATCCCGAAAGCAGCTACTAGGAGCATCAAACGACCCAGAACAAATCCAGGAAGAATAGGAATAACTTACAAAACCTACAGCAAAATAGAGAAGAGGGAGGAGAGAAACATCTCTCCCCAGAGCCCCTACCCAAACCAACCCAAAAATTAGCCAACAACAAAAAATCATTGAAAAATCCACTCCACAAAACAACGTAGCTACTTTCTAGATTTCCTTCGACTACATTTACTGGCACGTGAAAATGCTTTCTCAACAACTTTACAAACATCTAAATCATACAAGTCTTGAAAGAATGGTCCTACACATCACCAACATCATCACTCACTGCACCAAGCGATGGGAGAGATCCTCTAAGACATCCCGAATGCACAGTACTGGTAACCCCAAAATTAGAAACAAAATTATCATTCAAAGTGTTAGGGGACATAACACCAATAGGCACCTCAACTAGAGCAAGAAAGATCCAGAAGTTGCTGGAGAAATAAAACCACTACTCGCCCCAACAAAATTAGGAGAAAACGACCTAGCAACAGGGCCATGAGTAACCACAGCCTTAGACAAAACCACACACACATCGGCTTGATCAGCAGTCCATTATACCTCATTTTCAACCTCCACCTCATCATGAGACAAGGTCGTAGCACCAACCCCCACTTCCTCAACTCTAACCAAAAGATCATCTGCCACCTCCTAATTAATCAGAACAAGAGATAAGAAACCACCAGAGCTATGAAAAACAATATCACCTGATTCCTTAGCAAAATTAGGCATAGCCACATGCCCCACAACATTAGGTAAAGGAGAAAGAAACCTCCTCAACATGATCACAATTCACAGCTTGATTCAACATCAACTCACCTTGGGCCACCCCAACCAAATCATTGACTAGAATAACATCATCAAGGTCACATGAAGCATGAATATCGGCCCCATGCCCCTCCTTTACAAGAGGAGCAGCATTCAACTTAGGAAATAAAATCTAACAACAATTGTTCAAATGACCCCATTTTTTTACAATGAGAGCAATACAAAGGAAACTCTTCCATTTCAACAGATTGAATGTACCCCACAGACTCAGAACTGAGCCAAACTAGATAAGTGTAAGTTTTAGTAACATCTAATTCAACAAGTATGTGAGCAACAAAAGGTCTAGAACAAATTGATTGCGGCATTACCCATTCTCAAAGGTCTTTCCAATAAAAAGCCCAACCCATAAAGTATTGGGGGGAGGGGGGGGGGTGGGGAAGAGATGCGAGCGTAAACTAGGAAATGAAATCCAAATGGGAATAATAGGGGACTCCACGTTAACATCAAAATGGGGAGACCACTTGAAAAGCTTCATAAATTCTATTAACAGCTAGTATAATTGCACATTCATCAATTACACGTAAAAAATATTTGAAAATTTATAGATATTATTAAATTTTTTAAGCTCTAATGATTTTTTTACTAAGATATAATTTTAATAAATTTGAATATAATTAAGAATGATCATATCAACAAAAAAATTGAGAAATATTTTAAAATCACTCCTAATAAATATTTTAAGATAATTATAACTACTAAAAAGCATAATAATATGTTAATAAAAAAAATCAATTCTTATATAAGAATACATAAAATGATTGATTTGAAATTAAAAGAAATAAAAAAGGACAAATGGAGAAAATTAAATTTAACTCGAAATTGATTGTAACATTAAAATTAATAATAATTTCTAATTACATCAAAGTAAATAAAAAAATTAAAAAGTTTATCATAATAAATTCTAGGCAATCAAATTGATCATTGAAAATGAAAGTTGAATATTCATATATCTAGTTTAATTGCAGATGCCATAGTGTGGGTTGATAATATTTAAATAATAAATTTATTATTTTAAAATTTTAAGAAAATTCTTATTTTAAAATCATTTTAGTGAAAAAATTATTAATTTAGTTATTAAAAATAAATTTTGAAACAATGAATTATATTTTAAAGTTTCAAGAAGAAGAAAAGCTATAATGTAATTAAAGCATAAACAAATTCTTATTCAATAAATAGTTCCATTTTTAGAACAGTAACAAATTTATTTCTATGAGTATCCAACACATACGAATTTATAGTGGAATAAAAAATTGTTATTATTAAGTATCTAATAAATACATAGTTTTTTTTAAGAATTGAATTAAATGTTTGCTTTTAACTGTACGGTCAAAGAGTTTTTTTTTAATTTTTACATACATAACACTTAAAATTATTGAAAATACATATTTAACACCAGAACTTTTATATTTATTAATATACCACATAAAATCTCCATTTCTTTATGTTCTACCACCTAATTGAAGCGATCATATACTTGTATTCACTATGAAATGATGCCATTAACGAGTAAGAATGTAAGATAGTCGCTAAAAGTTATTTTTGATGGAGGGTTTAAACGGAATGTTAGAATTGATTAAAAGAGAGATTTTGTGTATTATATTAATAAATATAGAAGTTTATGTGTTAAATATTTATTTTTAATAGTTTTAGGTGTTATGAATCTAAAAATCCTTTTTTTTTTTGGGACAATTAGGCCAATTAAAACAAACTCTCACACACATCAAATATGTAAGACTCGAATCCAATATCTTTTAGCTAGTAGTCAAAGCTGAAGGGCAAATTATTACATCCGATCACCGGACGTGAAGATAGGTCCGAATATTAATAAAATATTATTTTAAATTAAGCGCGTTAAAAGCGCAGGTAAAGCGCAGGCAAAGCGCAATCAAAGCACAGTCAAAAGCGCAGTCAAAAGCGCAGGTAAAGCGCAGTCAAAGCGCAGGTGACGTGGCAATTTTTTATTAGATGTCCAAACCTATTCTCCGCATCCGGTGACCAGATGCAATAATTTGTCAAGCTGGAGAGATTATCAAAACATTTCTTGATTGAGCATGAATCTCGAGGCAAATTCGCATTAGAAACTTCTAAAATTAAATTTGGGACAATTCAAACTCCGATTTTAGAAAACTTATAGTCGAACAAAATGTCTCAAAGACCAAATTTGATCCAATCTGAGTCAAAATGGGACCAAATCAAGGACCCGAAGCACATTTGGAAGCTTCAAAGCAAAAATTGGCTAACTGTTGATGGAATTTTGAAAACAGGTTTTGAAAATATTGGTTTTTTTTTCACTTAAGATTGAATTCTAAAATCTAATTGTCTCGTTAAAAAAAATATCATCTCGAGAGGTGAAAATAAAATTTCATTACGGTATTCAGATTTAGAATTATAAATTTCATCTTAAGTATTGTAGCTGGATTCTAAGAGAACTTCATATGGCCCTGAAGGGTCAAAATGAGGTTCAACTAATTATCCAACTATAATATTCAAGAAGTGTGATTGATAAGTTCACATCCAAAGTCTTATCAAAGAAAGATGTATCTCCCCAGAGGGAGAAAATATTATTCAATGATAATTCTTTGAAATGATAATAACGATCATCTTTTGATCTTTCCCAAAAGAATCCAATACAAATTTTGGAAAATCAATTTTTAAAATCAGGTGAATGTGTGGTTCTAAATCTTCTACGAGCGCAAGCCCTCGTAGTTAATTACAACATAGGGAGACAAAGTCTCCTACGAAAACTCTCGATTAAAATAGTGATAAAATTTCGTTAGATTTTCTAGGAGTGATATCAAAAAGAGGTGAATTTTGGAATCTCAAAAGGGAATGGATCAAAGTTGAGCAGTTATTAACAGAGTCAAGGGAAGAAGAGTAGGGGACACTTTGAGATTCTAGAACCATCTGAAAGTATCCCAACTTAATCTAAGTGTTGGGCTTTATATTATTGGTTAAAATAAGATTTAATTAGAGTTGAACATTTTATTAGAAATTTAAGATTATATTCTTAAAATTTGGGGTCTTATAATCAAAGATCTGTCCTGAATCCTAAATCTAATTTTGGACACTGGACTACAGTCGTCCGAACCTTACTAATGCAGTGCAAGATCTTGACTTACCCTGGCCCAGATTGGGGAGCCAGCTAACAACCTGATCGATTTAAAATATATGAGTCTAGTCTTTTATAAAAGAGTGGAAGGTACGTTTTATTTAAGGTCTCAGAGAGTTGGGGCCGACATCTAAAGATTTCCCTAAATGGCCCTTTTATTTAAGGTCTCGGAGAGCTGGGGCAGACATCTAGAGATTTTCCTAATTACCCCATTTTAACTTATGCTGGGTACGAAATGTTAAGGACTAATGCAATTAAAATTTTGACACCTTTAATTTGTTTCTAATACAATGCATGCTAGTCAACAACTTCAAATCATGAATGCTTGAAAGTTAAAAACAGGCTTAGAAAAATAATTTTTTAGAAGACTGGGCTTTTCTAGATCCAGCACCTCATCCTCATAGGTCAGACTATCCGGACTCTGCCCGCAGGCGGGAAATGGTCTAAGGCAAGGAGAGAAGTAGTGCAAAAATATACATGCGATCCTGGGGTCGATCCCCGGCTAATTCTCTAGATTCATTATCTTTCTATATTATTTAAACTCGCTAATTTTTTAACTATTTAATTGTGAGTATAAAACTTTCATACCCTCACGAGTCTCACGTATCCAGGCAAAAATAAAAGCGACACACAAACCCCAAAAAACTAAGAAAAGCAAGTAGTTCTATACGTAATTATTTCATCACATTAAATATAAATGAATTAATTAATAAATATCCATAGACAAAGTTACCTTGCTTATTATAAATCAGGGTCTTATAGAAAGTAAAGTGGTCAGGCACCACTGACAACAACCCAGATTTTAAACCTAATAGAGACGCAAGTGATTTTGAATGTGATACTTTTGTCTTCAATTCTTAAGTCTTGTTCTCCTTCGGGCCCCCTTCCTTCAGGCTCCTTGGATTCTTCATAGTAGGCTACCCAAATGGATAAGAGGGCACTTCCTTTGAGGGGAAGGCCACTCTTTCCTCTTTGGGTAGGGAAGAAGTGATCCAAATTTGGATCTCCAAATTGAAAAGGGCTACTCCCCTAAGGGGTGTCCATTTTTCTTTGGAGTCCAAGCTTTGGACCTATGCATCCCAATTCAAAACTCCATTTTCACAACACTTTATATTTACACAAATTATATTTATATGAAAATAAAAAATTCTAGACTCTCCTGCAGGGTTATCCTAACCAGTTAATAAATCAAAAGCATTTATTCCCAAGCAGTTATATATGTGCAGTAAAATAAACAAACACACTGGCCACGCTCTTTTTATTATTTGGGGGCTTAGCAGCTGAAGCACCTGTGCAAGCATATTTATAATTAATTTTTTTTAATGATTTAGCCCCCTTTTATTATCCTGTATGAGCATGGTCATCTGTAGAAAATTATGTGAACATCAAGATCGCTCCTATCCTAAGGATAATCTAGTCGCCAAACACATCAATCATCCATAGAGTGTAGTAAAAAGTAAGGGGACACAACAAGGAAATTTCATCCACAACATGCAGTAAAATCATGAAAAATCCGGCACACAGCGGGAAAGTAAACACCGGTCTAACCTAGATTTATAGTTGGTTGTCCTAGCAAACCATTTAAAGTGTGTGTAGAAGGTTGTGTAGCTGGGGTAGATCCTAAGCTGGTTGGTTAATTACAGTTATCTAAAATTTTGGATTTGTTAAGGCTTAAAGGGAGTTTAAGTTAGAGTTTAAATACTAATATATTAAGAATTTTATTTAAATATATTTTAAGGGTTAAGTAATTACTACCTTTATTTCACACCGAGGCCATGAAGTTTATTTCACCTTCCTTGTGGCTAAGTTAATAGCCTTGTAGGCCTAGCTTACCCAGTAGTAATTGGGGTTGATTAAGTTAATTTAGATTGGTTAGAATTAAAGAAAATAGATTAATATTATAAAGAGAATTAATTACTAATTTTAAGAGGTTGGTTGAAAATTTTATTATTCAAGTTTGAAATTTCTGGAATATAGAAGAATTAATGAATTTTAGGAAAAATTATCTAAGTGTGTTAACTAAGGGGTCAAAAGTTAATTTTTAGAATTAGATGAAAATTTGAAGGTTTTAGATTTTTAATAAATACTAGACCTTATTATGAGTTGTTAGATAGGTAGCACACTCAATTTGGAGTTTTCTATGAAAAGTTATGATTTTTAGAAGTTTTAACCCGATTTTGACCAAAATGTTGACTTTTTAACTTTGACCAGATTTTGGGGGTTTGACATTTTTAGAAAATATTAAATTTTAATTAAATTCATTAGCCACTGAATTTGATTGATTTGGAATTTTTTATAATTAGTTATGAATTTTGGAATTATGGTTATTTATTGGAATTTTCTAATTACCTTAATTAAGAAAACTTTTTAGTCGTTTGAACCCAAATGAATCCTAAACTTCTAGAAATCAACCTCAAAGATCATAAATGGTCTAAGGAGAGATCAGCAAGTGTTCAAGGATTTTTTTTTTAAATTATTTTTAATAGATTAATAATGATTAAATATTGATTTTAACATAAAATAAATTAAAGTCTATTTTAATGTCTAATTAAAGGGATCTAAATTTCTACAGGTCAAAGAACTAATTAGGATCAGTTAGATATGTTTTAAGTAATTTTAGGGATTAATAAGAATTTTGGTGAATTAATTAGGCTTTAGGATAATTCTAGAGAGGGAATTTTTTTTTGCTCCTAATTAGTGGACCAAATGGGCACCAAACCTGATGAGATTTGGGCCATGAGATCACTTGACGTCAGAGCCTAAACACACCAAACTTGAGCCTAAGTGGAATTCTCTAAGGTGGCTAACCAAGCCACCTAAGCTGATCCCTAAGTAACCTTAGAAAAAATCCTAGGGATAGGGGTGTCAATTCAGGTCGGCGGGTCGGATTCGAGTCGAACCCGAAACTGACCCGGCACTGTTCGGGTTAACCCGAACCCGACCCGGTTTTAAAAATGGGTCAGGTTTCCGGACCCAAACCCGACCCGATTCGGGTCCGGGTCAACCCGACCCCACACGAATGACCCGAAGTTGACCTAAAATTACTAATTTTGAGTTCAAAATTGGGTCAATATTCAATTTTCGGGTCAAAATCGGGTCAAAAATGGGTCAATCTCGAGTTTTCGGGTCAAATATGAGTTTTTGAGTCACTTTCGGGTCAATTTTGGGTTATTGGGTCAACCCGAACCCGACCCGATTTTTAAAACGGGTTGATTTGTTCAACCTGAACCCGACCTGTTTCAGGTTCGGGTTGACCCGAACCCGAATTTTTCTGGTTCGGGTTCGGGTCGTGTTTCGGGTCGTGTCAAAAATTGACATCCCTACCTAGGGAGCTATCCTAGGGTTGGATTGGGGCAAAATCAGTGGTCCTAAACTCCCTATACTACACATCATCACCACATTCACAATCAGATCCTAAACCTCATTGGATAGATCATAAATCTAATTTGGGTTTAAGGGTTAACCCATGACCCTTAAACTAAATTGGCATTAGAATGCCCTTGAACACTTCAAACAGGGGAGGCAAAATTTGGAAATGTTAGGGACATGCCCAAATTCATTCTCCCAAAATTCCAGACCCTGGTGAATTCATTTTAAGCAATAAATGCGATAATTTAAAAAACACTAGAATTGAAATTAAACTTAATACAGATGCAATTAGAGCCTGGAATTTTAGAGCTTTTGTAGATCTCCCTGAGATCTTTCCAATGAGCCTAAGAACACCTAATTTGGTCAAGTGTGCAAGGAGATATCAATTTTTTAAGTTTCCCTTAATTTTCTGTAAAATTAAATCCTTTAATTACCCAGTAAGCTGGCACTTTACATGCTGCGAGTCATGATTGGTGGAGCAATCATTAGCGACTGACTAGATAACGGTCAAATTCACCGTAGCCGTCGGATGGGCGATCGGACGGCCACGATCAAACGACCTCCGGAACCGCGGGATCTAATCCGCACCGTTGATTAAAATCAACGGCTAAGATTACGTCTTCCACCTCCTATGTGAACCCGAAGCCATAGGGATTTTTCGGCGTGATTCGAGCGATCCCGTTGGCGAACTTTGATGAAATTTTACAGAGAGGATCAGTGGGAGAGAAACCTTCAATCCAATGGTGGAGATCTGCTAGGGTGAAGTTTTCCTTCATAAATGACTGGACTACCTATCTAGGGAGCTCAAGATCAAAAGATTACCGCAGAGAAGGATTCAACAAATGAGCTTCTCTATCAGGAAGCTTTAGGGGATGAAGGCGAGCAAATCTCCTTCAGACACTAGGACTGGAGGATGGCCGGAGGTACGACTTCGAGCGTGGTGCCAAAACCTTTCACTGGAGTTTGCTCGAATGGATCAACGAAATGGTCTGGGAAGCTAAGAAATGAAGCAGGAGGAATGGGGAGCTCTGGGGAGTGATTTCGAAAGCCTGGGATCGAATGGCAGCTGCTGGGATGAGTTGCCCTATTCAGCCACCTCCCGCAAGCTTGGATGGTTAGGATTGACTGGGAGGAGCCTCGAATGAGTGCCAGGTGAAGGGAGACATCCTCCAGAGGGCTCGTGAGCCTGAAGCTAGCGAGCCCCAGCCTTTGGAAGGCTTTGGGTTAGGATCAAATGGGGGGACCATCAGAGCATGTTCTCCATTGGTTTCGATCGCCGCTGGTAGGAGTCTGGGTCGAGTTGACCTGGAAAGAATAAGAGGGACATGCTGGACTCAAGGGTAAGCTTAATTGGGCATGGGGAGGTCCAATTCGATTGGGTGACCTAGTTTGACACAAACCTGCTCAGTTTGGGTCAAATTGGGCTCAACCCAGGTTAGGCCAGACCTTGGGCTTAATGTGGTATACGGGTCTGGGTCTGGTCCATCCAATGCAAGTGGCAATTGGGTTCCATTTGACTTGAGTTCAAAAATGGCTCAAGTTGATCCAAATCTACTCGGTTTGAGCCGAATTGGGCTCAACCCAAGTTAGGCCAGACCCTAGGCTTGATGTGGGAGATGGGTCTTGGTCTGGTCCACCGAATTCAAGTGGCCATTAGGTTCAATTTGACTTAAGTTCAAAGATGGCTCATATCCATGTGATTTTTGACCACTTTGGGCTAGCCCAAAAGTTGACCCAAGTCAACCCAAGGCTTAAGCCAGCTGGGGGAGGTGCATTGGACCTAGGGTCACCTAATGGAGGTGTTGGTAAGGTTCAATTAAGCTCAGGATAGGAGTTGGCTCAATCCCAAGTGGTTTTGGCCACTTTGGGTTAGTCTAACTCTTGACCCACATGGATTTAATGGCTGGACTGGTTAAGGGAGGTGTATTGGGTCAGGGGAGACCCAATGACATCTTGGTTTGGGTTCAATTTGATTAAGATTGAGAAATGGCTCAAAGGGGACCTCTCTTTCGGCACTTGGGTCAAGCCAAAAGGCTAACCGAAGTATACCCAAGGCTTGGGTCTCCAAGGGGGATCTCTTAGAAGCCTAAGGAGTCACCCCATGGGTTTAAATGAGATTGAAATAGTTTTGATCAAAAGGTTTAAATGAAAGGAGGGGTATATAGGTCATTTGGTCAAACTTGGTTGACTTGGTTAACCAAGTTGACCTAGGACTAGAAGTTAGGTCCATTGAAATTAATTTGGTCATATGAACCTAATGGCCCAGTGGCATTGATTATAAATATCTGAAGGTTTTGCAACCCTTGAAACTGGATTAAGTTTATGGGGTTAGAATCCTTCAAATGAGTTTAAATTTGGAGGGTTGGCACTAGAGACATGTCACATTAATATGGAACTGACATACCCTAAAATAGATGCCAATTGATAGGGTTTCAAGGTGATAGAAGAATCATCCATAAAGGGCTTCAGGACCTGAGTCCTTAACCCTGGGTTTTGGGTTTGAATTGAGTTAAGATTTGGATTGGGCATGAGGTCTAAGAACTAGGAAGATCCTAGGATCTAAATTCCAAAGAAACCTAAGGTCTAAATCCCAGGAAGAAGTTAAACGTGACCTCATACAAAAATGTGGTCAACACTAACAAAATAAATTCCAAATATAACATGCTTATAGTTGAATCGAGCATCCTGACGAGACGAATCCAACGAACCCAAGAATCAAACGAGCCCAAGATCACTACTGAATTCTTACATCATTAAGGTACTTAAATACTCGATAAACAGTCCATGATCAAAGGATCCAATATCAGTGTGGGCTCCAAAAATTCGGCCCCGGCCTCCCCACCGGTGCTTTTTGCTTTAGCGAGGGAGTTTTAACGAACTAAGTTTCGGGGTAAATTTTGGAAGGCATATGGGTTGGTAGATAAGACACTACCCAGATATTTTACCCTCATTTTGCGAGGACTTTATGATCTAAGTTCTAGTTTCCTATAGGCGCAAATCCCTATAGTTAATTACCCCTCTCGATCACGAGAGAAAACTTTCGATTAAGGCTAGTATTAATTAGATATATAGAGATACGTGTTATCTGGCATATAGTAGCAACATGGATTTGGATTTGGGAATTGGATTTTTGAATTTGGGAATTTGAAAGGTTTGATATTGGAAAACTTGGATGATTTGAAGTTGGGATTTGATATTTAAAATAGAAATTTTCACCATCTTTCACTTAAAGCGAATGGTGGGGGAATGGATGATGGGCCCGATCAATATCCCATGTTTCCATCGTCCCAGGCCATCGTGATCCCTGGTCTACTTAGTAAGAGGAGGTAGTCGACCCAACCTGATAGAAGGATCCTTGTCGGCAGCCATGGGTTGCTTCGTCTAAGGGTACCTTGTAAACTTGGGATAAATGTTTGTCTAAGGGGACAAGTTTGAATCCACCTTAGCTAATAGAGGGCTTTGTGCCCTATTGATTATATCTTATTGATTCATATCTCAAGGATTTTATGCCAATAAGGAGCGTATTGGCTCTGGCCATAACTAGTATATCGTGGTGCCATTTGGAGGCAAAACCACTCGGTTCAGAGAGCCCGAGTCATCATAACCGTTTATCCTGTGGTGCCATTTGGTGGCAAAATTGCCGGTTAGAGGACACGTACCATGTCCTTACTGGTAGGAGCTTGTTTGAGAATGGATCCTAGTGATATTTTCGACTAGACATTTGGCTCTTTGTGAGCTGAAGTTAATTTTTGATTTGTCCATCTCGGCAAATTATTGCGAAGGATGGATGGATTTTGCTTTAAGTATTTGATGATTGGATTTCAATTTTAGAAATTCAGGATTTCTAAATTTTGAGATTTTTTGGGTTTTTTGGATGTTTAGAATGGACATTTGGGAGGCATTTGAAAAATGCCTGAAATTAACCCCTCCGATTGAGATCTTCATTTAACACGGCCATAATCGAGGTGTTCAGGGTTATTTCTCTATATTGATTGAATCTTGTCAACTCTATCGAATTATCGATAGAGGATCAAATTTCATAGGCTTTCTGCCTTTATTAGTGAATACATATTATTATAAGCTTTGAAGGCATAATATGAATGTATTAAAACAAATATACCGGTCGCCATAACCTTATATTTTCTTAATGGTTCGAACCCTGTCGACTCCTATTAATCCATATAGAGGGATCGGGTTCGAACTTGAATTCACTTATTGACCCGTGCAACATCTCTAGACGTCACGTGTGTACCAATAACACGCTCGCCGGGGCCCATGTGTGTTGAGATTGTATTTTTCCCTTCAGTGTACCTTTGTGTATACAACTTATAGTTCATGCACAGGGGTATTTTAAAATATTTGTAGACGCCTTCTGTTTACTTGTACGGAGGTTACAGATTCGGTGGCATTTGTTATAGATAGTAGATGCCTTCTATCTGCTTGCATAGATGTTGAAGATCAGGTGGCGGAGAGTTATAGATCGTAGACGCCTTCTGTTTGCTTGCATGAGTGTTGCAGATCTGGTGGCGGTGAGTTGTAGATCGTTGACGCCTTCTGTCTTCTTGCATAAGTGTTGCAGATCTGGTGGCGTGGTTATCTGGATGTCATGAGGCTCCTCATCATCTTAATGTTGACTCCCCTTTTCTCATTCACCGGGGAGGGCTTCTTTAGGACTTTGAAGTCTGCTACTTTGCGAAGAACTCCTTTTGAGATCATCAATGTAGTGGACTTGTTATTTTTGATATTTGTGGATACAAGCACTGTTTACTTCTTAAGTATAGGGTCAAGAAGAAATTTTGGAACACCAGGAAGTTTGGAACTAATTTGTTTAAATATCTCTTCCATTCTGCTAGGGGTGTCCTTCTTCATATATTGAGTTGCCCTTGTACCCGACATACTTGAAGATCTTAATCATCGTAGTCATAAGTGATATCTGTGCTTGTGCCCACAGTGGTTCGTTGTACCTACGAGGTATCCACTGTTGTTATCCACAAGTATTCATTTGTAGGGGATCGCTGTATTCACTACGATCTCCTGAAAATATTTGTAGAAGATCTATTGTTTCTGCATCACATCCACCCTTTCACCAATCTCGGGTGGTTTTGATGTGCTTGTGTGTATTTGCAGGGGACCGTTGTATCCACTATGATTTCCTGGAAGTGTTTGTAGAAGGGTCATTGTTCTTACATCCTATCCACCTTTCACCAATCTCAGGTGGACGTTGATGATTGCATTTGTTTATAGGGGATAGGTCTTTGATTGCTCGTACACTTTGCAACTGTCTATTGTTGCTTGCAAGCACAGTACATTGACCTTGTAGGGATTGTTGTAAGAGTTTGTTGCATTATGCTTATACATGTTGGTGATATGTTACAAATATTCCACATTTTGCCCACAAATATGTGTCGAACATATGATGGGCCTCCTACAAAGGATCGTAGGTATTTGCACTTAATGTGCCAATCAATCACCTTCTACTTATACGAGCTCTACATATTTGTCTTCGGTCGGATGATTGCTAACACCAGTGGGCATTTGCATTCGTTGTGTGCTTGTTTTGATTGAAAAATATAGTTAGTTTTTGAAAAGAATTAATTTTCTTTGGGAATATTAAATTTTTGAATTTTGAAATTGAACACGTCATTATGAACAATGTATCGCCTCGAAAGGCGAACATATCATTCCCTAATGGGTTCAAATTTTAGAATTTTAAATTTATCCGAATTATCGTAGTCAAACTCAAGGGGGAACAACATATG
The DNA here is from genome assembly GCA_022539455.1 of Dendrobium nobile. Classification (NCBI taxonomy): domain Eukaryota; kingdom Viridiplantae; phylum Streptophyta; class Magnoliopsida; order Asparagales; family Orchidaceae; genus Dendrobium; species Dendrobium nobile. Next base: position 29,232,719 of record CM039727.1, read on the forward strand.
ATCTTGAAAGATCAAAATGACGTTCAATCAATTATTTTACTATAATAATTCAGATAAGAGATCGTTAATTTCATAATCAAAATAATGATAATAAAATAATATATCTTCCCTAAGAAAGATGATATTACCTATTACCGATTATTTGAATATGACGATAACGATCACCATTTTTTGTTTTTGTTTGAATTCTCAAAGATAATTAATTAGAGGTTTTAAACATTTTGATTTTGAAAATCAGGTCTAGGTTACTAAATCTCTTACGAGCGCAAGCCCTCGAGTTAATTACATTATAGGAAACTAGTATTTCCTATGAATACTCTCGATTAAAATAGCGGTAGAAATTTTATTTAAGATTTTCAAAGTTTGATATCAAAGAAAGTTAAGGTTTAGAATCTCAAGTGGGATTGGTTCAATGTTGAACACTTATTTCTGGAGTCAAAGGAAGAAGGGTAGGAGATGTTTTGAGATTCTGAATTACCTCAGAAAACATCTTAGCCTATCCTAAGTGTTGGGCTTGAATTTGATTGAAAGAGATATTTAATTTAATGGTGAATTTTATTAAAAATTTGGGATTCAATTCCTGGAGGTTGAGATCTTATAGCCCGAGCTCGCCTCAGAACCTAAGTCTAAATTGGGCACTTACAATTGTCCTGAACCTAACTAGTGCAATGAAAATCTAGTCTTACCCCGACCTGGATTAGGAAGCTAGTTAAACCAACTAGGCGCTTTAAAATTATGTATCAAGTTATTTAATGTTGAGTGGTAAGGACATTGTTTAAGAAAAGTTTTTAAAAATAGGGCTGACATTTAGAGCAGATCCTAATTGGCCCTTTGACTTATATTGGGTGTTGATGCTTAAGCTAATGCAATTAAGGTTTTAGAGATTTTTAAATTTGTTGCTAATGCGATGCATATTGATTGACTCAATTAAATGATTTAAATTTGAGATGCAGAGATTATGAAATGAGAACTCCCGGAGGTCCTGGGCTTACTTCTTAAAAAGTGAAAGTTTCTATGTGAACTTAAATATTTTAATTTTCTTTAAGTAGAAATAGTTTTGAATGAGTCCTTAAGAGCCTACGATCGGATTCCAGGCTAAAACAAAGATCGACATGCAAGAGCATCAAAAAACTACTAAAAGCAAACAATCCTATATCGCAATCAACATCAAGCATTAATCAAACTGAAAGTCCATGTGGCAAGTGCCACTTATTATTACATTCCAAAATTTGTAGAAAAGTAAAGTGGCCGGGCACCACTGACAACAACCCAGATTCTATCTTAAGACTCAAGTGACTTTGAGATTTGAGATTCTTCTCATCATCCATTTCTTCGTCTTCTCACGAACATCTTGATTCATCAGTTCCAGATATCCAAATGAAATGAAACTCCCCCTTGAACGGGGTGACATCTTTCCTTTTTGGATATTTGAAAAGTATCCTAACTTGACTTCCAAATGTAAGAAGACACTCCCCTTTAGGGATGTCTTCTCCTCTTTTGAATTCAAGTTGGATCTAAACATCCCAACTCAAATCACTTGGAAGATTTTACAACCATATCATAATCAAATTACATTTGAATTTAAAAGAAAAATCTAGACTCGATCCTACAGGGTTATCCGAATAATCAGCAGTTATATAAATAATCCCAAGTAGTTAATATTCAATCTCAAGCAATTAATATATTTGAAATTTAAATGCTCAACAGAGGGTAGTAAATAAATAAACAATCAATCAATTCTAAGCTAGCAAACAGCATGTAGTGAAAACTCGAATAGCCGGCATACAGCGGAAAAGTAAACACCGGCCTAGCCTAAAACTATAGTTGGTTGTCCTAGCAAACTATCTAAAGTGGGTGCAAAGGCTGTGTGGTTTTGATATATTTTATAGAGGGCAATTTGTTAAAGTTGCTTAAGGTTTGATTGGTTGAAAGGCTTAAGGAAGAATATTGGTTAAAGTGTAAGTCTTAATAATTTGAGATTAATTTTAAGATTGATTCTTAATTATTTGTTGGATACCACCTTTGTTTCACACCGAGGCCATGAAGTTTATTTCATCTTCCTTGAGGCTAAGCAAATAGCCTCGTAGGCCTGAGTTACCTAGTGGTACCCGATATAATTAAGTGATTTGATTTGATTAATATTTGAAGGTTAATGAACTTTAATTAAAAGTGTTTGATTGCTAATTTCAAGAGTTTGATTAATTTAAGTTTTCCATTAATCGGTTCGTGGCGTTGTGCCACCAAGCTCGAGGAACAAAGCCTCCTTAGGACATGTAGCCCCGCAGCCCGGAGTAGTCCAGCTGATAAAACAGATTAATGTGATTGAGTTAAGGATTTTAAAAGGTTAAATAATTAATAATTAATCTATTTTGAAGTTTAACACCCCTAAGAATTCATTCGTGGCATTGTGCCACCAGGCTCGAGGAACCAACCTCCTTAGGACACTTAGCCCCGCAGCCCGGAGTAATCCAGCCAATAAACATTATCTTTAGGATGGTTGTTGTGTTTTAAAAGGTTTTTTGAGTGTTTTAAATATTAAACTAACATTTTTTGAAGTTTTAGAACGATTTTGAGTTTTATGAATTTTTTGAATATTTTAATCATTTAATTTAGGGGTTAGAAATTGACTTTTTAATTAAGAGTGTTTTTTAGAAAGTTAGCATTTTATTAAAATACTAGACCTTAATACAATTAGTTAGACTGTAAGTACACTGAAATTGGATTTTTTTACATTTTATTATGATGGTTTGAAGTTTTGAACTAATTTTGACCTATAGTTGACCGGTTTGTTGACTTTTTTATTTTGATAGATTTCTAGAATTTTAATATTTTTAATAAATATTAGGCATTATTGTGAGTTTAATGCAAGTGAGTTTGGTCAATTTGGATTTTTTTGAATTAGTTATGAAATTTTGAAGTTTTGACTATTTATTGAATTATTGAACTGATTTTGACTTAAGGTTGACCGGTTTGATGACATTTTGATTCTGACAAATTTCTGGAAGTTTAATATTTTAAATAAATATTAAACATTATTATGAGTTAAATACAAGTGAGTTTGACTGATTTGGATTTTTCTTGAATTAGTTATAAATTTTTTTGAAGTTTGAGGTATTTAATGAATTATTTAAATTCCTTAATTAGAGGGCCTTTTTGTAATTTTGTTCCAAATGGACTACCAAGTCCTTCAAATCAACTCCAAAAGTTTGGAATGACCTAAGGAGAGATTCCCAAGTGTTTGGAAATTTTTTGGAATATTTAATTATTATTAATTAATTAAATTAATAAAATATTGATTTTCAATTAAAATTAAATTAAGTGCAGAATTGTTGTCAAATTGAATTGGTTTCAATTTTTGTTGATTGGGGACTTGATTTTGGTCAGTTAGAGGAGTTGTTTATATTTTTTGGGTTTAAAATGGATTTATTACATTTTATGGAAGGTTTAATGGCGTAATTAAGGCTCAATTTTAATTAAGTTAATTAAGTGGTTTAATGAACTCAAAATTCAGTAGGGATTTTCCTATGAACTAAGGGTGTCACTAAGTTCAAGTAGTTTAAATTTCAAGTCAAAAGGGAGTGAATCCTAATTTTTAGAATTATTCTAAGTTTTCTAAATAAACGTCCTTAATTATTGTCCTCAATGATGTCACTAAATTTAATAGGTTTGAATCGAAGTTTTGACTAACCCTTGACTAAGCATGAAATAAATACATACAATCACACAAGTCCTTAAATCTAGGAGATCCCTAGGCTAACTGTGAGTGTGTGTTTCCTAAACATGCAAGGACTAACATAAAATATATAACAAAAGATAAGATTAGTGAATAATCAAATCATCCCCAAAAATTCAATTCAATCAAATTTAATCTAGATTCAAAATTTCAAGGGATCTCTCAAAGTCAAAGGTTTAAGTTAATATAATTTTTAAAATAAATTATAAAATAGATATATTGGATAACCTATATATACATATAAATATATATTTTTTTAAAATATGATAATTAAAAAAAAATTATCAAAATTATTTAAAATACTAATGAGAGACCATCTATTTTTTTAAATAATTTGAAAATAAATTTTAATTTCGAAAATATTTAATTAAACAATACTTAAATAATATATGTATTCAATTAACTCAAGTTAATTAAAATAAATTAAGTTTTGAATTTTGAAAATAGTTTTAAAATAAAGTTCTTAATTTTTCTAAAAATATTTTAATTAATAACTTGATTAAACATTAATAAAGAATATTTAATATTTAATACTTAAAATAATTTAAATTAGGTTTATTATTATTTTAAAATCAAAATTTATTTTAAATTAAAGTGCTCGATTTAATAAAAATTTTGATATATAATACTTAATTTTTTAATAAAAATAATTTTTTAAATTATTTTAAAACATTCTGCTAATTAAAACTAATTAAATCCAAATTAATTTTAATTAACGGAATGGGCAGCGGTAGCTCCACGTGGCGCTCACTTATTCGTGCGATGGAACCGCGCCAATGATTGGCACGATCGAAACAACGGCGGCCCCACACGTTTTTAACTTAAATGACTCAGCATGCTTCCGATGCCACCTGATCTCCCATGGAAATGAATCAACGGCTCAGATTGAGCCGGACGGGAGATGAAACCGCAAGATCACATGCGCGGGCAAACTGGGCTATGGGATGGCAAGATAAGAGACGTTGATCTTCTGATCAACGACTCAAAAAACGTACGCCTTCATCTGATTAACGGGACGCCCTAAATATTATTTTTTAACTCGTTCGTTCGATTCAATTAATGAAACTTTATAAAATTTTTAATATAGACTGTCCACGCTACATTTTGTAGAAGGTCCTTCGAGGTTCCAACATCTAGATCGAGTGGTATAGTTCCTCGAACGGATTTGAGCTAGGTTCGCTGGGAAGCTTGCTAGAAAGGGCTTTGGCCAGCGGGATTTGAGTGGGGAAATGTATAAGAGTCTCTGGGAAGCTCAATAGAACAGAGACTTTGGTTTGAGAGGTTGAGAGTGGAGAGAGATTAATAGGGATAGAATGATGACTCAATTCCTTCATTTACCCTATTCAAATGTCCCTATGCTCAAGGAACAGCTAGGATCAGTTGGAGATACCCTTAGATGGCTGCCATCTGCCCCTGGGGTGGTTGAAAAGCTGGGAGCAAGGACATGGCAAGAACAATCCACAAGGAAAGGGGTTTTGGTCCCCATTTGGGCATGGAAGCAATGGGAGCCGTTTGATTTCAATCCAAAGGCTGGAAGTGCCTCTAGGAAGGTTCTAGAGAAGAGTTTAAACAGCTGAAATGATTTGAGCTTGAGTGGATTATCTTAAGGGATTAACTTGACCATATTTAACCCATCTGAATACTTGTTGACCATGTTGACTGGTCAATATCCAAGTGGACTGCTGATATGGCATGCCAACAGATCAAATGAGCTGGTGGGAGGCCTTGGAGGGGGGGTTGAGCTAACTTGAGTTAAGCCATTTGGGCAATTGAAGGTTTGTTGACCAAGCATTGACTGGTCAACTAACCACTTTGACTACTGAGGTGGCAGCCAAGTGGCCTCAAGGATTGGTTAGACTAAATTAAAACCAAGGCCAAGTGAAGGGATTGAGACTTGAGTTTGATATGGGGGATTTGAATAGATTTAACCAAATCTTAGAGTTGACTTGGTCAACTTTACTTGGATTTGGTTTGCCAAACATTAAGGTATGATTAGGCCAAAATTGGGAGTTGATTTGAAGTTTAAAATGGGTTTGATATGTTAAATGGGTTAAAATAACCCATTTAAAGCCTTAAGGGGCATTTGGGTCAATCTAGGTTGACTGGGTCAACCAGGTTGACCCAGGGGGTGAGTTTGGGTTAGACAAGTTTGAAATTGTATTTGGAGTCTGATAGAGGTGTTTTTAGGGTTTAGATAGGCCATTTGGATCAAATGGGTCTATTGGGCCCTTAATGGGCCATTAAGTCAATCATGGTTGACTTGGTCAACTAGGTGGGTCTAGGGTTTGTAAATGGGTTCAACAGGTTCAATTTGATATTTGAAACTTGTTGGAGGTTGTTGCATTCAATTTGGAGTTCATTTGATTTAAAATGAGTAATTGAACCCCAAAAGGGTATTATGGCCATTTTGATCCCTGATCAATTGGGATCAAAGTAGGTCTACAAAAATATAGTTTAATGTTCAATATGTCAGGATTAATAGTCTGGAAGTGATTAAAGGCTTCAGGGAAGGCTCTAAGATCAGGATCTTCTAGGTGTCAGGTCCAGTGGCATATGTCGTAAATATTTGAAAGTTTTACAGCCTTTGGATTTTGATTTGGTTTCTGGGGTTAGAGACCTCAGAATGGGATCAAATTTGGTGTGTAGCCTCCAGAGACATGTTTTATCACTTTGCAAGTGATAGACTTGGAATCAAAGGTCATTTGACTGGGTTTTGAAGTGTTTAAAAAAATCCCTAAAAAAGGCCTTTAGGACAAGGTCTTTGGACTTAGGATTTGAGTCTGGATTTTTGGGTTTGAATTGGATTCTGGATTTGATTGCTTAAGTTTGAATTATCCAAATCATTTATTATCATTTGGATGATTATAAATGACAGGATAGGGTTGAAGCTTAATCAAAGGTAGGATCAAGATTTGAACTAGAGTTTTGATTTTGAACTGGACTGAAGTCTAAATTTTTATTGAGACTTGAATTGAATTGAGATCTGGATTTGCTTGAGATCAAGATTGATTTGAAGTCTGGATTGATTTGAGATCTAAATTAATTTTAAGGTCTGGATTGATCTAAGGTCTAGGCAGCTCCTAAAGCCTGAGAAGATCATAGGGTCTGGATTTAGGAGAATCTTAGGGTCTAGAATAAATCCTAAGATTTGAGGTCTAAAAAAGTCCTAGGGTTTATTTTTTGATTGAAAAATACATTTATGTATATATAGTTTTGAAAAATATTTAATTATCTTTGGGAATATTTAATTTTTAAAATTTTGAAATTGAACGTTTCATTATGAACAATATATTGCCTTGAAAGACGAACATATCGTTCCCTAAAGGGTTCAAATTTCAGAATTTTGCGTTTATTTGAATTATTGTAGTCAGACTCAAGGGGAAACAACATATGATCTCGAAAGATCATAATGAAGTTCAATCGATTGTCTAACTATGATAATTCTGATAAAAGATCATTAATCTCATGATCAAAACTACAATAATAATTAATATATCTATCCGAAGAAAGAAGATATCAATTATTATCGATCGTTCAAAAATGACGATAATGATTGTTGTATTTGATTTTCTCAAAGAGAATTAATTGAGGTTTTGAAAAAGTTAATTTTGAAAATCAGGTCTGGGTTTCTAAATCTCCTACGAGCGCAAGCCCTCGTAGTTAATTACATCATAGAAAATAGAAGTTTCCTATGAAAACTCTTGATTAAAATAGCGGTGTAAATTTTATTTTTTGATTTTCAAAGATCAATATCAAAGGAGGTTAAGGGTTGGAATTTTCAATTGGGATTGGTTCAAAATTGAAGACTTATTTTTGGAATCAAAGGAAGAAGGGTAGGAGGTGTTTTGGGATTCTGAATTACTTCAGAAACACCTCAGTCTATCCTAAGTGTTGGGCTTGAATTAGATTGAAGGTGATTTTAATTTGAGTGGTCAATTTTATTAGAATATTGGGATTCGATTCCCGGAGGTTGAGGTCTTATGGACCTAGCCAGCCTTGGAACCTAAGTCTAAATTGGGCATTTAAAAGTGCCCTGAACCTAGCTAATGTAGTGTGAATCTGGTCTTACCCCAACCTGGATTGGGGAGCCAGCTAAACCACCTAAACGATTTAAAATATGAGTCCAGTCATTTATGTAGAGTGGTCGGGACATTAATTAGATTGAGTTTGAAGAGTTGGGGCCGACATCTAGAACGGATCCTAATTGGCCCCTTAGACTTATGTTGGGTATTTGATGTCTAAATAAATGCAATTAAATATTAGACTCTTTTTAATTTGTTACTAATGCAATGCATGCTAATCAACTTGATTGGATGCAAAATTGATATGTAACAGTTTAAAAATTTTTGGCTTAGAAAATAGATTTTTCCCTATAGATTACATAACATCCCCTTGACAGATCGGCACCCTCATAGGCCAGGTGGTCTACCAGAACCCAAAGGCGGGGAGATGCCTAACAAGGTAGAGAAAGTATAATATGAATGCATGAAAAACCCTCGGTGAGTCCGAGCTTACTTCTTAGGATCGTTTAGAGTTTCTATCTTATCTTAAAAATTTTATTTAATTAAAGTAGAAGAATTTTTGACAAACCCCTAAGAGCCTAAATTCGAATTCCAGGTCAAACCAAATGCGGCAAGCAAATAAAAAAGACTAGAAGAGCAAGTATCTCTAATGCGTAATTAATTTAAATAAATCAATCAAATTAAATATATCAAATTGAATGTCCATATGGAAAGTGCCACTAATTATTACATCACAGAATTTACAGAAATTAAAGTGGCCGGGCACCACTGACTACAACCCGAATTCTATCCTAAGATTCAAATGACTTTGAGATTTGGGATTCTTCTCGTCGCCCATTTCTTCGTCTTCTCATGAACATCTTGATTCGTTGGTTCTGGATATCTAAATGAAAAGAAACTCCCCCTTGATCGGGGTGTTATCTTTCTTCTTTGGATATTTGAAAAGCATTCTAATTTGACTTTCAAATGGCGGAAGACTCTCCCCTTTAAGGATGTCTTCACCTCTTTGGAATTCAAATTGGATATTCACATCCCAATCTCAAGTCATTTTAAAGAATTTACAACCTTATCAAATTGAATTTACATTAATTGAAATAAAAAAAATCTAGACTCGATCCTGCAGGGTTATCCTAATAATCAGCAGATATATAAACAATCCCAAGCACTTATTATATAAAATTTGAAATGCAATTTTTTTAGCCACACTTAGCCATACTCTTGTTATTTAAAGGGGGTCTTAAGCGTCTTCTGAAGCACCTATGCAAAGAGTATATAATTTTTATTAATTGCCCCCTTTAATTTTAGCTCCTTGTATGAGCATGGCCACCTGCATAAGACTGAACAAGTATAATTCGCCCCTAACCTAGAAGTAAATCTAACGTGCAAGCAACCACAGTAAAAAGTACAGTAGACAGGCAAGTCAGTAAATATGCCAATTTTAAACTAGCAAACAGCATGCAATGAAAACTCGAAAACCTGGCACACAGCGAAAAAGTAAACACCGGCCTATTCTAAAACTAGATTCGGTGATCCTAGAAAACCATCTACAATGTGTGAGGTAGGTCGTGTGGTTTTGATATGTCCTAAGTAGGATCATTAGATTGAAGTTGTTTAAGGTTCTGGTTGGTTAAAAGGCTTAAGGGAAATTTAATTAAGGTTTAAATATTAATGCTTTGAATTTGATTTTAAAGTTAATTCTTAATTATTTGTTGGAAACCACCTTTGTTTCACACCGAGGCCGTAAAGTTTATTTCACCTTTCTTGGGGCTAAGTAAATAGCCTCGTAGGCCTGGGTTACCTAGTGGTACCTGATATAATTAAGTGATTTGATTTGATTAAAGTTTGAAATTCAATGAATTTTAATTAAAAGTGTTTGGTTGCTGATTTTTAAAGTTTGATTAATTTAAGTTTTCCATTAATCGATTCATGGCGTTGTGCCACCAGGCACGAGGAACCAGCCTCCTTAGGACACTTAGCCCCGCAGCCCGGAGTAATCCAGCCGATAAACCAAATTAATGTAATTGAATTAGAGATTTTAAAAGGTTAAATAATTAATGGTTAATCTATTTTAAGGTTTAACACCCCTTAGAATCCATTTGTGGCATTGTGCCACCAGGCTCGAGGAACCAACCCCCTTAGGGCACTTAGCCCCGCAGCCCGGAGTAGTCCAGCCAATAAACTTCATCTTTAGGATGGTTGTTATCTTTTCAAAGGTTTGTTGAGTGTTTTAAATATTAAACTAACATTTTCTGAAGTTTTAGAATGATTTTGAGTTTTATGAATTTTTTGAATATTTTAATCATTTAAGTAAGGGATTAGAAATTGACTTTTTAATTAAGGGTGTTTTCTAGAAAGTTAGCATTTTATTAAAATACTAGACCTTAATACGATTAGTTAGATTGTAAGTATACTGAAATCGGATTTTTCTACATTTTATTATGATGGTTTGAAGTTTTGAACTGATTTTGACCTGTAGTTGACCGGTTTGTTGACTTTTTTATTTTGACAGATTTCTAGAATTTTAATATTTTTAATAAATATTAGGCATTATTGTGAGTTGAATGCAAGTGAGTTTGGTCAATTTGGATTTTTATTGAATTAGTTATGAAATTTTGAAGTTTTGACTATTTATTGAATTATTGAAATTGCTTAATTAAAGGGGCTTTTTTAGGGTTTTGATCCAAATGAGATTCCAACTCCTTGAAATCACCTCCAAAGGTTAGGAATGACCTAAGGAGAGATTCCCAAGTGTTTCAGAAATTTTTGAATTTTTAATTATTATTAATTAATTAAAATCAATTAAAGATTGAATTTCACTTAAAATTAAATTAATCTCAGAATGTCTTTCCAATTGAGTTGGTTTTAATTTTCAATGATTAAGGGCTTAATTATGGTCAGTTAGAGGGGTTGTTTATATTTTTTGGATTTAAATTGAATTTATTAGAATTTTTAGAAATCTTAATGGCTTAATTAAGACTTAAACTTAAGAAAATTAATTAAGGGTCTTAATGATTTCCAAAACCAGTGAAAATGTTTCTATGGGCTGAAGATGTCACTATGTTTAAGTGTTTGAAGCTTCAAATCAAAATAATATGTATCCTAATTATTGGAATTTCTCTAAGTTTTTTGCATATGTCCTTAATCATTGTCCTTAATAATGTCACTAGGTTTAATAGGTTTGAATCAAAGTCTTGCTAACCCTTGACTAAGCATGACATAAATACACAATAGCAAGCAAGCAAGTCCTTAAATCTAAGAGATCCTAGGCTTTGTGGTGTGTGTTTTCTAAACATGCAAAGATTGACAATATTTAAGGTAACAAAATTTTGATTAATGAATGATTATAATATGATCACTCACTAATCATTCCCCAAAAATTTCTATTCAATCAAGTCTAATCTATGTTTAAGATTTCAAATGGATCTCTCAAGTATATTAAAGATTTAACATATATATAATTTTAAAATAGATTTCAAAATATAGGTATTTATAAATATAAACCTATATACATAAGGATAAAATTTTAAAATAAGATAATAAAAAAATATCATTAAAATAAATAATTTGAACTTGTGAGATCCACTGACTTTTCAAAGAAATTTAAAAATAAAATTTTTTAATATCAAAATATTTAATATAATATTTAATTAAATATTAATTAAATATTATGGATATTCAAATAATTAAAGTTAATCAAAATAAATTGAGTTTTAAACTTTGAAAATAATCTTAAATTAAAATTCTTAATTTTCTAAAAATTTTGATATATTATTTATATTTTTATAATTTAAAATGAATTTATTCTAAATTTTTAAAATTTTAGATTAATTAAGGCATTTAAATTAATTTAGAATTAAGTAGTAATCAAAATAATTAATAAATCAAATTAAATTAAGTCTTGAACATTTCTGGAATTTAAATTACCATTAATAATTTGATTTGAATTGTTCAAAAATATTTGAACTTATTTTCAATTAAAATACAACATATACATATATATTAAATTAATTTAATTCCAAATTAAAGTATTAAAAATAATAAGAATAATAATTATTATTATTATTATCTAATTATTTAAAATAAGTTAAAACATGTTTTAAAATTTGAAAATATTTAATTGAATATTTCAAAGTTAAATGATATTAATTATTAATTAGAGTTTAAATTAAAGCATTTAAATAAAATATATTAAGTCAATATAAATTTCAAAATAAATATTCTAATATTATTTCTGTAATTTCAAAATATTTTAAAACTTAAGATATAATATTTGAATATCTCAAAATATTTAATCATATTTAAATAAATTTTAATTTTGAAAATATTTTATGTTTAATATTTAAAAGAATTTAAAGTAAAAGCAATATTTCAAATTATATTAACTTTAAAATACAGTAATTAATTCTATAATAATTTTATAATACAAGACATATTTATTTTTTTTGAAATGTTTAAAAATAATTTTTTTTAACATTTTTTTTTAATTTAAAATGGTTTAAAATAAATTTTAAATCATTTTAAATAAATCTGGTAACCGGATGCCACGTAGAGGCCTCTCATTCGAGGAGTCAGACCGCGCGGCGGCGCCAATGATTGACAGCAGTGGTCTGCCACGCGTCGCTTGGTGGCCGCTTCACGTGGTTTACTAAACCACGTCGGTAAGCCATCTATACCGTTTGATCCGAGACAGTTCGGTCTGACGGCTAAGATCAATCCACGCGGCTAATCCCGCTCGAACAGGATCAAACGGATGAGCTAGATCCCGCGGTTCGGATGGATGACTCAGATCGAGTCGAACCCGAAGATTTAAAATGGGATCTGATCTCCGATTTATCCAAGCTGTGGAGTAACTTGATCCGCACCGTTGATCGACCAATCAACGGTTCGGAAGATGTGAACCTGAGCCAGGCTACGTAAAACGCCCTAGAACTCATTTTTTTAAGTTTTCTCTCGATCGGGTAGGTAAATCTTGATGAAATTTTAAATCTAGATTAAGAAACTAAACAGAAATTCTAGGGAAACAGTCTCATAGCCTAATATGCATTAAATCAAAAGCTATTTAAACTAGGTGTCTTAAACTAGGGTCAGAGTTTTACATTGCTTTAATAGACGGAGTGAACCGTTTAATGATTTGTTGCATTTGTAGACTGTCCACGCTCCAAATTGATGAAGACTCCTCGGCTTGAAATCTCCTGGATCGAGCACTAAATCCCCTTGGACGGATTTGGGCTAGGTTCACCGGGAACTCGTCGGAGAATGGCGTTGACCGACGGGATTCGACTTAGGAAGAGTGGGAAACTCTCTGGGGAGCTCAATGGAACCGAGAATTATGTTGGAGAGGCTGGGGATAGAGAGAGATTGATGGGATTCGAATGAGAGGCATTAGGGCATTTTCTCCCTATTCAAATCCCCTCAGATTCAATCAATGGCTGGGATTAACATGGGCAGCTCATGGATGCTTGACATCTATCCAGGGAGTTATTGGAAAGCTGTGGGATCAAGAACATAAGGACATGTGAGGTGGAAATGGTCTATGGTCCCCACTTGGACACATGGAGCCTTGAGGGTTGTTTAATCAAGATCAAAGGGTTAAGAATAGATGGTGGAAGGTTCTAGAGCATATTTAGATGGCTGGAATGATTAGGAGTTGAGTGGATTTAAGGGGTTAATTTAGCCTCTTAAAGAGTTCATTTGACCAACCATTGACAATTTGACCAGTCAATGGGCCCAAGGATGCTGAGGTGGCAGGTGAGAGGGCTTTGGAATTAAATAACATCAATGCAACACATTGGTGGTGAGTGGGCTAGCTTGGGTCAAGCCAAATGGGGATTTAAGCCTCTTAAAAGGGGTTTGTTGACCAGTCAACTGGTCAACAATAAGTGAGGTGGCAGCCAAAGTTATTTGAGGAATTAATTAAAATAGCTGGGATATGGTTTGACAAAAATTTGCATTCAATTGGAATTTAATTCAAAGTGGAAAGGCTTAAGGGTTGATTTTGGTCAACCTAGGTTGACTGGGTCAACCAGGTGAGTCCCAGATCTGTAAATGGGTTCAATCAATTCAAAGTAACATTTTGAGTCTATTGGGTGTGGTCCCAAGTCCTAGGGAAGTCATTTGGTTCAAAACACCTGTTTGGACCCTTAAAGGGCCTTTTGGGTCAAACCTGTTGACTTGGTCAACCAGGTTGACCCAAGGGTTGGGAATGGGTCCAACAGATTTGAAATGACATTTGAAACTTGCTGGAGGTGGTTGCATTCAATTCGGAGTTCATTTGATTGGAAATCAATATTTGATCCCCATAGGGGTATTTTGGTCATTTTGACCCCTAGTCAACTAGGGGTCAAAATAGGTCTAGAAAAATGCAATTTAATGTTTAATATTTCATAATCAAGGGTTTAGAAGTGATTGGATGCTTTGTAGAAAGCTCCAAGGTCAAAATCCATTTGATGGCAAGTCCAGTGGCATAGGCTGCAAATATTTGAGGGTTTTACAACCTATGGAATTCAATTCAATTTCCGGGGTTAGAGACCTCAGAAAGGTTCAAATTTGGAGGGTTGTGTCCAGAGACATGTCCCATCAGTATGCATCTGACAGACTCTGAATCGAAGGTCATTTGATTGGGTTTTAAAGTGTTAAAAATCTAATGAAAAAGGCTTTAGGATTTGACCATTAGGCTTGGATTTGGTTTGATTGATCTAAGATCTAGGTAGATCCTAAGGTCTGAATTCTAGAAGGGTCCTAAGGTCTAGAGTGGATCCTAAGGTCTGAAGCCTAAAAGGATCCTAGGACCTAGAATAGATCCTAAGGTCAGGATTCTAGAAGGATCCTAGAGTTTAAATTGGTTTGGATATTGGATTGATTTAAGGTCAAGATTAGTCCAAGTGACCTCATACAAAAATGAGGTCAACAGTCTAGAGTAGATCCTGAGATCTGGATTCTAGAAGAATCTTAGGACCTAGATGGATCCTAAGGCTTAGAGTTTGGAAGATTCCTAGGACCTAGAATAGATCCTAAGGTCTAGATCTAGGAGAATCCTAGTTTTTAGATTGATTTGGAAGAATCCTAGGGTAAAGATAGATCCTAGGATTTAGAGTCTAGATTGATGTAGGGTCAGGATTGATCTGGAGTCTGGGTGGGTCCCTAGTGACCTCATACAAAAATGAGGTCAACAAATGGACCTCCAATATGTGTAATTGAATGAAATTCTATTGCACATATTGGCATTGACTGAAAAAAAGGTCAAGTCTGGAGTTTTGATCCTAAGGGTAGGAAAAAGTCTATCCCTAGGGAATTAAGATTTGAATTGATACCAGGGTACTACCAGAGAGGGCGTACTCTACCACTAGCAAGTCGAATCCTCAGGGAAGAAAAGGTTCTATCCCTAAACGAAAAGGAAGTCTAGGTGATCATATAGGCAGGAAGAGTTCCTAACTATAGAGGATCAGATTTGAGTTTTGAATCTAAAGGAAAGGGAACCTAACCTTATAAAATTGACTTTGAATTAGATTCTAAGGGAAGGAAAGACCTAGCCCTAGATGGTTGAATCTTGAATTTGATACCAAGGTAGTGCCACGAATGGCGTACTTTACCACTAGTAGATCTAATCCTAAGGAAGGGAAGAACCTAACCTTGAGGAGAAGAAAATTGAATTTGGATTTGATTCTAAGGGAAGGGAAGCCTAACCCTAGAGGATTGAATCTAAAATTAGTTCTAAGGAAAGGGGAAACCTAACCCTAGATGATTGAGTTTTGATTTGGTACTAGGGTACCACTAAGGGCGTACTCTACCATTAGCAGATTTAGTCTTAAGGGAAGGGAGAACCTAAACCCTAAGGAGGAAAAGGCTTGAATGATCATATAGGAAGGAAAAAAAACTCCTAACTATAGAGGATCATATTTGAATTTGATACTAGGGTAGTGTCATGAGGGGCGTACTCTACCACTAGCAGATCTAGTCCTAAGGGAAGGGTGTACCTAACCTTAAGGAAAAGAAGGGTCGAATGATCGTATAGGAAGGAAGAACTCCTAACTATAGATGATCGAATTTGAAATTAATACTAGGATAGTGCCACGAGGGGCGTACTCTACCACTAGTAGATCTAATCCTAAGGAAGGGAATAGGGAATATACCTATCCTTAAGGAAAAGAAGGGTTGAATGATCGTATAGGAAGGAAGAACTCCTAACTATAGAGGATCAAAATTGAAAATGATACTAGGGTAGTGCCACGAGGGGCATACTCTACCACTAGTGGGTCTAATCCTAAGGAAGGGAAGATACCTATCCTTAAGGAAAAGAAGGGTCGAATGATCGTATAGGAAGGAAGAACTCCTAACTATAGCGGATCAAAATTGAAAATGATACTAGGGTAGTGCCACAAGGGGCGTACTATATCACTAGTGGGTCTAATCCTAAGAAAGGGAAGATACCTATCCTCAAGGAAAAGAAGGGTCGAATGATCGTATAGGAAGGAAGAACTCCTAACTATAGAGGATAGAAATTGAAAATGATACTAGGGTTGTGCCATGAGGGGCAGACTCTACCACTAGTGGGTGTAATCCTAAGGGAAGGGAGTACCTAAACCCTAAGGAAGAGAAGGTTGAATTCGGGAAATTGAAGGTGAAATTGAAAATATGGAGTCTAATCCTAGGGGAAAGAGAATATCTAACCCTAAGGAGAAGGAAGCTGGAGGACCCTGTGAGAAGGAAGCATTGCTTCCTACGGGAGATCAGATCTAGATTTTGAAAACTAAGATGGTGCCACAAAGGGCGTACTCCATCACTAGAGGATCTGGTCCTAAGGAGAGAAAGCATGATGACTCACATCTAACCTTAAGGGAAAGATAACTAGATGATCCTATGGGAAGGAAGCATTGCTTCCCATAAAAGATCGGGTTTGAAGTTTAAGTTTAGGATGGTGCCACAAACGGCGTACTCCATCACTAGAAGATCTAATCATAAGGAGAGAAAGCACGATGACTCACATCTGTCCTTAAAGAAAAGAAGATTTGAAGATCTTGTGGGAAGGAAGTATTGCTTCTCACGAAAGATCGGATCTAGAATGATCGTGTATAAAGGAAACTTGCTTCACATAGAGGATCGAATCTGGATGATAGTGTGTACAGGAAACTTGCTCTACATAGAGGATTGTGTTTGGAATTTTGAAAATAGGATGGTGCCACATAGAGCGTGCTCCACCACTAGCGGATCTAATCATAAGGAAAGAAAGCACGATGACTCACATCTGTCCTTAAGGAAGAGGAAATTGAAGATCTTGTGGGAAGGAAGCATTGCTTCCTACGAGAGATCAGATCTGGATTGATCGTATGTGAAGGAAGCTTGCTTCACGTAGAGGATCGAGTCTGGATGATCATATATGGAGGAAACTTGCTCCATATAAAGGATCAGGTCTGGATGATCGTATATGGAGGAAACTTGCTCCATATAGAGGATCAGGTCTGGAATGATCGTATGTAGAGGAAACTTGCTCTACACAGAGGATTGGGTCTAGATGATCATAAATGGAGGAAACTTGCTCCATATAGAGGATCAGATTTGAATGATCGTATGTAGAGGAAACTTGCTCTACACAGAGGATCGGGTTTGAGGTTTGAAATTTGAGATTTGAATGATTTTTGAATTTAAATTGATTTAATTTTAAATTGGAGTGTGTTTGAATTTGAAATTCGATTTTGAATTTGATTTTGAAAATGTTTGAATTTGAAATTTGATTTGATGAATTTAATTCTGACGGTTTTTTGAATTTGATTTTTGATTTAATTTTGAATTCAAAGGATCTTTGAATTTGATTTTAAATTTGAATGTGTTTGAATTTGAAGATTGATTTGATTTTGGTGAATTTAAGTTTGAAGAGTTTTGAATTTGATTTAGTTTTGACACTCATCTGGCATGGTACTTTCTGAAGAGCTGCCCCAACATTTGAAAATATCAGGTGGCATTCTTCAGGGTTAATCAGTTAATATTTAAAATTTTCTCAGAGATCGTCTCTACGACCAGAGGACAGTCTTGTGATGGTTCAAACTCCTCCACCGATCTCTTGGTAGGCTAAGATATGCATCCAAAGAACCTAGACCAAGTCTTCTCCTTGGAAGGTTCTAAGTTTCTCCATCTTATCACGAGCTTCAACCAGTAAGGCTTCATATGATTCTGAATTTTATTGAGCCTTAAAGATAAAGCTCTACAAGGCCTCGAGCTCCTCAAATTGGAGTCAGGTACTCTGCTCAGTCGTGGATTGATTTCAAATGGCAATTCCCAGCATTACAAAATACTCCTCTACTGGTGGGGTTGATCTTGGACCCAGTATAGAGTGTAATTTTGTTGAAAAGGCCTTAAAGGAAAAGATGCCTACACATAAGGACTTACACATCCTTCAAGTACATGATTTGAATTCTTATCAGGAATAGAAGATTCATTCTTTCTATTGAAAAAAATCCTCTAGCCATTTGGACCCTATCGGAATGACATGTGGGAACAAATTTATCAATTAGAGTGAGAAGCAGAGTTGACTCCAACTAATCTGGAAGAATTTTAGTTTAGTTTACCCAGACAAAGTTTTGTAGAAACTAAACTGGGGTTTCCCTTAAATAATTTTTGAATTAAAATTAACTTCAAAGAGTTTAAGTTGAAGAGAGAAATTCGATCTTTTCAATTCTCTTGCATAAGAGATTTTTCTATCTGATAGATAATTCATACATGTTGAAGAATCTGAATTCAGGATTTTCAAAGTCAAGTTTTTAAAGTTGATTAGGTATTTTGAGATTTAAGGATTTAAAGGAAGGAAGCCATCTTACTCTTCTTTGCTTTTTTTGGTGACACAGTTTGCGTATCTTTTGACTTTTGGTGCACTTCATGCACTTCTTGATTTTTGGCGGATTCGCGCATCTTTTAATTTTTGGAGCATTCGCTCATCTTTTGATTTCAATTGTTTTTTTTTTAGAAGAGGCTTCACTTTCTTCAAATACCTTAAATTGATTGATCTTTTTATTTTAAATGTTGGGATTATATCTCAGGTATTAGAGAATAAAATTCGTTCTCTTATACAAGGAAGAATAATTCTTAAAGCACACCCAATCTTTTGAAAAGAATATTGGCTTGACTTTTGAAAATCATTGAACAGATTTTAGACATATGATAATCGCCTATTAAGATAGAAGATTGCTAGAAGATTGATAGGATGTTTATTTCTTAAGTCAACTTAAGTTTGATATTGATTTTAGTTCAATAGTTAAATCACCCCACTGAAGCGGTGGGATGGAGGGACATCTAAACATTTGATGGAGTCAACTACAACTCTCTCCTGCTTAAGACTTAAGGTAGAGGTCAATTTCAATTAAAAAGAGGAATCAACTATCTTGAAAATCTGGACCCTGTACACTTGAGAAATTGGTAAGTTTTCCTTAAAAAGGTTACAAGTCTAGGTGGCAAGACACTTGTCAACTTGGAATTGAATTCCTACAATCTCTGTGGAGGGAGATACTATTATAAGGTTTGCACTATCCCTAGGTATTGCGACATCATTACAATCAAAAGATTTATTACGATAGGACCCCATTGAAATTTAAATTTTGACGGTATCACTATCTGATACAATCTTAGATTATTTCCTCCTCTCATGTTACTGGTGGTCTAGTAATTTAGAGAGTGGCAACCCAAGTTGTTTCTACTCCTCCTCTGCAGATGATGTAGTGGGACACATGTAGTAACGTGCCTTAACATCTTCTAGTAGAGTGGATGGATCATAACCCTCAGTTGGGGGGCCTATGGCCTATTGCTAGTGATCGCTCAATTCTTGGTTGCTTGAGTCTTTCTGTGTAGTAGACAAGTAGGTGGATTGAAGATCGCACTCTTGTCTCTATAACCTCCCTCCTTTGTGCAAGGAGAGGGTACGTATAAGGAGCAACAAACTCTCGATTGGCCTCAAAGTCGACCCTTTCTAAGGCTTCCGACTCAACGGTCCTTCTAGCCTTAGGATTCCTTTTCCTCGCTCTTCGAAGGTAATTCTTCATCTTATTCCTACTGATGACAGGGGTGCTAGAACATGACCCAATCTCAGACTGAGGTGGTATCTCTTCTGTCGTTATTGATTTCTGGTGTTTATCCTCCTAAGCAGAGGATACAGTGGATACAGGGGCGACAGCGACCTCCATCTTAGAGATGGGGGAGTCAGCTCTTGACCCTAAAGTAACTTCTACTAAAGGGAAATTCCCTTGAGTACAAGCGGATAGATCTAAGATCCTTTCTCCATTAACTGAAATCTTGAGGTCTTGAAATTCCATTTCATACTGATTGAATTGCCATAAAGAATTTCTTCTACAGGCACATCTCTATTCAATGAGAAGACTAGTTTCCCAGTCATTTGAGTGTTCGATTTCCTGGAATTAAGAAAGTGATTTGAATTAGTGATTTTTGAAATGACATTTAAGTTTTGAATTTGATTGATTTTATTCAAAATTTTATAACTCAATCGTGTCATTTTGCATTGAACACGGATGTTCATAAAATTGATGAGTTGAACTTGACTCTTTCGCTACACCAACTGACATGGGGCAAAATGTCAAAGTTTGGACTCGCATTTGAAATCAAAATTAAACTTAAGGTTGAAATTTTATTTGAAATTAAAGTTTGATTTGATTTTAACTTAAGGTTGTATTTGAATGGATCTTCTTTAAATTTTGAAACTCAAGACATTGAATTTCACTCAAATGTAGAGGTTTACAAAATTATAGGAAGATCCTAAGAAATTAGGCTTAACTCTTTCACCCCACCAAAGGATTCTGGGGTAAAATGTCAAAGCCTAGATTTGACAAGGGAATTTTGGATTTGTGTTGCATATGTTCAACTACAATAGAATGTTATAGGATACACATGGCAATGACGATTGAAATTGGTTTGAATGATTTTCCTTCATTTTTGAAACTCAAAATGTTGAGTTTTATTTTCAACATAATGGTTAACAATAATTAAGATAAAATTGGGAGGCCTGGCCTTGACTCTTTCACTGTACTGACTAGCTTAGCATGAAATGTCAAAATCAAGAATTGACTTAAGAGTTAGGTTTTCGTTGCATGTGTTCAATTATAGCAGAATATTATAAAAGACATAAGGCAACGAAGATTGAAGTTGATTTGAAAGATTTTGAAAGTGATGTTGAATTTTTGAAAATCCAGCAGAAACTCCCTTATTTTGAAACTCAATAGTTGAATTCACATTCAACATAAAGGTTTACAAATTTGCAAGGAAGATTATTAAAAGTCGACCTGACTCTTTCATTTCACCAATTGAATTGGGATGAAATGTCAAAGATAGACTTTACCGGAAGAATAGATCGAATTTAAAGGGGTGTATATTCTATCACTTGTACTGAATTATAAGAGCTCACAATTCTGCACTTAGTGATAGGATATAGAGATCAAAAGGATTTGAAATGGATTGAACTTCGCTAAAGGATTGAAATCTATGATTTTGAAGTTGAAGTATTTTCTATAAATTGTGAAACTTAGCATGCTATATATTTGTTCGCACGCGAGTTCGCAACATATACAGAAGGATTTTGGCTTGACTCTTTCGCTCTACCAATCAAGTTGGAGGCAAAATGTCAAAGCCCGACTCAAAGGGAGGTTTCCTACACTCACCTCTCTATTAACATGTCTTAATTAAGTTGGCCACACTCACCCAAGGAAGAAATAGGTAGAGGTACAAACGAAGAGAAAGGTAGTCAAAACTACCAATGCAATAAACTTTGAACCGCTATTAAAGATGGAGAGTGAGACTTTCCCCAACAGAGTTGCCATTTTTATTTTGATTGAAAAATATAGTTAGTTTTTGAAAAGAATTAATTTTCTTTGGGAATATTAAATTTTTTAATTTTGAAATTAAACACGTCATTATGAACAGTGTATCGCCTCGGAAGGCAAACATATCGTTCCCTAATGGGTTCAAATTTTAGAATTTTAAATTTATCTAAATTATCGTAGTCAAACTCAATAAGGAACAACATATGATCTCGAAAGATCAAAATGACATTCAATCAATTGTTTAACTATAATAATTCGAATAAGATATCATTAATTTTATAATCAAAATAATGATAATAAAATAATATATCTTCCCGAAGAAAGATGATATTACCTATTACCGATTATTTGAATATAACGATAACGATCGCCATTTTTTTGTTTTTGTTTGAATTCCCAAAGATAATTAATTAGAGGTTTTGAAAATTTTTTATTTTGAAAATCAGGTCTGGGTTACTAAATCTCCTACGAGCGTAAGCCCTCGTAGTTAATTACATCATAGGAAACTGGAATTTTCTACGAATACTCTCGATTAAAATAGTGGTAGGAATTTTATTTAAGATTTTCAAAGTTTGATATCATAGAAAGTTAAGGTTTAGACTCTCAAGTGGGATTGGTTAAATGTTGAACACTTATTTCTGGAGTCAAAGGAAGAAGGGTAGGAGATGTTTTGAGATTCTGAATTACTTCAGAAAACATCTTAGCCTATCCTAAGTATTGGGCTTGAATTTGATTGAAAGAGATAATTAATTTAATGGTCAATTTTATTAAAAATTTGGGATTCAATTCCCAGAGGTTGAGGTCTTATAGCCTGAACTCGCCTCAGAACCTAAGTCTAAATTGGGCACTTAAAATTGGCCCGAACCTAACTAGTGCAATGCAAATCTGGTCTTACCCCGGCCTGGATTGGGGAGCCAGCTAAACCACCTAGGCGCTTTAAAATTATGTATCAAGTCATTTAATGTTGAGTGGTAAGGACGTTGTTTAAGAAAAGTTTTTGAGAATAGGGTCGACATCTAGAGCAGATCCTAATTGGCCCTTTGACTGATATTGGGTGTTGATGCTTAAGCTAATGCAATTAAGGTTTTAGAAATTTTTAAATTTGTTGCTAATGCGATGCATGCTGATTGACTCAATTAAATGATTTAAATTTAAGATGTAGAGATTATGAAATGAGAACTCCCGTCGGTCCCGGGTTTATTTCTT